>OZ037782.1:16366551-16711551 GCA_964035525.1 Porites cylindrica | reverse complement strand
ACGCTGAAAGTAGACGAAATGGTAATAAATTCTTTCGGGAGCTAAGCCAATTCACATCAAGTCAATATCTGTGCATTTTGACATTGTTTGCATGATCCAAGCGACCTTAGGCTATTGAATTAGTTTTTTGTTTTGTTTTGTTTTGTTTTTAAATAATCTAACTGTGGTTTGAGGGAGTTCCTTTGCCATTTCAAGAGCAAAAAGTGAAACTTTTTATTTATCAGCAGCAATGCAGGGTCCAGAACAGAACTATAAACACTGTAGCTGGTGTTACCATTAGGAATCATTCTTACACATGAACAGGAAGAAAAATCATTGTATTGTTTTGAATTTATGTTCTGAGTGCTTTGAAATGTCTTGTCCTTTGCCAGCTATGCAGCATTTGCAAAATATTTTCAGCTGAAAATGTTTCATCACAGATGACCAGTCTCTACAGCAAACTAATTAATGTCGAGTGCAAGTTCACCCAGTATTACTCTCCTGGGGGAAGACTCTTTTATTTGGGGTTAAGCAAAACTCTCTGTCACCAAACAGGGTGTAGATTTCAGAGTCTTGTAGTGTTAAACAGGGTTTGTAGTAATGCACCAATTAACATCTGAAAAGGGCTATGCAGGACTCGAAATTGCAACTGATATGGTTGCCAATGCAACTAACATTTTGTCCTTGGCAACGAAAAATTCTGGTTTAGTCGCCACTTTGGACACCAGATTTCTCTCTGAGTTAGATTTAAATTACATGTAATAGGGTAAAGTTTAAACAAACATCAATAGCCCTCAAAGCCCTTATCTGCAAAGGAGATAAGATGAAATTTTCATCTTATCTGCTTTGCCGTTGTCATAAAAAATGTGCCCAATCGCATAAACAAAGCCAGTTTACCTCCAAATTTATACTGACTTCTGTCTTTGATATTTTCAAACAATCAAATCCGATGGATGGTGCCATACTATAAGCTGCACATCATTTACATTATACAAACTGGCGACCAAAAATTTGCATGTGGTGACTATATTTCTTCCGTTACGTTGGTCGCCAAAAGGTGACCTGAGGATTAATTTAATTTCTAGCCCTGCTATGTGATGCCAATAATGACATAGCACCTTTAAGATGCTATAGCAACAAATTTTGCTATATTGTATTAAGCCAAAACTTGTCTTTGCATAAATTGAATTCCAAAAATAATGGTCCAGGTTAGGCACTGAAACTGTTTCCTGTGGTCTGTTGCTTTATGGATGGCAAGGATGGAAATTGATTGAAACTTGGAAAAGTTGGGCCAACCTTTTCAGGGTTGTCATTAAGAGCCGGGAGCTGGGGATTTCCCCCGGCTACTATGAAAGTGGTCCCCGGCTAATTTCATTGGAAAATAGAATCAAAATAGAACCAGAAGAAATCTCTAGCTGTTTGATTCCCCGCCTACTTGTTATATTTACCCGGCAACTTTGAAATCTTAGTGACAACCCTGCTTTTCAAGTTTTAATACCAAGCCAGCAAAAATGGCCCAAAAAAATATGATTAGCGCTCCCTTAAGACATTTGATGGATTGAGTATAAGTAAAGACGCAAATTGATGACTTCAGGTCAGAATTGATCTAAAATGGCAATATATCCTCGTACTGTAACCCATTTAACCCTTTAAGCCCTAAGAGTGATCAGCATCAAATTTCTCCTTGTTATATCAATGCTTTGTAAATTAGAGTGGTCATGAGAATTACGGACATGATCACACAAGATGAATATGCTTGATATTTTATCAACTTCTCCCCACTACTTCTGTTGGGAATGAATAGGGGCAACAAGGGATAATTCAAATTTTGATCTTAGGGGTTTAAACGGTTTAATGGGATGATTTTTTCTGTTTGTGATGCCGTGAACATGGTGTGAACTTTGGTGGTGTAGAATCTACTTGTGTTCTTTGCACTCATTTCCTGTTTTTCCTGATCTTCTCTTAAAGAATTGTTGATATTTTTTTAGGAGAAAGCAGGCCTGCCCAAGATCAGCCTTCTCATATAAACAAAAATCATATTATTTTACGAAAAAACAAGGCATGAGCCAGCTGAGCCATCCAAGTAAAGCAGGTCATCCAGCTAACAGAGCAGCCTCACCTTATCCCTTTAATCCCAATAGTGACCAACATCAATGTTCTCTTAACAATATTTATATATTGTCAAGAGAGAAGATTGTGAGAATTAATAAAATGATCACCAAAAGAAAATGCTTTGATCTTTTATCATATTCTCTCAACTCATTCTTTAATGAAGTGTATAGAGATCAGTTTTTGGAGAATTTGTATGTGGATTTGAGGGCATAAAGGGTTATGTGAACAGGCCCTCGTACATATATAGCATAACATTTTGAGCTAGGCAACAGGCAGCTTTCATCAGGTTTCTCTAAAAAACAATGTTTCAAGTGCCTTTAAATTGATGTGATCAGTGTAAAACTGAATTACTATTTTTTCGATTTCCAATGCTTTCCCAATAATTTTATGGTCTTTGCTCCCTCCTTCGTTTTGGGAAATGAATAAGAAGACTTTTCCCTGAAAAGCAGCTCAGGTAATCGAGCCTAATTGATAGCCTGATACATTTTTGTCCCTCAATTTTAGCTCAGCAGGTGAGGGACCATTCACCACTTTAGAAAATAGCATACTAATCTTTTTATGCTCCCCCCTGCCCCCACCCCCAAAAAGAACCATTATTTTCAGTTTCTCTTGGGACTTAGAATTGTCCCAAGAGAAAACTAAAAGCAATGGTTATGTACTCTGTCTTCAATGCTCTCTTTGCAAAATGCGTGGCCCATTAAAAGAAAAGCTGTGTATACATTGGTACACTTCCATATATTAATTCATTACCTTTAGTTGACAGGATTGAATCACAGCTTGCGTATTTTTTAAACCAACTTATTTCACTTTTAATTAGTAAACCCTCAAGCACTGGTAGGCGGTAAGAATTGTTGCTTCAGATTGTAAATTTTACCAGTTATTGCCTGATGGGGAGAGCACTGACTGATTATTGATTTCCATATGTTATTTAGTGATATGACAATATTTAAAAATCACCATTGTTTAGTCAATTATTTGCCCTGCTGGTTCGACCTGCCGCTGCTAAGTTATAAAAGTTAAATTATGTGGGTCAATGATTTGTTTTGAGACCTTGTGCACTGGGTATTTCCAGCAGTTAATCCAGCTGTGTCAATTCTACAACATCATTTTTCATATGTTGCACTCAGGAAGTGCTTTCCATCCAAGATCGTGATAACATGATCAGATGGTTTCCTACCTTAACATCTGACTGTGCTGTGTTTCATCAATACCTGTAATACTTTGTAGAACTTTTACCCTTCTATACATTGTTGATGAGATAGTGACAGCTGAAACTGCATAAATTCCCAAATGCAACACAAATATATAGCCTCGTATCCAGCTCAATTTGGTGGCCACAAAGGCTCTCTAATGATAGTCCATTTGCAGCCTGTATTTATACATCCAAAACGATACCAGAAATGATCAGATCATGAGAAAATAGCTTCAAGGCCAATTTTAATGTGGGGGACTGTTCATTTTCAGTCAGTTGGGAGGGGGGGGGGGGGGGGTCATCTCAATTACTTTGGGATATTACAAAGGAGGGCCACCCCCCAACAATTTTATGATGATAATGGGTCATCATATTCTTCAAATCCCACCGGCCCCCTTCCCCCACCCCCACCCCATAAAAAATGAACGGTCTCTGAATGATCAAAGTCCAGGGTAAATGGTGCTGGAATGTATGGAAAAATTCCTTGAAAACACAAGAACGTGTGCCAAACTACAAAAGTGTTGGGAAGGCTGCAACTTTTTTATCTTTTTTATCCCCTCCTTTCCCCAGCCCCTGGCCCAATGTTGAACAAAACTTAATTTACATATGTGCGTAATATTTGCGCGTAATAGACTGTTTTGTTTTTAGGTGTGCGGAGTCATCCGTCTCCCCCCCCCCCCCCCCCCTAACCCGTGGGGAGCGCCTGGTGTACGGCGTCTTCCCAGGCCTTCTCGATCAATGCATTTCGGTGACCACATGACCCGAAACGCATAAGTTGTGCAACCTTCTTATTAAACTACTTTTTTCCGGGATGGTTACCACCAGGCAGCGGTTATTTAGGAAGAAGGGAGAAATTTCCACCGAGGACGCGCGAGCGCACGCGGGGTGAAAAGCAGAGCCTGCCTCCCCTTGGCGTGTTCCCCTCTCGTGCTCCAAAAAAAAACTAATCAAAAACCTAAGCGGCGCCTGCCACGCAGGCTAGTGCTAAATCACAAGGAGCGCAGAAGACGTTCTTTGGTCTTCGTTACGCGTTTCGATCTTAGACGTGCTACGTAGCTTGGGCATTCGTCCTCTGGCGCGTTGCCAGGTTTCTCTCCTACTCGTCCCTACGGAGAGAGAGAAGGATGAGTGACACTGCTAGCAGTCTCTTTTTCTCTTCAGATTTTGTTAAGGGGTGCACGCGCCCTGGATCGTCCAGCTGCGAAGACGAGGGAAACGAGGGCGCCATCCACCACACGCATGGCCATTTTCGTGTCTTGCGCGTTTCGCTCAGTCGGACTAAGGAAAACAAGAGCACGCTTACAGCGACATTCAGGTCTCGCCTACTTGGAGATCAGATCGAGAAATGAGGAGGCGATTAATTATACAAGAAACATGATTTACTCGCTAAAGGTTTTTTACTTCCTACTTTATCGACGTCGATACTTTTTATTTGTTTCTGAATTGATTTAGTACGCGTGTTAGCGACGACAAAAATACCTCTGCGGTAGCAGCCTATACGCGTGTATAGGTACACGAAAATTCAAGGGCCTCGATTCCAGAGAAATTACATCATTGCCAGATATCGAAAAAGTGATTTACATTGCACGTCATTTCAATAGCCGAAAATAAACCGCATACTCATCACAAGACTCATTTGCATACAGTGCAAGTTTAAAACACCCCACCATGGCAATTTTGTATTTTTTTCGACCACTCAGTAGTGTTGACTTGCTCCAAAGTAATCAACGCTTTCAAGCGATAGAATTCGTGGACCGACACGTACGTTTCGGAAAAGCTCTAAATTTAATCTTTCCTTAGCTTTCTTCGCAAAACATGCGTGGCTTCGATCACACAAAGATTCTTAGTCCCAGTTTCCACGGTCTCCGCTAGGAACGGGTGGGACAATGACCTGCCTTTTGCGTCCCAAAATTCCGGGGGGTACTTCCAGAAAAATTGGGAGGGGGTGTGCGGCACGCTTCCTGAAACCCTTATCCCATTTCAGACCAACATCTGTTATTTTCCCTACCCTATTTGAGACCTGATCAAAAATTTGATACCCTACTTCAGACCCAGACTGCTTCAGACCCGAAGCCCTGGAGCCCGGCGCGTGACCCGGAGCGCGTGATAAGCTGTTACGGCACGAACACGGTCGGTTGGCGTAAACATTAAATATTGCCAAATGATGAAAAGGTAGCTAATTCTTTTAAAAAACATACCCAATTCAAGACTAGAGTGCACAAACCATACCCTATTTCAGACCAAAATGGTCGAAATTGATACCCTATTTCAGACCAAAACAGCTAAAAAAACATACCCTTTGGTGCGGAACATACCTATAACCTCCATAAGGGACTACCTCCCGGGGCGAAAAACGCCTTGCAGATTTTGAGTCTGGCTGCTCACGCAAGCGAGACTAAATATGATCCGAAAAAAGTGAGACTATTCCTAGTGTAGTCTTATGGATGAGTAGGAGTTATAACAAGCTATTCCAACAGTAGCTTACAGTTTTTAGCCGAATGTTTTCCACTGAATTAAGGTGACTCGACCCACTTTTTTTTTGGGGGGGGGGTACCATCCTACTTTGAAGCTCTCTGGTATCCCCCACCTTTACTTTTATCGTAAGTCTAACACATAGAATGGATAACATATAGATCAATCTGCAATATAACATAAAATTTTTGGCGATCGGAGTAAATGTCACGTGGTTATAATGCCACGCCCCTTTGAGGTCTGAGTCGAAAATCGGCTGTTGCCGGGATTTTTTCGTGAAAATCTCTCGGCTACACGTAGTGCGCGTTAGTGCCTTGCGCTGAACAGAGTTTCACCAAAATCGCAAAGACCCAATTCGAGAAATTCAGCGGTTTCCAAATTTAGGTCATAAGTTATGCGAAAATGATAAGCAAACTTTACACGGATTATATATAATAAACTATGAGATTCATCTCTTTATTTTGGGCATTGTTATAACAGATGGGTCCTTGCAAGTCAGCAAAACGCTTTAGGGCCTTGTAAATGCGCGCGATTTCGAGCAAAGCAAACATATAGAAATTATAGTTTTCGCTATTTGTTGACGTTTGTCAGCGTTTGAGAGTCCTTCTCACGAAAAAAGCATTTTCTTAAAAATTCGTAGTTTTTTTTCCTTCAAATTTTTTCAGGGCCACAATTGATTAACTAACTACCCGGAATCTGAATTTCATGGTCATTGAAAAACTGTGACATTATCTTCTATAAGCCCAAACTTGAGTAAACATTGAAGATTTTTAGCGTTTTGGCTGAGTTTGTGCTTTGGGAGTTGTCTATTGTTTTTAGTCTGTCATGATACAGCATTCTTGTTCAGCACGCGTGCAATGACCGAGCTTGGCTGACTTCCGAATGCTCACCGAGATATTATAAATTTGGTACAGTGAGACAGGCCATCGCGTGATATACATAGAGGTTTAACTAACAATTTTTAATCAATTCTCGTGCTTCTTGTGTCTTTGCAAAAAAATCAAGAAGTGCTACACACCAAGTCTACTTACTATTACAAAAATATCATTTTTTCATAGGTTTAATGCAAGCCAATAATTAAACCAACTCGTGACGGGAATATCTCGGTGCGCATTCGGAAGTCAGCCAAGCGTGGTCATTGCACGCGTGCTGAACAAGAATGCTGTATAATGACAGACTAGAAACAATAGACAACTTCCAAAGCACAAACTCAGCCAAAACGCTAAAAATCTTCAATGTTTACTCAAGTTTGAGCTTGTAGAAGATAATGTCACAGTTTTTCAATGACCATGAAATTCAGATTCCGGGTAGTTAGTTAATCAATTGTGGCCCTGAAAAAATTTGAAGGAAAAAAAACTACGAATTTTTAAGAAAATGCTTTTTTCGTGAGAAGGACTCTCAAACGCTGACAAACGTCAACAAATAGCGAAAACTATAATTTCTATATGTTTGCTTTGCTCGAAATCGCGCGCATTTACAAGGCCCTAGAGCGTTTTGCTGACTTGCAAGGACCCATCTGTTATAACGATGCCCAAAATAAAGGGATGAATCTCTTGGTTTATTATATATAATCCGTGTAAAGTTTGCTTATCATTTTCGCATAAATTATGACCTAAATTTGGAAACCGCTGAATTTCTCGAATTGGGTGAAACTCTGTTCAGCGCAAGGCACTAACGCGCACTATGTGTAGCCGAGAGATTTTCACAAAAAAATCCCGGCAACAGCCGATTTTAATTCGACTCAGACCTCAAAGGGGCGTGGCATTATAACCACGTGACATTTACTACGATCGCCAAAAATTTTATGTTATATTGCAGATTGATCTATATGTTATCCATTCTATGTGATAGACTTACGATAAAAGTAAAGGTGGGGATACCAGAGAGCTTCAAAGTAGGATGGTACCCCCCCAAAAAAACTGGATCGAGTCACCTTAAGAAAAACTTTGGCTCTTCCGGTAGTTTTAATATTTCTACTTCCGCCAGGTCGGCTCATGCCATAATAATAATAATAATAATAATAATAAAAACCTGCTCCCAAAGACTATAAACCAGGCCGAACATCCTGCCCGAGTCTACAAGGAATGGACATCATCATCATAATAAAAATGATAATGATAATGATAATGATAACATATAATAATGAGCGCTCGGTTTTTCATTACAACACACTAAATGAGGGCATAATCTTTTACGCATATCGTATCATGTATGTTGTACCCTGTGTCACCAGGAACGTCTCTATCGCGTAGAAAACTGTTAGTTCTTGTCAGGAGCCCATGAGTACTCTTGTGCTCCTGTTCTTGTAAGGTTGTGAAGCTGGTCTTTTCTGTGAAAATAATTAGTTTAAAAGATCCACCGATATAACCACGGTATTACTTTCATAAATTTAAAAACATGATTAAACCAGTCAGTAGGAGATCGGCTGCAATGCCTGACGGTCTTGCATTTTGATTGGTCGCTGAGTCACCTCACTGTTTTTTCATATACTCGTGTCCCGTCTTTGCATGCTCATATGGACTGACTGTTGAGTAATCTGATCCCACTTCTTTACTCACTACCATACTAGCCGGCCTGCGACCAGCAACCATATTGACTCAGTAGCAACCAAAAAGCCACTTGTCCTCCAGTAACTGTCACTGGAGATTAGATAAGACAAACAGAGATCGATACAGGTTGGACAACGGTAAGTTTCCTCGTGGCCTTATGATTTCGTAATTGGTCTCAGTTCAGTGGTTAAAGCCTGGGGGAACATATTATTCATAATGATCCCAATAAATAAATAGGCCGTTTCAGGACAGCCTAGACTGGTTTTCCTTATTTATAGCGAACTTAAATTTCTCACTCTTCAGTTTATTGTGTTTTCAGTGTTGGAAACTGAAAGTTAGTTCAGAATTGTCGGAAACGAGTGAGGATCGAAGAGGCAAGCAGCAAATTGTTTTGAATATTCACTTCGCAAAAACAGTCATAAACATTTCAAGCTATTCGGGATTCTACTTTTATATCTAGGCAAAAATGTTTTTCAACGTACAATTACAGACTGAAGTGACAGCTAATCCAGCGATCATAAGGACTGGGTTCGATAGAATCATTTAAATTCTGCTGATCATTTGCTTTCTATCGAGTGACCAGTGTCTGGAAGGCTATTCTCGGGATAAATTACTGTGCGGGATTCGGGAAAACGCGAAATCTCTTAACGGCATACGGGATTTGACTGCTACCCGGGAAGCGGGACTCACAGGATGCGGTATTGGGAAACAAAATGGTATCATGTGGATGTTCGGGATCCGGGATTCTCGCAAAGAAGCGGCCCCTCCTTCATACCCTGAGTGACAAGTGTCCAGCCAAATCAATTAGTCTAATTTCCAGCATTTTATGATGGCAAAAGAGGATAAAGCTCCTGAGCTTTATCCTCTCTTGATGATGGTCAATGATAGGCTAGAGCTGTTTATCGCTATTTAGCGGTTTGTACAGCGTCACGAGCCACTCAAAGTTTGTAATGTTCTTTTTGTAGATTTTCAACATGAGAAGTGAAATACTGGTCGTGTTGGACATGGTTCTGTTAGCGTCAGCTTTGAAAACGGAATCACCTCAGTGTCACGTGGAGACCAATGGCTGTAGTATACCCAAAGGCGTTCCCAGACCATTTGTGGAGACATTCACCCCTGCTTGCAACAGACATGATGTCTGCTACCGTTGTGTAAGTGTGATATCCAGCCTCTTCCCCAGGACGCTTTTCCCTGGATGTGAGGCGGGAAAAGGCCCTGGCATCGGCCGGCCAATCCGTCATTTTGATTGGTTGATTGATTTAGGTAATTCAAAGCCAGGGGAAAGAGCCCTAGGGACAAGGTTGTGTGATATATTACTTTGGTACATTACTCAGGTGATCATACATGATATAGAGATTTCAACGGGGGGAAAATTACATCAATCTGTTTCTCCACGGATATTGTGACCTGTTTTTAAAATAAAAAGGAGTTGTGTCGCAAAATTTATGAAATTCAACCAGTAGGATTTTTTGGTGGGAGTGTGCCGCCCGGTTCTCCAAATCGTAACCCTATTTCAGATAAAAAAAATGTCATTTTTCACACCCACCCATTCTCAGACCCAGCCTTTAAGATTATAGGAAATTATATCATCGTTAGATTACAACAGCAACAAAAAGGATTTCGTCAAATCGATTTCGAATAATTCGGATATTTCTCTTTCTTTCTTAAATTCATTTGGAATTGAAGCGATAAATACGTTCATACGCTCCCGTATGTCTGGAATCGGGTATGATCTTCGAGGGAACTGGTCTGAGTCACGGCCGTGAGACTGTACCGGTTATTTCCGACGAAATCAAGATCTTAGAGATCCTGTTTTTGACCGCGGGAAGAATTAAGGATTCGCAAAAACTGAGCACAATACGTATTTTCTGTATTGGGAAAGAAAATGATATTTGGGACAACGATGAAAGAAGTTTGGGATGCGGCATTCTTGTGAAAAAAGGATCGGGAATAAGACATCAGGACCCCCTTTCCAGAAGCTGTTAAACCATTATCTTCTCTTAAATGCGCTTATCAACATCTCATTAAAACCTTTTTCAGGGGTATCATTACAGATGGAATCGAAAACAGTGTGACAAGGCCTTCAAATCCGACATGAAAAAAGCCTGCAGAAATCAGAGCGGCTGGTGGAAGAGACGTAAATGCCGGTTCACGGCAGGTCTGTTCTACATGGCAGTTCGAACGTTCGGGAAATCGCATTATCGGATTCCCTCAAGTTCTTGGTGCCAAAGCCGGTGCACTGAAAACTATGGAAATCCTTTCTAAAAAATCAGTGGCCAAAGAAGGACTTAATAAATTAATGAAGATATGCATCAGAAATTTGATAAGATGATAGTGGGTTGAATTCCAAAAAAGAACGCTAGCGATAGCTTGTAGCGAAATTAAAATAATACAAAACAATAAAGCTCTTGGCTTGATTTATTTGAGTACCATCATATATGGCCAGAAAACATCTCAGCGAATTTTTGCGGTGATACCTATGTAAAGTTTTGTTATCGCATTGCAACCTCATCTTCAGCATTCCACAAAATTGGTAAACTTGCGATATAACTACCGACTGCGCTTATGTGAAGAGCGAAATCCGCATGGTTCACTTGGAGTTGCGACAGCTAAGAACTTCGAGGAGTATACGGTCACATACGTACAAGAATCCATTTCTAAAATTTTCTTCCACCAACTGACACTCAGCACGGTAAAAGGTGAAAACTTATTGAAACCTGTTTTCCCTTTCAAATGATGTGGACTACGTACAAATGATCGAGAGCGCTGAGTTTTTTATGCTCTCCAGGGGTTTAAGGCCTGGGTCAAAGGTGTGTTCTGAGCATAAGAATGATTGGCGATATCGCTTTCGCTAGGAGACCTAGAACCAAATGAATTTTTCCCCAAAAGTAAATCTTGAGGTTTTCTTGTGCCTTAACGTTTAAGTATGGTCACGTGGCATGTCACGTGACCAAAAATTGAAAATGAAGGAAATTTGCGAATTGGTGTCGAATTTACTTTGTTAGGAAAAACAAATTGGTACAAGTTTTTGAAAGAGGATAAACATACCTAACTTCCTACGTTTGGAATGAATGTACCCGAAGTTTAAAATTAAAGCTTTAAATAATTCAAGATTAAATTTGGACATTTAAAAAGATATTTTTCTCATAATCTTTTATTGAAGTGCAGTGGACGGTCATTCCAAACGTGAAGTGTTAGGAATATTTAATATGAATTAGAAAAATATCATTGCTCGATTTCTTTTCTTAAATCGGCCACCAATTCCTCAATAATTTATGATTTTTAGCTAAATGGTCACGTGACATACCACGTGACTTATTAACACAATATTTATACTTTAAAATGCTAAGGACGATGAGTTCTTTATATGTGCCTAATTTTGATTCAGCACCATTATCTATGCCAAAGTTAGAGCCAATAATTCATTTTCCACAGGTAGACCCCATGCTACTTGAGCTTTCCCAAGACGTCCGGGCGCCAGTTACGTATAACTCAATTACAAGACATTATATATAATTAAGGATTTGGGATGGGCACGGTAGGAAATCGTAGCTATCGACTTATTCGCTTTGTGGCTAAAACTAGCTCAAAGTCTGAGCTTCTATACTTCAAAACGTGTCATTATGCTTTGTAGTTCTTAGTATTTTCACTTTTTCTCAAATTGTAAAATAGGCAGCCTAATTTACAACTGAATTTACAAGCTTTCCATTCGCGTAGTTAACGCCGATCAACTAACTGGAAAATCAAACTTTGTTAAATGAACCGGCCTCAACTCTTAGCTATCGAAATGTCGATTTTTAGACTTTTTCAAAATTTTTTCCTTGTGTTTCAGTTTTCTATACGAAATGAACGCAGTTTTTTTTTTCCATCCAAGTTCAATGTTTGTACTGAACAAGCATTAAAACTTCAACTGATCACCATTAGCTTTGGGGGTAGCCTTAACCTGAAGGTAGTTGGAATGCAATATACTGAAATGAAGGACTGGAATGAAGGTAGCTTGGAATGCAATATACTGAAGTCAATCGATGATAAACAATGCGTCGTTCTCTTGCTGCTATACATATACCTATCAGCGGCCTTCGACGCCGTCGATCATAAGAACTTGTTACACAGACTGCGATCCAGGTTTGGTATAAAAGGAAAAGCGCCTTCGTGGCTTCAGTCTTATCTTACGGATCGTTCCCAGTCAGTTCAGATTGATGGATTTACTTCTTCAGTTCGTCCGCTCAGATTTGGCGTACCCCAGAGTTCCGTGTTGGGTCCGTTGCTATATCTGTTATACACGGCCCCACTAAACGACCTAATAGGATGGCATGATATGGACTTCCATCTATATACTCAACTGCACACCACCTTCAGTTGGGATGATAAGGATGATCTTACCACTACAATTTCCCGGATTGAAAGCTGTCTTGTCGATATCACCAACTGGATGACTACTAACAAACTGAAACTAAATACTGACAAAGCGGAACTTCTCATTCTCTATTCTAGGTTCAGACTGCCCCCACGGCTACCTTCTATTAAAATAGGAACTGATATCATCAAGCCTACAAATAAGGCGCGTAATATCGGCGTCATTTAATTTTCTATAACACCGTAACGATGTTTTTTCATATTAACAACATAGTTAAAGTGGCATTCTACCACCTTAGAAATATAGCTAAGATTCGTAAGTATATCAATGTCACAATGGCTGAAGTTCCTAGGCACGCATTCATAAATTCGAAGCTGGATTTCTACAACTCGCCTTTACATGGTCTTCCCAAGTATGAAATTAACAAACTGCAAAGTGTCCAAAACGCTGCAGCGCGTGTGATTGCCTGCTTACGCAAGTTTGATCACATAAGTGATGCTCTAAAGGAGTTGCACTGGCTATCAGTGCACGTGGAACAAAGAATGATCTTTAAGATTAATCTTATTTGTTTTAAGATACTCAACAATTTAGCTCCTGATTATTTGGTTGACCTAATCCATGTTTATGAACCTGCGAGGTACCTTCGCTCATCCGATCTTCAGACAAGTGGCGTCTTGTTATTAAACCCTATAACTTAAAGACATACGGTTTAAAGGCTTTTTCAGTCATTGCCCCTATACTCTGGAACGATTTGCCTATTGACATTAGATCGATCGATGATGTAAATAAATTTAAATCTAAATTGAAGACCTTTCTTTTTAAGCGAGTTTACGAACTATCTTAGGTTTTTTATTTTGTATTTTTGTGACTATGTATATATATATGTAAATGATTCTAGGATTTTTATGATTTTTATTCTTTATCAAGACCTTTTTGAAGCATTGTAAAGCGCTTAGCACTGAAAAGTACAGGCACTATATAAATAATAATAATTATTATTATTAATGCAGTGAGAAGGAATGGGAAGGAAATACTTCGGGCTTAAATGAAAATATAACATTCAGTGCTCCGCATCGAGTGAAAGGCGGAACACTAGCCTGCGTAGCAAGCGTTTCCGTTTGTTTTCGGAGCAAAAAAAGACCGTAGAAGGGGATTTTCGGTTTTGACCGTGCGAGAGATGAAACGAGAACCCCCCTCCCCCCCGGGCCCACCCCCTCCCCGCTCTTTTACTTGCACCTTTTTTCGCGCGGTCTTTGACTCTTGTTCCTCCTTCTTTGCTCCTAAACCGCACAGAAACGCTTGCTACGCAGGCTAGCGGAACACAATTATAACCCGTCGCGTGATTGCGTGGTAACTCAAAATCTTATGAATTTGCTTTCAACTAAATCAAGTACAAGACTGATCTTGTAAAACAGAATAAGTAATGACTTTCGCCTCTGTAGTCAGATGACTCAGCGGCTAGGTTCGGATTAGCCTGCGAAAACAGTCGTCTCTCCTTGCAAACCGTCCCTCAGTCGCGGCGAGGGGCAAGGTTCCGTTCGTAAAGTTTTGTCATGAAGACGGCTGAACTCAGTCAGTCGATTTTCTTTCATTTGCGTTACCTTTGTAGTAAAAAATTGATCGAGAGTTCTCAACTCGGTTGCTTTTACTTCCGCATATATTTAACAGTGTCAGTTGTACTTGAAGTCATCTGTCACATCACAGCTCCAGGTGGCCCAAGCATCGGCACTGCTGCGTAACGTTCAAAATATAAAGATTTGTATGGGAGAAAAAACAGTCGTTTCTGTAGCCTACAAATGTAAAAGGAGTTAAATAAAAATCAGCTGACCTTACTTAAGTTGAGTGTCTCTTCTTTCTTGTGAGGTTTCGGAACCGATAATGAAATGGATTTTATTGGAGCCGCGGCTTTGGCCGTTTTGCTCTCTCTATCCCGACATAATATACTAGCAAACCGGTTCCAAAAACAACCCGTTAAATGCTCGGAAACCATACAGGAAAAAACAAACGTACTTGTAACTTAAGCAAGGTTAGCCGCGATTTTATTTAAAACATTTACTTTCGTAGGCTACAGAAACAATTGTTTTTTCTCCCATACAAATCCTTATATTTTGATCGTTACGCAACAGTGCGATAGTCATATTCCAAGCTTGGACCACCTGTGGTCACATCTTTCTTTTTGATAATGCTGTTTTTCTTGCTCTCGTCTTTACATGTCGGTGTAGAAGAATGCATCAAGAAAAAGCCACGTAATAATTAAGTTTAAACTGATTCAGCTTACCGATTTTACATGCAATAAGCCATCGGCGTACGGTAAAAATTTGTTGGGGGGGCTGAACATAATTTGCCCGAATGAAACTTGCTGGTCACAGGTGCACAAGATGATTCTTTCGTGACGTCAAGTTTTCTTCGCCATGCCGTGAGAGCACGGGCGTTCAAAGTAGTGCAAATATTTTCGGTAAATCGAGATGAACATTTCTAAAATACAAAACCATGAAGTGAGAGATAAAACGTACCCATTTGGGCTCTAAAAGAAGTGTGAAGAACGATTACTTCGACACCAGGATGGAGGTAACTAACTTTATATAGAACAGGTAAAATGTCATGGAGACCATTTTGCGGGATGCGGGATGAAGACAAATAAATCAAGATATTAAATAATAAAATATTTTTTACCGTGTCTTTGCCCGAACAGTACATCAGTTTTTCCCGAATAATACTATTTTTTTCCGACAGGGGGGGCTGCAGCCCCCCCAGCCCCCCCGCCCCGTACGCTGATGCAATAAGCCATCGCCACTCGGATGTTGCTGCTTTGATTCACCGAGTCGGGCAAGAGTCATCGTATCTCATACTTCTTTCGTCGGAAGTGCAACCTAGTAAGTTCTTAATATGTCGATATATGATATATAATGAATCAGTGCACGACATCATTTAACGATTTTTAGTACTTCTTCTAGATTCTTCTTGTCGAGTTATAGAACCATGTGTTTTTTCCTCCACTAGGAATTAACTGCTAAGTACGGTAAACACTAAGACGAACAGTATATTTTTAGACGTTCGACGCACAGTTTGACGCAGAGAAAGAATGAAGATCATCCTTCAGCTCAGCATGCTGCTTTTAATTAGTGGCGGCAACTACAGAAATAGCGTCCACCTGCGATTTGAAGCCCAATGGCTGTAGCATCCCCGCAAAATACAAGAAATGGGTGGGCTGGAAAGGAACATTCACTCCAGCCTGCAACAAGCACGACGTGTGCTACTTTTGTGTAAGTTGGCGAGTCCATGAGAACAAATCGAAATCGGCTCTTGCTCCAGTACTGCATGAGTTTCAGACTAGATTGGTTAACAACACTTCGATTTGAAGATTAGCGCTATAAAACCTTGAAAAACCCAGTCGGCAGCCATGATCGCGCTTAAGTACAACAATAGCTAACAATGAGGGATGCTATAGTACCGTATTGTCGAATGAAGGCGATAATCAGTTGCGATCGACTTTCAACAGTGAACCCGTCTTACTGTGCTAGCTGTGGAATTTTTGGGGACGCACAGCCAGAGACAAAACTATAAAAACCCTGCTTTTTTGAAAAACCAAATACAGGGAGATTTGTTGCTACAAAGTAATCTGCTTAAAATGCAGGTAGAATAAAAAAGTGTCGTCCTGTAGAAATTCGCACCCAAAGGATTCGCTCATGAAAATTCTAGCACATGCATTGAGGACTCAACCACTAAGCAGTAAGCAGCTTTAAAAAAAGAAATCAATGTATAGTTTTTAACGTCGCTATGATTAAAAAAAGTGATTCTTTTATTATTTTTTTCAGGGAGGACCGGGATATCATAAATGGACAAAACAAGAGTGTGACGATGCTTTCTATCGTGACATGAAGAAAGCATGCAAGAAAACAAATCGCGGATTTTTAGGGCTGCTGAAAAGAGCGGAGTGCAAATTTTGGGCGTTCTTATATTACAAGGCTGTGTGTTGGTCTCGGACAGCGAAGAAAGCATGGAATACAACTTACTGCAAAGAGGCCTGTCGTCCTTCTGAAGGAGATCCTAACACAATCTTGAGTTAGTGCCTGAGCAGTTGAAAAAAGATTCCGCCTTGGAATTCAAGCTTGTGTAGCTGATATTAGTGAAATCATTATAATCATGAAGAATAAAACTGATTATTTCGCAATCTGAAATATTTGATGTTAAGTTTGAAAAAGAACTTCAAGGTCATCTAACATCTCTAATTTCACAGCGGATTGGGTTTTTAGCTCGTTTAGTCCTCTTCCAGGACTTAAATGATATGATTTCAGTCCCTGCACCCGGCGGCCTTCCCTCAAACCCGACGCTGTTTTGTAAGAAATGACGATAAGACTAAGAAAGCCGCTAAATACTCGGCACTATTTTTGCTCTGCCTTTAGCGCTTTGTGTAAAACCGGTGCCTCGGGAAGATTATCTTTAAGCCGCCAGCGAGGAACGAATCGCGAAACTGAACCGTTACAGGAAACTAAAATATAAATCTTCCATAAAGTTGAGGTAAAAAAGAAGCCAGGTTGAAAGGTATTCGAAACGAATCTGAAAAGGGAACCGGAATCGAAAAGTCGGGCGCCCGAATTAGTCTTCCCCAACCATGGCTTTTCTCTCCCTCTCTTAGGCATTTCTGGCTTTTCCAGTTCTCTGGATGACTCATGACAAAGACTTTTCGCGTCCGTGATAGACAAAGAAAAACTGAGATAAAATTCTAGCCTGCGTAGCTGGCGGTATTGTGTAGTAGTCGAGTGAGATTTGGCGGTGGAGCCGTTGTAATATGTTCGAGTGAGATTTGACGGCGGAGCCGTCACGAGCGGCGAAGCCGCGAGAAATACCGCCCGCCAGAGAACCATGATTTTTCGAATGCCGCCCACTTTTGTCACCTTAGCTGATCCCAATTAAATCAGCAGTTTGAAACTTCCGATTATTTTCACGCGAGACAGTTTAGAAATAAGCGTTGAAACGCGACCTTGTGAGTTTGGTTGAACCGAGGTTTTTTTATTTTCTCAGCTCTCGCGTGAAGGTTACTAGCATTACACAGTGCATGTATCATTCTAAACTTTGACTGAGTAAATCTTTTTTTGCCACACTAGGCTTAACAAAAAGGTCATGAAGCTGGTTTGTCACATGCATACTGAGTAACCATTTCCTGTGGTTTATTCTTCTGTAGGTGTCCCTGATAGGATTTGATCTCAGATGCAGTTGTAAAGTGTTCTAATTTTCTTTGACCTTTGTTTCTTACGGCTAAATAAAGACAATTCCAGCGCTGTGAAGTTTAAGGGGAAACCACAATCACTTACGTTTTCCAGTTTGCCATCTGCTCCCTTAATTGGGAAATATATGCGAAGGATCATCTAACATGATTGACATATGTATGGCCCTCGACCAATCCGTTTACCCGCACACTGGTGTGCGGACTATTCAAAATACCGGGGTTTTCTGGCAGGCAGTATTTCAACCGCCTCGTCCCTACTCCCTTTTTTTGGAACACGGCTCCGCCGCCAAAACTTTAATCTCGCACCCACACAATACCGCCAGCTACGCAGGCTAGGGGTGGCGAATGGTACCTCGAAAAACGTGGGTCTCGGAAAATTTTGGTAGGATCTCGAAATCTCGGAAGCGTTTTTGATAAGTCTCGAAGTATCGTTTCTGCATGGTTTGTTTTTACTTTTTATGAGTCTCGAAACTTTTTACCAAAGAGTCTCGGGCTCGGATTTTCTAACTAGGATCTCGGCGTCTCGGCGAGTCTCGGATTTTACCATTCGCCATCCCTGCAGGCTATAAATTTTCATTTACGACATCCTTTAGCTCGCTTAACCCTTTAAGCTCCAAGATCCACATGCATACTCTCGTCACTGTTTTCTACACATTCCTTATGGTACTGCTGGAGAGAATTTGTTCAAACATTGAGACATTTCACCTTAATAATCATTTTATTCATTCTAATGACCTGCATATTAATTGATCAGGCAGTGTTATTATTAGGAGAAATTGGATGCTGGTCACAGGCAAAAAAGCTAAGCTTATTCTACAGGCTAGCTAGAACAAAGTAGACAATAGATGGGCCCTCATCTTCTCCATTTGTGACAGTCATATTATATAACGGCTATAATGGTTAAACCTGACCTAAGGTTCCCAATCATCACTTTCTCCTGAATGCATGGTCTCTGAACGATCAGTCTTGGGTGGGGCAGGAATCATTGCCGACACCTTGTCCATAGCTGATCCTCCACCCGATGCTGCCTCTGATGAGCCTCCTGAGTCACCTTTAGATCCTGAAATTCCTTTACGGCGCATGGATAGCTTTGCGAAAAGGTCACCCATAAGGTCACCACCACCTCCACCACTTACTGCAGACTGCTCCTTCTCGGCTTTTTTCTTCAACTTCCTTTCTTTGACACTGCGTAATTTAGCATTCCCCTTGCCACCAGCTTTACGGATGGATTCCATGAGGTTTGCCCTGCCATCTGATGCAACTGCTGCAGGGACATCCGACGGGACGGCTGCAAATTTAAATGAGTAATCAATTTAAACTTTTTCACTGACAAAACTAAGGTCCTCTCTAATAACACATGCTGAGATCTATATGTTACAACTAAATCAGTGGTAATCAGGTGTCAGTAATATACATTCAAGGGTAGAATTGAGGTGGCAGATAAATGTCACAAAGAGGAGAACTTTGTAGTATTCAGTGAACTATGAACAAATGGAGCAGAGATGGGTTTAATGGCAAGAGTGGAATTCTAATATAACAAAACTGAAGTACGTGTAACAACGTTCTGCTTTTTACAGCTACATATATTTTTGAACACCAAGGTGGAATAACAATTTTTTGAACCTCTAAGGAAAATGAAAATTGGTTCGAAAAAATGATGATGGCATCAAAACACAATGGTATTAGAGGTAATGCACCTATCAATGTAATGCCGGCGTGGGGGGGGGGGGGGGGGGGGGGGGAGTGGCAGGGCATGGGGTGGGGATTTGACTTTTTTCAAAAATTTGCAGTCAAATTCCCTGCCCACGGGCAAATCATTCCAGTAAAATGCAACCAAATTTCCCCCACCCCAGGCTGCACATTGCTGTCAATCCCAAGGCAGAACCCAAGAAAGGCAGAATAAAAATATATCCTAATAAAACTCTGCAATCTTTTATAAACATTACTGCATCACCAAAGATACATGTTCCTATTACAGCTGCAATTATACGTTTTAACCATAATCCGTGTTGCACTGCGTAGAATACATAAACCTTTACGAGAAAGTCCACATTTTGCAAGTTTAAATATACCGTTCTTAGTAAAGGGTACAAAGAAAGTCAGTTTTATAAGTTTACTGTGATTGTAGCGAATGAGCCATACACTAATCAACTGTACTTGCAAAAATCGACTTGGTCTCTCTTTACTTCCATTTACATTGATACCACAGTATTTTAAGAGATTCAACTGATCAGAAACACGCTAAAACAGGGGGACGTCTGTACACAGGCTAGTTCTCATTAGCCTCCATGACTTCCTGATCTTTTCAAACCATACGGCACATGCGTGAAGCGTGGAAATATATTGTCAGTCTTTTTCGTCCGAGTCGGCAGTCAAATATCTCCACGTCGGGCGAAGAAAGATTCAAATATCCCCTCCCCTGGGACAACAAGATCAGTCAAATGCCCTACCCCAGGGCCAACAAAGACAATCAATTCCCCACCCCATGCCCCGCCTCCCCCCCCCCCCCCCCCGCCAGCTTTACATTGATAGGTGCATAAAATACGGTACAAAGTTGCTCTTACCAGCACATTCCAATATTTATTTTTACACACCCCCCCTCCAAAAAAATGAAAACAAAACAGCTTTTTGAAATCTAAACAAACTCTTACAAGTGCACAAAGTGGCTGGCAATCCAGTCAGGAAATGCAACTTACCTGGAGGTGGTCCATCAGCTGGTGGGGGAGGAGGTGGGGGAGGAGGAGGAGGGGCAGCATCAGGTCCTGGGGGAGGAGGTGGGGGTGGTGGAGGGGGTGGGGGTGGAGCACCTGATCCTGGAGGTGGAGGAGGGGGTGGAGGAGCAGAATCAGGTGCTGGTGGGGGTGGTACTGGTGCTGTGTCACCCCTAACTTCTTCTACAACATCAGGTAAGTCAGGTATGCTGGAACTAGGAAGTGATGGTGCAATTGAAGGACCAAGATCTGCACTGAAAATGAAAAATTGAAAATAATATTGAAAATTGTTCACTTAGAAATCAGCACTAATCACAACCTAATTACCAGGGTATTTTCTACCAGATGGGAAGATGAGATAGGTCAATTTTGTTCTTTCACCAGAAATTACGGTGAAAACCAGCAATAATTGCCAGTGTTCACTGTAATGTTATTGATGCATACATATACTACTTCAACCTTATTTAAGCACCTTTGTATTTAATCAGTGTATGTTTCATTTACACCATTTTTTAAGTTAATTATTTTTATCGCGCATTTGATTATATTCATATAGATATTTGCACACTATAAATTTTTAAATTATTGTTATTATTATTATTATTATTATTATTATTATTATTATTATTAATGCCATCAAAAATAAATATCAAAACTGTTCAGTGACAATAATTATTGTACAATGCAACCTTGATATAATGAAGGGCCAAGGGTTATACCAAGGTTGCACTGTAATCTCCTTACCTGTAAGAAACATCATCAGCAATTCCTGGTAGATCTGGTAAATATGCAGGAACATCTATCTCGGGAACATCCCCCAGATTTGGTACATAAAAATAGTTTTGTGTTGACAGCCGGTCCAACGCTTCTCCTTGAGTGATTGATATGGGGGCAGCACCAATGTCTTCCTCTTCCTCCTCTAAATTACTCCTGGTCTTCGTTACAGCCCCAGCGAGGGGATCCAACATCACATATTTCTTGTAAGGATTTTCTGTGGTGTTGAACAATAACAGAGAACTAACTGAGTGTAGATTCCTTGGCAGTGATCCAAGTCCTTCCCCTTTCATTTCATCTTGCTTCTTTTTGATATTCAGGTGAACATTATAAAACTGCAGTTTATCCTTCAGGGTGCGTTCATCTACGGGGGTAAACTTCGAGATAAGGTTGTAACTTTGACGTTTCAACTCCGCAAGTTCGTTTTGCTCAGAGTACAGCGTCTCGTAGGGCTGCAGTTTATCCGGGGCTGGATATTTTGCGCTTGAAAAGACCCTGGTCGCTTTCTTGATTCCTTTGATTTTGTCAATCCGAGCCTGAGCTAAATCTGCCCTGTGATTAATTGCAGCAAGCCGTTCCTTATTTTCGGCAACTCGGTTGCTGATTCGGGTGAAAATATCCTTTGATACTTGCTCCAAATATTCCAATGAGTCTACTATTTGGTTGATCGATTCTTCTCTTCGGAGACTAGGTAAAACTAGTGGTACGCTGTACGTCTGAACAGGCATAGTGTACAGTTTTGAACAGGGAAGAAGGTCACAAACAGTTCATGCAATACTTATCCGCCATCTTGAGTCACGAGATTTGGACGTGGGAAACCTGGAAAAGAGTAAATGCCTCAGAAGACCCCCTACCCTCCACCCCAGTTTACACAGGCTATCCTGTGGGCCCTTTTCAGAATACGTACGGTCACATGGTACAAAAAAATACCTTGCTGGATGGCAAACGACTTAGTGTGACCTTGAAAACAAAGGATTTTAGCTTTTTGAATGATGTTATCTCTTTGTTTTTCTTGCCCCTCTGCATGACTTGCCATCCAGCTTGGCGATTTTTGCATCATGTGACCTTATTCTGCAAGTGCTCCCATTTTGAGAGAAAAATTAACCAGGCACCACCGAGAGACTTTTGATAAAAAATGACATTAAAAGTGGTAGGGTCAATGGAGGGAAAATTTTAGCCTTGTTTCTTTGGTTCACTCTGTAACTAGAAAGAGTTCTCATTTATCTGCCCCTGTCTTTCGAAAATATTACTCTTTTCTTAAAAAAAGTAGATTATTAAATGTAGCTTGTTATGCTCACAGCACGTGACCTTTGTTTGTGCTTCTGATTCACCAAAGATATCTTTCGAGTGATAAATTAAACTCAACGATAACATGTTACGTAAAAGTCTGTGTGTTCATGCAACAACAACACAATTTTACACTTGGTTTTGGGGAATTTTATTGTTTGTCTCAAGAAAACTTGCAGTTCAAGGGAGAATATCTTTCATTACAGTCAGATTTTTTTTTAATGCAAAGGTCATTCTATAGTACTGATAGTTAAATCCTCCAAATAATAATATGGAATGGAAGAAAACTCAGACACTGAGATAAATATAGACAATCTTTATAGTTTATTTATGCTAAACAATAAAGTTTGTTGAAAATGTGCTGATCCCTTTAATTTTTTTTTTTTTTACCTGAGCCTCCGATCTGTTTGCTTGTGGCAGATAATTGGATCAATTCTGCCAACCTGCCCTTTTCTTTGCTGCATGTCTCATTTGCTGGATCAGCAAAGGCTCAGCCAAATCATCTAACTAAACCTAAACCATCAAGCAAGGGCTGTGTTCCATAAAAAGTAAAAAAAGGGGTAAAGAGTCTTCATTTTATTTTGGTGGGTCAAAATTGTCATCTGACTATCAAACCTGAGGTCAATGGTGCACTCCTTTTACTCCCCCCACCCCTCTGTCAATCAGTGCTCCATTTTATGGGTATTTAAAGTTAATCACAATGTGCAGCTACACGGAAAGGAAATAAGTGGAAAGAAGGATTTGTGGTCACACCAGGGAATCAAACTCAAGACCTCCCGTACGGAAGGCAGTATACTAAACTAACTGCATCACTCCTTCCTCCTTAAAATTTCCATTGGCATGATCCAGATTAGGATCAGTAAACCCAGAACATTCAGATCAAAGCACATCAAAGGAATAACAAAAAATTACTCTGGGAAAGGATTCATTGGTTCATTTGATACATCATGATTTGAGTGATAATCACAGGTCACTGATTCTGATCCGGACCATTGAAATGGAGTGCACCCTTAGATAAGGATGCAAAGCTATAAGCAAGCAAAATTTGAGCACTGATGTCCAAGGAAAAGCTGATTAAGCTGATTTTCTGATTAAGTTGCTTTATAAGTTGCTTTTCCTCCAACTTCATTTTATACTGCTACTTCCTGTAATAGCTTTCCAGCGCTAGGAAATCACAAACATTTTTAAAATGACACCAAAATCGGAAACAAAAACAGTTGACTCAAGTTAGCTTTGCCCTAAAGGGCATAATGCATTTCTGACATTGGACCAAATTAAAAAGGGGAAACCAACCCCTGCACACAATGTTGTGCCACCATTCAAGCTACATACAGTAAACAACAAGTTCACCTTAACTCTGAGTGAAAGGAAGGGCAAATGAGGTTGGATTGTTTAGTTCTCGAAGTTACCCCATTTGACAAAAGTGTCTCAACTATTTTGTCAACGATTGTGGCTTAAGTTGAAAAAGTGAAATTTTATTTTCCATTTAGGACACATCAGCACAGATTTTGTACCTGTGGCAACAGGTAAATGGTTGACCATGTGATCACACGTGAGACCATTTTGTCTGAGGTTATGACATGCTTATGTCTCCAAATGAGGTCCAAACAGTTGTCTGTGCAGCCATTACTGAGGTGAAATGGTAGACTTTCTGAATTCAAGTCCTTTGCAATCTGGCAGACTTGTTCGCACTTTTTTGTGTCCCTTTGTCAACTTCTGTAGCTCAAGTTGAGGGCAAGTCATCATTAGTGAAGACTTGAAGACCTGTCCTTACCACAGGCCTACCACATCCATGCATAAGTATGGTAAAGTACATGGACTGGGCAGATTGTAAGCTTGATGTTTTGGCTCAATTCTGGTCCAGCTATTAGGCACTTTGACATGTTTTCTCATTTTACTATCATTCCTACTGACTAAAGCAAATATTATTTTGAATTTCCTGAAACGGCTCCCGCTCCGAACTTAAGTTCTCGTTCAAACTGTTCCGCATTAAGAGTTCCATCAATAGCTTCACAGTTTTCATTAAACACAGAATAAGGACTGGGTTCCCAAGGCTTCCTTGATCCTGCTTGCATACTTACATACACCCAATAAAACACTGAAAGGATGAAAAACACGGTTCCAAACTCAATTTGAACGAAGAAACCCCAGAGTACTAACCAGAAGAGAAGTTTTAAGAATAATATCAACCAGTGTAAACTACGTTCATTTTGTTCTGTCACAAAATTGCTGAAAATCTTTGTCCCAAATGAAAACGTAGGTCTCCATACAGTCCATCTGCTCTCTTTGTATTCTTTAGCTTTCTGAGCACGGTACTTTTGCAATTCCTTCTCCATGAATGTCAAGATAACGTCGAAAATCTTCCACTAACCTTTGCCTGCGTGTCATCCGCCATTTTAAAAATTGTTTTTGTTTTTGAGGGAGGGCTGGGGAGTAATCTTTTCACCGCTGCTCAAACAGAACTCAGGCGCATTGATTGCGTAAAAGTGAATTCCCAGGCACGAGACCTGATTTTAGAACGCCGATTACCATTGGTCGAGTCACGAAAGGCAGCGAAATTTCTGAAAAATAAACCAATCAGAATAATTTTAAGAAAGTACAACATGTTGCATAATTTTCATTCCCAGACTCCTAATTTTTGATCTCACTTTATAATGGCGGGCGGTTAGACAGTGAATGCATGTGCTAAGGTTCATCGAGAAATCACTATCACGGCCTCTAAGACTTTCATTTCAGGTTATAAACAATAGCATTTCTTCATCCTCCAAGATGGCTCCTACTGTAAAAGCAAACGCACCCTCAGAAGTGCAAATAGGTGAGCTAGAAATGCACAGTGCATCTTACTTTTGCACACGCCGGCGTCGGGGTTTATTTTTTTGTAAACATTTGACTGTGTTCTATGATCTTGGACAAGATTTTTTTTCGGGGAACTTACTCAGACGACCTCGGACGAAAATAGCAATAGGCTTGTCAGTGATATCTTTCCTTGGAAACTTATTGACACTCACTCACAGTCTGCCTAGCCATAGGTCTAGCTCTATATCGTTATAGACAAGCAAGCTTATTTACGAAAATCTGTGCTCTTACGTTAGATGTGTCGGCAGAGTTGGACGCGACTTTAAAGAAAAGGATAATGATTCTCGATGGTGGTATGGGGACAATGATTCAAAGTTATCGTTTGGAAGAAGAAGATTTTCGAGGTAAATTGACATTTTATTTGTAGTATGCCATGTAAAATTACTTAAGGTACTTCTGTGAAATAGTTAAATCGTGACATTTGAACGTGTATTTCGTTACCTTTCATGTAATTCGTTACCTGGTCAGCGGTCATTTATGTAATGCTTACGTCACAAGAACAGAACCTTTTTCTGCCTCGCTCTCGTTACTTTATGACCGCCATGTTGTGTTAATGTTGTCTGAAATATACATGTAACTACATTGAGTTCTCTGTCGTATTTACTGCTTCCCCACATTTTTGGTGCCGAGACCAGGATGGAAGAGTTACCGAAACTGCTAGCGTCAAGAAGAGCTCACAAAGCACATTTAACCAAACTAAGACAGAAAATCGATGACACTGCAGAAGGAACAATAGCCGACAACGGAATTGTACTACTCAAGTCTCTCGTGGAGCAGTTAAAGCAAAAGAGACAAACCCTCAAGGAACTTAACGATAAGATAGCAGTTTTACTGGAAACTCCTGAGGAACTCGAAGCAGAAATACTCGATGCAGAGGAACTAGACAGCCTTATCGTGGAGAAGGTTTGCCTCACCGACAATTTAATTGAGCTCGCCAAAAGAAACCTCGACCAGTACGTGTTGTCTCACAGTCCCGGGAATATCAGTACTCCGTCAAGTTCACCGCAAAAGGGACAAACAAATCAGCAACCCATTCCATCTACGTCGCAAACGGAACAAGAAAATCAACAATCCAATTCCCCACCTTCGACTGGAACGTCAGGTAGCGATTTTCAAAGTAACACAGCCGCTTCAGCAGAGAATCCCCCAATTACACCACCGATTACTCCGATTACACCACCGCCGGTGAGTACATTCCAAACTAATCGTTTACCTAAACTTGTACTGCCATCGTTTAATGGGAACCCGCTTGAATGGCAATCGTTTTGGGACGCTTTTCAGTCTGCAGTACACGATAACTCTTCGATCAGTGATGTCCAAAAGTTCAATTATTTGAGAGCACAGTTACGCGACGGAGCTGAAAGAGTCATTGCCGGGTTGCCATTAACCAGTGCCAATTACGCTAAGAGCATCCAGTTATTGAAAGATAGATTCGCTCAACCCCACAAGATTATCAATGCACACATGGAGGCACTGCTCAACCTTCCATCACCCACTGATCATTTAAGTAGTTTGAGGCTTTTCTATGACTCAGTTGAAACACACATCAGGGGACTTGAGTCACTAGGGAAGAAAACAGAAACGTATGGAGATATTCTTGTTCCCATCATTCAGAAGAAGTTACCTAATGGAATTAAGAGGAATCTAGCAAGGCAAAATGGAAACAAGGAGTGGCAGCTTGACAACTTACGTAAGGCAATCTTGAACGAAATTGAAATCTTAGAAGCAGGTCAGAACAGTTCTAGCGATTATGAACTCAGTAGCAACTCAACAACTGCTGCTACTGCTGCATTTCTCACGACTTCAAAGCCACCTACACCTGTTCTCCCTCCTCCCACTGATCGGCGCCCTACCAAGCGAACATGCCTTTTCTGTAAGGGCGAACACAGTTCAAATGATTGTAATGTTGTAACAGACAAGGGAAGGAGATACTCCATTGTACGTGATGCAAGGGTATGCTTTAACTGTCTTAATCGTCATTCAGTATCTAAATGCAAGTCACGGAACAGATGTAAGGTGTGCCATCGAAAGCATCATACCAGTCTTTGCCAAAATGCAGAATCAACTCCCCTAGTGTCATCCACTGAACCGCCAACTACAAACAAGGCTCAATGTACACCCACCACAGACAAGACTACAGCACCTTCAGTCTCATCCTACCACATTGGTGATACTAGCAGACACACCCCCGTTCTACTGAAAACAGCCGTTGCTTCTGTTGGTAGTCACAACAACCACATCAGTGCACACATTTTATTTGATGAAGGGTCTCAACGCTCCTTCATTACTTCAGATGTAGCGACCAAACTTGATCTGAAACCAGAAATGCAAGAGACCATATCCCTGTCAACCTTTGGTGGGAACACATCATCCGTTAAACGCATTGACACTGCCACCGTTTTTGTTGAAACCGCTCAAGAGGAGAACATTCCCATTCGCGTGATCATTGTACCAACAATAGCTGCCCCCCTCACTACTTACACTGGTGCCAATGTAAGGGAACTACCACACTTAAAGGGACTGTCATTAGCACAAAACGTTGATGATTCACCTTTCACAGTTGATATTCTAATCGGTGCAGATCATTATTGGGACATAGTGGAAAACGAAGTTGTCAAGGGTCCAGGTCCCACAGCAGCCAAATCAAAGATAGGATACCTCCTTTCGGGCCCCCTCTCCAACAGTAACCATTCAGAGAACCTAAACACGTCTATTTTAAATGTTGTGACTGAGCATCATCAAGAACAATTTGATTTGGAACGTTTCTGGCGGATTGAATCAGTTGGTGTTCAGCCAAGCTCATCAGAAGAAACGGTTGACTTTCTGAAGTACTATCAAAACTCGTCTATCATGTTGGAGGATGGCCGGTACAGTGCAAAGCTACCCTGGCGACCAGAACATCCCCCTCTACCATCAAATGCAGAAATCACTAAGCAGAGAACCCGCTCCATGGTCAGAAAACTAGCTGAAGATCCTAATAAATTACGCATGTACAATGACATCATCCAAGAACAACAATCTCGCGATTTTATCGAAAGAGTGGACAATCCAGAAACAACCAACGGAGTGTGTCATTACATACCTCATCACGCTGTTCTCAAGGACTCTACCACAACTCCTCTACGCATTGTGTACGACTGCAGCTTCAAACGAGGTGAACAACCCAGCTTGAATGATTGCTTACAGCCAGGTCCTCCACTTCTCAATGATCTTACTGGTATACTTCTACGCTTCCGTCTCCACCAGTATGCTATAACTGCAGACATTGAAAAGGCATTTTTACATGTAAACCTAGACCAAGCTGATCGAGATGCCACGCGCTTCTACTGGCTATCTAACACGGATGACCCGGAGAGTGAATTCATTGTCTACCGATTCAAGTCTGTCATGTTTGGTGCCACAAGTTCCCCTTTCATCTTAAATGCCACTCTCAATAAGCACCTCACACAGTCTACAGACCAAGTCAGCATGGATATGTTAAGGAATCTGTATGTGGATGATCTCGCCTCGGGAACAAACGATGATGATTCAGCAGTCAACTATTACCAAGATGCCAGGAACAAAATGTCACCGGTGGGCTTCAATCTCAGGTCATGGAGTTCAAACAGTCCTGGTGTTCAACATATTGCAGCCAAAAATCAAATCCTCGACACTAGTCCAACTAAAAAAGTACTTGGCATGGTATGGGACATAACTTCAGACACGCTACGATTCTCATGTAAACAGGCAACCTCTACCCCCCCGTTGTCAACCAAGAGAGAGGTGTTACAAGAAACAGCAAAAGTCTTTGATCCACTCGGCTTACTTCAACCAGTCACCGTTGCGGCTAAGATTCTAATACAAGAACTGTGGAAGGAAGGGATTGATTGGGACGAGCCCCTTCCACCTTCTCTTGATCAAAAATGGCGTGCTGTAGCAAAGGAGATTGGAGATGCAACCAAACTTGAGTTCCCACGTCGCTACTTCTCTTCTAATGTCTCTGTCGATAGCAGCGATACAGAACTACATGTTTTCGCTGATGCAAGCCAGAAAGCCTATGGGGCTGCTGCTTACTTAGTACGTGGAAACCAGTCATCGTTAGCTATGGCGAAGTCGCGTGTTGCTCCGACAAGGAAGAAACTCACCCTTCCAGAATTGGAACTTATGGCAACTCTAACAGCCGCACGTTTAGCTTCATATCTTCAAGAACAACTGCCAGTTACAAGAGTCACATTGTGGTCTGACAGCCAAATTGTTCTCCACTGGCTCAAAAGCACCAAGTTGTTGAAGCCATTCGTCAACACTCGCATCCAAGAAGTAAAGAAGCTGACATCAACTTCAAACTGGAAGTACTGCCCTACAACTGAAAACCCCTCCGATCTTCTCACAAGAGGGATAACAGCACATCAACTAGAGATTTCCTTGCTGTGGAAACATGGTCCCACATGGTTACCAAACAGATCCCAGTGGCCTTCATGGCCTACGACAGAGGTTCTTCACTTATCAGCAACTGAAACCTCTCCTGGTGGGTCTACCACAGACGGCACAGTCCCAGTTCAACAGCAAGGCCTTCATCGCCTGATCAATCCATCGGATTTCAGCAGTTTACCAAAGCTTCTACGTGTTACAGCCTATGTTTTCAGATTTGTAAAACTTCTCCAGAAGAAACTTAGTCAACAAGGCCCAATTACAGCCATGGAATATGATCATGCCATGACAGAATGGGTGAAGAATCGTCAATCTGTTGTCTTTCATGCTGAAGTTAACAACCTCCTCTCGAAGTCGCGACACCGTACAACTTTGGTACGTCAACTTCGCCTTTTCCTTGATGATGGTGGTCTTCTACGCTGTGGCGGAAGGATACACAACGCACCCTTAAGTGGCAACACCAAGTTTCCTCTGCTACTTCCAAGCAAAGACCATTTCACAGATCTTGTAATTCACTCCACCCATGTCAAACAGCTTCATGCAGGTGTCAACTCAACACTCACCGCCCTACGTCAAACTTATTGGGTTCCTTCTGGCCGACAACGCGTCAAAACTTTAATTGACAAATGCGTAACCTGCAGAAAGGTCTCAGGAACAGCCTACAATGCACCAGACCCACCACCCCTTCCCAAGTCAAGAATACAACAAACACAACCCTTTGAAGTCACTGGGGTGGACTACACCGGAGCTCTGTATGTTCGAAATGCTGGAATCGAAACAAAGGTCTACATATGTCTGTTTACTTGTGCAACAACCAGGGCTATTCATCTTGAAGTTGTCGAAGACTTGACCGTTGAAGCCTTCTTACTAGCCTTTCGCAGATTTGCAAGTCGGAAATCTCTTCCAAGGAAACTAATATCTGACAATGCCTCAACATTTGTATCAGCGAACAATGAACTAAAGGAATTGTTTCAATCTCGTGCGCTCAAGGAAACACTAGCAAGGGAAGGCATTGAATGGCTATTCATCCCCAAGAAGGCGCCTTGGTACGGCGGGTTTTGGGAACGCCTCATCGGTCTCACCAAATCCACCATCAAGAAGGTACTCGGCAGAGCTGCAGTCAACCTGTGCACTCTTCAGACAATTGTTGTTGAAGTAGAGGCAATTCTAAACGATCGTCCCCTAACCTACGTTTCCTCAGACATTAAGGATGAGGAAGCATTAACCCCTGCACATCTACTTTATGGCCGACGAATTACGTCATTACCACATCCACCAGTAGAAAGTGACGAAGTGAGTGATCCCACCTACCAAACAAGTACAGATTTACTAAGAAGGGCAAAACGTGTCACCTTACTGATCCAACACTTTTGGCAACGATGGCGTCATGAGTACCTTACCTCCCTCCGAGAGTTCCACAAAGGTTCAGGAATCAACACAGAATCCGTGAAGGCTGGTGATGTAGTTCTAATCCATGATGATAGCCCTAGAGTAAACTGGAAACTAGCACTTGTCACATCCATTAACAGAGGTCGCGATGGACTTGTGCGTTCCGCAAATTTACGCACCGCCAATGGAACAACAAACCGTCCCATAACAAGATTACACCCTCTAGAAGTTCACGCCAAGGAAGCACAGTGTTGCACAGAGGATCAAGCAACCGCAGTAGAAACTCCAACCCCTGTGAAGAGACCACAAAGAGATGCAGCACGACGAGCAATAAGGAGAATTGCAGATTGGGCCAAGGACATTCGCGCCCCCTCCCCCCCGGAGGATGTGAAATAGTTAAATCGTGACATTTGAACGTGTATTTCGTTACCTTTCATGTAATTCGTTACCTGGTCAGCGGTCATTTATGTAATGCTTACGTCACAAGAACAGAACCTTTTTCTGCCTCGCTCTCGTTACTTTATGACCGCCATGTTGTGTTAATGTTGTCTGAAATATACATGTAACTACATTGAGTTCTCTGTCGTATTTACTGCTTCCCCACAACTTCACTGTTGTGTAACGCAGTATGACAGCAGATTTCGCAACTTGTCTCGTCAATGCCTGGCATCTTAATGCTAGTGTGCTATTTTTTACATGTTATAACTCTGTCGTTTTTTTTTACGTTTTTTCTGTTACAAATTTTGTGCAATGATTTTAGTTGTTCATATATTGAATTTGATTTGTCACGCAATTGAGATTATTCAGTAAAACCACTTCACGGCGTTATGTTATTGTTTGATTCACACGCGTATTTTTACAGTCAAAGTATTAAAATTCGTTAATAGAATTAAATATTGTGTACAAAATGCACTCTTTTTTAGGTGAAGAATTTAAAAATCATTCACACAACTTGAAAGGAAATAATGACTTCCTCAGTTTAACTCAACCTCATATCATTGAAGAAATTCACAAGGTAAACTTCTTTAGAATTTATGGTTATCTTTTTAAAACTTTCTTTTATGAGTCAACATTCTTTGGTTAATTAAATTAAGACGTTTTGCGTTATTTGTCATGATAATGAGCACTGGATTTAAGTGTTAAAAATACTCTAGGATACATACTTATATCGAGAGACCCTTATAAGGGTAAAATTCCGACAAGTGACATGGCATTGAAACAGCAACATAGGGCAGCAGAAATGACGACAAAGGACATAAAGATGGGTTGAAACTGCACCGCAAATACAATAGTAAAATACCAACAGCAACACGGCTTCCTCCTCAATATGGGAAATGACAGGTTATGAAATTCGGACTAGGGACGTGTGTAACCAACCCCCTTAAAGGGCCTCATTGGAGATATAACAAGTGCTATGAATAATTAGTATTAATAGCACATGTAAATGAATTATGTTATTATTATTATTATTATTATTATTATTATTATAACATAAAAAAGTAGCAAGTGATATATTGCAAGTTGTTTATACACAATAATAGCATCTTATAAGAATCTTACTGGTCAAAAAATCACTAGTAAGGTATTTCTTAAGAACTACAGCGGAAGCTGTCCTAAAGGACACTCTTGCAAGCAGATAGCTCTTCAGCAAACCCCATATTTCTCAATTCTGTTTACATTCCCGTAAGCGAACTGCTCCAGTTACAGACATCTTTTTTTGCGTCCCAAAGGTGTCCACTTACGAGATCTTCCACCGTACAAAGAAAACATTCAAAAGGTTGAAAGCTAGCTTGTTCTACCTATTTTTCTCTATAAATCACTTTTATTCATGGGATTTCATCATTCTTGGGTAGGGATACCTAGAAGCAGGATCTGACATCATTGAAACAAATACATTCAGTGGAACCAGTATCGCACAGGCAGATTATGGAACTGAACACTTGGTGAGTGGTGAGACTTAGGGCACTTTCCATTTACCCAGAAATTCTGGAACTTCCGGATGGCATGTTAATGGAACACGTTTTCTGTGCATTCCACTAGAAAGTTCATAGGAATAAGTGGAATTTTAAAAAGGTAGTCCTGTTCTCCTGTTGGAAAAGCATGTTCCATTTACAAGTTTTTGCAAGGAATCCCCAGCTCTTGCAGGCTGTTGACGGCAATAACTGTGCCACCATCTTGAATTTTGGTGACAACAGCATAAACGAATGGAACTTGTGTCAAATGGAACACGTTCTTCACCCAATCGACCTTTCCATGGAAGTTTCCGCCCCTAGCTACAATTTTCTGTAAATAATTTTATGATTCCTGGTTTATGCAATACTTTTTGAAGCTCTATTTGTCTCATTTTCTGTTAATAAGCAAATTAATTTACCAGCAGTACAGTTTTCTCCATACTGCTGTCCATACACTCCCTACATGTTACTGATGAGGATAACTTGCTTAGCAGTTAATACCTTCTTAACTCATTTATACTTCTAACAATGTTTATTTTGATTTAGCAGTGGAGGTGAAGGTTTAATTTTTGAAATAAATTTTTTTGAATATTGACTGTGGACATTACTGGGAGAGAAAAGATTTAAGAAAGCTCCAACATTTATTTATTATTATCCTCTATGTTCATTAGGTTTATAGGCTAAACAAGACATCTGCTGAAATTGCAAAAAGGGCTGCTAGAGAAGTGACTGAAGCCACAGGTAAGTGAATGAAAATTTTTCACATTTTCTTCAATATGCATGTACCATACTGGGAGCAAAGTAATGATTTAAAAGGCAGAAAATTTTTATGTCATATCCAATAATCATTAGTAGAGATTTCTATTTGTTGTCTACCAAAATTTGTCTCTAATGCATTCACATTGGTGACCTCACAAGGTTCTTTCAAATTTCTGGTAGCCGTTATTGGCCCCTGGCTGCCCAGGTCTTAAAATCGATGCCCCAGCTGGTGTTACCTGATGAAGTGATGAGTTTGAGACTTCATAAAAACAACAACAGCAAAATTTATCAATAAACAGATAATATTACAGATGCATTGCACGCAGCTAGCAAGGCTATTCAAGGCGGAACAATGCCTTGCAAAATATGAAATTAAGACTAAGGCTAACTATAAAGGAAAGTTTACAGTTTGCAAATAAATGAAATAAAAATTGTGATGTGGATTCACGAGGTCTGGATAACACAATAAAGGAGAAAGAATTGAACAAATAAATTGTAAAAGTAGAAACTAATAGGTGAGAATTTATTTTTCATTATTTTTTGGCTAATTTTACCTTTTTAATGAATGTGGGTGTATCAATACAGTTATCTTCTGCATTCAAAATAAAGTATTTTGCAGAGTGTTTTTTTTCGAAGTTATTCTTAAGTTAAGTTAAAGTTAATAGCCCCAAAGTGAAAGAAAGACAGTTTATACAGGGCTTGACATAATTTCCGGAGTGTCTCCAGACACGATGACCAGCCCAAACTGGCATTATATATTTCCAAAAAAGTTGTTGCTTAGAGCTTATAGCACTTTAAAGAACTCATTGTTAAAAATGAAAATAACTTACAGAGCAGAAATGAAAATAAGCTTATACATGTATTAATGGGACGTACACTATCTGTAAGACTAATGCGTAACACATATCATTATCATACACATTAAATTTGTCTGGCGCCTCCAAATATAATGATTTCCGGTGCGTGAACCGCGGTATGTCTGTTTCAATGCGCGAATTGTAAGCAACAGCTAGTTCTAGTTGCATTTCACCCAAGATTTCAGATCAAAGTTCCACAATACACATTGACTCGCTACATACTGATAACAACCGTAACAACTGAACAGCATGGAAATTTTAATGTATTTCATTTTCAATACAATCAAATGTGACCAGTCAATGTGACCGACAAGATGGAAGGTTGACCGGTCAACTCTCCAATCAGTCTGGACATTGCCTGTTGACCGGCCGTTATTTCGATCCCTGTTACAGTTTACAGTTTCTCCATAACCAGTTTACAGTTTCTCCATAAGAGTTATGTGCAGGTCCAACTAAAGGCATCTTATGTATGTATCGATGTTTATTATCTGCATAACTCAATCCTATTATTGTACTTTTTTAGGTGTGAAACGATATGTAGCAGGAGCCATGGGACCAACAAACAGGACACTGTCTATCTCACCCAGTGTGGAAAATCCTGGATACAGAAATATCAGTGAGTCTTGATTCATTGTAATTCAACCATTTTTTGCAGCAAAGGCACTAATGTGTGACCTGTGCACAAGGATCATCAGCCATCAAGACTGTGCCCGAAGAAAAATTAAAGGAAGCCTAGTGCTCTGAACCTGTGAAATCCAGGTGCTCAGCATAATATTTTTTAAGCCTTTCACACAGACGTTTATATGGGAGCTCGTATTTAGTCCATCCCCACAAACGCCTGTTCAATTGAAAACAACATTCCTTTCCCATTGTTTTATTTGTGTGGTACAGTAAGTGACCAATCAACTGTTTTGGTATAAAATGTTGGCTAGCTAAACACAACTCATAAGGTCATGGTAGCATAAAAACATGACCCGAGAGTTACCTTTTTCCTTCTTTTCTTTCCTTAGCAAAGGTTGTGCAGTGCACAGGCTATTCTAAAATCTGAGTAAATCTTACTTTTGCCACTCTAAGTCTAACATTTACCACCTCCTGACATTTATAAGAGGTCATAGACCTTTGAGAGTGTTTCATGCAGATCGAAAGATTTTTGGGTTACCCTGCAGTCAAGGTCAGCCTTCCAGAATTTGGGAGATACAATGTGATTGGCTAAGTGTGGGAAAGGAATGTTGTTCTCAGTTGAGCAGGCATTTGTGGGGAGGGGTGAAATGCAATGTCCCCTAAAAATGCCTGTGTGGGAGGCTAAGGATTTCTATGTAAAAACTGACTTTTCCTAGTAGTCCAAAAGCCAAAGTAATTTAATAGGTGCCACTCTGGGGCCACCATGTGCAGCTATCACACAGCCCTCACCACACACCAGTGTTTTAGTTAGTTATGGTTTATAGATTTTCTAAACTTAAAGTGAGATCAACTCTGAAATATTATTTATTTTATGGGCTCTTTTACCCGGTTGTCCAGGTATTAATCCTTGAAAGCAGATGCAGCATGCACCTCTAAATTCAGTTGAGACTTTTTTACATTATTTCATGTCTTGGGAAGATTTCATGATTTAAGCTCACCAAATGGCAACTTTGAAAATGTTAAGCCTGGAGCACTGTATTTTTAGACAGGAATTTATCGATGTCTTTTGTTTATACCTCATAGCCTTTGATGAGTTAGTGGAGGCTTACGCTGAGCAAGCCAGAGGCCTTCTAGATGGTGGTTCTGACATTCTCATGGTTGAAACAATATTTGACACAGCAAATGCTAAGGTTTGAAGAGACATGTTCACTTGGTTAAATAAAATATTAATGCTAAACAAAGCATTTGTCATAAATATTTGTATTGTTTAATACCAGGCATTGGCCTAAAAAAACTTGGGTGTTTCAGTTACCACTTCAGCAGGGCTGTCAATAAGGGCCGGTAGCCGGCCAAAACCGCCGGCTAGTTCGCCATCCTTAGCCGGCTACTTCTATCTCCTTCTACCATAAGTGAGTCATGACTGCTAAAAAAAATAAGCACCATCTAATAAAATTGTGAAGCATCCGTTTCCCAGTTTTGAATGACATTGAACGCATATTTAAACAGCTTCAGACCTGTGAAACGTTCGAACCGTGCGACGTCGTGGAACGCCTGGGACATTTCGAAGGCATTGCTTCCAGTCTTGCGTGTATTCCGACGAAACAACATGGCGTCCGTGGTGGAAAATACCTATTGAACACCCCTGGAGACGCGATTTCCGAGATTCTAAATTTCACAATGTCCCTAGATGCCTCGACCCTCAAAAACGTGCGCCTTTGGTGCGAGTTCCAAAGCCGCCTACTATTCATTATCAGCCTGCTATTGAAAAACTTTTTGACAGCCCTGCTTCAGCTCTAGAAAAACCATAGCTAGTAGACATGACAGCAGACAAACATCAAAGTTGGAAACAATGGTGCTGTAGTTTAGGTCGGAAGCTCCCTGAGCATGCACAATCCTTTGATTTTTGATCACAAATTGTGACTGAATATAAACCTAATGTGATGTTTCTATTGGTCAGTAAGTTCAAATGATAGGAATGCTATTGAACGTTGTGCACAGTCAGTCCAAAAAAGCTAACAAAAACAGATAGCAAAGGAGTCTAATGGGTTTTTATACACACACAAAATGTAAGCATTCTACATTTTATAACTATGGAAAAACAAATTAACTTGAACTCCACCTTGTCATTTAAGAAAATCTGCTAGACCTGGGTGACCAGATAGGATTTGTTTTCAAACCCTGTGCCACAAAACCTTATTCAGCTGAAAAATCGTTGTTATGGCTCCAAGCAGATTGGTAAACAAATAATAGAAATTAAAATGTACAATACATTGTACATTGTAAATAGAGACACCTTTTCCACTCCAAGGGGGTTTCCGATCATAGAGGGTTCAACTCTACATGTACTGAATATTTGTTCTGTAATAATTTTGTTTTGGGTAACACATCAGTACATGGTGTTGATGACATTTGAGTGAAAGTTCTCTTCCTTTGTTCTAGGCTGCATTGTTTGCAATTGATAAACTCTTTGAATCAGAGTACAAACCTGTTCCAATATTTGTAAGTAACGACAATGCTGATCATGCTGTGATGTGTTAAGTTATTATGTTTGCATATCCTATTAATGATCCAAAGCCATTTGATATGAGATCAACACTTGAACTGTACTTTTTTACAGTTTCTTTTAGCCCTGTAACACCTCCTGTAATAATTTGACAATTTTTTTGGTTTACTCTGTTAATGTCTCTTGTTAAAGTGTTTTTACTTGTGTTTTGTAAATGTCATTATTTAATGTGATTATTATATTAAAAAAAAAAAAAAAAACAATCACTTGAACTGTTAAATCATCCTCAACAACAAAATGTTGACTCAAGAAATATCGCATGCTGTAGAGTCAATTTTTTACTCCTTCTAATCAATAGATTAAAGCTGTCCATCCCTAGAGTTAAAATGACAAGCCTGTGCTTTACGTGCTTTACATTACATGTATATGTTGTGGTTCAATTTTACCCATGGTTTAAATTTTATTTCCCTTGGATTTAAACTCATTTTCATATGTTACCATACCCAAAAACAAAGGGAAATCAAGTTTAAACCAAGGGTAAAATTGAACCACAACATATATATATTGCAGGGCCGTCAATAAGAACCGTGAGCCAGCTAGGGGTCAGGGAAAATAGAACAAAAAAATTCCTACATTGTACATATTTGTTCAATTCTCTTCCTAGTAATAAGTGTTAAATGTTCAAAGGTGCAGCCCTGATTGGCATATTACTTTTATGCATTAACCAATAAAAATTAAGAAGATGCATGTTAGATGGGGAAAAAAATTCCAGGGGATGGCACTACTAGAGCATAACAAATCAGTGTGATTTACAGCTGAGTATGAATTGGGAGGGAAAGAAAATTCAGTGTTGTCATCCTGTCCTGAATGTAAATTAAAGAGAAATAATTTCTTGGAATTATTGCATGTGTTGTCTTTTCTGCAGGTGTCTGGCACTATTGTAGACAAGAGTGGAAGAACCCTCTCTGGTCAAACGACAGATGCTTTTGTCATCAGTGTGTCTCACTCAAAACCATTAAGGTAGGAACACCATACATGTTGGAGATATTCTATCACAAACACAAGGTCAGTGTTTGTTTGCAAATCTAGATAGTTTTCAAACCAAATTCCAGCCTCTTTATGGGTATCTGCAGAGGATATTAATTTTGTTGCGCAGTTTCAGTCAAATCTTTGGTTTTTCAACAAAGTTGCACATCGAGAATTTATTGTTTTGCATGGTACATGTAATGCAACTAACATGGCTGCCACAGGTCAGGAAATGGTCAGGGAAAAGAGAGCGGGAAAAATGAAATTCAAGATTACATATTTATTCTTTTCTCTCCACTTTTATTGTTTTTTAACATTTAAAATTCTTTTGTACATTTTATGGACATGAATCACATACTATTAGAATAAATTTTTACTTTTCAATCTTTTTGCCACGTTATGCTTTGAGGAACTTTCAAATCATGTACACTGCATGTTACTTTCTGAAAACATAAGTAAATGGGTGGAGAGGATGGCTCTGATACTGGAGGGTTGAGTCCATCCTCAGGATTTATTTGAGAAAAATGGTCAGGGAAATCAGCATTCTAGTTAATTCTTTCAAGGAGGGGTCATGTAGACCATCTGAGGGATCACCAAGACCACATGGTAATGTTTTTCGTTTTTTTTTTGTTATATTTAACTTAACACTTATATGTCATCTCTCGGGTTAGGAAGCCGTCTTTGTCGGGTCATTGACCCGAGAACCGTCTCTTTATGGAACACTGGGAAATTTTCATTTGTCAGGGAAAAGTCGGGGAATTTCAGAAACCTTTGGCTGTGGTAACCATGACTAATGAGCTCAAGGAAACATGATGACGACAAAGGAAAGGAGATAAATAAAAGAAAAATCAAAATACCCATAGAGAGGCTTAAATTTACATGCACAAATTCAGTGTGCTGTTGTGTGAATTGATCCTTTCTTTGTTGTTGACTGAACACTTTACTGTTTGCTCAACAGCATTGGTCTCAATTGTGCATTAGGTGCAAATGAAATGCGGCCATTTATAGAGGCAGTGGGACTGTGTACAACAGCTTATGTGCTCTGCTATCCAAATGCAGGTAAAGTACATTAATCCATAACTACATGCACCGATCCATTACTACAGGAGCTTTACCATCTGTATGCATCAGAGCTTGAAAAACACACACTGGAATTCCAGCTGCAATCAGGGAGAAACGTAGTTGACGCACTTGTGTAAAACGCTTGCTTTTAGCAATAATTTCATTCATTTAATCATTTACTTCTGTTTAAACGCTGTAAATCCCCCGGCCCGCAAATCAATGTTGTTTGTGGTTCAGACCCCAAACTTTTCTAGAGCCGAACCATGCATTTGGTTTGGTACATGAGAAGGTTGGTGTCTGAATCAAAGCCTTTCCAAAGTCGATCTAAAATTGAAATTCCTGGCTGGGCTAGGTGGGAAGAATAGCAGAGCCATTCCAAATTGAAACAGGCATTCCTAATAAAATTATTGGTTCAGACTCTGAACTTTTCGTGTACTTGATTCAATGTATTAGGTTCGGCTCATGAAAAGATTGGTGACTGAACCAGGCCTAAAATGCAACATTGATTTTAGGGGAAGGGGGTAGACTGGACAAGCAGCTCTCAAAATCTTTGGCTTGCCCCGGGCTAGCTAACTGCATGCTTGTCTCAGTTAATGACTTCAACTTAGAAGGCAACTTGCCTATGGGCCCTTGATATGAAAAGTTGCCTACTGGCAGGAAACTTTACTTGTCCCAGACAACTGGATGTCCGTGACTTTTTTAATGCCCTGGTGCATGCCTAGTATGTCCTTATATTTAGGAACTGTTGAGATTTTAAGACATGACTCCTATCTATTGCTTAAATTTCAGGTCTACCAAACACTTTTGGAGGCTATGATGAAACCCCAGAAGTAACTGCTGAGCAATTGAAAGTAAAATAAAATAATTTCTTTGTCTTATAAAGTGTTTTTTTTCAATACCTTATCAGTGCCAGCAGGACATTAAAAAAATATTTGTTAATAAAATTAACACACAATTTAGCTTTAATTTTTTTACTCTGCAAATTGTCAGACTGCACCTTTAAAATAATTATTGTGTGGTGAAATTATTTTTGTCTTGCTTTGTGAGAGTGAATGATTATCATATTTGATTAGTGCTCTGTTTCCACAGTGTTAGAGTACCTGGATTTGCTCTTCAATAACAGTTACTGTCCTGCTTCAAGAAACAACAGTGTTTTCAGCGACCAGCTACTTTGTTTTTGGTGGGGAAAGGGCCCCTCCTCTTTTATGAAAGAGGGTCTAAAGTTCTTTATATTAAATTTTGCAAAAGAGTTGAAAATTCAACAGGCTAAAAAGTGCTCGATGAAGTCTATGTTTTAAGAATCAACCTCGACAGTGAACCCACTATAGCCCTAAACAATTCTTGTTTGTAAAGCAAGTTTTCTTTATTGCTGTCAGGGCACTCTTATTGTGTTACTGTTTTTCAACATTAGAACTCTTATCTTGGTTGCAGAATTTTGCGAAAGATGGACTGGTGAACCTTGTTGGAGGTTGTTGTGGTACAACTCCTGCTCACATTAAGTACGTATGCATATTGCATATCCCATTTATCAGTAGCCAGTTCCATGCATGCTCTCAGTAGTTTCCTGCCTGTTATTTTTTTTCTTGTGTGTCCAAAAGCACTGAGAACCTGTTTGGCAAATTTGTAAGACAAGCATGTTAAATTCATGGATGCAAAAAAGGAGTTCTGAGTGACTTCTCCTCATATTCTAGATGCTTGACCTTATATTATTATTCAAAATCTTTGGTTCTTTGGGGAGAATCAGTGTGAGATTATTTATAATCACGAGGATGAAGTGATTACAAGGTCCATTGGTCATGCCCACATTGATGGGAGTCTGGCCTGTTTAAGGAATGTGTGCTATGTTGTTCTGTGGCAGTCCACCTTTTAATACTTGGTGCAAATAATAAAATTGTAACCAAATTTTTTTTTCTGAAATGCAAGATGTTTGGTAACTTTGCCTTCTACCTTTCAGGGCCATTGCTGAGGCTGTAAGACCGTTTAAACCACGACCAATACCCGAAGACCATTTTGGAAATGCAATGAATCTTTCAGGTTTGTTGATTTTGAGTTTCATCAGGTTTATGTTCTCCTTCCCATCAACACCATCATCAACATCATCATCATCATCATCATCATCATCATCACAGTGTTCTTACCAGGATTTCATAGACTGGGGTCCACAGGACTTGTAGAGAAGATACAAGGGGGTCATGAGGGAGAAAAGAGGGTCACAATTTTTGGATAAAGTTAACTCAAGGTTTTCACAGGTCTGAGTTAAAGTAAGTACCTCGTACTTTCTTTGATAGATAATGATGGGTGTTTTCGAAAGATGCCATAACCAATTAAATTTTGGCTTATTTTATAAGGAAATGTATGTGTGTGTACATATGTTTACATACTTTTTGTAATATGCATTTTTTCCTTCTTTGTGCCTTGGGACTCCTTGGGTTGATGCTACAATGTCGTGGCCAGGTAAGAACACTGTCATCACCATCAGCATAATCTTTGTCATCTTCATCATCATAATCATCATCATTTTCATCATCATCAATGCATCACTGTTGTTGTCACCCACCTTAATTATTGTCATCATCATTAGCTTATCTCTTGTACTTGTACTTGTACTTTTTTTCTATTAGGTCTTGAGCCAGCAAGAATCACCCCAGACACCCTGTTTGTGAATATTGGTGAGCGTTGTAATGTGGCTGGGTCTAGGAGATTTTGCAGGTTGATCAAAGATGGGAAGTTTGAGGTAAACACAATTTAAGGATCAAAATTGACTTGTGTGGTCTCCCATGTTAAAGGGGCAGATCATGTTTTTGCTATCATTCAGTTATCTGTAAACTGGAGGTGTCAGTATAAAGATTCCCACTCAAGAACCATTGAGTCCCAGTTCAAAAAATAATAAGCCCTAAATTGAAAATGCTTGGGCCTTTATGGACCAGGCAGATATAAATAAGGTATTACTCTCTTGTAAAGTACAAAGAAAACTAAAAGAAATATGCATCGTTAAACAGCCACAAGAACAGCCAGAGAAATCACATGAACATGATATTGTACAAAAACATCTTCAGATTGATCGATCGGTTGATATTTGCGTCCCATGAACTTTTTGTGCATCCTTGGGGATTTTTGTACGTCAGGGACGCAGAACGCAGAGTATCATTGCAGATAGATAATTTATAGGGCCCATATTTTCTGAAGATTTCCAAATGGATTGGCACGAAAAATATTAACCAGAGGCAAGCCAGTTGGCCATTAACCTGAAGTCAGGATCTCAGGATTGCAAGTCCATCACTGAAAGTGCTTGGCTATGCTGTCTCCTTTACTATGCCTCCTTCTCTACCTCTTTGTTAGTGCTGCATTATCAGTGGTGGATCCAGGGGAGGCCCCCCGCTCATTCTTAGACCAAACTGGGGCAGGAAGGGCCAAAAACGTTTTTTTTGGAGACCAAGCCCCCCCGCCTTATCTAAGGCTCTGGATGACCGGGCGACCGGGCTCCTCTCTCCCCCCCCCCCCCCCCCCCCCTTATCTCCATGTCTGGATCTGTCACTGATTACCGGCTGTGCGTAAGGAAAACATACCGTTACTATTGTGTGGGGGACCTGAACAATCCCAAATCAATCACTTTCAAAAGCTGTTATTTGGTTGCCTTGGAATGATATATAATTCAACAGCTTTCCTAATCCTTACCTGGAAAATCCCAGATTTTTTTTCATTTACCTATTTTTAAAGTATTTAAATTAATATTTATTCAGGGGCACCAAATTTTGGCATAACTAGTTTAAATGGAGCCCTGACACAAAAGAAAATAATAAAACAAGAAAACACACATAGTCAAACAAAAAAACAAAAATAAAGACAAAAACATTAAAGAGACTAGCTTTAACAAGATTATCAAAGCAACATGTACAAGTATTATTGTCTTAGATGGCGTTTGAGCTTAATCTTAAATTCTAAAACAAAAAGAAAGAAAGAAAGAAAAAAGGGAGTAGTTGAGTTCAGGTTAGTCAAATTAAGGAGGATTTTGAAAGAAAAAATAATTCGATATAGCTCTGGAAGCGATAAATTATTATTAATGATCAGCTAGTTTGAAACTGCAAGAACTGAAAGACTGTTAATCTGATTTTAGAGTCTTGGAAACACAGTTCCCGTCTCTTGGAAATATAATACGCTTAAAAGTTGAAACTTCTCTTTCAGGACGCACTGGCTGTTGCCAAGCTTCAGGTGGAGAATGGAGCGCAAGTTCTGGATATCAACATGGATGAAGGCATGTTAGATGGAATTTCAAGCATGAGCAAGTTTGTTAATTTGATTGCCGCGGAACCTGAAATCGCAAAGGTAAACACTCACTTCATCCATTTTGTTACTAATGGTGTGCTAAGCACTTAACTTTGATCAGAGAGAGACTGTAGTGACTTGTGATAAACTTCTTGATTCTCCTTCCAATTTGTCTTGTACATGCTGGTCAATAAGACGGGAGATTTTGCTATTATATAACAATGAATTCGGAGGGTAAACAATGAATCTCGGAGGGTGTTATCCGCCTTGGCCTACGGCCTCGACGGATAACACCCTCCTCGATCTCCATAATTCTTCATAAGATACTCAGCCTCATTCATTAATTGTTAATTATACTTGTAGTGTAGTTAAAAAAGGTAGAGTGCTAACGTGAAGAGAAGAAGAGTTTTCTTGACGTTAAGCATGTAGAGAGCTCACATATACACGTCCGTCCGCCATGAAAGCACGTGCTACTTCTTTGAACTGTATGTTTTGTTTCCCCAATTTAGGTCATGTTATACTCTGGAGAACTGTTCCTTTCAGATTTTGTCAGATTCTCGTGCATATGTACGCATAATTTATGGAAAGACAAAGGAGCAAATTCCCCCGAGACCTTCTTAGATCCTTTGTGATAACTGATTGTTATAAAATCCTGAAACTATTGGGGGATATGCCAAGTGTATTTTTTTTAAAACAAAAAGTGGTTTTGTTTTACGTCATAGGTTCCTCTTTGTATTGATTCATCGAACTTTGATGTGGTAGAAGCTGGATTGAAATGTACGCAGGGAAAGTGCATTGTAAATAGCATCAGCTTGAAAAATGGCGAAGCTGACTTTCTAGAAAAGGCCAAGGTGATTAAACGTTACGGAGCGGCTGTAGTTGTCATGGCATTTGACGAGCAAGGACAGGTGAGATGAGACGTTGAATCAACAAAAAGCAGCTGCTTGTGTTTTATCTTACAGGATTGTTGGCTTAATTTAAAATTAATTAAAGAATTCACGTCGCTCGTTGACTTGGCGATGTTCTCGCCCTGTGTCCATGCAGGAACTGCGGGTCTAAAATACTTTAGATAAATCGCGCCACCACTACCGTTCTTGTGTGTGGACATAAGCCCTCTCCGGTATAGTGCAAACGTAGCCTAAAGCTATTCACACAATACAGGATAGGGCCATGAAAATCATACCAGGTACAGTGATTTTGTTACAAATAGTTATGGTGAGTCATGGGACTAATCTTGTGAACAAATCATGAGTCCAACTCCAGACCCGTTGAGTCCCAGTTCAAAAAACAATTTCAAGTTCTAAATTAAAAATTCTTGGGCCTTTCTGGACCATAAAAGATATGAATTCTTTTGTAAAGCACAACGAAGAGTAAAAGAAATATACGTCGTTAAACAACAGCCACAAGAACAGACACCGAAATCACACGAACGGGATATTCCACAAGAACATCTTGTGCGTCTTTGGGGACTTTTATGCGTTGGGACGCAGGACGCAGAGGTAACGAAATCACTGTTGAGATAGGGCCCATATTTTTTGAAGATTTCCAAATGGATTGGCATGAAAAATTTTATTTTCTAATTGAAATTTCCTTTCCCCTTGGATGAGTACCCAGTGACTGTAGTGTTACTGAATTGCTTTCTCATCCTTGTCCACTTGTCACTTCCAAGAAAACCAAGAGATCATGATCCTATTATGGCTCTTGAGAAAACCTACTTGGGTATCGATAACAAGACACCGCTTCTTTGATCTCTTTCCAGGCGGCAGACTTAGAAGACAAGATAAGAATCTGCAGTCGTTCGTACCATCTTCTGGTGTCTAAGGTAGATTTTAACCCCAACGATATTATCTTCGATCCAAACATTCTCACTGTGGCAACAGGAATGGAAGAACATAACAACTATGGAAAGTACTTCATTGAAGCAACACGTGCCATCAAGGTTAGGAAATCAAATTAGTGTAGTTATTAAACTGGCCTTAATGTACACTGTTTCCGTGTATGCGTACGGGTTAATTACCCGCACGCGTAGCCTTTAATGCGAGTAAAATTGCCTCTTATCCCGGAGAAACGGCTAGGCTACCGGGTAGAACGATGATGCCATGGGAAAACTTGGTTGCCTTCTGTGTATAACTATGTAACAAACATACATGTTCGCCTAAGAAACAATCTTAACGTTGGCTGTAAGTCACTACTCTATTGTAATCTTCTCGTGTTTTAGGCCATCTTGTTATTTCTAGTCTACAAAGTAAGAGAAAAATTTATCCACTTGTCCCCCTGACAAGCACTATTTTAAATTTGGTTGTCCAAAAAGTTTTGCCAGGTTTCTAAGCCAAGTGAAGCTCATAAAAACAAATGAAATGGCCCCGGTATGGCAAAGTTAAAGGTATTATTTACCCTTACTTTGTCAAGCATGAGGTTTTCTTTTATGACTACAAGATAAATTTTAAGTCTACTGTAATTTGAAGTGATTTTTCAAATGTTTCTGTATTTTTTCTAATGAAAAATATGCTTGTCCCACGGACAAGTCATGTCAAAGGTTTACATGTCCTAGTAACGAAATTTCTACCTGTCCCGGACAATCGGACATAGGGTTTGGCGCGCCCTGCAAGCCAGTCTAGGACTATTTCTCCTATTGAATGATTGTGTTAGCATTTAGTAGTTTACAAGTGGAAGCGTTGTTTTACAGGCAACGGAATTAATTCCTCTTGGCCATTATGAAACTCAAAAGGGGGAGGCTATTAAAGGGAAGGTAGTTCTCCATGGTAAATAGTTAAAAGAGAAAGTCAACGTGAACGCGATAGACTAAGCTATTTTTTAACTCATGTAACCAACCTAAAAACTTGATGATGAAAGTGATGATGATGATGATGATGAACTGAATAAAAGTGTCTAGATCTTCTAGCTGGCCTGGTAAGGCCTACTTAGAGGGGACACCAATTAAAATACCATCATTTGAACTGACTGCTTATATCAGGAGAATATTTACAAAAAATAAAATTTAAAATACTATCAACCTAACTAATACAAGAGAGAATAAAATTTACAAAAATATGCTTTCTTAAAGTATAAATTGAAAAAAATTTGACACATTTCATATAAAATAATACTAAGCAAAAAATATTGACTAGAAGTTTTATGACATTTCATAAGAATAATGCTAAGTAACTAAAAGTAATTAAAAGGTCCGTACTGTCTTAGACTGCAAAACAGTCCGAATTTTTGCGTGTTCAAGAACGCGCGAGCTGTCAAACAGAAGGTCTGGAACGAGGCTGAAGACAGAGAGCGAGACTGGGGAGAGACGCTTAAAACAAGGTTTTTTTTTCTCTCCCCTCACAGGCCCTACGGGCGTGTGAGGTTCGCGCGCGTACGACTCTTACGCCACGCTTTACCGATTTCTTTACTGATTTTGAGAAAAAAAAAACCGACTGTCTTACAGTCTAGTACTGTCTCGAAAATGTCCGTTAGCTAGAACACAAAAAGTAATTTGTCATAGCCCTCTGTAATTGTATGTTGTAGATATACCTTTCGGATTTTCTTCTTAAAACTGTGGATTGATTCGGCCTTTTTAACACCTTTACATAAACGTTTAGCGCGGTTGTTGTATGAATATATTAAGGAATTGGTCAGAAGATTTAAGATGTTTGTAAAAATGGTATTGCACAAATCTGTGGTAACAATGACCCTGATTTATTTTTGTTGTTTTAGCAAACTCTTCCTGGTGCGCGAGTAAGTGGTGGTCTCTCGAACTTTTCCTTCTCATTCCGTGGAATGGACACAATAAGAGAAGCAATGCACAGTGTGTTCCTGTATCACGCCATCAAGGTAAGAATGATGCCCAATTTATTGTAATTCATCTACAAAAATAATCCCTTTTACTTCCAGAGTCATGAACAGTTGAATCCTGATAAATTAAGACTTCCGGGAAAGTCTGAAAGATTTGAGGTTCCAGGTTATGGCAACAGATAACTAGAAGCTAGGAAATAGGCCAGTTAGTGCAAAAAAATACGGGTTTACGGTCGTTTCACCAACGTCCTGTTCGCAAACTTTTGAAGTCGTTTCGCGTAAGAGTTGGGTCAGTTCCCTAACTGCTTTCGCTTGATCAGTAGCTGAAAGAACGAGGTATACACATGCGTATCGCGCTTTTTTGTGTCATGGTTGAGAGAACAAAGCATATACATGCGCAGCGCTCGTTTCGCTTCTTAGCGGATCAACATAAGACGTTTGCGAACGGGACGTGAGCGAAAGGACTCGTAGGCGAAACGACCGGTCACCGTGATACGGCTGGTTCCGAAAGTGGGCAAGATGAAGCGAATCCCCGTGACAGTTCTATCATTTGAGTTCCTTTGGTAAGACATCATGTCATTAGAAGATTCGCGAGCGAAATGAAAAGTTATCAGACTTTTTGCCCGCTGCGTTTTCATGTTGTAGGTACAGAATTGTCGTATAATAAAATTAACCTTTTCTGTTTTTAGGCTGGTTTGGACATGGCGATTGTCAATGCTGGTAATCTGCCATTATATGATGACATTGAACCTAAGCTCCTTAAGTTGTGTGAAGACTTGCTTTGGAACAAGGATCCTAATTGTACTGAAAAGCTTCTTCAGTATGCACAAGTATGTGACATTGGTAAAAAATCAATCTAACCTTGCTTAACAGCTACCTTCACATGACATTCACCAAATACAAAGAAACGGAAAAAGGCCTTATTCCAAGTTGGTAACACTATAGCGCGATTTTCGTATGACCTTGAAATGAAAACGCACGAACAAAACAGAAACAACAAAAAAACGGAAATAGAGCGATATGATTAGTTTATCGAACGGGTAAAAACGCGCGAGACTTTTGGTTGGTTCAGCGAACGTTCGGGTGAAAAGACGTCATGCCCAAGAACTTTCTAGAAATCAACCGATACTTCGCTTTGACGTCATACTGCAATACGATTGGCCAATCAAACACTGCCTTCTGCATATCAGGTTTTCTTTGGCGGGAAAACAAAGAGGCCTTCTTTTGATCTTTTCATTCATTGGCTAATGAAACAAATATCGAACACTTCCCAAAACAATTTTTCAAGGTCATACGAAAACTGCTCTATCGTTTGTTTGGTGTAACACTGTGTTTATATTTGCCTCAAACAATGACGTGTTGCGTTCTTTTTTTCTGAATACAAAGGGACTGGGAAAAGGCGCGAAAAAGCAGGTAGTGACAGATGAATGGAGAAATGGAAATGTTGAGGAAAGGCTGGAATATGCTCTGGTTAAGGTAACACCGCCACTGTTTATCATATACCATTGTATTGATAATCTTCCATTTTGCAACCTCAGATCCCTCACCTTTAGATCTAAGACGAGTACGACAACGAGTACGAGATTTTCTCAATACTAAGTAGTGTTGCGCGCGTGAACCAGCGTCATTTTGGCGGGAAAACGTGGTAGCCGTTGTCACTGTACTACGAGTCTTATAGTGGATTTCCGCTGTCGCGTAATTTTACGTGCGTGTCCACGCACGTAAATTTTAATCACGTAAATAAATAGAGGCAAGATATAAAGCGTTGATCTTAAACGTGAAGTTGAGCGAGGTTCAACTTTAACGCTTACGTGCGACCTTTCATACGTTGCCTCTACTTTATTTGCTAACGTAAATTATACGCACGTACGCACGTAAACATTACACAACAGTGGAAATCCACCTTTAGCGAGAATGTCGAAGTGGCGGAAACAGGTTATCAAATGTTAGAAGGTTTATCATTCTGCGATCGGGAGACGGCGTAACCTCCTTCACTAAAGATAACAGTGCTAACTTTTCTAGTGAAAAATGGTAAAATGAAGCTTTCCGGGAAGTCTATATTTCGACGATACGCGAAAAAACTTAAAGTCAAATCTCGTACTCGTAGTCGTTCTCGTTGTCGAATCTAAAGGTCTCTATTCATAAATGTTCATCTTCTTTCAGGGAATTGACAAATTTGTGGTTGAGGATACAGAGGAGGCACGGGCGTGTACAGAGAGATATCCTCGTCCCCTGAACGTGATTGAAGGGCCGCTAATGAAGGTAGGCTTAAACGTTATCAGAACTCTGTATTCGTCACTTTAGAAGAGAGAAGGGAACTGAAGCCGAAATACATCCCATATTTTTTTCTGGAATCGTTTCTGGGGACGTGCGGGTCTTCTCAGTTTTGGCCCATCTTTGCCCCTGTCCCTAGTAACAGTGGCTACAGCGCGGGGGCCGTGATAGCTTTCTCCAGCTTCATATATAGCAGTAGTTATCTTGGATAATCAAATCGTTAATTCACATATTTTCGCAGTCTTTTAGTTTGATCGAATTTCTTTTCTTTTTCTACAACACGTAAGCTTTGAACTATTAAGTGTGCTTTGCCCCATTCATTGTCAAAGTTAACTTAGCTCTTAGCTTGATTTTGGTGTGATAAATGGTCAGCGATTCAGTTTTGCTGCTTGGAGATGATTCTTCTTAACAATCAAACGGTATGTAAGACTGGGCATTAACTTGAGCTTTATTCTTTTTCAGGGCATGGGTATTGTTGGAGATCTGTTTGGTGCTGGAAAAATGTTTTTGCCACAGGTGAGCTAGCCTGCCTGCCTGCCTGTTGATGTTTCCCGTTTCCTCATGTATTTCACACTTGGTCGATTTCCCCGCTTAGTTAAGTTAAAAATCGCTCAAGCTTTCCCAAACTGCGCTTTTTAACAACATTGCACGGGCTCTAGGAGACTGCACTGCGCATGCCCCAATCAGAAGCGTTACAAGTTTTTCTGACGGGAATTGTAGATTTTTCTGAAAGGAAAATAGCTTCTGGCAATGAAATCCCGATGTAATGTAGTCAAATATCCTTTTACGCTGTTAATAATTTAACTTACCAACCTCAAATGAAGCTACTGAGCAGTATTGCGTTCTTTGATGTTACACTCTCTGTTAATATATAAAGTGGTATGATGTTTGTATGCTCGTTACGTAGGTGATAAAATCTGCTCGTGTCATGAAAAAAGCTGTTGGATATCTCATTCCTTTCATGGAGAAGGAACGGGAAGAAAGACTAGCTCAGATGAACGGTGATGGTAATACTTTGGAGGACTCACTAGCTGTAAGTTAGAAAAAGAAATGTTTGTTCAAAAGGATATAGTCAGCTTTGAGACCGCGCTGACCGCAGGGAAACATAAATCGGCTGCCAAGCGCGGGAGAACACACATTTACGAGTGCTCGAAGCCTGGGAAAATGCGCGGGAAACTGAAACATATAACCGATAACGGGGAGTCATGTAGTCGGTGCTAAAACAGCCGTGCAGTCACTGTCAAAGCGAATATAGTTAAGGAACCAGTTTGTCTTGGCCGTTTTTTTTTTTGTTGTTGTTGATGTTATTGTTGTTGTTGTTGTTTTTTCCGGAGTGACAAAAAATAGAATTCATTTATGGCTAGGGAGCCACGAAGCTTTAAAAGAAACCTCTATTCTGATTTGCCTTTGAAAATATTGTTTTTATTGTTTTAGGATAAAGAGCTCGGGACATTGCTTGTTCGGTCATTCGTCTATTGTTTCGTTGTCTAATTAAACAACTCCTTCTGGGAGCTTTAAGGCGCCCCGTAGTGGCTATGAGAGTTGATGATTGTCATAAATATGACAAAATGCTGTTACTGCCTGCGAACAACCGTACCACTGTACAGAAAATATAAAGCAAGCTTCAAGGGGAATATTAATGTGTAGGCCGTGCCAATTGCTCACAACCTTAATTTGGTGCTCAATGAGAGTATGTGCGCTCGTTTCAAACAACTTAGGATAATGTGCAATAGTGACTTTGCGCCGGAAAATTTGCAGCAGTAAAACCAAGATATCGTGTGTGTGCCATAAGTCAGTATTTTCTGTCTGACTGATTTAAGTCAGCTGTACAATTTTATTGAACTATTAAGTATTGGCAGGCAAGCGTGGTCGAATGATCTTTAGAGTAAATGTATGAATTCCCATTTCAGAGCCGTTACAATGGAACAATAGTTTTAGCCACTGTGAAGGGAGATGTACACGACATTGGCAAGAATATCGTTGGGGTTGTGTTGGGTTGCAATAACTACAGGTATTGTAATTTGGTTTGTAATTCGTTGACCCACAAAACACTTCCGAGTTCTAAAAAACTGGTTCGTTTTCGCGTATTCGTGCGTTCCTGATAGACTTGGAATTTTGCAGTGGTAGTTCTTTCGTCGAGGGGAAACCCGAACTACCCATAGAATGAACTCTCTGAGCAAGGATGAGAACCAAGAACAATAAATTCAATGCACGTATTGACGTTGCCTTGGAGATTCAAATCCAGGCCACATTAGGTGGCGAGTGAGATGCTCGTACCACTTCACCATCTTCGGATAGCCCACGTTCGATGACTCCGAGTCTTTACGGACGACTCCATTGTCTTGCAATTCGCAAAAGAGACTTGAGCATAAAGAAAACCATTCCAAATATAGAAATATAACCAGAAAGCCTCGGAGTCATGTTAGAATGCTAATATATCGAGCGCAACGTTCCCAGAGTCCTCTCCAACTCGCGCTCCGGTAGACGAGTAGGAGAGGACCCTTGCATCGAGGTTGAAGAGAGCGTTGTTCGAAGCAGAATGGAGTTCTTCTTTTTGCAACGATTACCCCAACTTACAGGGGCGGTTCCAGAAGAGGGCACGAGACGTAGAACCTCAGTAACTCGAACTCTGACCTGTGAAAGGTCGAGTTAGCGGGGAATTCGAGTAATCGTGGTGAATTTCAGTGAAATTTTGGTCAAGGGAAAGGAAATTTAGGTCCAGTTAGGGGGGGATTAGAGTTAACCGAGTTCGAGCTATCGAGGTTCTACTGTAGTTATTTATTGGTCGCAGAACTCTGAGAGCATCTGTATCAAAATATTGATCCTCTAGAAGACAGGTTTTACTCAGAGATTCAAAGGGGACATGGCGGTCCCCTATGCCCCCTTTAAATCCGCCCTTGACTTATGAGTGCGAAACCTGTTTAGTTCAGTTGTGTTACACTACTCAACGTCTCATGAAACTTGTTTCGCAATCGCGCTATAAAATCGCTGAAGCCGTTACATTGAACATTTTCCCAGTGTAACGAGCTCTCTCATTGGGTGGTTTTGTCTTTGCAGAGTGATCGATCTTGGTGTAATGACTCCATGCGAGAAGATTCTACAGACTGCTATTGCCGAAAAGGCTGACATTATTGGCTTATCGGGATTAATTACACCGTCTTTAGATGAAATGATTCATGTCGCTAAAGAAATGGAAAGACAGGGACTAAAGATTCCGCTCCTCATCGGAGGTGCCACGACATCAAGGTATTTACAAGGAAAAATTTCCCACCAGGTTCACTTTTCTCGCCTTAATGTATAATAAACTTCGATAACGCTGTCCTCTGGCTAAGCGGTAACCAGGCCCCAGTTGTTAAAAATGTTGGATAACGCTATCCATCGGATAAATCTCTTTCCACTGGATAGCGCAGTTAGTTTCCCTTATGCTTATCCACTGAATATTAATTTACCGGTGGATAGTGCTATCCATCTTTTGAACAACAGCACTTTTTTCCGCGAAAATAGAATCTCCACCATGTTTCTGAGCGTGTTCGAAGATATCAAAAAGGAAATTAAACGTTATGAAAAGGCAAAAAATATCATTTTAGGTCTGTAGGTTTTGCTGACTGGTTTGTGGAATTTAAAAGATGTTCAAAATTCACGTCAAAACCGTTCTAAAAATAAACTGGTCCGTGAAAACGCCGTGACACGAACGCGCGGAAGTTGCCTGCTCCGGGTTATGGGCTCCTGGCATTGAACAATGCCTAAACCACAAAAGAAAAGGGAAACAAGAATACTTTCCGCAACATCAAGAAACACCCGATTTATCCAGTGGGATCTCCGTTTCAAAAAAACAAAAACACAATACCAAAAAATACTTGTTTTATTTATTTATTTGTATAATATCAGGACTCACACAGCTGTGAAGATCGCACCACGTTACAGCGAACCAACGGTCCACGTGTTAGACGCCTCAAAGAGCGTAGTAGTGGTAAGAGAACAGTTGTTTTTTATTCATTTCATCAAAGACTATAACGTGTAAGCGCGTGTAAGCGCGCCAAATTCCCCCTGTTTCGTTCGAATATCTGCTTTGCAGGATATTTCATTTCGTGTTACCATTTTTGATATAAATTTAATGTGCCATTACTCATGTTTGCCAAAGCGGTTTTAAACGTTGTGTGCGCTTTGTGCCGAGTAAAACGCTAGCCTTATAATAAACTGTCCTATTTCATCGTAGTGCTCCGCTCTAATAGACCAGAATTCAAAAGAAGATTTTGTAGATGAAGTAAAAGAAGAATATGAAGAAATCCGGGATGAGCATTATGATTCTTTGAAGGTAAGAAAGTTTCTTTTTCTATTTGGTGGAAAACGCTTTTTCATTCCGGCATACCACAATTGCATTAAAAACGTGCAATCACGAAGAGACTGTCAAGGGTAGGGTGGGCGGGGTTGGAGGGACAGAAAACGTGCAACCTAACGACTATGAAGCACGGAGAAATAAGTGCTGTCACCTACGCCATTTCCGAGCGACAGGACGAGCGACAGTACATTTAAAACCGCTTAAAAGCGCGGGAAAAATGTATGCCAGCCAGGGAAATCGTGCAGCCGGCGCCAAGCCTGCAACAGGTATGAACGACGGGACAATTTACTGCGTGACGTTATGATCTGAAAACGTGCTAGTGGTTTAAGCGCCGGAAAGGGGAAGACTGTTGATTTTATTGTGTGTTTTTTACAGGATCGTAAATACCTATCTCTGGAGAAATCACGTTTAAAGAAAGCGAACTTGGATTGGATTGACTTCAAACCAGGTAGAAAAGAAGCGTTTTTGTAGTTCTTTTTCCTTTTGCAGCCTGTAGTATTCTAACAGCCTTTTCTGTGTTTTGAGGATCAGAAAGGGATCCAACGATAGCCCTTGGCCTTTCAAAACAACCTTTTTGATAGTACTTTCCAGTGGTACTGTTATTACACTGTTCTGTTTTGGTTTGGCCGGGAAGGGGGAGGTGGGGGGATAGTGTTAAAGTAAGAAACCCGTAAGAAATTGTCAGAGTGTCCCACAATTCCCAAAATTGTCTTCGATATAACCCATATTGGAAGAGCAGAGTATAATTCGGCGCTTCATTCATTTCAGAGTGTATCTGCTGTATACCGTTAGATCGCGCATGCTGGATATTCAAAAGAAACCTGTATACCCGTATTCTCAAAAACCGACATTGGCTGTTGTCATTCTAACTTTTGAATCTGCTTATTATGCTATAAAATGTGATTCTGATTTTTGAGTCTTTAGAGAAAATTCTGAAGTGCGACCATTCAAGTGAAAACAACTGAGCAGTACTTTCCTGTAGTACTGTTAATTGTTCGTTACGAGGGAGTGCTAACTTTTGATTGTTAGGGTAAAATCCTAAACGGTAAAAGGTTCTCGTACACTTTGAGTGTTATCAGTAAATCCATTTTCTACTGCTTTTCAGTTCGTCCGTCGTTCTTGGGTTCGAAGGTGATAGATGACTGTGAACTCGGTGAGCTCATTCCTTACATTGATTGGAAGCCTTTCTTCGATGTATGGCAGCTGAGAGGAAAATATCCCAACAGGGGATATCCAAAAATCTTTCAAGACAAGACAGTCGGTAAGCACACACCCGACCCTGACTACGTGTCCTCCTTATTCTACGGTGATTAAGAAGTTGCTTTTGTAAGAATGTACAAGTAAAGTCACGCGACTACTACAGTCTACCGCGGTACAACCGTACAAGGGGTGGGATGTAGGATTTGCACCCCGTCCTCACCCCGTTGGGGGCGGGAAAGCGGTGCTACTGTGAATCTCTGATAATAGGGAGCTTAAGCAACAACAACGGCAACGGCAGTGAAAACGTCACTAAGAAAGCGGGCTTCGCGCTGTTTCAAACTTTTTTTCTCTTGTTCCATTTCATACAATTTTTTTTAATGCTGGGGAATTCTTATAGAGTGGATTCTGAAGGACTGTATTTTTAGAAGTTCACAAGAAGAAAAAAGAACATCTTTTTTTTGTGTTCACGTCCTCCATGAAACGTGAAACTATGAAGTTTCACCTCGTAGTTGTGCAACGACGGTAAAGAAATGTACCAAAAAGCGTGATGAACGTGAAGGCTTGTTCCAATCTAAACGTACTCCATTTTTGCCGTTCTCGTTGCCGTTGCTTAAGCTCCCTAATATCTAGATGACGAGCTGATTGTAGCCTGCGAAAACATCCGTTTCTCCTCGCTCTTCGTCGCTGGGGACATTTCGCGCGGAGGAACGTCTGCGACTCAGCGACAGAAATTCCATACTGATGACGCAAATCAATGTTTACGTAATAAATCCGGTAGTCATGGGGTTCCAAATATAAATTTGTCTAATTTTGCGTGTCTTCTGGTCGATTTTGGTAAAGTGCTGTGTTGATCTGCCCACGAGCTCCAGCAAAACTCAAATGCTTCTTCTAGAGAAGACTATATTCCACAAATATTTACTGTTTTGTTAGAGATTCTTTGTGTTTACATTTGACCCTTGTGGCCTTTTGTCTTTTGTCTGTCATTCACAAACAATAGCTAAAACAATGTAACTGCTGCGTCGACCGATCAGCGCTTCTGACCGGATTCCGGACAGATTTTACGTCATCAGTATGGAATTTCTGTCGCTGAGTCGCAGACGTTCCTCCGCGCGAAACGTCCCCAGCGGCGAAGAGCGAGGAGAAACGGATGTTTTCGCATGCTAAGCTGGGTGCGACTAGCCTTGTTAAACACTTCGCTTAAATTATGTTGGGAGCATTTTGCACGTTAAGAGTACGCAAAACTCGCTTTTTTGATAAATTTGTGTCGATGACGGTGACCTTTATGTTCGTCACCATAGCAACTCGATGCCGCCAAGCTATGCCGAAATCCGTCGACGGAGTGAAATGAACAGGCAGTGATTAGAAGGTCTGTGACAACGAGGTGTGTCGTCAAGGATCGTCCGAAAAAGTTTAATAAAAAATTATGCTAGAAGTCCCATTTATTACTTGTCCAAGAGAAAGTATCCTTCTCGTTATTGAAACAGGCAGTGAAGCGAAAAAACTATTCAACGATGCTGAAAGCATGTTGGAGAAGATCACTAAAACTAAATCTCTGTGGCCAGTCGGAGTGGTGGCTTTCTATCCTGCCAATAGCGTCGGTGATGATATCCACGTGTTTGAGGATGATGATGCTAGGAAGGAATCACCACGTGCGGTGTTCTATGGCTTGAGGCAACAGGTTAGTGAACAATGTCAGACACTGGCATCCGTTATTTCAAGTATAAATGGTACAATATGAATAAGTGTTTAAGATTAGATGTCACCTCAATGTATTTTGTTCGTGTTGAATTTCGGCCATTTTGAATAACTTAGACGTGTTGCTATCGCTACCCTGTGTGCTAAGTGCGAAAAGGGGAGGGAGAGAAGCGGAGGGGAGAAGAAACGCGTGAAAAAGAAACGGGAGAAGGGAAAAAGAGAAGGGGTTTTTGGGGGGGAAGGCGGAGAGTCCTCTCTCTCCAGTCCCCCCCCCCCTCCCTTTTAATTCCCACCCGTTTCTACGCGTGGTCACAGTATTTGCTCAAGAGAATTGCTGTAAAAGTGGTATGAAAAGTCAAAAATTGTCCACCAGTGAACAACCTTTTTCGTGTAGGGTCCTAAGGGTAATTTAGACTGGACAACGTTTCGCACTGTTTGACGACTCAACCTGGAGAATATTGCCTTTTGATTCTGTTTTTTTGCCTTTAACTGTTTAAGGTTTGCACGCGAGTTTTCACTTTTGCGGCGTTTCGACCTTGCGACCAGTTTAGACGAGTTACTAAGCTACGTTTGCCGTTAACTCTCACCTTGTATGACAGAGCTTGGTAAAAGCAGAAATTTGTATCGCTTAAATCAGCTGAGGTTTTTTCCGACTCTGTCAACTTATCCCCGAAGACGCATCTAACGAAGATAAAGTTTCTACAGATAAGGTAACTGTTCAAGCTTTTATTTTCAGGCCGAGAAGGAACCTGGTGTCGAGGATCCATACTATTGCCTGTCAGACTTTGTAGCACCGCTGGATACAAATGTCAAGGACTACATCGGCTGCTTCGCTGTTTCAGTCATGGGAGCCGAGGAAATGGCCAAAAAGTAAGAAGAAGTAATTTACCAAGAATGTTGATGTTTAGTAGACGGTACTTGGAAAACATTGTAAGGAAATGTAACTACTTCGATCCGATATTCCCTTGAATTACAACTTGAAGTAAACATTCTCCTTTCACAGATTTGATGAGGAAATGGATGATTACAGTGTCATAATGGTTAAAGCTCTTGCAGACCGCTTAGCAGAGGTTAGTAATCAGTAAAGTTGTCGTACATTGTTTCATCTCAATGTCTTTTATCAACTGAAACATGTGACATATGTATTGTTTTGTTCGTACCAGGCTTTCGCCGAACAACTCCACGAACGCGTTCGCAAAGAGTTGTGGGGTTATTGCAGCGATGAATTACTGGATGCTAAAGATATGCATAGGATCAAGTATCAGGTGGGTTTGATTACAACATCTCTTATTTCTCTCAAACAAAAGAGTTTTTACTTCGATTCCTAAGGTGGCCGAGTTTTTCCATATTATTTTTCAGCACTTAAAAGTTTTTTAATGGTAGATGCAGCGAAAATGTTCCCAAATGAATGCTTAGTTGCTAGAGAACAAGAAATATTTTTCATCTTCCGTAGCAACGGGACCACCTTTTTATGACCGTTCATTTAATTTCATCTTCTAATAACTCGAAAACGAGCACAGCTTGATCAGTTTTCGACAAATGTCAACTTTCTGCAAAACTGAAAAAATCTTTGGAGAGAGTAACAGAACTTCCTTTAAATTTCCACGAGTTAATATTGGCTCTAAAGTGTCGGGGGCTCAATTTCGATTTGCGATCGAAATATCCCTCTCTTTTGCTAGGGCATTCGACCTGCTCCAGGTTATCCGAGTCAACCAGACCACACAGAGAAACTCACGATGTGGGAGTTGATGAACTGCGAGAAACTCAGTGGAATCAAGTTAACAGAATCGCTCGCCATGGACCCTGCCGCTTCTGTGTCCGCCGTCTTCTTTGCTCATCCTAAAGCTGTTTACTTCTCCGTAGGAAAGATCTGCGAGGATCAGGTATAACATTACAACGTTAGATCTTGTTTTTACAGTTAGTGAGTAGTCTGAGTAAGGAGAATATAAATGATAGTGTTGGCGTTGATTTTTGGGATCATTTTGCTTTTCTGGGAAACTGCCCACCTACCCCTCCCCAAAGCCAACATTGTTACTTACTTCTCACTTAGGGAAAAATGCTGGCTTAGGTTAGGGGTAGGAAGGCAGTTTCTCAGAAACGTAAAATGATCCAACTTAAGTAGATCCGCAAAAAGGTGATGGGGGGGGGGGGGGGGAAGGGGCGAAAAACAGCGAAAGGGGAAAGGGAGGGAGAGCGTCCCTTCTCTCTTTCTCTCTCCAACCCGTTTTTTCGTCTGCCACATAGGCTCCACTGTATTTTGTCCCGTAGCCCCTGTTTTTGCCTGGCTTGTCGGCAAATAACCATTCAATTAAGCCTGTCAATTACGAAGACCAGGACGTGTAATGGCTAATATAGCGTTAGGCTTTCTCGTCTGTAGATCTAGGCTTTTTAATGTAGAGTGATGTGACTATATTCAAGTGAAATCTCTGACTCTAGCAGTAGTTTCACCTGGTATTCCTATTTTCCCGTATTTTAGAAAGTGAAATTTAGAAGTCTTCTTCAATCGATTAAGTTTTGAGTTCTCTGTTGACATGTATGTGATGCATGGGGAATTTTAGCGAAGTGATTTGCTAACGCTTTGGTCCTTTCCTGCGTCGCTTCCAGGTCAAAGATTACGCGAAGAGAAAAGAAATGCCGGTTGAAGAAATAGAAAGATGGCTCTCGCCTATTCTATCTTACGACAGAGATTGAACTGCCAGAAGCGGGGAAATCTCTTAAATCCTTTTTTATGCTGTTCATCAACTCCAATCGAAGAAGACGGGTGTTGATCTTGTGCAGACGATCTTCAGGATTGTGCGAAGATTTTATCAATGGATCGTGATACGTTTGTTCTTGTGGATTGCACCACTTGTCATTTGATCTCGAGCCGAAATATTTAAATGATGTATTTTTTTAACACTAAGGGCTTGGAAAAACCGGATAATTTGTTATCGTGTAGAAAAATGTATTGTAATGTTCACAGAAACTCTAACGTATTTATCAGCGTTATCGGGACAGAATACAAGACTTGCTGAGAAGGGCCGTTTAACACAACGTAGGGGACGGGATATCTTCTTGTGGTAAATTTTGATCACCAATGTTCTTTGCTCTTCTTCTGATAAGAAATACGTAATATATTCAAATACGATATTTATATTTTATTTTAAAAATACTTGTGACGTTTGCTCGCTGTAAGAGCGTGTTTTCAATCGAACTGTCACTCTGGAGCCTGACCAATCACAATAAACCCTCACAACCCAACAAACCAATCAGAGTTCGAGGTAAAGACATGTTGCCCGAGGCCGGGAAAGCCGGTGTTTCCGGTTTAACACCTGATTTGCTGAGGAAGTGGCGCGGGTATTTTCACCAACAGAATGACGTAAAATTTCAGAACCACTAAATATGCGATTAACTTCAGACAGTGTTAACTAAATCGTTGCGCACAATTAGATGATTTAAAAGAAAATCTGGCATGCGTTTTACAGGGTTTTATATGTACCGGTAATGGCGTTGCTTGACAAATGAATGTTTCGGCGCCATTAAAAATTCGTTGTAAATGGTATACCTAATACGCAGACCGTAAGTGATTAAAAACAATGTATTTAGCACGAAATCGGTAAAGTTGACCAGTTGATTTTGCATCGGTAGCTAACACATTTGTCGACAATTTGTATCTCCTCTTTGCTGACAGTCCCTGTGGGAATTTCTTTAACCCTTTATCGACCCATGTAAGGCCCTTTCAAACGTCGTGCCACTGCCGTGCCGAACTCAATTGATGGAATTAAATTCGACTTTAGCACGGCAGTACCGCGACGTTTGAAAACAAGTCGTGCTACTGCCTTTCGGTGCCGAACTCAATTCATAAGTTATAAATACAGGGAATTCGGATACCAGAATGTGCAAAATTTTGGCATGTGGAATCCATAATGCAAGGAAATTTTGCTACTGGAATCCGGAATACAACTCTAGTAATCCAGGATCACATTAACGACTGGAATCTGGAATCCAAGTTCCACTGACAAAGACTGGAATCCAGTACCTGGAATCTGGAATCCACCGCGTGGAATCCAGAATTCAAGACTGTACATGGGGCAACCTCTACGTCCCAAGAGTGACCAACATCCATTGTCTCCTAACAATATCAATACATAATCAAGGAAAAGGTGATGACAATATTTAAAATGGTCACCAAAGGCGAAATGCTTTGATCTTTTGTCAAATTCTTTCGATGGATTCTGAAAGAAAATGTATGGAGACCAGTGTGGAGAATTTGTATCTGGATATTGGACCTTACAGGGTCAAAGGTTTTCTCCTCTATGTAGAACTTGTGCACCAATTTACGACGTTACAACAGTGACCAAGGTGGTTTACCATGAACAAAAAGTTCTCTAAAAATTGCGGTCGGTGGAGCAAGTGGAACATAAGTATTACGGTGGATCCAATGGAAAAATTCCGGAAGCATCGAGACTTCTGAAAAGGTAGTCCTGTTTTCTCGGAGGGAATGTTCCAAACGGAAATTAGCAGCGCATGCAGCTCTCCCAGTTTGCTTGCCCGGGGCAATTACTTGCTTGTCTTAGTTAATGATCTAGTTGGAGGATGACATTGGAGAAGTAAACTTTAAACGTTACTTGGCCCGCAATTAAATCTACATTTCCCGGTCCGGTTTTAGTGTCGTCACGCAACGCTCCTCCCCAGGAGCGTTGCGTGACGACACTAAAAAAGGCTGTGTAGCAGACTACCGGACTGCCGGACGGGACTGTTTTTTGAGCCCTAAATTAGTGCTCCATTTCTTCAAACCCACCTTTGAAACTAGTTTCAAGCCATCCCCTCCTTCCCCCGCCCCTACGGTATGCACTGGAAGGGCGTCTGTTTACAAGGAGGGAGCAAGATCCTAGCAGCAGGAAGATGCTAGAAGATCCTGTATTCAGTTTACATGCAAAGGGTTGTGCCTAGCGATAGGATCTTCCTAGGATCTTCCTAGCAGTAGAAAGATCCTAGCGCCATATAAACTGCTTTCGGGGGATAAATGGCGGCGGGTCGTTCAGTGGATAACCACGACAAAAAAGCCCACAATTTTTGGCGCCACCAGTTGTAAAGTACTGCCATCTGCTGCAGAAAGGTAGGTAAGGGACGGACCATTAGAAAAGTTATGGGGGGGGGGGGGGGATTTTCGAGCCGCAGGAATTTTTTTTTCGTTATCAAATTCCTTGTATGAATTTTTTTCAGGCCCTTGCATGAATATTTCTTAGGGGTTAATTGGCGTGCAAGAATTTTTTTTTAATTAAATTTTCCCTTGCGCGAATTTTTTTTTTTGTACTTCGCCCGCCCCCTCCTATAAGTTTTCTAATGGTCCGTCCCTAATAACGCTAATAAAGAAAGCAGAAGCGGGGCGCAAATTGCATGTTTGTTATTGTCGCCCGCCCTCTTAAATTCCCTCTCAACTTGGTTAATCACGCGGGATAAAATTTCCTCATGTAAACCCAACGAAATATTGTTCCGCCTTGTAGCTAGCTTCCATGATCTTCCTAGTGCTATGATCTTCTTTTCTTCCATGTAAACAGCCCCTAAGAGTTTTCTGCAATCAGTTAAAATTTAAAATTTGGATGAAGTTCGTTTTGTTTGAGCGGCTGTTAAAGCTACAGTCACTCGTGCAGAGCACTTAACTCTGTAATTTCGTTTTGCTAATGGATAGTTTTGGCATAACGTCTTCTGGATATTTCGGAAACGCGATACCTAAACCAACCTGTGCTAAGCTTTAATTAGGTGTAAATTAATTATTTAACGCCATTTACGTTTGAGTGAACTTCAGAACTTTGGTGATCATACTAATTTCTTTCACTCCAAAGAACCATGCAAAAAATGTAAAATTTGAAAACAGCACTTGGAAAGCTTGAGCGCATTAGTCAAATCCTAGGCTTCGGAATTTGGAATACAGTTTGAGGAATCCGAAATCCCATTAACGATTGGAATCCGGAGTTCCACTGCCAAAAATCAGGAACCAGGACTCGGAATACGGAATCCAAGATCCGGAATCCATGGCGTAGAGTCCAGAATCTAAGACTGTCCTAGATCCCTTACATACAACGACCATGCCATGAAAGAAAGAACTAATTATATAGCGGTTCTCCTTTCCCTTGTTTGTTTCAATAGTGACATCCTTCACATTAATTTTGTTGTAATTTCCTCCTGGCGTACCGTCTTCCCAGGGCAGGTATAAGCCTAAACAATTAATAAGTGGTAAGCATCACGTTGCTATTTCTCTTAAAACCTGAGGTATCGGTTGTCACTCGGACTAATAATGTGTTACGGAAGATAATCTGTAAATATACTTCACTTAGCCGGTACCGCATTGTTCCTTGCTTTTAGAGACTGCACTGACGTAAACGTGTCTTGGATACGTACAAATGGTTTAATGGTTAGTTAAACACACAATGGCTCATCAATGATGTTTTTTTCCAGAAAATGATGTTTATTGAGCTGCCATTAGCTATATTTGACATTAAGAAGCAAACGGGTGGCTATTTAAGTACAGCTGTCGCGTGCTTTATCGAACAAAGTATCCTGAAATTCATTTTTCACGTGCGGTTGAAATTATTCCAGCAGTAAAATGTTTCCACCTCCATCCAATTACTGGTTCCTTTTCTTCGTGTTATCTACTGTGTTAGCTGCAGGAGCCTACGCCCAAGGTTAGTTTATTCTGTTTTTAGGTGAACAATTTTGCTCGTAAATGTTACCCAGTTCTTAGCTCTATTAAAGCCATGTTCAGAAAAAAAAATCAGTGAAAAAAGAAACTCAGAAACCACAGAACAGGCACGATGATGAGGACCGTACGACAAACGAAAAACGGACCAAGTTTTTATTGAGAACATTGAAATTCAGCAAAGTTTAAAAAACTTAAAAAAAATAATTAAGAAAAAGGTCAGATGTTGTTTCGTGGTCGTTTAACGAACAACTACAAAGACAATTCGACTTTTTGTCATGGAAATCCTAGAATATAAGAGCCGGCAAACGCGGAAACAAATTTCTCTTCGTCAAATTCGTATACTGAGAAATCTTGGAGACTTCAGAGCCCATTCAAGACAACTTAGGAGCCGCTATAAAAGAGGACTGAATATTGACCAACTGAGCAAAATCATTGTAGGCAAAGTTTGATTATCGAAAATTAACGAGAAGAACGTACTCGTGGGCATTTATCTTTCCGAACCAGTTTTAGAAAAAAAATAGTGTTTTTCTTTCTTTTGATACTTCGCGGCTTTGCGAACACAGCGGGAAACAGTTGCATTAAGTTACGTTATGCAAACGGGCTCTATAGCTCTGTAAAACCGGCTGAGTGAGTGCCGTTACGTTCTTATTGTAAACTTTGCAACGTTTTTACCCATGAGTGACTATATATTTGGATCTCCAAGCATACCCAAAGGGGATCGAGTTTCTTTGTAATCTATCAGTGCAGCACTTAAAGAGTTTGGTGTGCAAACGAGAAAACCGACTGAGCCCTGCCGGCCGTATAGTCCCTTATTTGGCTTAAACGGGTATGTGCCGCTGAACAGGGTATGGTTTTTAAAAGTTCTTTAGTCTTGTAAAAACAGCACTATTTAATGTATTCGCCACTTTGAGCTTGCGCGGAAACCGGGTCGAGATGGTTGTCAAAGTGCATTGTGGGACAGTTTTGGGGAAGGCATTTCAATATGGCGACAATTTCGTCCCCCAAAACAGTCCCACAATGCACAGCGTGTTTTAAGGGATTGGAAGCCTTTAAACTGGTGTGGAGGCTAGCGTTGAGCGGTCTTTATTTGTAACACCAACAATCTTTGTCTAAAAATAATTGTAATTCTATGACAGTTGGTTTGAAAAACCACTAAATCCTCTATGCAAAGCGAAATGAAGCAGGGTCTTGAAATATGGTCTCCTGTCTTCAACAGGGTAGCAAAGTGAATAATTTTTGTTTTAAACAAGGCCAGGGTTTGAACGCCCCGCGGGAACACCTCTACTTAAAATTCTTATAATTTTCTTGTGTGCCCCTCACCGCCCCCTCCCCCCCCCCCCAACTCCCTCGGGGGATCAAGAGTAGTAGGGTTTTTTAAAAAAATGTGATGGTTCTTACAGATCTGGATGCTACATATCGCCCAGATCTTCGCCGAGATGTTTTTGTAAAAGAAGAGTACCACTTTTTAAACGTCTCTGGAATTGGAACTTTTACGGTGTACGACAACTTTGACTGCACCTTTGAATGCCTCGGCAATCCGTCATGTTTGTCTCTGAACCTGGCCGCCTCCAAGGGAGTCGATGGAACACTTTGGTGCGAATTGTTGACCTCTAGTAAATACATCAACCCAGACGAGTACAAAGAAAACAAGACTTCACATCACTTTTCCTTGAAGGTGGGTTTAATTTAAGCGTGGTAGGTAGGTAGGTAGGTAGGTAGGCAGGTAGGTAGGTAGGTAGGTAGGTAGCCTGCTCCAGGCTCCGAGATAGTTGGGCCCACTGAATTGAGGGAACGCGAAAACGAAAGTAAAACAGGAGGAAACTGGGGAAAGAAGGGGCGGCGGAGCCTGTAATCATTTCTTTAAAGGACCCGTTCCGGTATACCAGTTTCTGGTATACCCTCTGATTGGTCAGTTTTGACAGATTATATCAACACTCTCAAAGCGGGTCGTTCCTGTCACTCAGAAAGATGGCATGCGGCGCCCACGCGCGTGAAATAGAGAAATCCACGATAACTTCTGTGTTGAACGAATGTTTACGAGATTTCCCGCACGTAGGAGCGCTAAAGAAAGAACAGAAGACCTGCCTTGTGAACTTGGCGCGAGGAAAAAATGTTTTTGCAATCCTGCCCACGGCTTCAGTCTTGCCTGATAACAGAGTGTCAATAACAGAACAGTCGCAAGAAGGAGTTATCTTCGCGCTCCAGTCCAGACACACATTATCTAAGGATCTCTTTAGAAAACCAAGCTGGAGGTTTCAAAAAAATCAAAAGACTAATTACTAAACTAAGACAATGTAAAATAATCTGAATAAGACTTCGGACATTTCTTCTACTGACCAAAGAGTTTCCAGGGCCAGAGGTGGTGTGGTCATTAAATATTGAATTGTCACAGAGCCGTCTATACAGCCGTGTATACATAGTGAAAGAGAGTTCAGATAAGACGAGCGAATATCGTATCTGGCACCTGTAAAAACCTCAGACATCGCGAGATGGAATTCTTTGTAGTTTATCTTTCAACAATTTGGCGCATTGGTTCCACAGAGGGGAACAATAATCAAAGTAGGGCTGTACTATACTCTTATACATTGTTTTACAAATGTAATTGCATTTAGTTTTATGAATGATCCCGTAGTCTCAACATAAAACACTTCAACGGATTATGAATTTGAATTTTAAAAGAAAAATGCAAGCCTCGTTTTGTTTGCGATTTTATGAGGGCAGGTGGGGATGGACATGTCTACCGAAAGATTGTAATCATGCAAATGCTGGCTAAGAGCTATGACATATTAAACAGCTTGTTTTGCTTCGTTTGAACACATTATAGTGACAGATGGATAAACTCAAGTCTAGTTTTTTTCATCTCGTGGGTAATGGCTTATTTTTTCCTTAGTCAGCAAACGACTGAGGAGATTCTCAGAAAAGCCAACATAGATTTCATCCCAGCCATCTGTGAATTTAAAAGATGAGTACAGTCAACTCTCGCCCTGCGGACACCTCGCTATAACGAACACCCCGATAATACGCGTACAGACAGCAGCTAAATCCCAGGAAAACATAAATCACAGACATTTGGCTGAAATAAACTCCCGCTAATACGGACTCTCGCTAATGAGGGCACTAACACGAGGTCCCTTCTGTGTCCGCTATAACGAGAGTTGACTGTATTAGTTAAGGAAATGGACAGCTGAATGGGGAACTGATCAAGTTGCCTCTAGTAGAATTGGTGAAAAAAGATGAAAAGTCTCTTGTTATGTCTCTTCCAGGGTAGATTCCGGCCGAAATCCTGCGTCGAATATGGGCAGCAAGGTGCCTACAAAGATGGAGTTTATAAGATTTATGACAACAGCGGAAACACTTTCCCAGCCTACTGTGATTTGAGATCTGAGCCTGGTATTGCATGGACACTGGTCATGTCGTGGAGTAGAGAAAATCGCGGTATTTCTTCATTTAAAAGAGCCCCATTTCAGATCAATGCCGCGGAAAACGAGAATTCCTCGAAGTGGGATCGTTACCGCTTAAGTCTGAAGCGAATGAGATCTCTGCAAGCTCACTCCACCCATTGGCGAGCAACATGCAGCTATCCGACCCACGGCATCGATTTCAGAGACTACCTCCGTGGAAACTTCAAAGACTTTAACATCATCGACTTCCTCGGGTCGGGCACGTGCAAGAGGGTGGAATACATTAACATCAGGGGTTACAACGGCACGAATTTGACGGCGCCTTTCTGGCAAATACTCAACAGTTTCACTCTGCATATCGACAGTAGATACAGTAGATACACCAAATGTGAGTTTAACGCTGCTAGTACTGGCGCCGTGTTAAGTGAAGACAACTTTGGCTACTATGGGTCTTTCAACACCAACTTTCGCTGCACACAGGGCACCCAGTCCACCACCCAGTGGTGGTTTGGAGCTCTTGTCTAAACTTTTACTAGGATCAGGAACTTAATTGTTGATAATGGGTCAAAGAATTAAGGAACTGCTTCTGCAACTTGACTTGAAATTAACATTGATTTATAGACAGCTGGTAAAAGGTAATGAACGGATTTCTTTTTGAAAATCTACGATAGAAATAATTACCTATTTTAGCCTGAAATTCAGACGATTACTTCGAGTCGATTACTCCTCTCAGTATAAAGCGACCAACCTCGTTCCCAGGGTTCTCTCCTACCCGCCCTACCCTCTCTCGCTCCGTAGGGCGGGTAGGAGAGAACCCTGGGAACGAGGAACGAGGTTGTAAAGGGACTCGAAGTAATGTCAGAGACTTCGTCGGCGGGAACTTTAAAGACTTTAACATAATGGACTTCCTTGGTAATGGCGAGTGTAAGAGAGTAAAATATGTGGATATCCGAGGGCACAATGGCACAAACCTCACGGCACCGTTTTGGCAGGGCTGGGCTTTGCATACTGACAGCTCTTCCGGTTTGTGCGAGTTCAGCGCAACTGTTGGAGCGGTATGAAGTGAAGACAACTTTGGCTTTTATGGTGGATTTAATCCCAAGTTCCGGTGCACACAGGCAGACAACTCTACTACTCAGTGGTGTTTGGAGGTCATCTTAAAAACGAAGTAGTCACAAAACGAGAAATTCAGTCAGAAGGGATCTCTTTCAGGACGAAGGAGCCTTTAGATTGCACTGCCTTATAAGCTGACGAACAAAATGCATCCAGTATTAGTCTCGTAGATCATAAATTGTTTAACAACCTTTAAATTGGATACCCTCTCAATTAAGGGGTACTGATGAAGGCCGTGACTTTAAAGTACTAAACGTTTTGTCATGATTAATATAATAATAATAATAATAATAATAATAGTAATAATAATATCAATAATAATAATGTGCATTTATATAGCGCGAACTTCTGTATAAATATTCAGTTGAGAATTACAGTATTACTAAAATTATAATTAAAATGTAAAATATTCAATAATATTAAAACTGAAAAATTGAGTTTTAAAATCTAAACTATTAAGGTAGTACTAAAACTACTAACTATTAACTTCTTAGCATCAGGATAGAATTAAGCCGAAGGACCTGCCAGTGTCAATAATAGGGAAATAACAGTGAAATTCTTCTAGAGCGCAGCTACATAATCTCAACGCGCTTTAAAAATGTAAAATAAAATATATTAAGAAATATACAAACTAAATTAAAAATGTTTTGAGCTTTCTTTTAAAGAGAAATAAAGTTTGCGAGTTTTTAATGTCTACTGGCAAGGAATTCCAGAGGGTAGGTGCAGCTACATTGAAAGAGCGAGCACCTTATGGCTGATGATTAGGTACTACCAATGACAGACCCCTGGATGCAGAACGAAGACTTCTGTTGGGGTGATGAATTTGCAGTAGATCACAAATGTAGGACGGGGCCATTCCATTCAGTGCTTTGTAGGTTATGATTAGAATCAACTTAATCCTTCTGGACTAAACGCAGGTTATACCGGAGAAATGGGCTGAAATGTTTGTCTTTGTAGTAATTCTCGCAGGGGCATTTAATACAATACGTTGCAATTTATCAAGCTGCTTTTTCGAGAACCCAAATAGGAGACTGTTGCAAAAGTCAATTTTACTTGTTAAAAGTGGGTTGATCTAAGTAGTTTCTAATCTTTCCAATATTACGCATCGCTAAGGACGCCGATTTGTAGATATTATTGACTTGTGTTGACATGTCAAAATGTTTATCCAAAACGACGCTAAGATCAAGATCTGTACAGTCCCCGAAATGACCCCGACCCCGAAATGATCCCCAAATCGACCCCGAAATAATCCCCATTTCTCTTCACGTCGACCCCAAAATAATCCCAAATTAATTTTTGGAATGGAATGGTATTCCGCCACGGAATTATTACAAGTCTGTTGCAGCGTTTACGTTCTTGAAATTCATTTAACATTTCATTACAGTTTATGTGATTTGTAACGCTTTTGTCGTCTGCTGTAATCATCTTTATGTCTTCGTTTGCATCTTCAACATCATTATAAATTTTAAAAAAGTGTTAAAACACCATTCTTCAAATTCACTATATCCAAGACATGCACTGAGTTTTAACTTCATTTTTAGGATTTAACATCCATGCAGTTTTCTCAGTTTTCAGTTGAAGTTCATGGTGTTACTAAAAATATACTAAACTTAGTGTATTAAATAATATTTTCTACTAATCCAGTTCAAAGTGTAATCCTAAATTAATGTCATTAAAGAATGCAGGCAAGTAAAGATTATTGGTGAAAATTTAATTAATGTTGTGCATTTTGCTCGATTCATAGTTCTAGAACATCATTCCATCCCTAACATTTCGGGTTCGGCGTGAAGAGAAATGGGGATCATTTCGGGGTCGGTATCATTTCTGGGTCGATTTGGGGATCATTCAGGGTTGGGGATCATTTCGGGGGCTGTACAGATCGCATACTGCAGATTCCAATTTAATAGTACTAGCACCAATATTTATGGAAGGGGTGGGATCGGTGTTAAGAAACTTTGAAGAAAAGTGGATAACTTTGGTCTCAGCTGTGTTGCAAAGCAAGAAGTTTTTGGAGTAAAACCAATACTGTAGCTTATACAATCTTTAATTTTACCGATGGATGCATTTCTATTGCTGAGCCCAATTGCGAGGTAAATCTGACTATCGTCAGTTAGAACATAGGATGGAGGCCGTGTGAAAGGACAATATGCTGAACCGGAGCAACATACATGGCAAATAGGACAGGTCCCAGGATTTACCCTTGTGGAACACCAAAACGCAGCTGACTATCCACTGAGACAACAGATCTTTTATGGACTAATCGTTTGCGGTCCGCTAGATACGAAGCAAGCCATTTAACAGCCAGATCTCTAAAGCCATATCTCTGATGTAACCTGTTCAATAACACTTGATGATCCATAGTGTCAAACGCCGCAGACAAGTCAAGTAGAACAAGGATGGTATCTTCATGTTTATCAATGGCTTAATGATAAGTGATACGCAGTAAGGCTGTCTATGTACTGTTATCCTTTCGTTTATGAAGCCGATTGTGTTGCGTGGAATAGGTCGTTATGAAGGAGATAAGAGTACATTTGGGACAGAGCACATTTCTCAACAGCTTTGGATAGAAATGGCAACTTGGTGATTGACGGATAATTCTTGAAGGCCTTAGGATCAAGTCCTTTCTTTTTAAGGACCGGAGTAACACGACCATATTTAAAAGCTGACGGAAATACACCAGGGAAACACGAAGCATTCACTAGGTGAGTGATAGTTTTCACCAGGAATTCTATGCAATCCTTAAGTAGACTTGTGGGAAAGGGATCCAAACCGCCATTTTTTTTCAGTGACTGATGAAAACGTCAAGAATGGTCATGAAACTAGACCCGTATGGCGTGTTGATGATTAATCGCAGCAATCGTATTTTGATTGTGTTCCATTTATTTGCTGCGATTAACATATTAACATTGTCCACGATACTCGTTGCGAATGTTACGAACCTTTCTCGTTTTGCCACGTTAACATTTTGTTTGAAAACATTATTCAAAGTTTTTTGTGTATTTCATCTCTATATTGTAAATTGTATATTGTAATTTGTTTACCCACGGAGCACTAAGGAGTTCATAACAACTCTTTGAAATGTGTCCGTGCGTGCCAGATCGAATTGGAATTTGAAAGTGTTGGTTTTTAAGGAGAGGGGAAAACCGGAGTACCCGGAGAAAAACCTCTCGGAGCAAGGGAGAGAACCAACAACAAACTCAACACACATATGGCGTCGACGCCAGGAATCGAACCCGGGCCACATTGGTGGGAGGCGCGTGCTCTCACCACTGCACCACCCTTGCTCCCCAAATCCGGATATATATATAATTATTATATGTGATTTGATCACCATTAAGAGGTATGGTAAGCATGAACGGAGCACAATAAACATGTTGCCCTCCCTAAAAATAATGTCATATTACCCCCTACCTCCCCATAACGGCCACACCTCTCCACAACGGCCACTTTCTTCTGTCCCCAAGGTTTCACCCTAGTCACCCAAGTCATTCTAGTCACCTAAGTCACCCTAGTCACGGGAAACTGAAACATGTAACCGATAACGGGGAGTCATGTAGTCGGTGCTAAAACAGCCGTGCAGTCATTGTCAAAGCGAATATAGTTAGGGAACCAATTTGTCTTGATCGTTTTTCTTTGTTTTGTTGTTGATGTTATTGTTGTTGTTGTTTTCTTTTTCCGGAGTGAAAAAAAATAAAATCCATTTATGGCTAAGGAGCCACGCAGCTTTAAAAGAAACCTGTATTTTGATTTGCCTTCGAAAACATACCTGCTATTTCTTTAGATAAACGGCTCGGGACATTGCTTGTTCGGTCATTCGTCTATTGTTTCGTTGTCTAATTAAACAACTCCTTCTTGGAGCTTTAAGGCGCCCCGTAGTGGATATGAGAATTGATGATTGTCATAAATATGACAAAATGCTGTTACTGCCTGAGAACAACCGTACCACTGTACAGAAAATATTAGGCAAGCTTCAAGGGGAATATTAATGTGTAGGCCATGCCAATAGCTCACAAACCTTAATTTGGTGCTCAATGAGAGGATGTGCGCTCGTTTCAAACAACTTGGGGAGAATGCGCAATAGTGACTTTGCGCCGGAAAATTTGCAGCAGTAAAACCAAGATATCGTGTGTGTGCCGTAAGTCAGTATTTTCTGTCTGACTGATTTAAGTCCGCTCTACAATTTTATTGAACTATTACGTATTTGGCAGGCAAGCTGTGGTCGAATGATCTTTAAAGTAAATGTATGAATTTCCATTTCAGAGCCGTTACAATGGAACAATAGTTTTAGCCACTGTGAAGGGAGATGTACACGACATTGGCAAGAATATCGTTGGGGTTGTGTTGGGTTGCAATAACTACAGGTATTGTAATTAGGTTTGTAATTCGTTGACCCACGAAACACTTCCGGGTTCTAAAAACTGGTTCGTTTTCGCTTATTCGTGCGTTCCTGATAGACTTGGAATTTTGCAATGGTAGTTCTTTCGTCGAGGGGAAACCCGAACTACCCAAAGAATGAACCCTTCTGATCAAGGATGAGAACCAAGAACAATAAATTCAATGCACGTATTGACGTTGCCTTGGAGATTCGAATCCAGGCCACATTAGGTGGCAAGTGAGATGCTCTTACCACTTCACCATCTTCGGATAGCCCACGTTCGATGACTCCGAGTCTTTACGGACGACTCCATTGTTTTGCAATTCCCAGAAGAGACTTGAGCATAAAGAAAACCATTCCAAATATAGAAATATAACCAGAAAGCCTCGGAGTCATGTTAGAATGTTAACATATCGAGCGCAACGTTCCCAGAGTCCTCTCCAACTCGTGCTCCGAGAGACGAGTATGAAAGGACCCTGAGATCGAGGTTGAAGAGAGCGTTGTTCGAAGCAGAATGGAGCTCTTCTTTTTGCAACGATTACCACAACATACAGGGGCGGTTCCAGAAGAGGGCACAAGACGTAGAACCCCAGTAACTCTGACTCTAACCTGTGAAAGGTCGAGTTAGCGGGGAATTCGAGTAATCGTGGTAAATTTCAGTGAAATTTTGGTCAAGGGAAAGGAAATTTAGGTCGAGTTGGGGGGGGGGGGGGGGGATTAGAGTTAACCGAGTTCGAGCTATTGAGGTTCTACTGTAGTTGCTTATTGGTCGCAGAACTCTGAGAGCATCTGTATCCTAATATTGAGGCTCTAGAAGACAGGTTTTACTGAGAGATCCAAAGGGGACGTGGCGGACCCCTATGCCCCCTTTAAATCCGCCCTTGACTTATGAGTGCGAAACCTGTTTAGTTCAGTTGTGTTACACTACGCAACGTCTCATAAAACTTGTTTCGCAATTGCGCTATAAAATCGCTGAAGCCGTTACATTGAACATTTGCCCAGTGTAACGAGCTCTCTCATTGGGTGTTTTTGTCTTTGCAGAGTGATCGATCTTGGTGTAATGACTCCATGCGAGAAGATTCTACAGACTGCTATTGCCGAAAAGGCTGATATTATTGGCTTATCCGGATTAATTACACCGTCTTTAGATGAAATGATTCACGTCGCTAAAGAAATGGAAAGACAGGGACTAAAGATTCCGCTCCTCATCGGAGGTGCCACGACATCAAGGTATTTACAAGGAAAAATTTCCAACCAGGTACACTTTTCTCGCCTTAATGTATAATAAACTTCGATAACGCTGTCCTCTGGCTAATGGGTAACCAGGTTCCATTTGATAAAAATGTTGGATAACGCTATCCATGGGATAAATCTCTATCCACTGGATAGCGCAGTTGGTTTCCCTAATACTTATCCACTGGATATTGATTTACCAGATTTATCAGTAGTTTCTTGGTTTGGCGGACGGCCTCCATCACGAAATGACTTACTGCAAAGATTGAAAAGGCACTGACAGGAGCCCATAACCCGGAGCGAGCAACTCCCATACTAAGCCTATATCACGGCCTTTTGTAAGGACCAGTTTATTTTTACACACATGTAAGCGCACTTTTCCCCGCGAAAATAGAATCTCCACCATGTTTATGAGCGCATTCGAACATATCAAAAAGGAAACTAAACGTTATGAAAAGGCAAAAAATATCATTTTAGGTCTGTAGGTTTTGCTGACTGGTTTGTGGAATTTAAAAGATTTTCAAAATTCGCCAAAACCGTTTCAAAAAATAAACTGGTCCGTGAAAACTCCGTGACACGAGCGCATGGAAGTTGCTCGCTCCTGGTTATGGGCTCCTCGCATTGAACAATGGCTACACCACAAAACAAAAGGGAAACAACAATACTTTCCGCAACATCAAGAAACACCCGATTTATCCAGTAGGATCTCCGTTTCAAAAAACCAAAAACACAATACCAAAAAATACTTGTTTTATTTATTTATTTGTATAATTTCAGGACTCACACAGCTGTGAAGATCGCCCCACGTTACAGCGAACCAACAGTCTACGTGTTAGACGCCTCAAAGAGCGTAGTAGTGGTAAGAGAACTGTTGTTTTTTATTCATTTCATCTAAGACTATAATGTGGAGGGTGCGCGAGTGGAGAGGAATTTTCCTCTCCTTCCTCCCTCACGCGCCTTTCGCGTGTAAGTGCGCTAAATTCCCCCTGTTTTCTTCGAATATCTGCTTTGCAGGCTATTTCATGTCTCATTACCATTTTTTATTTAAATTTAATGTGCCATTACTCATGTTTGCTAAAGGAGTTTTAAACGTTGTGAGCGCTTTGTGCCGAGTAAAACTCTAGCCTTATAATAAACTGTCCTATTTCATCGTAGTGCTCCGCTTTAATAGACGAGAATTCAAAAGAAGATTTTGTAGATGAAGTAAAAGAAGAATATGAAGAAATCCGGGATGAGCATTATGACTCTTTGAAGGTAAGAAAGTTTCTTTTTCCATTTGCTGGAAAGCGTTTTTTGATTCCGGCATACCACAATTGCATTAAAAACGTGCAATCACGAAGAGACCTGCCAAGGGTAGGGTGGGCAGGGATGGAGGAACAGAAAACGTGCAACCTAACGAGTATGAAGCGCGGAGAAACAACTGCTGTCACTTACGCCATTTCCGAGCGACAGTACATTTGAAACCACTTAAAAGCGCGGGAAAAGTGCGTGCCAGCGCGGGAAATCGTGCTGCCGGGGCCAAGCCTGCAACGGGTATGAACGTCGGGACAATTTACTGCGTGACGTTATGACCAGAAAACGTGCTAGTGGTTTAAGCGCCGGAAAGGGGAAGACTGTTGATTTTATTGTGTGTTTTTTTACAGGATCGTAAATACCTATCTCTGGAGAAATCACGTTTAAAGAAAGCGAACTTGGGTTGGATTGACTTCAAACCAGGTAGAAAAGAAGCGTTTTTGTAGTTCTTTTTCCTTTTGCAGCCTGTAGTATTCTAACAGCCTTTTCTGTGTTTTGAGGATCAGAAAGGGATCCAATGATAGCCCTGGCCTTTCAAAGCAACCTTTTTGATAGTACTTTCCAGTGGTACTGTTATTACACTGTTCTGTTTTGGTTTGGCCCGGGTTTGGGGGGGGGGGGGGGGGGAGGGGGGGAGATAGTGTTAAACTAAGACACCCGTAAAAAATTGTCAGAGTGTCCCACAGTTCCCAAAATTAATTGTCTTCCATGTAACCCAAATTGGAAGAGCAGAGTATAATTCGGCGCTTCATTCATTTCAGAGTGTATCTGCTGTATACCGTTAGATCGCGCATGCTGGGTATTCAAAAGACACCTGTACACCCGTATTCTCAAAAACCGACATTGGCTGTTGTCATTGTAACTTTTGAATCTGTGAATAAATAAACCTGAATTGCGACCATTTAAATGAAAGCCACTGAGCAGTCCTTTCCTGTGGTACTGCTTATTATGCTGTAAAAGGTGATTCTGATTTTTGAGTCTTTAGAGAAAATTCTGAAGTGCGACCATTCAAGTGAAAACAACTGAGCAGTACTTTCCTGTAGTACTGTTAATTGTTCGTTACGAGGGAGTGCTAACTTTTGATTGTTAGGGTAAAATCCTAAACGGTAAAAGGTTCTCGTACACTTTGAGTGTTATCAGTAAATCCATTTTCTACTGCTTTTCAGTTCGTCCGTCGTTCTTGGGTTCGAAGGTGATAGATGACTGTGAACTCGGTGAGCTCATTCCTTACATTGATTGGAAGCCTTTCTTCGATGTATGGCAGCTGAGAGGAAAATATCCCAACAGGGGATATCCAAAAATCTTTCAAGACAAGACAGTCGGTAAGCACCCTCCTGACCCTGACTACGTATGAGTCACCGTGTCCTGCTTATTCTACGGTGATTAAGAAGTTTCTTTTGTAAGAATGTACAAGTAAAGTCACGCGGCTACTACAGTCTACCGCGGTACAACCGTACAAGGGGTGGGATGTAGGATTTGCACCCCTTCCTCACCCCGTTGGGGGCGGGAAAGCGGTGCTATTGTGAATCTCTGATAATAGGGAGCTTAAGCAACAACAACGGCAACGGCAGCGAAAACGTCACTAAGAAAGCGGGCTTCGTGCTATTTCAAACTATATTTCTCTTGTTCCATTTCATGCAATTTGTATAGGTAATAGCAAGATTAGCAGTGATATTTGGCATAAATACCACGAGTGATATTTCAAAATTGTTATACGTGAAGTTTGAGACAATTTTGAAATATCACGAGTGGTATTTATGGCAAATATCACGAACAAATCATGCTATTATTTGTTTATTCTACTGCCCACAAAAGGTTTGTAACTTTCACATGTAGGTATTTCATATTAAGCTGAAATACCACTGCCCTAAGCCAATCAAATTGCAGAAATTTCTCATGTAGTAGTACAAGTTTAATGTTAGGGAATTCTTCTAGAGTGGATTCTGAGGGACTGTATTTTTAGAAGTTCACAAGAAGAAAAAAGAATATCTTTTTTTGTGTGTTCACGTCCTCCATGAAACGTGAAACTATGAAGTTTCACCTCGTAGTTGTGCAACGACGGTAAAGAAATGCACCAAAAAGCGTGATGAACGTGCAGGCTTGTTCCAATCTAAACCTACTCCATTTTTGCCGTTCTCGTTGTCGTCGCCTTTGTCGTTGCTTAAGCTCCCTAATATCTAGATGACGAGGTGGGTGTAGCCTGCGAAAACATCAGTTTCTCCTCGCTCTTCGTCGCTGGGGACATTTCGCGCGGAGGAACGTCTGCGACTCAGCGACAGAAATTCCATACTGATGACGCAAATCAATGTTTACGTAATAAATCCGGTAGTCATGGGGTTCCAAATATAAATTTGTCTAATTTTGCGTGTCTTCTGGTCGATTTTGGTAAAGTGCTGTGTTGATCTGCCCACGAGCTCCAGCAAAACTCAAATGCTTCTTCTAGAGAAGACTAACAAAACAAAACAGTTCTATCTCTAACAACACAGTTAAAACTGTTTTGTTAGAGATTCTTTGCGTTTACATTTGACCTTTGTGGCCTTTTGTCTTTTGTCTGTCATTCACAAACAATAGCTAAAACAATGTAACTGCTGCGTCGACCAATCAGCGCTTCTGACCGGATTCCGGACAGATTTTACGTCATCAGTATGGAATTTCTGTCGCTGAGTCGCAGACGTTCCTCCGCACGAAACGTCCCCAGCGGCGAAGAGCGAGGAGAAACGGATGTTTTCGCAGGCTAAGCTGGGTGCGACTAGCCTTGTTAAACACTTCGCTTAAATTATGTTGGGAGCATTTTGCACGTTAAGAGTACGCAAAACTCGCTTTTTTGATAAATTTGGGTCGATGACGGTGACCTTAATGTTCGTCACCATAGCAACTCAATGCCACCAAGCTATGCCGAAATGCGTCGACGGAGTGAACTGAACAGGCAGTGATGACAAGGTCGCTTGACGACGAGGTGTGTCGTCAAGGATCGTCCGAAAAAGTTTAATAAAAAATTGTGTTAGAAGGCCCATTTATTAGTTGTCCAAGAGAAAGTATCCTTCTTGTTATTGAAACAGGCAGTGAAGCGAAAAAACTATTCGACGATGCTGAAAGCATGTTGGAGAAGATCACTAAAACTAAATCTCTATGGCCAGTCGGAGTGGTTGCTTTCTATCCTGCCAATAGCGTCGGTGATGATATCCACGTGTTTGAGGATGATGATGCTAGGAAGGAATCACCACGTGCCGTGTTCTATGGCTTGAGGCAACAGGTTAGCGAACAATGTCAGACGCTGGTATCCGTTATTTCAAGTATAAATGGTACAATATGAATAAGTGTTGAAGATTAGATATCATCTCTTTGTATTTTGTTCGTGTTGAATTTCGGCCATTTTGAATAACTTAGACGTGGTGCTATTGCTAGCGTAAAATTGTCCACCAGTGTAGAGTCCTATACTAAGGGTAATTTACACTGGACAACGTTTCGCACTGTTTGACGAGTCAACGTTGCCTTTTGATTCTGTTTTTTTGCCTTTAACTGTTTAAGGTTTGCCCGCGAGTTTTCACTTTTGCGGCGTTTCGACCTTGCGACCAGTTTAAACGAGTTACTAAGCTACGTTTGCCGTTAACTTTCACCTTGTATGACAGAGCTTGGTGAAAGCAGAAATTTGTACCGCTTAAATCAGCTGAGGTTTTTTCGGACTCTGTCAACTTATCCCCAAAGACGCATCTAACGAAGATAAAGTTTCTACAGATAAGGTGACTGTTCAAGCTTTTATTTTCAGGCTGAGAAGGAACCTGGTGTCGAGGATCCATACTATTGCCTGTCAGACTTTGTAGCACCGCTGGATACAAATGTCAAGGACTACATCGGCTGCTTCGCTGTTTCAGTCATGGGAGCCGAGGAAATGGCCAAAAAGTAAGAAGAAGTAATTTACCAGGAATGTTGATGTTTAGTAGACGGTACTTGGAAAACATTGTAAGGAAATGTAACTACTTCGATCCGATATTCCCTTGAATTACAACTTGAAGTAAACATTCTCCTTTCACAGATTTGATGAGGAAATGGATGACTATAGTGTCATAATGGTTAAAGCTCTTGCCGACCGCTTAGCAGAGGTTAGTAATCAGTAAAGTCGTCGTACATTGTTTCATCTCAATGTCTTTTATCAACTGAAACATGTGACATATGTATTGTTTTGTTCGTACCAGGCTTTCGCCGAACAACTCCACGAACGCGTTCGCAAAGAGTTGTGGGGTTATTGCAGCGATGAATTACTGGATGCTAAAGATATGCATAGGATCAAGTATCAGGTGGGTTTGATTACAACATCTCTTATTTCTCTCAGACAAAAGAGTTTTTACTTCTATTCCTAAGGTGGCCGAGTTTTTCCATATTATTTTTCAGCACTTAAAAGTTTTTTAATGGTAGATGCAGCGAAAATGTTCCCAAATGAATGCTTAGTTGCTAGGGAACAAGAAATATTTGTCATCTTCCGTAGCAACGGGACCAACTTTTTTTATGACGGTTCATTTAATTTCATCTTCTAATAACTCGAAAACGAGCACAGCTTGATCAGTTTTCGACAAATGTCAACTTTCTGCAAAACTGAAAAAATCTTTGGAGAGAGTAACAGAACTTCCTTTAAATTTCCACGAGTTAATATTGGCTCTAAAGTGTCGGGGGCTCAATTTCGATTTGCGATCGAAATATCCCTCTCTTTTGCTAGGGCATTCGACCTGCTCCAGGTTATCCGAGTCAACCAGACCACACAGAGAAACTCACGATGTGGGAGTTGATGAACTGCGAGAAACTCAGTGGAATCAAGTTAACAGAATCGCTCGCCATGGACCCTGCCGCTTCTGTGTCCGCCGTCTTCTTTGCTCATCCTAAAGCTGTTTACTTCTCCGTAGGAAAGATCTGCGAGGATCAGGTATAACATTACAACGTTAGATCTTGTTTTTACAGTTAGTGAGTAGTCTGAGTAAGGAGAATATAAATGATAGTGTTGGCGTTGATTTTTGGGATCATTTTGCTTTTCTGGGAAACTGCCCACCTACCCCTCCCCAAAGCCAACATTGTTACTTACTTCTCACTTAGGGAAAAATGCTGGCTTAGGTTAGGGGTAGGAAGGCAGTTTCTCAGAAACGTAAAATGATCCAACTTAAGTAGATCCGCAAAAAGGTGATGGGGGGGGGGGGGGGGGAAGGGGCGAAAAACAGCGAAAGGGGAAAGGGAGGGAGAGCGTCCCTTCTCTCTTTCTCTCTCCAACCCGTTTTTTCGTCTGCCACATAGGCTCCACTGTATTTTGTCCCGTAGCCCCTGTTTTTGCCTGGCTTGTCGGCAAATAACCATTCAATTAAGCCTGTCAATTACGAAGACCAGGACGTGTAATGGCTAATATAGCGTTAGGCTTTCTCGTCTGTAGATCTAGGCTTTTTAATGTAGAGTGATGTGACTATATTCAAGTGAAATCTCTGACTCTAGCAGTAGTTTCACCTGGTATTCCTATTTTCCCGTATTTTAGAAAGTGAAATTTAGAAGTCTTCTTCAATCGATTAAGTTTTGAGTTCTCTGTTGACATGTATGTGATGCATGGGGAATTTTAGCGAAGTGATTTGCTAACGCTTTGGTCCTTTCCTGCGTCGCTTCCAGGTCAAAGATTACGCGAAGGGAAAAGAAATGCCGGTTGAAGAAATAGAAAGATGGCTCTCGCCTATTCTATCTTACGACAGAGATTGAACTGCCAGAAGCGGGGAAATCTCTTAAATCCTTTTTTATGCTGTTCATCAACTCCAATCGAAGAAGACGGGTGTTGATCTTGTGCAGACGATCTTCAGGATTGTGCGAAGATTTTATCAATGGATCGTGATACGTTTGTTCTTGTGGATTGCACCACTTGTCATTTGATCTCGAGCCGAAATATTTAAATGATGTATTTTTTTAACACTAAGGGCTTGGAAAAACCGGATAATTTGTTATCGTGTAGAAAAATGTATTGTAATGTTCACAGAAACTCTAACGTATTTATCAGCGTTATCGGGACAGAATACAAGACTTGCTGAGAAGGGCCGTTTAACACAACGTAGGGGACGGGATATCTTCTTGTGGTAAATTTTGATCACCAATGTTCTTTGCTCTTCTTCTGATAAGAAATACGTAATATATTCAAATACGATATTTATATTTTATTTTAAAAATACTTGTGACGTTTGCTCGCTGTAAGAGCGTGTTTTCAATCGAACTGTCACTCTGGAGCCTGACCAATCACAATAAACCCTCACAACCCAACAAACCAATCAGAGTTCGAGGTAAAGACATGTTGCCCGAGGCCGGGAAAGCCGGTGTTTCCGGTTTAACACCTGATTTGCTGAGGAAGTGGCGCGGGTATTTTCACCAACAGAATGACGTAAAATTTCAGAACCACTAAATATGCGATTAACTTCAGACAGTGTTAACTAAATCGTTGCGCACAATTAGATGATTTAAAAGAAAATCTGGCATGCGTTTTACAGGGTTTTATATGTACCGGTAATGGCGTTGCTTGACAAATGAATGTTTCGGCGCCATTAAAAATTCGTTGTAAATGGTATACCTAATACGCAGACCGTAAGTGATTAAAAACAATGTATTTAGCACGAAATCGGTAAAGTTGACCAGTTGATTTTGCATCGGTAGCTAACACATTTGTCGACAATTTGTATCTCCTCTTTGCTGACAGTCCCTGTGGGAATTTCTTTAACCCTTTATCGACCCATGTAAGGCCCTTTCAAACGTCGTGCCACTGCCGTGCCGAACTCAATTGATGGAATTAAATTCGACTTTAGCACGGCAGTACCGCGACGTTTGAAAACAAGTCGTGCTACTGCCTTTCGGTGCCGAACTCAATTCATAAGTTATAAATACAGGGAATTCGGATACCAGAATGTGCAAAATTTTGGCATGTGGAATCCATAATGCAAGGAAATTTTGCTACTGGAATCCGGAATACAACTCTAGTAATCCAGGATCACATTAACGACTGGAATCTGGAATCCAAGTTCCACTGACAAAGACTGGAATCCAGTACCTGGAATCTGGAATCCACCGCGTGGAATCCAGAATTCAAGACTGTACATGGGGCAACCTCTACGTCCCAAGAGTGACCAACATCCATTGTCTCCTAACAATATCAATACATAATCAAGGAAAAGGTGATGACAATATTTAAAATGGTCACCAAAGGCGAAATGCTTTGATCTTTTGTCAAATTCTTTCGATGGATTCTGAAAGAAAATGTATGGAGACCAGTGTGGAGAATTTGTATCTGGATATTGGACCTTACAGGGTCAAAGGTTTTCTCCTCTATGTAGAACTTGTGCACCAATTTACGACGTTACAACAGTGACCAAGGTGGTTTACCATGAACAAAAAGTTCTCTAAAAATTGCGGTCGGTGGAGCAAGTGGAACATAAGTATTACGGTGGATCCAATGGAAAAATTCCGGAAGCATCGAGACTTCTGAAAAGGTAGTCCTGTTTTCTCGGAGGGAATGTTCCAAACGGAAATTAGCAGCGCATGCAGCTCTCCCAGTTTGCTTGCCCGGGGCAATTACTTGCTTGTCTTAGTTAATGATCTAGTTGGAGGATGACATTGGAGAAGTAAACTTTAAACGTTACTTGGCCCGCAATTAAATCTACATTTCCCGGTCCGGTTTTAGTGTCGTCACGCAACGCTCCTCCCCAGGAGCGTTGCGTGACGACACTAAAAAAGGCTGTGTAGCAGACTACCGGACTGCCGGACGGGACTGTTTTTTGAGCCCTAAATTAGTGCTCCATTTCTTCAAACCCACCTTTGAAACTAGTTTCAAGCCATCCCCTCCTTCTCCCGCCCCTACGGTATGCACTGGAAGGGCGTCTGTTTACAAGGAGGGAGCAAGATCCTAGCAGCAGGAAGATGCTAGAAGATCCTGTATTCAGTTTACATGCAAAGGGTTGTGCCTAGCGATAGGATCTTCCTAGGATCTTCCTAGCAGTAGAAAGATCCTAGCGCCATATAAACTGCTTTCGGGGGATAAATGGCGGCGGGTCGTTCAGTGGATAACCACGACAAAAAAGCCCACAATTTTTGGCGCCACCAGTTGTAAAGTACTGCCATCTGCTGCAGAAAGGTAGGTAAGGGACGGACCATTAGAAAAGTTATGGGGGGGGGGGGGATTTTCGAGCCGCAGGAATTTTTTTTTCGTTATCAAATTCCTTGTATGAATTTTTTTCAGGCCCTTGCATGAATATTTCTTAGGGGTTAATTGGCGTGCAAGAATTTTTTTTAAATTAAATTTTCCCTTGCGCGAATTTTTTTTTTTGTACTTCGCCCGCCCCCTCCTATAAGTTTTCTAATGGTCCGTCCCTAATAACGCTAATAAAGAAAGCAGAAGCGGGGCGCAAATTGCATGTTTGTTATTGTCGCCCGCCCTCTTAAATTCCCTCTCAACTTGGTTAATCACGCGGGATAAAATTTCCTCATGTAAACCCAACGAAATATTGTTCCGCCTTGTAGCTAGCTTCCATGATCTTCCTAGTGCTATGATCTTCTTTTCTTCCATGTAAACAGCCCCTAAGAGTTTTCTGCAATCAGTTAAAATTTAAAATTTGGATGAAGTTCGTTTTGTTTGAGCGGCTGTTAAAGCTACAGTCACTCGTGCAGAGCACTTAACTCTGTAATTTCGTTTTGCTAATGGATAGTTTTGGCATAACGTCTTCTGGATATTTCGGAAACGCGATACCTAAACCAACCTGTGCTAAGCTTTAATTAGGTGTAAATTAATTATTTAACGCCATTTACGTTTGAGTGAACTTCGGAACTTTGGTGATCATACTAATTTCTTTCACTCCAAAGAACCATGCAAAAAATGTAAAATTTGAAAACAGCACTTGGAAAGCTTGAGCGCATTAGTCAAATCCTAGGCTTCGGAATTTGGAATACAGTTTGAGGAATCCGAAATCCCATTAACGATTGGAATCCGGAGTTCCACTGCCAAAAATCAGGAACCAGGACTCGGAATACGGAATCCAAGATCCGGAATCCATGGCGTAGAGTCCAGAATCTAAGACTGTCCTAGATCCCTTACATACAACGACCATGCCATAAAAGAAAGAACTAATTATATAGCGGTTCTCCTTTCCCTTGTTTGTTTCAATAGTGACATCCTTCACATTAATTTTGTTGTAATTTCCTCCTGGCGTACCGTCTTCCCAGGGCAGGTATAAGCCTAAACAATTAATAAGTGGTAAGCATCACGTTGCTATTTCTCTTAAAACCTGAGGTATCGGTTGTCACTCGGACTAATAATGTGTTACGGAAGATAATCTGTAAATATACTTCACTTAGCCGGTACCGCATTGTTCCTTGCTTTTAGAGACTGCACTGACGTAAACGTGTCTTGGATACGCACAAATGGTTTAATGGTTAGTTAAACACACAATGGCTCATCAATGATGTTTTTTTCCAGAAAATGATGTTTATTGAGCTACCATTAGCTATATTTGACATTAAGAAGCAAACGGGTGGCTATTTAAGTACAGCTGTCGCGTGCTTTATCGAACAAAGTATCCTGAAATTCATTTTTCACGTGCGGTTGAAATTATTCCAGCAGTAAAATGTTTCCACCTCCATCCAATTACTGGTTCCTTTTCTTCGTGTTATCTACTGTGTTAGCTGCAGGAGCCTACGCCCAAGGTTAGTTTATTCTGTTTTTAGGTGAACAATTTTGCTCGTAAATGTTACCCAGTTCTTAGCTCTATTAAAGCCATGTTCAGAAAAAAAAATCAGTGAAAAAAGAAACTCAGAAACCACAGAACAGGCACGATGATGAGGACCGTACGACAAACGAAAAACGGACCAAGTTTTTATTGAGAACATTGAAATTCAGCAAAGTTTAAAAAACTTAAAAAAAATAATTAAGAAAAAGGTCAGATGTTGTTTCGTGGTCGTTTAACGAACAACTACAAAGACAATTCGACTTTTTGTCATGGAAATCCTAGAATATAAGAGCCGGCAAACGCGGAAACAAATTTCTCTTCGTCAAATTCGTATACTGAGAAATCTTGGAGACTTCAGAGCCCATTCAAGACAACTTAGGAGCAGCTATAAAAGAGGACTGAATATTGACCAACTGAGCAAAATCATTGCAGGCAAAGTTTGATTATCGAAAATTAACGAGAAGAACGTACTCGTGGGCATTTATCTTTCCGAACCAGTTTTAGAAAAAAAATAGTGTTTTTCTTTCTTTTGATACTTCGCGGCTTTGCGAACACAGGGGGAAACAGTTGCATTAAGTTACGTTATGCAAACGGGCTCTATAGCTCTGTAAAACCGGCTGAGTGAGTGCCGTTACGTTCTTATTGTAAACTTTGCAACGTTTTTACCCATGAGTGACTATATATTTGGATCTCCAAGCATACCCAAAGGGGATCGAGTTTCTTTGTAATCTATCAGTGCAGCACTTAAAGAGTTTGGTGTGCAAACGAGAAAACCGACTGAGCCCTGCCGGCCGTATAGTCCCTTATTTGGCTTAAACGGGTATGTGCCGCTGAACAGGGTATGGTTTTTAAAAGTTCTTTAGTCTTGTAAAAACAGCACTATTTAATGTATTCGCCACTTTGAGCTTGCGCGGAAACCGGGTCGAGATGGTTGTCAAAGTGCATTGTGGGACAGTTTTGGGGAAGGCATTTCAATATGGCGACAATTTCGTCTCCCAAAACAGTCCCACAATGCACAGCGTGTTTTAAGGGATTGGAAGCCTTTAAACTGGTGTGGAGGCTAGCGTTGAGCGGTCTTTATTTGTAACACCAACAATCTTTGTCTAAAAATAATTGTAATTCTATGACAGTTGGTTTGAAAAACCACTAAATCCTCTATGCAAAGCGAAATGAAGCAGGGTCTTGAAATATGGTCTCCTGTCTTCAACAGGGTAGCAAAGTGAATAATTTTTGTTTTAAACAAGGCCAGGGTTTGAACGCCCCGCGGGAACACCTCTACTTAAAATTCTTATAATTTTCTTGTGTGCCCCTCACCGCCCCCTCCCCCCCCCCCCAACTCCCTCGGGGGATCAAGAGTAGTAGGGTTTTTTAAAAAAATGTGATGGTTCTTACAGATCTGGATGCTACATATCGCCCAGATCTTCGCCGAGATGTTTTTGTAAAAGAAGAGTACCACTTTTTAAACGTCTCTGGAATTGGAACTTTTACGGTGTACGACAACTTTGACTGCACCTTTGAATGCCTCGGCAATCCGTCATGTTTGTCTCTGAACCTGGCCGCCTCCAAGGGAGTCGATGGAACACTTTGGTGCGAATTGTTGACCTCTAGTAAATACATCAACCCAGACGAGTACAAAGAAAACAAGACTTCACATCACTTTTCCTTGAAGGTGGGTTTAATTTAAGCGTGGTAGGTAGGTAGGTAGGTAGGTAGGCAGGTAGGTAGGTAGGTAGGTAGGTAGCCTGCTCCAGGCTCCGAGATAGTTGGGCCCACTGAATTGAGGGAACGCGAAAACGAAAGTAAAACAGGAGGAAACTGGGGAAAGAAGGGGCGGCGGAGCCTGTAATCATTTCTTTAAAGGACCCGTTCCGGTATACCAGTTTCTGGTATACCCTCTGATTGGTCAGTTTTGACAGATTATATCAACACTCTCAAAGCGGGTCGTTCCTGTCACTCAGAAAGATGGCATGCGGCGCCCACGCGCGTGAAATAGAGAAATCCACGATAACTTCTGTGTTGAACGAATGTTTACGAGATTTCCCGCACGTAGGAGCGCTAAAGAAAGAACAGAAGACCTGCCTTGTGAACTTGGCGCGAGGAAAAAATGTTTTTGCAATCCTGCCCACGGCTTCAGTCTTGCCTGATAACAGAGTGTCAATAACAGAACAGTCGCAAGAAGGAGTTATCTTCGCGCTCCAGTCCAGACACACATTATCTAAGGATCTCTTTAGAAAACCAAGCTGGAGGTTTCAAAAAAATCAAAAGACTAATTACTAAACTAAGACAATGTAAAATAATCTGAATAAGACTTCGGACATTTCTTCTACTGACCAAAGAGTTTCCAGGGCCAGAGGTGGTGTGGTCATTAAATATTGAATTGTCACAGAGCCGTCTATACAGCCGTGTATACATAGTGAAAGAGAGTTCAGATAAGACGAGCGAATATCGTATCTGGCACCTGTAAAAACCTCAGACATCGCGAGATGGAATTCTTTGTAGTTTATCTTTCAACAATTTGGCGCATTGGTTCCACAGAGGGGAACAATAATCAAAGTAGGGCTGTACTATACTCTTATACATTGTTTTACAAATGTAATTGCATTTAGTTTTATGAATGATCCCGTAGTCTCAACATAAAACACTTCAACGGATTATGAATTTGAATTTTAAAAGAAAAATGCAAGCCTCGTTTTGTTTGCGATTTTATGAGGGCAGGTGGGGATGGACATGTCTACCGAAAGATTGTAATCATGCAAATGCTGGCTAAGAGCTATGACATATTAAACAGCTTGTTTTGCTTCGTTTGAACACATTATAGTGACAGATGGATAAACTCAAGTCTAGTTTTTTTCATCTCGTGGGTAATGGCTTATTTTTTCCTTAGTCAGCAAACGACTGAGGAGATTCTCAGAAAAGCCAACATAGATTTCATCCCAGCCATCTGTGAATTTAAAAGATGAGTACAGTCAACTCTCGCCCTGCGGACACCTCGCTATAACGAACACCCCGATAATACGCGTACAGACAGCAGCTAAATCCCAGGAAAACATAAATCACAGACATTTGGCTGAAATAAACTCCCGCTAATACGGACTCTCGCTAATGAGGGCACTAACACGAGGTCCCTTCTGTGTCCGCTATAACGAGAGTTGACTGTATTAGTTAAGGAAATGGACAGCTGAATGGGGAACTGATCAAGTTGCCTCTAGTAGAATTGGTGAAAAAAGATGAAAAGTCTCTTGTTATGTCTCTTCCAGGGTAGATTCCGGCCGAAATCCTGCGTCGAATATGGGCAGCAAGGTGCCTACAAAGATGGAGTTTATAAGATTTATGACAACAGCGGAAACACTTTCCCAGCCTACTGTGATTTGAGATCTGAGCCTGGTATTGCATGGACACTGGTCATGTCGTGGAGTAGAGAAAATCGCGGTATTTCTTCATTTAAAAGAGCCCCATTTCAGATCAATGCCGCGGAAAACGAGAATTCCTCGAAGTGGGATCGTTACCGCTTAAGTCTGAAGCGAATGAGATCTCTGCAAGCTCACTCCACCCATTGGCGAGCAACATGCAGCTATCCGACCCACGGCATCGATTTCAGAGACTACCTCCGTGGAAACTTCAAAGACTTTAACATCATCGACTTCCTCGGGTCGGGCACGTGCAAGAGGGTGGAATACATTAACATCAGGGGTTACAACGGCACGAATTTGACGGCGCCTTTCTGGCAAATACTCAACAGTTTCACTCTGCATATCGACAGTAGATACAGTAGATACACCAAATGTGAGTTTAACGCTGCTAGTACTGGCGCCGTGTTAAGTGAAGACAACTTTGGCTACTATGGGTCTTTCAACACCAACTTTCGCTGCACACAGGGCACCCAGTCCACCACCCAGTGGTGGTTTGGAGCTCTTGTCTAAACTTTTACTAGGATCAGGAACTTAATTGTTGATAATGGGTCAAAGAATTAAGGAACTGCTTCTGCAACTTGACTTGAAATTAACATTGATTTATAGACAGCTGGTAAAAGGTAATGAACGGATTTCTTTTTGAAAATCTACGATAGAAATAATTACCTATTTTAGCCTGAAATTCAGACGATTACTTCGAGTCGATTACTCCTCTCAGTATAAAGCGACCAACCTCGTTCCCAGGGTTCTCTCCTACCCGCCCTACCCTCTCTCGCTCCGTAGGGCGGGTAGGAGAGAACCCTGGGAACGAGGAACGAGGTTGTAAAGGGACTCGAAGTAATGTCAGAGACTTCGTCGGCGGGAACTTTAAAGACTTTAACATAATGGACTTCCTTGGTAATGGCGAGTGTAAGAGAGTAAAATATGTGGATATCCGAGGGCACAATGGCACAAACCTCACGGCACCGTTTTGGCAGGGCTGGGCTTTGCATACTGACAGCTCTTCCGGTTTGTGCGAGTTCAGCGCAACTGTTGGAGCGGTATGAAGTGAAGACAACTTTGGCTTTTATGGTGGATTTAATCCCAAGTTCCGGTGCACACAGGCAGACAACTCTACTACTCAGTGGTGTTTGGAGGTCATCTTAAAAACGAAGTAGTCACAAAACGAGAAATTCAGTCAGAAGGGATCTCTTTCAGGACGAAGGAGCCTTTAGATTGCACTGCCTTATAAGCTGACGAACAAAATGCATCCAGTATTAGTCTCGTAGATCATAAATTGTTTAACAACCTTTAAATTGGATACCCTCTCAATTAAGGGGTACTGATGAAGGCCGTGACTTTAAAGTACTAAACGTTTTGTCATGATTAATATAATAATAATAATAATAATAATAATAGTAATAATAATATCAATAATAATAATGTGCATTTATATAGCGCGAACTTCTGTATAAATATTCAGTTGAGAATTACAGTATTACTAAAATTATAATTAAAATGTAAAATATTCAATAATATTAAAACTGAAAAATTGAGTTTTAAAATCTAAACTATTAAGGTAGTACTAAAACTACTAACTATTAACTTCTTAGCATCAGGATAGAATTAAGCCGAAGGACCTGCCAGTGTCAATAATAGGGAAATAACAGTGAAATTCTTCTAGAGCGCAGCTACATAATCTCAACGCGCTTTAAAAATGTAAAATAAAATATATTAAGAAATATACAAACTAAATTAAAAATGTTTTGAGCTTTCTTTTAAAGAGAAATAAAGTTTGCGAGTTTTTAATGTCTACTGGCAAGGAATTCCAGAGGGTAGGTGCAGCTACATTGAAAGAGCGAGCACCTTATGGCTGATGATTAGGTACTACCAATGACAGACCCCTGGATGCAGAACGAAGACTTCTGTTGGGGTGATGAATTTGCAGTAGATCACAAATGTAGGACGGGGCCATTCCATTCAGTGCTTTGTAGGTTATGATTAGAATCAACTTAATCCTTCTGGACTAAACGCAGGTTATACCGGAGAAATGGGCTGAAATGTTTGTCTTTGTAGTAATTCTCGCAGGGGCATTTAATACAATACGTTGCAATTTATCAAGCTGCTTTTTCGAGAACCCAAATAGGAGACTGTTGCAAAAGTCAATTTTACTTGTTAAAAGTGGGTTGATCTAAGTAGTTTCTAATCTTTCCAATATTACGCATCGCTAAGGACGCCGATTTGTAGATATTATTGACTTGTGTTGACATGTCAAAATGTTTATCCAAAACGACGCTAAGATCAAGATCTGTACAGTCCCCGAAATGACCCCGACCCCGAAATGATCCCCAAATCGACCCCGAAATAATCCCCATTTCTCTTCACGTCGACCCCAAAATAATCCCAAATTAATTTTTGGAATGGAATGGTATTCCGCCACGGAATTATTACAAGTCTGTTGCAGCGTTTACGTTCTTGAAATTCATTTAACATTTCATTACAGTTTATGTGATTTGTAACGCTTTTGTCGTCTGCTGTAATCATCTTTATGTCTTCGTTTGCATCTTCAACATCATTATAAATTTTAAAAAAGTGTTAAAACACCATTCTTCAAATTCACTATATCCAAGACATGCACTGAGTTTTAACTTCATTTTTAGGATTTAACATCCATGCAGTTTTCTCAGTTTTCAGTTGAAGTTCATGGTGTTACTAAAAATATACTAAACTTAGTGTATTAAATAATATTTTCTACTAATCCAGTTCAAAGTGTAATCCTAAATTAATGTCATTAAAGAATGCAGGCAAGTAAAGATTATTGGTGAAAATTTAATTAATGTTGTGCATTTTGCTCGATTCATAGTTCTAGAACATCATTCCATCCCTAACATTTCGGGTTCGGCGTGAAGAGAAATGGGGATCATTTCGGGGTCGGTATCATTTCTGGGTCGATTTGGGGATCATTCAGGGTTGGGGATCATTTCGGGGGCTGTACAGATCGCATACTGCAGATTCCAATTTAATAGTACTAGCACCAATATTTATGGAAGGGGTGGGATCGGTGTTAAGAAACTTTGAAGAAAAGTGGATAACTTTGGTCTCAGCTGTGTTGCAAAGCAAGAAGTTTTTGGAGTAAAACCAATACTGTAGCTTATACAATCTTTAATTTTACCGATGGATGCATTTCTATTGCTGAGCCCAATTGCGAGGTAAATCTGACTATCGTCAGTTAGAACATAGGATGGAGGCCGTGTGAAAGGACAATATGCTGAACCGGAGCAACATACATGGCAAATAGGACAGGTCCCAGGATTTACCCTTGTGGAACACCAAAACGCAGCTGACTATCCACTGAGACAACAGATCTTTTATGGACTAATCGTTTGCGGTCCGCTAGATACGAAGCAAGCCATTTAACAGCCAGATCTCTAAAGCCATATCTCTGATGTAACCTGTTCAATAACACTTGATGATCCATAGTGTCAAACGCCGCAGACAAGTCAAGTAGAACAAGGATGGTATCTTCTTGTTTATCAATGGCTTAATGATAAGTGATACGCAGTAAGGCTGTCTATGTACTGTTATCCTTTCGTTTATGAAGCCGATTGTGTTGCGTGGAATAGGTCGTTATGAAGGAGATAAGAGTACATTTGGGACAGAGCACATTTCTCAACAGCTTTGGATAGAAATGGCAACTTGGTGATTGACGGATAATTCTTGAAGGCCTTAGGATCAAGTCCTTTCTTTTTAAGGACCGGAGTAACACGACCATATTTAAAAGCTGACGGAAATACACCAGGGAAACACGAAGCATTCACTAGGTGAGTGATAGTTTTCACCAGGAATTCTATGCAATCCTTAAGTAGACTTGTGGGAAAGGGATCCAAACCGCCATTTTTTTTCAGTGACTGATGAAAACGTCAAGAATGGTCATGAAACTAGACCCGTATGGCGTGTTGATGATTAATCGCAGCAATCGTATTTTGATTGTGTTCCATTTATTTGCTGCGATTAACATATTAACATTGTCCACGATACTCGTTGCGAATGTTACGAACCTTTCTCGTTTTGCCACGTTAACATTTTGTTTGAAAACATTATTCAAAGTTTTTTGTGTATTTCATCTCTATATTGTAAATTGTATATTGTAATTTGTTTACCCACGGAGCACTAAGGAGTTCATAACAACTCTTTGAAATGTGTCCGTGCGTGCCAGATCGAATTGGAATTTGAAAGTGTTGGTTTTTAAGGAGAGGGGAAAACCGGAGTACCCGGAGAAAAACCTCTCGGAGCAAGGGAGAGAACCAACAACAAACTCAACACACATATGGCGTCGACGCCAGGAATCGAACCCGGGCCACATTGGTGGGAGGCGCGTGCTCTCACCACTGCACCACCCTTGCTCCCCAAATCCGGATATATATATAATTATTATATGTGATTTGATCACCATTAAGAGGTATGGTAAGCATGAACGGAGCACAATAAACATGTTGCCCTCCCTAAAAATAATGTCATATTACCCCCTACCTCCCCATAACGGCCACACCTCTCCACAACGGCCACTTTCTTCTGTCCCCAAGGTTTCACCCTAGTCACCCAAGTCATTCTAGTCACCTAAGTCACCCTAGTCACGGGAAACTGAAACATGTAACCGATAACGGGGAGTCATGTAGTCGGTGCTAAAACAGCCGTGCAGTCATTGTCAAAGCGAATATAGTTAGGGAACCAATTTGTCTTGATCGTTTTTCTTTGTTTTGTTGTTGATGTTATTGTTGTTGTTGTTTTCTTTTTCTGGAGTGAAAAAAAATAAAATCCATTTATGGCTAAGGAGCCACGCAGCTTTAAAAGAAACCTGTATTTTGATTTGCCTTCGAAAACATACCTGCTATTTCTTTAGATAAACGGCTCGGGACATTGCTTGTTCGGTCATTCGTCTATTGTTTCGTTGTCTAATTAAACAACTCCTTCTTGGAGCTTTAAGGCGCCCCGTAGTGGATATGAGAATTGATGATTGTCATAAATATGACAAAATGCTGTTACTGCCTGAGAACAACCGTACCACTGTACAGAAAATATTAGGCAAGCTTCAAGGGGAATATTAATGTGTAGGCCATGCCAATAGCTCACAAACCTTAATTTGGTGCTCAATGAGAGGATGTGCGCTCGTTTCAAACAACTTGGGGAGAATGCGCAATAGTGACTTTGCGCCGGAAAATTTGCAGCAGTAAAACCAAGATATCGTGTGTGTGCCGTAAGTCAGTATTTTCTGTCTGACTGATTTAAGTCCGCTCTACAATTTTATTGAACTATTACGTATTTGGCAAGCAAGCTGTGGTCGAATGATCTTTAAAGTAAATGTATGAATTTCCATTTCAGAGCCGTTACAATGGAACAATAGTTTTAGCCACTGTGAAGGGAGATGTACACGACATTGGCAAGAATATCGTTGGGGTTGTGTTGGGTTGCAATAACTACAGGTATTGTAATTAGGTTTGTAATTCGTTGACCCACGAAACACTTCCGGGTTCTAAAAAACTGGTTCGTTTTCGCTTATTCGTGCGTTCCTGATAGACTTGGAATTTTGCAGTGGTAGTTCTTTCGTCGAGGGGAAACCCGAACTACCCAAAGAATGAACCCTTCTGATCAAGGATGAGAACCAAGAACAATAAATTCAATGCACGTATTGACGTTGCCTTGGAGATTCGAATCCAGGCCACATTAGGTGGCAAGTGAGATGCTCTTACCACTTCACCATCTTCGGATAGCCCACGTTCGATGACTCCGAGTCTTTACGGACGACTCCATTGTTTTGCAATTCCCAGAAGAGACTTGAGCATAAAGAAAACCATTCCAAATATAGAAATATAATCAGAAAGCCTCGGAGTCATGTTAGAATGTTAACATATCGAGCGCAACGTTCCCAGAGTCCTCTCCAACTCGTGCTCCGAGAGACGAGTATGAAAGGACCCTGAGATCGAGGTTGAAGAGAGCGTTGTTCGAAGCAGAATGGAGTTCTTCTTTTTGCAACGATTACCACAACATACAGGGGCGGTTCCAGAAGAGGGCACAAGACGTAGAACCCCAGTAACTCTGACTCTAACCTGTGAAAGGTCGAGTTAGCGGGGAATTCGAGTAATCGTGGTAAATTTCAGTGAAATTTTGGTCAAGGGAAAGGAAATTTAGGTCGAGTTGGGGGGGGGGGGGGGGGGGGGATTAGAGTTAACCGAGTTCGAGCTATTGAGGTTCTACTGTAGTTGCTTATTGGTCGCAGAACTCTGAGAGCATCTGTATCCTAATATTGAGGCTCTAGAAGACAGGTTTTACTGAGAGATCCAAAGGGGACGTGGCGGACCCCTATGCCCCCTTTAAATCCGCCCTTGACTTATGAGTGCGAAACCTGTTTAGTTCAGTTGTGTTACACTACGCAACGTCTCATAAAACTTGTTTCGCAATTGCGCTATAAAATCGCTGAAGCCGTTACATTGAACATTTGCCCAGTGTAACGAGCTCTCTCATTGGGTGTTTTTGTCTTTGCAGAGTGATCGATCTTGGTGTAATGACTCCATGCGAGAAGATTCTACAGACTGCTATTGCCGAAAAGGCTGATATTATTGGCTTATCCGGATTAATTACACCGTCTTTAGATGAAATGATTCACGTCGCTAAAGAAATGGAAAGACAGGGACTAAAGATTCCGCTCCTCATCGGAGGTGCCACGACATCAAGGTATTTACAAGGAAAAATTTCCAACCAGGTACACTTTTCTCGCCTTAATGTATAATAAACTTCGATAACGCTGTCCTCTGGCTAATGGGTAACCAGGTTCCATTTGATAAAAATGTTGGATAACGCTATCCATGGGATAAATCTCTATCCACTGGATAGCGCAGTTGGTTTCCCTAATACTTATCCACTGGATATTGATTTACCAGATTTATCAGTAGTTTCTTGGTTTGGCGGACGGCCTCCATCACGAAATGACTTACTGCAAAGATTGAAAAGGCACTGACAGGAGCCCATAACCCGGAGCGAGCAACTCCCATACTAAGCCTATATCACGGCCTTTTGTAAGGACCAGTTTATTTTTACACACATGTAAGCGCACTTTTCCCCGCGAAAATAGAATCTCCACCATGTTTATGAGCGCATTCGAACATATCAAAAAGGAAACTAAACGTTATGAAAAGGCAAAAAATATCATTTTAGGTCTGTAGGTTTTGCTGACTGGTTTGTGGAATTTAAAAGATTTTCAAAATTCGCCAAAACCGTTTCAAAAAATAAACTGGTCCGTGAAAACTCCGTGACACGAGCGCATGGAAGTTGCTCGCTCCTGGTTATGGGCTCCTCGCATTGAACAATGGCTACACCACAAAACAAAAGGGAAACAACAATACTTTCCGCAACATCAAGAAACACCCGATTTATCCAGTAGGATCTCCGTTTCAAAAAACCAAAAACACAATACCAAAAAATACTTGTTTTATTTATTTATTTGTATAATTTCAGGACTCACACAGCTGTGAAGATCGCCCCACGTTACAGCGAACCAACAGTCTACGTGTTAGACGCCTCAAAGAGCGTAGTAGTGGTAAGAGAACTGTTGTTTTTTATTCATTTCATCTAAGACTATAATGTGGAGGGTGCGCGAGTGGAGAGGAATTTTCCTCTCCTTCCTCCCTCACGCGCCTTTCGCGTGTAAGTGCGCTAAATTCCCCCTGTTTTCTTCGAATATCTGCTTTGCAGGCTATTTCATGTCTCATTACCATTTTTTATTTAAATTTAATGTGCCATTACTCATGTTTGCTAAAGGAGTTTTAAACGTTGTGAGCGCTTTGTGCCGAGTAAAACTCTAGCCTTATAATAAACTGTCCTATTTCATCGTAGTGCTCCGCTTTAATAGACGAGAATTCAAAAGAAGATTTTGTAGATGAAGTAAAAGAAGAATATGAAGAAATCCGGGATGAGCATTATGACTCTTTGAAGGTAAGAAAGTTTCTTTTTCCATTTGCTGGAAAGCGTTTTTTGATTCCGGCATACCACAATTGCATTAAAAACGTGCAATCACGAAGAGACCTGCCAAGGGTAGGGTGGGCAGGGATGGAGGAACAGAAAACGTGCAACCTAACGAGTATGAAGCGCGGAGAAACAACTGCTGTCACTTACGCCATTTCCGAGCGACAGTACATTTGAAACCACTTAAAAGCGCGGGAAAAGTGCGTGCCAGCGCGGGAAATCGTGCTGCCGGGGCCAAGCCTGCAACGGGTATGAACGTCGGGACAATTTACTGCGTGACGTTATGACCAGAAAACGTGCTAGTGGTTTAAGCGCCGGAAAGGGGAAGACTGTTGATTTTATTGTGTGTTTTTTTACAGGATCGTAAATACCTATCTCTGGAGAAATCACGTTTAAAGAAAGCGAACTTGGGTTGGATTGACTTCAAACCAGGTAGAAAAGAAGCGTTTTTGTAGTTCTTTTTCCTTTTGCAGCCTGTAGTATTCTAACAGCCTTTTCTGTGTTTTGAGGATCAGAAAGGGATCCAATGATAGCCCTGGCCTTTCAAAGCAACCTTTTTGATAGTACTTTCCAGTGGTACTGTTATTACACTGTTCTGTTTTGGTTTGGCCCGGGTTTGGGGGGGGGGGGGGGGGGGAGGGGGGGAGATAGTGTTAAACTAAGACACCCGTAAAAAATTGTCAGAGTGTCCCACAGTTCCCAAAATTAATTGTCTTCCATGTAACCCAAATTGGAAGAGCAGAGTATAATTCGGCGCTTCATTCATTTCAGAGTGTATCTGCTGTATACCGTTAGATCGCGCATGCTGGGTATTCAAAAGACACCTGTACACCCGTATTCTCAAAAACCGACATTGGCTGTTGTCATTGTAACTTTTGAATCTGTGAATAAATAAACCTGAATTGCGACCATTTAAATGAAAGCCACTGAGCAGTCCTTTCCTGTGGTACTGCTTATTATGCTGTAAAAGGTGATTCTGATTTTTGAGTCTTTAGAGAAAATTCTGAAGTGCGACCATTCAAGTGAAAACAACTGAGCAGTACTTTCCTGTAGTACTGTTAATTGTTCGTTACGAGGGAGTGCTAACTTTTGATTGTTAGGGTAAAATCCTAAACGGTAAAAGGTTCTCGTACACTTTGAGTGTTATCAGTAAATCCATTTTCTACTGCTTTTCAGTTCGTCCGTCGTTCTTGGGTTCGAAGGTGATAGATGACTGTGAACTCGGTGAGCTCATTCCTTACATTGATTGGAAGCCTTTCTTCGATGTATGGCAGCTGAGAGGAAAATATCCCAACAGGGGATATCCAAAAATCTTTCAAGACAAGACAGTCGGTAAGCACCCTCCTGACCCTGACTACGTATGAGTCACCGTGTCCTGCTTATTCTACGGTGATTAAGAAGTTTCTTTTGTAAGAATGTACAAGTAAAGTCACGCGGCTACTACAGTCTACCGCGGTACAACCGTACAAGGGGTGGGATGTAGGATTTGCACCCCTTCCTCACCCCGTTGGGGGCGGGAAAGCGGTGCTATTGTGAATCTCTGATAATAGGGAGCTTAAGCAACAACAACGGCAACGGCAGCGAAAACGTCACTAAGAAAGCGGGCTTCGTGCTATTTCAAACTATATTTCTCTTGTTCCATTTCATGCAATTTGTATAGGTAATAGCAAGATTAGCAGTGATATTTGGCATAAATACCACGAGTGATATTTCAAAATTGTTATACGTGAAGTTTGAGACAATTTTGAAATATCACGAGTGGTATTTATGGCAAATATCACGAACAAATCATGCTATTATTTGTTTATTCTACTGCCCACAAAAGGTTTGTAACTTTCACATGTAGGTATTTCATATTAAGCTGAAATACCACTGCCCTAAGCCAATCAAATTGCAGAAATTTCTCATGTAGTAGTACAAGTTTAATGTTAGGGAATTCTTCTAGAGTGGATTCTGAGGGACTGTATTTTTAGAAGTTCACAAGAAGAAAAAAGAATATCTTTTTTTGTGTGTTCACGTCCTCCATGAAACGTGAAACTATGAAGTTTCACCTCGTAGTTGTGCAACGACGGTAAAGAAATGCACCAAAAAGCGTGATGAACGTGCAGGCTTGTTCCAATCTAAACCTACTCCATTTTTGCCGTTCTCGTTGTCGTCGCCTTTGTCGTTGCTTAAGCTCCCTAATATCTAGATGACGAGGTGGGTGTAGCCTGCGAAAACATCAGTTTCTCCTCGCTCTTCGTCGCTGGGGACATTTCGCGCGGAGGAACGTCTGCGACTCAGCGACAGAAATTCCATACTGATGACGCAAATCAATGTTTACGTAATAAATCCGGTAGTCATGGGGTTCCAAATATAAATTTGTCTAATTTTGCGTGTCTTCTGGTCGATTTTGGTAAAGTGCTGTGTTGATCTGCCCACGAGCTCCAGCAAAACTCAAATGCTTCTTCTAGAGAAGACTAACAAAACAAAACAGTTCTATCTCTAACAACACAGTTAAAACTGTTTTGTTAGAGATTCTTTGCGTTTACATTTGACCTTTGTGGCCTTTTGTCTTTTGTCTGTCATTCACAAACAATAGCTAAAACAATGTAACTGCTGCGTCGACCAATCAGCGCTTCTGACCGGATTCCGGACAGATTTTACGTCATCAGTATGGAATTTCTGTCGCTGAGTCGCAGACGTTCCTCCGCACGAAACGTCCCCAGCGGCGAAGAGCGAGGAGAAACGGATGTTTTCGCAGGCTAAGCTGGGTGCGACTAGCCTTGTTAAACACTTCGCTTAAATTATGTTGGGAGCATTTTGCACGTTAAGAGTACGCAAAACTCGCTTTTTTGATAAATTTGGGTCGATGACGGTGACCTTAATGTTCGTCACCATAGCAACTCAATGCCACCAAGCTATGCCGAAATGCGTCGACGGAGTGAACTGAACAGGCAGTGATGACAAGGTCGCTTGACGACGAGGTGTGTCGTCAAGGATCGTCCGAAAAAGTTTAATAAAAAATTGTGTTAGAAGGCCCATTTATTAGTTGTCCAAGAGAAAGTATCCTTCTTGTTATTGAAACAGGCAGTGAAGCGAAAAAACTATTCGACGATGCTGAAAGCATGTTGGAGAAGATCACTAAAACTAAATCTCTATGGCCAGTCGGAGTGGTTGCTTTCTATCCTGCCAATAGCGTCGGTGATGATATCCACGTGTTTGAGGATGATGATGCTAGGAAGGAATCACCACGTGCCGTGTTCTATGGCTTGAGGCAACAGGTTAGCGAACAATGTCAGACGCTGGTATCCGTTATTTCAAGTATAAATGGTACAATATGAATAAGTGTTGAAGATTAGATATCACCTCTTTGTATTTTGTTCGTGTTGAATTTCGGCCATTTTGAATAACTTAGACGTGGTGCTATTGCTAGCGTAAAATTGTCCACCAGTGTAGAGTCCTATACTAAGGGTAACTTACACTGGACAACGTTTCGCACTGTTTGACGAGTCAACGTTGCCTTTTGATTCTGTTTTTTTGCCTTTAACTGTTTAAGGTTTGCCCGCGAGTTTTCACTTTTGCGGCGTTTCGACCTTGCGACCAGTTTAAACGAGTTACTAAGCTACGTTTGCCGTTAACTTTCACCTTGTATGACAGAGCTTGGTGAAAGCAGAAATTTGTACCGCTTAAATCAGCTGAGGTTTTTTCGGACTCTGTCAACTTATCCCCAAAGACGCATCTAACGAAGATAAAGTTTCTACAGATAAGGTGACTGTTCAAGCTTTTATTTTCAGGCTGAGAAGGAACCTGGTGTCGAGGATCCATACTATTGCCTGTCAGACTTTGTAGCACCGCTGGATACAAATGTCAAGGACTACATCGGCTGCTTCGCTGTTTCAGTCATGGGAGCCGAGGAAATGGCCAAAAAGTAAGAAGAAGTAATTTACCAGGAATGTTGATGTTTAGTAGACGGTACTTGGAAAACATTGTAAGGAAATGTAACTACTTCGATCCGATATTCCCTTGAATTACAACTTGAAGTAAACATTCTCCTTTCACAGATTTGATGAGGAAATGGATGACTATAGTGTCATAATGGTTAAAGCTCTTGCCGACCGCTTAGCAGAGGTTAGTAATCAGTAAAGTCGTCGTACATTGTTTCATCTCAATGTCTTTTATCAACTGAAACATGTGACATATGTATTGTTTTGTTCGTACCAGGCTTTCGCCGAACAACTCCACGAACGCGTTCGCAAAGAGTTGTGGGGTTATTGCAGCGATGAATTACTGGATGCTAAAGATATGCATAGGATCAAGTATCAGGTGGGTTTGATTACAACATCTCTTATTTCTCTCAGACAAAAGAGTTTTTACTTCTATTCCTAAGGTGGCCGAGTTTTTCCATATTATTTTTCAGCACTTAAAAGTTTTTTAATGGTAGATGCAGCGAAAATGTTCCCAAATGAATGCTTAGTTGCTAGGGAACAAGAAATATTTGTCATCTTCCGTAGCAACGGGACCAACTTTTTTTATGACGGTTCATTTAATTTCATCTTCTAATAACTCGAAAACGAGCACAGCTTGATCAGTTTTCGACAAATGTCAACTTTCTGCAAAACTGAAAAAATCTTTGGAGAGAGTAACAGAACTTCCTTTAAATTTCCACGAGTTAATATTGGCTCTAAAGTGTCGGGGGCTCAATTTCGATTTGCGATCGAAATATCCCTCTCTTTTGCTAGGGCATTCGACCTGCTCCAGGTTATCCGAGTCAACCAGACCACACAGAGAAACTCACGATGTGGGAGTTGATGAACTGCGAGAAACTCAGTGGAATCAAGTTAACAGAATCGCTCGCCATGGACCCTGCCGCTTCTGTGTCCGCCGTCTTCTTTGCTCATCCTAAAGCTGTTTACTTCTCCGTAGGAAAGATCTGCGAGGATCAGGTATAACATTACAACGTTAGATCTTGTTTTTACAGTTAGTGAGTAGTCTGAGTAAGGAGAATATAAATGATAGTGTTGGCGTTGATTTTTGGGATCATTTTGCTTTTCTGGGAAACTGCCCACCTACCCCTCCCCAAAGCCAACATTGTTACTTACTTCTCACTTAGGGAAAAATGCTGGCTTAGGTTAGGGGTAGGAAGGCAGTTTCTCAGAAACGTAAAATGATCCAACTTAAGTAGATCCGCAAAAAGGTGATGGGGGGGGGGGGGGGGGGGGGGGAAGGGGCGAAAAACAGCGAAAGGGGAAAGGGAGGGAGAGCGTCCCTTCTCTCTTTCTCTCTCCAACCCGTTTTTTCGTCTGCCACATAGGCTCCACTGTATTTTGTCCCGTAGCCCCTGTTTTTGCCTGGCTTGTCGGCAAATAACCATTCAATTAAGCCTGTCAATTACGAAGACCAGGACGTGTAATGGCTAATATAGCGTTAGGCTTTCTCGTCTGTAGATCTAGGCTTTTTAATGTAGAGTGATGTGACTATATTCAAGTGAAATCTCTGACTCTAGCAGTAGTTTCACCTGGTATTCCTATTTTCCCGTATTTTAGAAAGTGAAATTTAGAAGTCTTCTTCAATCGATTAAGTTTTGAGTTCTCTGTTGACATGTATGTGATGCATGGGGAATTTTAGCGAAGTGATTTGCTAACGCTTTGGTCCTTTCCTGCGTCGCTTCCAGGTCAAAGATTACGCGAAGAGAAAAGAAATGCCGGTTGAAGAAATAGAAAGATGGCTCTCGCCTATTCTATCTTACGACAGAGATTGAACTGCCAGAAGCGGGGAAATCTCTTAAATCCTTTTTTATGCTGTTCATCAACTCCAATCGAAGAAGACGGGTGTTGATCTTGTGCAGACGATCTTCAGGATTGTGCGAAGATTTTATCAATGGATCGTGATACGTTTGTTCTTGTGGATTGCACCACTTGTCATTTGATCTCGAGCCGAAATATTTAAATGATGTATTTTTTTAACACTAAGGGCTTGGAAAAACCGGATAATTTGTTATCGTGTAGAAAAATGTATTGTAATGTTCACAGAAACTCTAACGTATTTATCAGCGTTATCGGGACAGAATACAAGACTTGCTGAGAAGGGCCGTTTAACACAACGTAGGGGACGGGATATCTTCTTGTGGTAAATTTTGATCACCAATGTTCTTTGCTCTTCTTCTGATAAGAAATACGTAATATATTCAAATACGATATTTATATTTTATTTTAAAAATACTTGTGACGTTTGCTCGCTGTAAGAGCGTGTTTTCAATCGAACTGTCACTCTGGAGCCTGACCAATCACAATAAACCCTCACAACCCAACAAACCAATCAGAGTTCGAGGTAAAGACATGTTGCCCGAGGCCGGGAAAGCCGGTGTTTCCGGTTTAACACCTGATTTGCTGAGGAAGTGGCGCGGGTATTTTCACCAACAGAATGACGTAAAATTTCAGAACCACTAAATATGCGATTAACTTCAGACAGTGTTAACTAAATCGTTGCGCACAATTAGATGATTTAAAAGAAAATCTGGCATGCGTTTTACAGGGTTTTATATGTACCGGTAATGGCGTTGCTTGACAAATGAATGTTTCGGCGCCATTAAAAATTCGTTGTAAATGGTATACCTAATACGCAGACCGTAAGTGATTAAAAACAATGTATTTAGCACGAAATCGGTAAAGTTGACCAGTTGATTTTGCATCGGTAGCTAACACATTTGTCGACAATTTGTATCTCCTCTTTGCTGACAGTCCCTGTGGGAATTTCTTTAACCCTTTATCGACCCATGTAAGGCCCTTTCAAACGTCGTGCCACTGCCGTGCCGAACTCAATTGATGGAATTAAATTCGACTTTAGCACGGCAGTACCGCGACGTTTGAAAACAAGTCGTGCTACTGCCTTTCGGTGCCGAACTCAATTCATAAGTTATAAATACAGGGAATTCGGATACCAGAATGTGCAAAATTTTGGCATGTGGAATCCATAATGCAAGGAAATTTTGCTACTGGAATCCGGAATACAACTCTAGTAATCCAGGATCACATTAACGACTGGAATCTGGAATCCAAGTTCCACTGACAAAGACTGGAATCCAGTACCTGGAATCTGGAATCCACCGCGTGGAATCCAGAATTCAAGACTGTACATGGGGCAACCTCTACGTCCCAAGAGTGACCAACATCCATTGTCTCCTAACAATATCAATACATAATCAAGGAAAAGGTGATGACAATATTTAAAATGGTCACCAAAGGCGAAATGCTTTGATCTTTTGTCAAATTCTTTCGATGGATTCTGAAAGAAAATGTATGGAGACCAGTGTGGAGAATTTGTATCTGGATATTGGACCTTACAGGGTCAAAGGTTTTCTCCTCTATGTAGAACTTGTGCACCAATTTACGACGTTACAACAGTGACCAAGGTGGTTTACCATGAACAAAAAGTTCTCTAAAAATTGCGGTCGGTGGAGCAAGTGGAACATAAGTATTACGGTGGATCCAATGGAAAAATTCCGGAAGCATCGAGACTTCTGAAAAGGTAGTCCTGTTTTCTCGGAGGGAATGTTCCAAACGGAAATTAGCAGCGCATGCAGCTCTCCCAGTTTGCTTGCCCGGGGCAATTACTTGCTTGTCTTAGTTAATGATCTAGTTGGAGGATGACATTGGAGAAGTAAACTTTAAACGTTACTTGGCCCGCAATTAAATCTACATTTCCCGGTCCGGTTTTAGTGTCGTCACGCAACGCTCCTCCCCAGGAGCGTTGCGTGACGACACTAAAAAAGGCTGTGTAGCAGACTACCGGACTGCCGGACGGGACTGTTTTTTGAGCCCTAAATTAGTGCTCCATTTCTTCAAACCCACCTTTGAAACTAGTTTCAAGCCATCCCCTCCTTCCCCCGCCCCTACGGTATGCACTGGAAGGGCGTCTGTTTACAAGGAGGGAGCAAGATCCTAGCAGCAGGAAGATGCTAGAAGATCCTGTATTCAGTTTACATGCAAAGGGTTGTGCCTAGCGATAGGATCTTCCTAGGATCTTCCTAGCAGTAGAAAGATCCTAGCGCCATATAAACTGCTTTCGGGGGATAAATGGCGGCGGGTCGTTCAGTGGATAACCACGACAAAAAAGCCCACAATTTTTGGCGCCACCAGTTGTAAAGTACTGCCATCTGCTGCAGAAAGGTAGGTAAGGGACGGACCATTAGAAAAGTTATGGGGGGGGGGGGGGATTTTCGAGCCGCAGGAATTTTTTTTTCGTTATCAAATTCCTTGTATGAATTTTTTTCAGGCCCTTGCATGAATATTTCTTAGGGGTTAATTGGCGTGCAAGAATTTTTTTTTAATTAAATTTTCCCTTGCGCGAATTTTTTTTTTTGTACTTCGCCCGCCCCCTCCTATAAGTTTTCTAATGGTCCGTCCCTAATAACGCTAATAAAGAAAGCAGAAGCGGGGCGCAAATTGCATGTTTGTTATTGTCGCCCGCCCTCTTAAATTCCCTCTCAACTTGGTTAATCACGCGGGATAAAATTTCCTCATGTAAACCCAACGAAATATTGTTCCGCCTTGTAGCTAGCTTCCATGATCTTCCTAGTGCTATGATCTTCTTTTCTTCCATGTAAACAGCCCCTAAGAGTTTTCTGCAATCAGTTAAAATTTAAAATTTGGATGAAGTTCGTTTTGTTTGAGCGGCTGTTAAAGCTACAGTCACTCGTGCAGAGCACTTAACTCTGTAATTTCGTTTTGCTAATGGATAGTTTTGGCATAACGTCTTCTGGATATTTCGGAAACGCGATACCTAAACCAACCTGTGCTAAGCTTTAATTAGGTGTAAATTAATTATTTAACGCCATTTACGTTTGAGTGAACTTCAGAACTTTGGTGATCATACTAATTTCTTTCACTCCAAAGAACCATGCAAAAAATGTAAAATTTGAAAACAGCACTTGGAAAGCTTGAGCGCATTAGTCAAATCCTAGGCTTCGGAATTTGGAATACAGTTTGAGGAATCCGAAATCCCATTAACGATTGGAATCCGGAGTTCCACTGCCAAAAATCAGGAACCAGGACTCGGAATACGGAATCCAAGATCCGGAATCCATGGCGTAGAGTCCAGAATCTAAGACTGTCCTAGATCCCTTACATACAACGACCATGCCATGAAAGAAAGAACTAATTATATAGCGGTTCTCCTTTCCCTTGTTTGTTTCAATAGTGACATCCTTCACATTAATTTTGTTGTAATTTCCTCCTGGCGTACCGTCTTCCCAGGGCAGGTATAAGCCTAAACAATTAATAAGTGGTAAGCATCACGTTGCTATTTCTCTTAAAACCTGAGGTATCGGTTGTCACTCGGACTAATAATGTGTTACGGAAGATAATCTGTAAATATACTTCACTTAGCCGGTACCGCATTGTTCCTTGCTTTTAGAGACTGCACTGACGTAAACGTGTCTTGGATACGTACAAATGGTTTAATGGTTAGTTAAACACACAATGGCTCATCAATGATGTTTTTTTTCCAGAAAATGATGTTTATTGAGCTGCCATTAGCTATATTTGACATTAAGAAGCAAACGGGTGGCTATTTAAGTACAGCTGTCGCGTGCTTTATCGAACAAAGTATCCTGAAATTCATTTTTCACGTGCGGTTGAAATTATTCCAGCAGTAAAATGTTTCCACCTCCATCCAATTACTGGTTCCTTTTCTTCGTGTTATCTACTGTGTTAGCTGCAGGAGCCTACGCCCAAGGTTAGTTTATTCTGTTTTTAGGTGAACAATTTTGCTCGTAAATGTTACCCAGTTCTTAGCTCTATTAAAGCCATGTTCAGAAAAAAAAATCAGTGAAAAAAGAAACTCAGAAACCACAGAACAGGCACGATGATGAGGACCGTACGACAAACGAAAAACGGACCAAGTTTTTATTGAGAACATTGAAATTCAGCAAAGTTTAAAAAACTTAAAAAAAATAATTAAGAAAAAGGTCAGATGTTGTTTCGTGGTCGTTTAACGAACAACTACAAAGACAATTCGACTTTTTGTCATGGAAATCCTAGAATATAAGAGCCGGCAAACGCGGAAACAAATTTCTCTTCGTCAAATTCGTATACTGAGAAATCTTGGAGACTTCAGAGCCCATTCAAGACAACTTAGGAGCCGCTATAAAAGAGGACTGAATATTGACCAACTGAGCAAAATCATTGTAGGCAAAGTTTGATTATCGAAAATTAACGAGAAGAACGTACTCGTGGGCATTTATCTTTCCGAACCAGTTTTAGAAAAAAAATAGTGTTTTTCTTTCTTTTGATACTTCGCGGCTTTGCGAACACAGGGGGAAACAGTTGCATTAAGTTACGTTATGCAAACGGGCTCTATAGCTCTGTAAAACCGGCTGAGTGAGTGCCGTTACGTTCTTATTGTAAACTTTGCAACGTTTTTACCCATGAGTGACTATATATTTGGATCTCCAAGCATACCCAAAGGGGATCGAGTTTCTTTGTAATCTATCAGTGCAGCACTTAAAGAGTTTGGTGTGCAAACGAGAAAACCGACTGAGCCCTGCCGGCCGTATAGTCCCTTATTTGGCTTAAACGGGTATGTGCCGCTGAACAGGGTATGGTTTTTAAAAGTTCTTTAGTCTTGTAAAAACAGCACTATTTAATGTATTCGCCACTTTGAGCTTGCGCGGAAACCGGGTCGAGATGGTTGTCAAAGTGCATTGTGGGACAGTTTTGGGGAAGGCATTTCAATATGGCGACAATTTCGTCCCCCAAAACAGTCCCACAATGCACAGCGTGTTTTAAGGGATTGGAAGCCTTTAAACTGGTGTGGAGGCTAGCGTTGAGCGGTCTTTATTTGTAACACCAACAATCTTTGTCTAAAAATAATTGTAATTCTATGACAGTTGGTTTGAAAAACCACTAAATCCTCTATGCAAAGCGAAATGAAGCAGGGTCTTGAAATATGGTCTCCTGTCTTCAACAGGGTAGCAAAGTGAATAATTTTTGTTTTAAACAAGGCCAGGGTTTGAACGCCCCGCGGGAACACCTCTACTTAAAATTCTTATAATTTTCTTGTGTGCCCCTCACCGCCCCCTCCCCCCCCCCCCCAACTCCCTCGGGGGATCAAGAGTAGTAGGGTTTTTTAAAAAAATGTGATGGTTCTTACAGATCTGGATGCTACATATCGCCCAGATCTTCGCCGAGATGTTTTTGTAAAAGAAGAGTACCACTTTTTAAACGTCTCTGGAATTGGAACTTTTACGGTGTACGACAACTTTGACTGCACCTTTGAATGCCTCGGCAATCCGTCATGTTTGTCTCTGAACCTGGCCGCCTCCAAGGGAGTCGATGGAACACTTTGGTGCGAATTGTTGACCTCTAGTAAATACATCAACCCAGACGAGTACAAAGAAAACAAGACTTCACATCACTTTTCCTTGAAGGTGGGTTTAATTTAAGCGTGGTAGGTAGGTAGGTAGGTAGGTAGGCAGGTAGGTAGGTAGGTAGGTAGGTAGCCTGCTCCAGGCTCCGAGATAGTTGGGCCCACTGAATTGAGGGAACGCGAAAACGAAAGTAAAACAGGAGGAAACTGGGGAAAGAAGGGGCGGCGGAGCCTGTAATCATTTCTTTAAAGGACCCGTTCCGGTATACCAGTTTCTGGTATACCCTCTGATTGGTCAGTTTTGACAGATTATATCAACACTCTCAAAGCGGGTCGTTCCTGTCACTCAGAAAGATGGCATGCGGCGCCCACGCGCGTGAAATAGAGAAATCCACGATAACTTCTGTGTTGAACGAATGTTTACGAGATTTCCCGCACGTAGGAGCGCTAAAGAAAGAACAGAAGACCTGCCTTGTGAACTTGGCGCGAGGAAAAAATGTTTTTGCAATCCTGCCCACGGCTTCAGTCTTGCCTGATAACAGAGTGTCAATAACAGAACAGTCGCAAGAAGGAGTTATCTTCGCGCTCCAGTCCAGACACACATTATCTAAGGATCTCTTTAGAAAACCAAGCTGGAGGTTTCAAAAAAATCAAAAGACTAATTACTAAACTAAGACAATGTAAAATAATCTGAATAAGACTTCGGACATTTCTTCTACTGACCAAAGAGTTTCCAGGGCCAGAGGTGGTGTGGTCATTAAATATTGAATTGTCACAGAGCCGTCTATACAGCCGTGTATACATAGTGAAAGAGAGTTCAGATAAGACGAGCGAATATCGTATCTGGCACCTGTAAAAACCTCAGACATCGCGAGATGGAATTCTTTGTAGTTTATCTTTCAACAATTTGGCGCATTGGTTCCACAGAGGGGAACAATAATCAAAGTAGGGCTGTACTATACTCTTATACATTGTTTTACAAATGTAATTGCATTTAGTTTTATGAATGATCCCGTAGTCTCAACATAAAACACTTCAACGGATTATGAATTTGAATTTTAAAAGAAAAATGCAAGCCTCGTTTTGTTTGCGATTTTATGAGGGCAGGTGGGGATGGACATGTCTACCGAAAGATTGTAATCATGCAAATGCTGGCTAAGAGCTATGACATATTAAACAGCTTGTTTTGCTTCGTTTGAACACATTATAGTGACAGATGGATAAACTCAAGTCTAGTTTTTTTCATCTCGTGGGTAATGGCTTATTTTTTCCTTAGTCAGCAAACGACTGAGGAGATTCTCAGAAAAGCCAACATAGATTTCATCCCAGCCATCTGTGAATTTAAAAGATGAGTACAGTCAACTCTCGCCCTGCGGACACCTCGCTATAACGAACACCCCGATAATACGCGTACAGACAGCAGCTAAATCCCAGGAAAACATAAATCACAGACATTTGGCTGAAATAAACTCCCGCTAATACGGACTCTCGCTAATGAGGGCACTAACACGAGGTCCCTTCTGTGTCCGCTATAACGAGAGTTGACTGTATTAGTTAAGGAAATGGACAGCTGAATGGGGAACTGATCAAGTTGCCTCTAGTAGAATTGGTGAAAAAAGATGAAAAGTCTCTTGTTATGTCTCTTCCAGGGTAGATTCCGGCCGAAATCCTGCGTCGAATATGGGCAGCAAGGTGCCTACAAAGATGGAGTTTATAAGATTTATGACAACAGCGGAAACACTTTCCCAGCCTACTGTGATTTGAGATCTGAGCCTGGTATTGCATGGACACTGGTCATGTCGTGGAGTAGAGAAAATCGCGGTATTTCTTCATTTAAAAGAGCCCCATTTCAGATCAATGCCGCGGAAAACGAGAATTCCTCGAAGTGGGATCGTTACCGCTTAAGTCTGAAGCGAATGAGATCTCTGCAAGCTCACTCCACCCATTGGCGAGCAACATGCAGCTATCCGACCCACGGCATCGATTTCAGAGACTACCTCCGTGGAAACTTCAAAGACTTTAACATCATCGACTTCCTCGGGTCGGGCACGTGCAAGAGGGTGGAATACATTAACATCAGGGGTTACAACGGCACGAATTTGACGGCGCCTTTCTGGCAAATACTCAACAGTTTCACTCTGCATATCGACAGTAGATACAGTAGATACACCAAATGTGAGTTTAACGCTGCTAGTACTGGCGCCGTGTTAAGTGAAGACAACTTTGGCTACTATGGGTCTTTCAACACCAACTTTCGCTGCACACAGGGCACCCAGTCCACCACCCAGTGGTGGTTTGGAGCTCTTGTCTAAACTTTTACTAGGATCAGGAACTTAATTGTTGATAATGGGTCAAAGAATTAAGGAACTGCTTCTGCAACTTGACTTGAAATTAACATTGATTTATAGACAGCTGGTAAAAGGTAATGAACGGATTTCTTTTTGAAAATCTACGATAGAAATAATTACCTATTTTAGCCTGAAATTCAGACGATTACTTCGAGTCGATTACTCCTCTCAGTATAAAGCGACCAACCTCGTTCCCAGGGTTCTCTCCTACCCGCCCTACCCTCTCTCGCTCCGTAGGGCGGGTAGGAGAGAACCCTGGGAACGAGGAACGAGGTTGTAAAGGGACTCGAAGTAATGTCAGAGACTTCGTCGGCGGGAACTTTAAAGACTTTAACATAATGGACTTCCTTGGTAATGGCGAGTGTAAGAGAGTAAAATATGTGGATATCCGAGGGCACAATGGCACAAACCTCACGGCACCGTTTTGGCAGGGCTGGGCTTTGCATACTGACAGCTCTTCCGGTTTGTGCGAGTTCAGCGCAACTGTTGGAGCGGTATGAAGTGAAGACAACTTTGGCTTTTATGGTGGATTTAATCCCAAGTTCCGGTGCACACAGGCAGACAACTCTACTACTCAGTGGTGTTTGGAGGTCATCTTAAAAACGAAGTAGTCACAAAACGAGAAATTCAGTCAGAAGGGATCTCTTTCAGGACGAAGGAGCCTTTAGATTGCACTGCCTTATAAGCTGACGAACAAAATGCATCCAGTATTAGTCTCGTAGATCATAAATTGTTTAACAACCTTTAAATTGGATACCCTCTCAATTAAGGGGTACTGATGAAGGCCGTGACTTTAAAGTACTAAACGTTTTGTCATGATTAATATAATAATAATAATAATAATAATAATAGTAATAATAATATCAATAATAATAATGTGCATTTATATAGCGCGAACTTCTGTATAAATATTCAGTTGAGAATTACAGTATTACTAAAATTATAATTAAAATGTAAAATATTCAATAATATTAAAACTGAAAAATTGAGTTTTAAAATCTAAACTATTAAGGTAGTACTAAAACTACTAACTATTAACTTCTTAGCATCAGGATAGAATTAAGCCGAAGGACCTGCCAGTGTCAATAATAGGGAAATAACAGTGAAATTCTTCTAGAGCGCAGCTACATAATCTCAACGCGCTTTAAAAATGTAAAATAAAATATATTAAGAAATATACAAACTAAATTAAAAATGTTTTGAGCTTTCTTTTAAAGAGAAATAAAGTTTGCGAGTTTTTAATGTCTACTGGCAAGGAATTCCAGAGGGTAGGTGCAGCTACATTGAAAGAGCGAGCACCTTATGGCTGATGATTAGGTACTACCAATGACAGACCCCTGGATGCAGAACGAAGACTTCTGTTGGGGTGATGAATTTGCAGTAGATCACAAATGTAGGACGGGGCCATTCCATTCAGTGCTTTGTAGGTTATGATTAGAATCAACTTAATCCTTCTGGACTAAACGCAGGTTATACCGGAGAAATGGGCTGAAATGTTTGTCTTTGTAGTAATTCTCGCAGGGGCATTTAATACAATACGTTGCAATTTATCAAGCTGCTTTTTCGAGAACCCAAATAGGAGACTGTTGCAAAAGTCAATTTTACTTGTTAAAAGTGGGTTGATCTAAGTAGTTTCTAATCTTTCCAATATTACGCATCGCTAAGGACGCCGATTTGTAGATATTATTGACTTGTGTTGACATGTCAAAATGTTTATCCAAAACGACGCTAAGATCAAGATCTGTACAGTCCCCGAAATGACCCCGACCCCGAAATGATCCCCAAATCGACCCCGAAATAATCCCCATTTCTCTTCACGTCGACCCCAAAATAATCTCAAATTAATTTTTGGAATGGAATGGTATTCCGCCACGGAATTATTACAAGTCTGTTGCAGCGTTTACGTTCTTGAAATTCATTTAACATTTCATTACAGTTTATGTGATTTGTAACGCTTTTGTCGTCTGCTGTAATCATCTTTATGTCTTCGTTTGCATCTTCAACATCATTATAAATTTTAAAAAAGTGTTAAAACACCATTCTTCAAATTCACTATATCCAAGACATGCACTGAGTTTTAACTTCATTTTTAGGATTTAACATCCATGCAGTTTTCTCAGTTTTCAGTTGAAGTTCATGGTGTTACTAAAAATATACTAAACTTAGTGTATTAAATAATATTTTCTACTAATCCAGTTCAAAGTGTAATCCTAAATTAATGTCATTAAAGAATGCAGGCAAGTAAAGATTATTGGTGAAAATTTAATTAATGTTGTGCATTTTGCTCGATTCATAGTTCTAGAACATCATTCCATCCCTAACATTTCGGGTTCGGCGTGAAGAGAAATGGGGATCATTTCGGGGTCGGTATCATTTCTGGGTCGATTTGGGGATCATTCAGGGTTGGGGATCATTTCGGGGGCTGTACAGATCGCATACTGCAGATTCCAATTTAATAGTACTAGCACCAATATTTATGGAAGGGGTGGGATCGGTGTTAAGAAACTTTGAAGAAAAGTGGATAACTTTGGTCTCAGCTGTGTTGCAAAGCAAGAAGTTTTTGGAGTAAAACCAATACTGTAGCTTATACAATCTTTAATTTTACCGATGGATGCATTTCTATTGCTGAGCCCAATTGCGAGGTAAATCTGACTATCGTCAGTTAGAACATAGGATGGAGGCCGTGTGAAAGGACAATATGCTGAACCGGAGCAACATACATGGCAAATAGGACAGGTCCCAGGATTTACCCTTGTGGAACACCAAAACGCAGCTGACTATCCACTGAGACAACAGATCTTTTATGGACTAATCGTTTGCGGTCCGCTAGATACGAAGCAAGCCATTTAACAGCCAGATCTCTAAAGCCATATCTCTGATGTAACCTGTTCAATAACACTTGATGATCCATAGTGTCAAACGCCGCAGACAAGTCAAGTAGAACAAGGATGGTATCTTCATGTTTATCAATGGCTTAATGATAAGTGATACGCAGTAAGGCTGTCTATGTACTGTTATCCTTTCGTTTATGAAGCCGATTGTGTTGCGTGGAATAGGTCGTTATGAAGGAGATAAGAGTACATTTGGGACAGAGCACATTTCTCAACAGCTTTGGATAGAAATGGCAACTTGGTGATTGACGGATAATTCTTGAAGGCCTTAGGATCAAGTCCTTTCTTTTTAAGGACCGGAGTAACACGACCATATTTAAAAGCTGACGGAAATACACCAGGGAAACACGAAGCATTCACTAGGTGAGTGATAGTTTTCACCAGGAATTCTATGCAATCCTTAAGTAGACTTGTGGGAAAGGGATCCAAACCGCCATTTTTTTTCAGTGACTGATGAAAACGTCAAGAATGGTCATGAAACTAGACCCGTATGGCGTGTTGATGATTAATCGCAGCAATCGTATTTTGATTGTGTTCCATTTATTTGCTGCGATTAACATATTAACATTGTCCACGATACTCGTTGCGAATGTTACGAACCTTTCTCGTTTTGCCACGTTAACATTTTGTTTGAAAACATTATTCAAAGTTTTTTGTGTATTTCATCTCTATATTGTAAATTGTATATTGTAATTTGTTTACCCACGGAGCACTAAGGAGTTCATAACAACTCTTTGAAATGTGTCCGTGCGTGCCAGATCGAATTGGAATTTGAAAGTGTTGGTTTTTAAGGAGAGGGGAAAACCGGAGTACCCGGAGAAAAACCTCTCGGAGCAAGGGAGAGAACCAACAACAAACTCAACACACATATGGCGTCGACGCCAGGAATCGAACCCGGGCCACATTGGTGGGAGGCGCGTGCTCTCACCACTGCACCACCCTTGCTCCCCAAATCCGGATATATATATAATTATTATATGTGATTTGATCACCATTAAGAGGTATGGTAAGCATGAACGGAGCACAATAAACATGTTGCCCTCCCTAAAAATAATGTCATATTACCCCCTACCTCCCCATAACGGCCACACCTCTCCACAACGGCCACTTTCTTCTGTCCCCAAGGTTTCACCCTAGTCACCCAAGTCATTCTAGTCACCTAAGTCACCCTAGTCACGGGAAACTGAAACATGTAACCGATAACGGGGAGTCATGTAGTCGGTGCTAAAACAGCCGTGCAGTCATTGTCAAAGCGAATATAGTTAGGGAACCAATTTGTCTTGATCGTTTTTCTTTGTTTTGTTGTTGATGTTATTGTTGTTGTTGTTTTCTTTTTCCGGAGTGAAAAAAAATAAAATCCATTTATGGCTAAGGAGCCACGCAGCTTTAAAAGAAACCTGTATTTTGATTTGCCTTCGAAAACATACCTGCTATTTCTTTAGATAAACGGCTCGGGACATTGCTTGTTCGGTCATTCGTCTATTGTTTCGTTGTCTAATTAAACAACTCCTTCTTGGAGCTTTAAGGCGCCCCGTAGTGGATATGAGAATTGATGATTGTCATAAATATGACAAAATGCTGTTACTGCCTGAGAACAACCGTACCACTGTACAGAAAATATTAGGCAAGCTTCAAGGGGAATATTAATGTGTAGGCCATGCCAATAGCTCACAAACCTTAATTTGGTGCTCAATGAGAGGATGTGCGCTCGTTTCAAACAACTTGGGGAGAATGCGCAATAGTGACTTTGCGCCGGAAAATTTGCAGCAGTAAAACCAAGATATCGTGTGTGTGCCGTAAGTCAGTATTTTCTGTCTGACTGATTTAAGTCCGCTCTACAATTTTATTGAACTATTACGTATTTGGCAGGCAAGCTGTGGTCGAATGATCTTTAAAGTAAATGTATGAATTTCCATTTCAGAGCCGTTACAATGGAACAATAGTTTTAGCCACTGTGAAGGGAGATGTACACGACATTGGCAAGAATATCGTTGGGGTTGTGTTGGGTTGCAATAACTACAGGTATTGTAATTAGGTTTGTAATTCGTTGACCCACGAAACACTTCCGGGTTCTAAAAACTGGTTCGTTTTCGCTTATTCGTGCGTTCCTGATAGACTTGGAATTTTGCAATGGTAGTTCTTTCGTCGAGGGGAAACCCGAACTACCCAAAGAATGAACCCTTCTGATCAAGGATGAGAACCAAGAACAATAAATTCAATGCACGTATTGACGTTGCCTTGGAGATTCGAATCCAGGCCACATTAGGTGGCAAGTGAGATGCTCTTACCACTTCACCATCTTCGGATAGCCCACGTTCGATGACTCCGAGTCTTTACGGACGACTCCATTGTTTTGCAATTCCCAGAAGAGACTTGAGCATAAAGAAAACCATTCCAAATATAGAAATATAACCAGAAAGCCTCGGAGTCATGTTAGAATGTTAACATATCGAGCGCAACGTTCCCAGAGTCCTCTCCAACTCGTGCTCCGAGAGACGAGTATGAAAGGACCCTGAGATCGAGGTTGAAGAGAGCGTTGTTCGAAGCAGAATGGAGCTCTTCTTTTTGCAACGATTACCACAACATACAGGGGCGGTTCCAGAAGAGGGCACAAGACGTAGAACCCCAGTAACTCTGACTCTAACCTGTGAAAGGTCGAGTTAGCGGGGAATTCGAGTAATCGTGGTAAATTTCAGTGAAATTTTGGTCAAGGGAAAGGAAATTTAGGTCGAGTTGGGGGGGGGGGGGGGGGGATTAGAGTTAACCGAGTTCGAGCTATTGAGGTTCTACTGTAGTTGCTTATTGGTCGCAGAACTCTGAGAGCATCTGTATCCTAATATTGAGGCTCTAGAAGACAGGTTTTACTGAGAGATCCAAAGGGGACGTGGCGGACCCCTATGCCCCCTTTAAATCCGCCCTTGACTTATGAGTGCGAAACCTGTTTAGTTCAGTTGTGTTACACTACGCAACGTCTCATAAAACTTGTTTCGCAATTGCGCTATAAAATCGCTGAAGCCGTTACATTGAACATTTGCCCAGTGTAACGAGCTCTCTCATTGGGTGTTTTTGTCTTTGCAGAGTGATCGATCTTGGTGTAATGACTCCATGCGAGAAGATTCTACAGACTGCTATTGCCGAAAAGGCTGATATTATTGGCTTATCCGGATTAATTACACCGTCTTTAGATGAAATGATTCACGTCGCTAAAGAAATGGAAAGACAGGGACTAAAGATTCCGCTCCTCATCGGAGGTGCCACGACATCAAGGTATTTACAAGGAAAAATTTCCAACCAGGTACACTTTTCTCGCCTTAATGTATAATAAACTTCGATAACGCTGTCCTCTGGCTAATGGGTAACCAGGTTCCATTTGATAAAAATGTTGGATAACGCTATCCATGGGATAAATCTCTATCCACTGGATAGCGCAGTTGGTTTCCCTAATACTTATCCACTGGATATTGATTTACCAGATTTATCAGTAGTTTCTTGGTTTGGCGGACGGCCTCCATCACGAAATGACTTACTGCAAAGATTGAAAAGGCACTGACAGGAGCCCATAACCCGGAGCGAGCAACTCCCATACTAAGCCTATATCACGGCCTTTTGTAAGGACCAGTTTATTTTTACACACATGTAAGCGCACTTTTCCCCGCGAAAATAGAATCTCCACCATGTTTATGAGCGCATTCGAACATATCAAAAAGGAAACTAAACGTTATGAAAAGGCAAAAAATATCATTTTAGGTCTGTAGGTTTTGCTGACTGGTTTGTGGAATTTAAAAGATTTTCAAAATTCGCCAAAACCGTTTCAAAAAATAAACTGGTCCGTGAAAACTCCGTGACACGAGCGCATGGAAGTTGCTCGCTCCTGGTTATGGGCTCCTCGCATTGAACAATGGCTACACCACAAAACAAAAGGGAAACAACAATACTTTCCGCAACATCAAGAAACACCCGATTTATCCAGTAGGATCTCCGTTTCAAAAAACCAAAAACACAATACCAAAAAATACTTGTTTTATTTATTTATTTGTATAATTTCAGGACTCACACAGCTGTGAAGATCGCCCCACGTTACAGCGAACCAACAGTCTACGTGTTAGACGCCTCAAAGAGCGTAGTAGTGGTAAGAGAACTGTTGTTTTTTATTCATTTCATCTAAGACTATAATGTGGAGGGTGCGCGAGTGGAGAGGAATTTTCCTCTCCTTCCTCCCTCACGCGCCTTTCGCGTGTAAGTGCGCTAAATTCCCCCTGTTTTCTTCGAATATCTGCTTTGCAGGCTATTTCATGTCTCATTACCATTTTTTATTTAAATTTAATGTGCCATTACTCATGTTTGCTAAAGGAGTTTTAAACGTTGTGAGCGCTTTGTGCCGAGTAAAACTCTAGCCTTATAATAAACTGTCCTATTTCATCGTAGTGCTCCGCTTTAATAGACGAGAATTCAAAAGAAGATTTTGTAGATGAAGTAAAAGAAGAATATGAAGAAATCCGGGATGAGCATTATGACTCTTTGAAGGTAAGAAAGTTTCTTTTTCCATTTGCTGGAAAGCGTTTTTTGATTCCGGCATACCACAATTGCATTAAACACGTGCAATCACGAAGAGACCTGCCAAGGGTAGGGTGGGCAGGGATGGAGGAACAGAAAACGTGCAACCTAACGAGTATGAAGCGCGGAGAAACAACTGCTGTCACTTACGCCATTTCCGAGCGACAGTACATTTGAAACCACTTAAAAGCGCGGGAAAAGTGCGTGCCAGCGCGGGAAATCGTGCTGCCGGGGCCAAGCCTGCAACGGGTATGAACGTCGGGACAATTTACTGCGTGACGTTATGACCAGAAAACGTGCTAGTGGTTTAAGCGCCGGAAAGGGGAAGACTGTTGATTTTATTGTGTGTTTTTTTACAGGATCGTAAATACCTATCTCTGGAGAAATCACGTTTAAAGAAAGCGAACTTGGGTTGGATTGACTTCAAACCAGGTAGAAAAGAAGCGTTTTTGTAGTTCTTTTTCCTTTTGCAGCCTGTAGTATTCTAACAGCCTTTTCTGTGTTTTGAGGATCAGAAAGGGATCCAATGATAGCCCTGGCCTTTCAAAGCAACCTTTTTGATAGTACTTTCCAGTGGTACTGTTATTACACTGTTCTGTTTTGGTTTGGCCCGGGTTTGGGGGGGGGGGGGGGGGGGAGGGGGGGAGATAGTGTTAAACTAAGACACCCGTAAAAAATTGTCAGAGTGTCCCACAGTTCCCAAAATTAATTGTCTTCCATGTAACCCAAATTGGAAGAGCAGAGTATAATTCGGCGCTTCATTCATTTCAGAGTGTATCTGCTGTATACCGTTAGATCGCGCATGCTGGGTATTCAAAAGACACCTGTACACCCGTATTCTCAAAAACCGACATTGGCTGTTGTCATTGTAACTTTTGAATCTGTGAATAAATAAACCTGAATTGCGACCATTTAAATGAAAGCCACTGAGCAGTCCTTTCCTGTGGTACTGCTTATTATGCTGTAAAAGGTGATTCTGATTTTTGAGTCTTTAGAGAAAATTCTGAAGTGCGACCATTCAAGTGAAAACAACTGAGCAGTACTTTCCTGTAGTACTGTTAATTGTTCGTTACGAGGGAGTGCTAACTTTTGATTGTTAGGGTAAAATCCTAAACGGTAAAAGGTTCTCGTACACTTTGAGTGTTATCAGTAAATCCATTTTCTACTGCTTTTCAGTTCGTCCGTCGTTCTTGGGTTCGAAGGTGATAGATGACTGTGAACTCGGTGAGCTCATTCCTTACATTGATTGGAAGCCTTTCTTCGATGTATGGCAGCTGAGAGGAAAATATCCCAACAGGGGATATCCAAAAATCTTTCAAGACAAGACAGTCGGTAAGCACCCTCCTGACCCTGACTACGTATGAGTCACCGTGTCCTGCTTATTCTACGGTGATTAAGAAGTTTCTTTTGTAAGAATGTACAAGTAAAGTCACGCGGCTACTACAGTCTACCGCGGTACAACCGTACAAGGGGTGGGATGTAGGATTTGCACCCCTTCCTCACCCCGTTGGGGGCGGGGAAAGCGGTGCTATTGTGAATCTCTGATAATAGGGAGCTTAAGCAACAACAACGGCAACGGCAGCGAAAACGTCACTAAGAAAGCGGGCTTCGTGCTATTTCAAACTATATTTCTCTTGTTCCATTTCATGCAATTTGTATAGGTAATAGCAAGATTAGCAGTGATATTTGGCATAAATACCACGAGTGATATTTCAAAATTGTTATACGTGAAGTTTGAGACAATTTTGAAATATCACGAGTGGTATTTATGGCAAATATCACGAACAAATCATGCTATTATTTGTTTATTCTACTGCCCACAAAAGGTTTGTAACTTTCACATGTAGGGGTATTTCATATTAAGCTGAAATACCACTGCCCTAAGCCAATCAAATTGCAGAAATTTCTCATGTAGTAGTACAAGTTTAATGTTAGGGAATTCTTCTAGAGTGGATTCTGAGGGACTGTATTTTTAGAAGTTCACAAGAAGAAAAAAGAATATATTTTTTTTGTGTGTTCACGTCCTCCATGAAACGTGAAACTATGAAGTTTCACCTCGTAGTTGTGCAACGACGGTAAAGAAATGCACCAAAAAGCGTGATGAACGTGCAGGCTTGTTCCAATCTAAACCTACTCCATTTTTGCCGTTCTCGTTGTCGTCGCCTTTGTCGTTGCTTAAGCTCCCTAATATCTAGATGACGAGGTGGGTGTAGCCTGCGAAAACATCAGTTTCTCCTCGCTCTTCGTCGCTGGGGACATTTCGCGCGGAGGAACGTCTGCGACTCAGCGACAGAAATTCCATACTGATGACGCAAATCAATGTTTACGTAATAAATCCGGTAGTCATGGGGTTCCAAATATAAATTTGTCTAATTTTGCGTGTCTTCTGGTCGATTTTGGTAAAGTGCTGTGTTGATCTGCCCACGAGCTCCAGCAAAACTCAAATGCTTCTTCTAGAGAAGACTAACAAAACAAAACAGTTCTATCTCTAACAACACAGTTAAAACTGTTTTGTTAGAGATTCTTTGCGTTTACATTTGACCTTTGTGGCCTTTTGTCTTTTGTCTGTCATTCACAAACAATAGCTAAAACAATGTAACTGCTGCGTCGACCAATCAGCGCTTCTGACCGGATTCCGGACAGATTTTACGTCATCAGTATGGAATTTCTGTCGCTGAGTCGCAGACGTTCCTCCGCACGAAACGTCCCCAGCGGCGAAGAGCGAGGAGAAACGGATGTTTTCGCAGGCTAAGCTGGGTGCGACTAGCCTTGTTAAACACTTCGCTTAAATTATGTTGGGAGCATTTTGCACGTTAAGAGTACGCAAAACTCGCTTTTTTGATAAATTTGGGTCGATGACGGTGACCTTAATGTTCGTCACCATAGCAACTCAATGCCACCAAGCTATGCCGAAATGCGTCGACGGAGTGAACTGAACAGGCAGTGATGACAAGGTCGCTTGACGACGAGGTGTGTCGTCAAGGATCGTCCGAAAAAGTTTAATAAAAAATTGTGTTAGAAGGCCCATTTATTAGTTGTCCAAGAGAAAGTATCCTTCTTGTTATTGAAACAGGCAGTGAAGCGAAAAAACTATTCGACGATGCTGAAAGCATGTTGGAGAAGATCACTAAAACTAAATCTCTATGGCCAGTCGGAGTGGTTGCTTTCTATCCTGCCAATAGCGTCGGTGATGATATCCACGTGTTTGAGGATGATGATGCTAGGAAGGAATCACCACGTGCCGTGTTCTATGGCTTGAGGCAACAGGTTAGCGAACAATGTCAGACGCTGGTATCCGTTATTTCAAGTATAAATGGTACAATATGAATAAGTGTTGAAGATTAGATATCATCTCTTTGTATTTTGTTCGTGTTGAATTTCGGCCATTTTGAATAACTTAGACGTGGTGCTATTGCTAGCGTAAAATTGTCCACCAGTGTAGAGTCCTATACTAAGGGTAATTTACACTGGACAACGTTTCGCACTGTTTGACGAGTCAACGTTGCCTTTTGATTCTGTTTTTTTGCCTTTAACTGTTTAAGGTTTGCCCGCGAGTTTTCACTTTTGCGGCGTTTCGACCTTGCGACCAGTTTAAACGAGTTACTAAGCTACGTTTGCCGTTAACTTTCACCTTGTATGACAGAGCTTGGTGAAAGCAGAAATTTGTACCGCTTAAATCAGCTGAGGTTTTTTCGGACTCTGTCAACTTATCCCCAAAGACGCATCTAACGAAGATAAAGTTTCTACAGATAAGGTGACTGTTCAAGCTTTTATTTTCAGGCTGAGAAGGAACCTGGTGTCGAGGATCCATACTATTGCCTGTCAGACTTTGTAGCACCGCTGGATACAAATGTCAAGGACTACATCGGCTGCTTCGCTGTTTCAGTCATGGGAGCCGAGGAAATGGCCAAAAAGTAAGAAGAAGTAATTTACCAGGAATGTTGATGTTTAGTAGACGGTACTTGGAAAACATTGTAAGGAAATGTAACTACTTCGATCCGATATTCCCTTGAATTACAACTTGAAGTAAACATTCTCCTTTCACAGATTTGATGAGGAAATGGATGACTATAGTGTCATAATGGTTAAAGCTCTTGCCGACCGCTTAGCAGAGGTTAGTAATCAGTAAAGTCGTCGTACATTGTTTCATCTCAATGTCTTTTATCAACTGAAACATGTGACATATGTATTGTTTTGTTCGTACCAGGCTTTCGCCGAACAACTCCACGAACGCGTTCGCAAAGAGTTGTGGGGTTATTGCAGCGATGAATTACTGGATGCTAAAGATATGCATAGGATCAAGTATCAGGTGGGTTTGATTACAACATCTCTTATTTCTCTCAGACAAAAGAGTTTTTACTTCTATTCCTAAGGTGGCCGAGTTTTTCCATATTATTTTTCAGCACTTAAAAGTTTTTTAATGGTAGATGCAGCGAAAATGTTCCCAAATGAATGCTTAGTTGCTAGGGAACAAGAAATATTTGTCATCTTCCGTAGCAACGGGACCACCTTTTTTTATGACGGTTCATTTAATTTCATCTTCTAATAACTCGAAAACGAGCACAGCTTGATCAGTTTTCGACAAATGTCAACTTTCTGCAAAACTGAAAAAATCTTTGGAGAGAGTAACAGAACTTCCTTTAAATTTCCACGAGTTAATATTGGCTCTAAAGTGTCGGGGGCTCAATTTCGATTTGCGATCGAAATATCCCTCTCTTTTGCTAGGGCATTCGACCTGCTCCAGGTTATCCGAGTCAACCAGACCACACAGAGAAACTCACGATGTGGGAGTTGATGAACTGCGAGAAACTCAGTGGAATCAAGTTAACAGAATCGCTCGCCATGGACCCTGCCGCTTCTGTGTCCGCCGTCTTCTTTGCTCATCCTAAAGCTGTTTACTTCTCCGTAGGAAAGATCTGCGAGGATCAGGTATAACATTACAACGTTAGATCTTGTTTTTACAGTTAGTGAGTAGTCTGAGTAAGGAGAATATAAATGATAGTGTTGGCGTTGATTTTTGGGATCATTTTGCTTTTCTGGAAACTGCCCACCTACCCCTCCCCAAAGCCAACATTGTTACTTACTTCTCACTTAGGGAAAAATGCTGGCTTAGGTTAGGGGTAGGAAGGCAGTTTCTCAGAAACGTAAAATGATCCAACTTAAGTAGATCCGCAAAAAGGTGATGGGGGGGGGGGGGGGGGGGAAGGGGCGAAAAACAGCGAAAGGGGAAAGGGAGGGAGAGCGTCCCTTCTCTCTTTCTCTCTCCAACCCGTTTTTTCGTCTGCCACATAGGCTCCACTGTATTTTGTCCCGTAGCCCCTGTTTTTGCCTGGCTTGTCGGCAAATAACCATTCAATTAAGCCTGTCAATTACGAAGACCAGGACGTGTAATGGCTAATATAGCGTTAGGCTTTCTCGTCTGTAGATCTAGGCTTTTTAATGTAGAGTGATGTGACTATATTCAAGTGAAATCTCTGACTCTAGCAGTAGTTTCACCTGGTATTCCTATTTTCCCGTATTTTAGAAAGTGAAATTTAGAAGTCTTCTTCAATCGATTAAGTTTTGAGTTCTCTGTTGACATGTATGTGATGCATGGGGAATTTTAGCGAAGTGATTTGCTAACGCTTTGGTCCTTTCCTGCGTCGCTTCCAGGTCAAAGATTACGCGAAGGGAAAAGAAATGCCGGTTGAAGAAATAGAAAGATGGCTCTCGCCTATTCTATCTTACGACAGAGATTGAACTGCCAGAAGCGGGGAAATCTCTTAAATCCTTTTTTATGCTGTTCATCAACTCCAATCGAAGAAGACGGGTGTTGATCTTGTGCAGACGATCTTCAGGATTGTGCGAAGATTTTATCAATGGATCGTGATACGTTTGTTCTTGTGGATTGCACCACTTGTCATTTGATCTCGAGCCGAAATATTTAAATGATGTATTTTTTTAACACTAAGGGCTTGGAAAAACCGGATAATTTGTTATCGTGTAGAAAAATGTATTGTAATGTTCACAGAAACTCTAACGTATTTATCAGCGTTATCGGGACAGAATACAAGACTTGCTGAGAAGGGCCGTTTAACACAACGTAGGGGACGGGATATCTTCTTGTGGTAAATTTTGATCACCAATGTTCTTTGCTCTTCTTCTGATAAGAAATACGTAATATATTCAAATACGATATTTATATTTTATTTTAAAAATACTTGTGACGTTTGCTCGCTGTAAGAGCGTGTTTTCAATCGAACTGTCACTCTGGAGCCTGACCAATCACAATAAACCCTCACAACCCAACAAACCAATCAGAGTTCGAGGTAAAGACATGTTGCCCGAGGCCGGGAAAGCCGGTGTTTCCGGTTTAACACCTGATTTGCTGAGGAAGTGGCGCGGGTATTTTCACCAACAGAATGACGTAAAATTTCAGAACCACTAAATATGCGATTAACTTCAGACAGTGTTAACTAAATCGTTGCGCACAATTAGATGATTTAAAAGAAAATCTGGCATGCGTTTTACAGGGTTTTATATGTACCGGTAATGGCGTTGCTTGACAAATGAATGTTTCGGCGCCATTAAAAATTCGTTGTAAATGGTATACCTAATACGCAGACCGTAAGTGATTAAAAACAATGTATTTAGCACGAAATCGGTAAAGTTGACCAGTTGATTTTGCATCGGTAGCTAACACATTTGTCGACAATTTGTATCTCCTCTTTGCTGACAGTCCCTGTGGGAATTTCTTTAACCCTTTATCGACCCATGTAAGGCCCTTTCAAACGTCGTGCCACTGCCGTGCCGAACTCAATTGATGGAATTAAATTCGACTTTAGCACGGCAGTACCGCGACGTTTGAAAACAAGTCGTGCTACTGCCTTTCGGTGCCGAACTCAATTCATAAGTTATAAATACAGGGAATTCGGATACCAGAATGTGCAAAATTTTGGCATGTGGAATCCATAATGCAAGGAAATTTTGCTACTGGAATCCGGAATACAACTCTAGTAATCCAGGATCACATTAACGACTGGAATCTGGAATCCAAGTTCCACTGACAAAGACTGGAATCCAGTACCTGGAATCTGGAATCCACCGCGTGGAATCCAGAATTCAAGACTGTACATGGGGCAACCTCTACGTCCCAAGAGTGACCAACATCCATTGTCTCCTAACAATATCAATACATAATCAAGGAAAAGGTGATGACAATATTTAAAATGGTCACCAAAGGCGAAATGCTTTGATCTTTTGTCAAATTCTTTCGATGGATTCTGAAAGAAAATGTATGGAGACCAGTGTGGAGAATTTGTATCTGGATATTGGACCTTACAGGGTCAAAGGTTTTCTCCTCTATGTAGAACTTGTGCACCAATTTACGACGTTACAACAGTGACCAAGGTGGTTTACCATGAACAAAAAGTTCTCTAAAAATTGCGGTCGGTGGAGCAAGTGGAACATAAGTATTACGGTGGATCCAATGGAAAAATTCCGGAAGCATCGAGACTTCTGAAAAGGTAGTCCTGTTTTCTCGGAGGGAATGTTCCAAACGGAAATTAGCAGCGCATGCAGCTCTCCCAGTTTGCTTGCCCGGGGCAATTACTTGCTTGTCTTAGTTAATGATCTAGTTGGAGGATGACATTGGAGAAGTAAACTTTAAACGTTACTTGGCCCGCAATTAAATCTACATTTCCCGGTCCGGTTTTAGTGTCGTCACGCAACGCTCCTCCCCAGGAGCGTTGCGTGACGACACTAAAAAAGGCTGTGTAGCAGACTACCGGACTGCCGGACGGGACTGTTTTTTGAGCCCTAAATTAGTGCTCCATTTCTTCAAACCCACCTTTGAAACTAGTTTCAAGCCATCCCCTCCTTCCCCCGCCCCTACGGTATGCACTGGAAGGGCGTCTGTTTACAAGGAGGGAGCAAGATCCTAGCAGCAGGAAGATGCTAGAAGATCCTGTATTCAGTTTACATGCAAAGGGTTGTGCCTAGCGATAGGATCTTCCTAGGATCTTCCTAGCAGTAGAAAGATCCTAGCGCCATATAAACTGCTTTCGGGGGATAAATGGCGGCGGGTCGTTCAGTGGATAACCACGACAAAAAAGCCCACAATTTTTGGCGCCACCAGTTGTAAAGTACTGCCATCTGCTGCAGAAAGGTAGGTAAGGGACGGACCATTAGAAAAGTTATGGGGGGGGGGGGGATTTTCGAGCCGCAGGAATTTTTTTTTCGTTATCAAATTCCTTGTATGAATTTTTTTCAGGCCCTTGCATGAATATTTCTTAGGGGTTAATTGGCGTGCAAGAATTTTTTTTAAATTAAATTTTCCCTTACGCGAATTTTTTTTTTTGTACTTCGCCCGCCCCCTCCTATAAGTTTTCTAATGGTCCGTCCCTAATAACGCTAATAAAGAAAGCAGAAGCGGGGCGCAAATTGCATGTTTGTTATTGTCGCCCGCCCTCTTAAATTCCCTCTCAACTTGGTTAATCACGCGGGATAAAATTTCCTCATGTAAACCCAACGAAATATTGTTCCGCCTTGTAGCTAGCTTCCATGATCTTCCTAGTGCTATGATCTTCTTTTCTTCCATGTAAACAGCCCCTAAGAGTTTTCTGCAATCAGTTAAAATTTAAAATTTGGATGAAGTTCGTTTTGTTTGAGCGGCTGTTAAAGCTACAGTCACTCGTGCAGAGCACTTAACTCTGTAATTTCGTTTTGCTAATGGATAGTTTTGGCATAACGTCTTCTGGATATTTCGGAAACGCGATACCTAAACCAACCTGTGCTAAGCTTTAATTAGGTGTAAATTAATTATTTAACGCCATTTACGTTTGAGTGAACTTCGGAACTTTGGTGATCATACTAATTTCTTTCACTCCAAAGAACCATGCAAAAAATGTAAAATTTGAAAACAGCACTTGGAAAGCTTGAGCGCATTAGTCAAATCCTAGGCTTCGGAATTTGGAATACAGTTTGAGGAATCCGAAATCCCATTAACGATTGGAATCCGGAGTTCCACTGCCAAAAATCAGGAACCAGGACTCGGAATACGGAATCCAAGATCCGGAATCCATGGCGTAGAGTCCAGAATCTAAGACTGTCCTAGATCCCTTACATACAACGACCATGCCATAAAAGAAAGAACTAATTATATAGCGGTTCTCCTTTCCCTTGTTTGTTTCAATAGTGACATCCTTCACATTAATTTTGTTGTAATTTCCTCCTGGCGTACCGTCTTCCCAGGGCAGGTATAAGCCTAAACAATTAATAAGTGGTAAGCATCACGTTGCTATTTCTCTTAAAACCTGAGGTATCGGTTGTCACTCGGACTAATAATGTGTTACGGAAGATAATCTGTAAATATACTTCACTTAGCCGGTACCGCATTGTTCCTTGCTTTTAGAGACTGCACTGACGTAAACGTGTCTTGGATACGCACAAATGGTTTAATGGTTAGTTAAACACACAATGGCTCATCAATGATGTTTTTTTCCAGAAAATGATGTTTATTGAGCTGCCATTAGCTATATTTGACATTAAGAAGCAAACGGGTGGCTATTTAAGTACAGCTGTCGCGTGCTTTATCGAACAAAGTATCCTGAAATTCATTTTTCACGTGCGGTTGAAATTATTCCAGCAGTAAAATGTTTCCACCTCCATCCAATTACTGGTTCCTTTTCTTCGTGTTATCTACTGTGTTAGCTGCAGGAGCCTACGCCCAAGGTTAGTTTATTCTGTTTTTAGGTGAACAATTTTGCTCGTAAATGTTACCCAGTTCTTAGCTCTATTAAAGCCATGTTCAGAAAAAAAAATCAGTGAAAAAAGAAACTCAGAAACCACAGAACAGGCACGATGATGAGGACCGTACGACAAACGAAAAACGGACCAAGTTTTTATTGAGAACATTGAAATTCAGCAAAGTTTAAAAAACTTAAAAAAAATAATTAAGAAAAAGGTCAGATGTTGTTTCGTGGTCGTTTAACGAACAACTACAAAGACAATTCGACTTTTTGTCATGGAAATCCTAGAATATAAGAGCCGGCAAACGCGGAAACAAATTTCTCTTCGTCAAATTCGTATACTGAGAAATCTTGGAGACTTCAGAGCCCATTCAAGACAACTTAGGAGCAGCTATAAAAGAGGACTGAATATTGACCAACTGAGCAAAATCATTGCAGGCAAAGTTTGATTATCGAAAATTAACGAGAAGAACGTACTCGTGGGCATTTATCTTTCCGAACCAGTTTTAGAAAAAAAATAGTGTTTTTCTTTCTTTTGATACTTCGCGGCTTTGCGAACACAGGGGGAAACAGTTGCATTAAGTTACGTTATGCAAACGGGCTCTATAGCTCTGTAAAACCGGCTGAGTGAGTGCCGTTACGTTCTTATTGTAAACTTTGCAACGTTTTTACCCATGAGTGACTATATATTTGGATCTCCAAGCATACCCAAAGGGGATCGAGTTTCTTTGTAATCTATCAGTGCAGCACTTAAAGAGTTTGGTGTGCAAACGAGAAAACCGACTGAGCCCTGCCGGCCGTATAGTCCCTTATTTGGCTTAAACGGGTATGTGCCGCTGAACAGGGTATGGTTTTTAAAAGTTCTTTAGTCTTGTAAAAACAGCACTATTTAATGTATTCGCCACTTTGAGCTTGCGCGGAAACCGGGTCGAGATGGTTGTCAAAGTGCATTGTGGGACAGTTTTGGGGAAGGCATTTCAATATGGCGACAATTTCGTCTCCCAAAACAGTCCCACAATGCACAGCGTGTTTTAAGGGATTGGAAGCCTTTAAACTGGTGTGGAGGCTAGCGTTGAGCGGTCTTTATTTGTAACACCAACAATCTTTGTCTAAAAATAATTGTAATTCTATGACAGTTGGTTTGAAAAACCACTAAATCCTCTATGCAAAGCGAAATGAAGCAGGGTCTTGAAATATGGTCTCCTGTCTTCAACAGGGTAGCAAAGTGAATAATTTTTGTTTTAAACAAGGCCAGGGTTTGAACGCCCCGCGGGAACACCTCTACTTAAAATTCTTATAATTTTCTTGTGTGCCCCTCACCGCCCCCTCCCCCCCCCCCCCCAACTCCCTCGGGGGATCAAGAGTAGTAGGGTTTTTTAAAAAAATGTGATGGTTCTTACAGATCTGGATGCTACATATCGCCCAGATCTTCGCCGAGATGTTTTTGTAAAAGAAGAGTACCACTTTTTAAACGTCTCTGGAATTGGAACTTTTACGGTGTACGACAACTTTGACTGCACCTTTGAATGCCTCGGCAATCCGTCATGTTTGTCTCTGAACCTGGCCGCCTCCAAGGGAGTCGATGGAACACTTTGGTGCGAATTGTTGACCTCTAGTAAATACATCAACCCAGACGAGTACAAAGAAAACAAGACTTCACATCACTTTTCCTTGAAGGTGGGTTTAATTTAAGCGTGGTAGGTAGGTAGGTAGGTAGGTAGGCAGGTAGGTAGGTAGGTAGGTAGGTAGCCTGCTCCAGGCTCCGAGATAGTTGGGCCCACTGAATTGAGGGAACGCGAAAACGAAAGTAAAACAGGAGGAAACTGGGGAAAGAAGGGGCGGCGGAGCCTGTAATCATTTCTTTAAAGGACCCGTTCCGGTATACCAGTTTCTGGTATACCCTCTGATTGGTCAGTTTTGACAGATTATATCAACACTCTCAAAGCGGGTCGTTCCTGTCACTCAGAAAGATGGCATGCGGCGCCCACGCGCGTGAAATAGAGAAATCCACGATAACTTCTGTGTTGAACGAATGTTTACGAGATTTCCCGCACGTAGGAGCGCTAAAGAAAGAACAGAAGACCTGCCTTGTGAACTTGGCGCGAGGAAAAAATGTTTTTGCAATCCTGCCCACGGCTTCAGTCTTGCCTGATAACAGAGTGTCAATAACAGAACAGTCGCAAGAAGGAGTTATCTTCGCGCTCCAGTCCAGACACACATTATCTAAGGATCTCTTTAGAAAACCAAGCTGGAGGTTTCAAAAAAATCAAAAGACTAATTACTAAACTAAGACAATGTAAAATAATCTGAATAAGACTTCGGACATTTCTTCTACTGACCAAAGAGTTTCCAGGGCCAGAGGTGGTGTGGTCATTAAATATTGAATTGTCACAGAGCCGTCTATACAGCCGTGTATACATAGTGAAAGAGAGTTCAGATAAGACGAGCGAATATCGTATCTGGCACCTGTAAAAACCTCAGACATCGCGAGATGGAATTCTTTGTAGTTTATCTTTCAACAATTTGGCGCATTGGTTCCACAGAGGGGAACAATAATCAAAGTAGGGCTGTACTATACTCTTATACATTGTTTTACAAATGTAATTGCATTTAGTTTTATGAATGATCCCGTAGTCTCAACATAAAACACTTCAACGGATTATGAATTTGAATTTTAAAAGAAAAATGCAAGCCTCGTTTTGTTTGCGATTTTATGAGGGCAGGTGGGGATGGACATGTCTACCAAAAGATTGTAATCATGCAAATGCTGGCTAAGAGCTATGACATATTAAACAGCTTGTTTTGCTTCGTTTGAACACATTATAGTGACAGATGGATAAACTCAAGTCTAGTTTTTTTCATCTCGTGGGTAATGGCTTATTTTTTCCTTAGTCAGCAAACGACTGAGGAGATTCTCAGAAAAGCCAACATAGATTTCATCCCAGCCATCTGTGAATTTAAAAGATGAGTACAGTCAACTCTCGCCCTGCGGACACCTCGCTATAACGAACACCCCGATAATACGCGTACAGACAGCAGCTAAATCCCAGGAAAACATAAATCACAGACATTTGGCTGAAATAAACTCCCGCTAATACGGACTCTCGCTAATGAGGGCACTAACACGAGGTCCCTTCTGTGTCCGCTATAACGAGAGTTGACTGTATTAGTTAAGGAAATGGACAGCTGAATGGGGAACTGATCAAGTTGCCTCTAGTAGAATTGGTGAAAAAAGATGAAAAGTCTCTTGTTATGTCTCTTCCAGGGTAGATTCCGGCCGAAATCCTGCGTCGAATATGGGCAGCAAGGTGCCTACAAAGATGGAGTTTATAAGATTTATGACAACAGCGGAAACACTTTCCCAGCCTACTGTGATTTGAGATCTGAGCCTGGTATTGCATGGACACTGGTCATGTCGTGGAGTAGAGAAAATCGCGGTATTTCTTCATTTAAAAGAGCCCCATTTCAGATCAATGCCGCGGAAAACGAGAATTCCTCGAAGTGGGATCGTTACCGCTTAAGTCTGAAGCGAATGAGATCTCTGCAAGCTCACTCCACCCATTGGCGAGCAACATGCAGCTATCCGACCCACGGCATCGATTTCAGAGACTACCTCCGTGGAAACTTCAAAGACTTTAACATCATCGACTTCCTCGGGTCGGGCACGTGCAAGAGGGTGGAATACATTAACATCAGGGGTTACAACGGCACGAATTTGACGGCGCCTTTCTGGCAAATACTCAACAGTTTCACTCTGCATATCGACAGTAGATACAGTAGATACACCAAATGTGAGTTTAACGCTGCTAGTACTGGCGCCGTGTTAAGTGAAGACAACTTTGGCTACTATGGGTCTTTCAACACCAACTTTCGCTGCACACAGGGCACCCAGTCCACCACCCAGTGGTGGTTTGGAGCTCTTGTCTAAACTTTTACTAGGATCAGGAACTTAATTGTTGATAATGGGTCAAAGAATTAAGGAACTGCTTCTGCAACTTGACTTGAAATTAACATTGATTTATAGACAGCTGGTAAAAGGTAATGAACGGATTTCTTTTTGAAAATCTACGATAGAAATAATTACCTATTTTAGCCTGAAATTCAGACGATTACTTCGAGTCGATTACTCCTCTCAGTATAAAGCGACCAACCTCGTTCCCAGGGTTCTCTCCTACCCGCCCTACCCTCTCTCGCTCCGTAGGGCGGGTAGGAGAGAACCCTGGGAACGAGGAACGAGGTTGTAAAGGGACTCGAAGTAATGTCAGAGACTTCGTCGGCGGGAACTTTAAAGACTTTAACATAATGGACTTCCTTGGTAATGGCGAGTGTAAGAGAGTAAAATATGTGGATATCCGAGGGCACAATGGCACAAACCTCACGGCACCGTTTTGGCAGGGCTGGGCTTTGCATACTGACAGCTCTTCCGGTTTGTGCGAGTTCAGCGCAACTGTTGGAGCGGTATGAAGTGAAGACAACTTTGGCTTTTATGGTGGATTTAATCCCAAGTTCCGGTGCACACAGGCAGACAACTCTACTACTCAGTGGTGTTTGGAGGTCATCTTAAAAACGAAGTAGTCACAAAACGAGAAATTCAGTCAGAAGGGATCTCTTTCAGGACGAAGGAGCCTTTAGATTGCACTGCCTTATAAGCTGACGAACAAAATGCATCCAGTATTAGTCTCGTAGATCATAAATTGTTTAACAACCTTTAAATTGGATACCCTCTCAATTAAGGGGTACTGATGAAGGCCGTGACTTTAAAGTACTAAACGTTTTGTCATGATTAATATAATAATAATAATAATAATAATAATAGTAATAATAATATCAATAATAATAATGTGCATTTATATAGCGCGAACTTCTGTATAAATATTCAGTTGAGAATTACAGTATTACTAAAATTATAATTAAAATGTAAAATATTCAATAATATTAAAACTGAAAAATTGAGTTTTAAAATCTAAACTATTAAGGTAGTACTAAAACTACTAACTATTAACTTCTTAGCATCAGGATAGAATTAAGCCGAAGGACCTGCCAGTGTCAATAATAGGGAAATAACAGTGAAATTCTTCTAGAGCGCAGCTACATAATCTCAACGCGCTTTAAAAATGTAAAATAAAATATATTAAGAAATATACAAACTAAATTAAAAATGTTTTGAGCTTTCTTTTAAAGAGAAATAAAGTTTGCGAGTTTTTAATGTCTACTGGCAAGGAATTCCAGAGGGTAGGTGCAGCTACATTGAAAGAGCGAGCACCTTATGGCTGATGATTAGGTACTACCAATGACAGACCCCTGGATGCAGAACGAAGACTTCTGTTGGGGTGATGAATTTGCAGTAGATCACAAATGTAGGACGGGGCCATTCCATTCAGTGCTTTGTAGGTTATGATTAGAATCAACTTAATCCTTCTGGACTAAACGCAGGTTATACCGGAGAAATGGGCTGAAATGTTTGTCTTTGTAGTAATTCTCGCAGGGGCATTTAATACAATACGTTGCAATTTATCAAGCTGCTTTTTCGAGAACCCAAATAGGAGACTGTTGCAAAAGTCAATTTTACTTGTTAAAAGTGGGTTGATCTAAGTAGTTTCTAATCTTTCCAATATTACGCATCGCTAAGGACGCCGATTTGTAGATATTATTGACTTGTGTTGACATGTCAAAATGTTTATCCAAAACGACGCTAAGATCAAGATCTGTACAGTCCCCGAAATGACCCCGACCCCGAAATGATCCCCAAATCGACCCCGAAATAATCCCCATTTCTCTTCACGTCGACCCCAAAATAATCCCAAATTAATTTTTGGAATGGAATGGTATTCCGCCACGGAATTATTACAAGTCTGTTGCAGCGTTTACGTTCTTGAAATTCATTTAACATTTCATTACAGTTTATGTGATTTGTAACGCTTTTGTCGTCTGCTGTAATCATCTTTATGTCTTCGTTTGCATCTTCAACATCATTATAAATTTTAAAAAAGTGTTAAAACACCATTCTTCAAATTCACTATATCCAAGACATGCACTGAGTTTTAACTTCATTTTTAGGATTTAACATCCATGCAGTTTTCTCAGTTTTCAGTTGAAGTTCATGGTGTTACTAAAAATATACTAAACTTAGTGTATTAAATAATATTTTCTACTAATCCAGTTCAAAGTGTAATCCTAAATTAATGTCATTAAAGAATGCAGGCAAGTAAAGATTATTGGTGAAAATTTAATTAATGTTGTGCATTTTGCTCGATTCATAGTTCTAGAACATCATTCCATCCCTAACATTTCGGGTTCGGCGTGAAGAGAAATGGGGATCATTTCGGGGTCGGTATCATTTCTGGGTCGATTTGGGGATCATTCAGGGTTGGGGATCATTTCGGGGGCTGTACAGATCGCATACTGCAGATTCCAATTTAATAGTACTAGCACCAATATTTATGGAAGGGGTGGGATCGGTGTTAAGAAACTTTGAAGAAAAGTGGATAACTTTGGTCTCAGCTGTGTTGCAAAGCAAGAAGTTTTTGGAGTAAAACCAATACTGTAGCTTATACAATCTTTAATTTTACCGATGGATGCATTTCTATTGCTGAGCCCAATTGCGAGGTAAATCTGACTATCGTCAGTTAGAACATAGGATGGAGGCCGTGTGAAAGGACAATATGCTGAACCGGAGCAACATACATGGCAAATAGGACAGGTCCCAGGATTTACCCTTGTGGAACACCAAAACGCAGCTGACTATCCACTGAGACAACAGATCTTTTATGGACTAATCGTTTGCGGTCCGCTAGATACGAAGCAAGCCATTTAACAGCCAGATCTCTAAAGCCATATCTCTGATGTAACCTGTTCAATAACACTTGATGATCCATAGTGTCAAACGCCGCAGACAAGTCAAGTAGAACAAGGATGGTATCTTCTTGTTTATCAATGGCTTAATGATAAGTGATACGCAGTAAGGCTGTCTATGTACTGTTATCCTTTCGTTTATGAAGCCGATTGTGTTGCGTGGAATAGGTCGTTATGAAGGAGATAAGAGTACATTTGGGACAGAGCACATTTCTCAACAGCTTTGGATAGAAATGGCAACTTGGTGATTGACGGATAATTCTTGAAGGCCTTAGGATCAAGTCCTTTCTTTTTAAGGACCGGAGTAACACGACCATATTTAAAAGCTGACGGAAATACACCAGGGAAACACGAAGCATTCACTAGGTGAGTGATAGTTTTCACCAGGAATTCTATGCAATCCTTAAGTAGACTTGTGGGAAAGGGATCCAAACCGCCATTTTTTTTCAGTGACTGATGAAAACGTCAAGAATGGTCATGAAACTAGACCCGTATGGCGTGTTGATGATTAATCGCAGCAATCGTATTTTGATTGTGTTCCATTTATTTGCTGCGATTAACATATTAACATTGTCCACGATACTCGTTGCGAATGTTACGAACCTTTCTCGTTTTGCCACGTTAACATTTTGTTTGAAAACATTATTCAAAGTTTTTTGTGTATTTCATCTCTATATTGTAAATTGTATATTGTAATTTGTTTACCCACGGAGCACTAAGGAGTTCATAACAACTCTTTGAAATGTGTCCGTGCGTGCCAGATCGAATTGGAATTTGAAAGTGTTGGTTTTTAAGGAGAGGGGAAAACCGGAGTACCCGGAGAAAAACCTCTCGGAGCAAGGGAGAGAACCAACAACAAACTCAACACACATATGGCGTCGACGCCAGGAATCGAACCCGGGCCACATTGGTGGGAGGCGCGTGCTCTCACCACTGCACCACCCTTGCTCCCCAAATCCGGATATATATATAATTATTATATGTGATTTGATCACCATTAAGAGGTATGGTAAGCATGAACGGAGCACAATAAACATGTTGCCCTCCCTAAAAATAATGTCATATTACCCCCTACCTCCCCATAACGGCCACACCTCTCCACAACGGCCACTTTCTTCTGTCCCCAAGGTTTCACCCTAGTCACCCAAGTCATTCTAGTCACCTAAGTCACCCTAGTCACGGGAAACTGAAACATGTAACCGATAACGGGGAGTCATGTAGTCGGTGCTAAAACAGCCGTGCAGTCATTGTCAAAGCGAATATAGTTAGGGAACCAATTTGTCTTGATCGTTTTTCTTTGTTTTGTTGTTGATGTTATTGTTGTTGTTGTTTTCTTTTTCCGGAGTGAAAAAAAATAAAATCCATTTATGGCTAAGGAGCCACGCAGCTTTAAAAGAAACCTGTATTTTGATTTGCCTTCGAAAACATACCTGCTATTTCTTTAGATAAACGGCTCGGGACATTGCTTGTTCGGTCATTCGTCTATTGTTTCGTTGTCTAATTAAACAACTCCTTCTTGGAGCTTTAAGGCGCCCCGTAGTGGATATGAGAATTGATGATTGTCATAAATATGACAAAATGCTGTTACTGCCTGAGAACAACCGTACCACTGTACAGAAAATATTAGGCAAGCTTCAAGGGGAATATTAATGTGTAGGCCATGCCAATAGCTCACAAACCTTAATTTGGTGCTCAATGAGAGGATGTGCGCTCGTTTCAAACAACTTGGGGAGAATGCGCAATAGTGACTTTGCGCCGGAAAATTTGCAGCAGTAAAACCAAGATATCGTGTGTGTGCCGTAAGTCAGTATTTTCTGTCTGACTGATTTAAGTCCGCTCTACAATTTTATTGAACTATTACGTATTTGGCAAGCAAGCTGTGGTCGAATGATCTTTAAAGTAAATGTATGAATTTCCATTTCAGAGCCGTTACAATGGAACAATAGTTTTAGCCACTGTGAAGGGAGATGTACACGACATTGGCAAGAATATCGTTGGGGTTGTGTTGGGTTGCAATAACTACAGGTATTGTAATTAGGTTTGTAATTCGTTGACCCACGAAACACTTCCGGGTTCTAAAAAACTGGTTCGTTTTCGCTTATTCGTGCGTTCCTGATAGACTTGGAATTTTGCAGTGGTAGTTCTTTCGTCGAGGGGAAACCCGAACTACCCAAAGAATGAACCCTTCTGATCAAGGATGAGAACCAAGAACAATAAATTCAATGCACGTATTGACGTTGCCTTGGAGATTCGAATCCAGGCCACATTAGGTGGCAAGTGAGATGCTCTTACCACTTCACCATCTTCGGATAGCCCACGTTCGATGACTCCGAGTCTTTACGGACGACTCCATTGTTTTGCAATTCCCAGAAGAGACTTGAGCATAAAGAAAACCATTCCAAATATAGAAATATAACCAGAAAGCCTCGGAGTCATGTTAGAATGTTAACATATCGAGCGCAACGTTCCCAGAGTCCTCTCCAACTCGTGCTCCGAGAGACGAGTATGAAAGGACCCTGAGATCGAGGTTGAAGAGAGCGTTGTTCGAAGCAGAATGGAGTTCTTCTTTTTGCAACGATTACCACAACATACAGGGGCGGTTCCAGAAGAGGGCACAAGACGTAGAACCCCAGTAACTCTGACTCTAACCTGTGAAAGGTCGAGTTAGCGGGGAATTCGAGTAATCGTGGTAAATTTCAGTGAAATTTTGGTCAAGGGAAAGGAAATTTAGGTCGAGTTGGGGGGGGGGGGGGGGGGATTAGAGTTAACCGAGTTCGAGCTATTGAGGTTCTACTGTAGTTGCTTATTGGTCGCAGAACTCTGAGAGCATCTGTATCCTAATATTGAGGCTCTAGAAGACAGGTTTTACTGAGAGATCCAAAGGGGACGTGGCGGACCCCTATGCCCCCTTTAAATCCGCCCTTGACTTATGAGTGCGAAACCTGTTTAGTTCAGTTGTGTTACACTACGCAACGTCTCATAAAACTTGTTTCGCAATTGCGCTATAAAATCGCTGAAGCCGTTACATTGAACATTTGCCCAGTGTAACGAGCTCTCTCATTGGGTGTTTTTGTCTTTGCAGAGTGATCGATCTTGGTGTAATGACTCCATGCGAGAAGATTCTACAGACTGCTATTGCCGAAAAGGCTGATATTATTGGCTTATCCGGATTAATTACACCGTCTTTAGATGAAATGATTCACGTCGCTAAAGAAATGGAAAGACAGGGACTAAAGATTCCGCTCCTCATCGGAGGTGCCACGACATCAAGGTATTTACAAGGAAAAATTTCCAACCAGGTACACTTTTCTCGCCTTAATGTATAATAAACTTCGATAACGCTGTCCTCTGGCTAATGGGTAACCAGGTTCCATTTGATAAAAATGTTGGATAACGCTATCCATGGGATAAATCTCTATCCACTGGATAGCGCAGTTGGTTTCCCTAATACTTATCCACTGGATATTGATTTACCAGATTTATCAGTAGTTTCTTGGTTTGGCGGACGGCCTCCATCACGAAATGACTTACTGCAAAGATTGAAAAGGCACTGACAGGAGCCCATAACCCGGAGCGAGCAACTCCCATACTAAGCCTATATCACGGCCTTTTGTAAGGACCAGTTTATTTTTACACACATGTAAGCGCACTTTTCCCCGCGAAAATAGAATCTCCACCATGTTTATGAGCGCATTCGAACATATCAAAAAGGAAACTAAACGTTATGAAAAGGCAAAAAATATCATTTTAGGTCTGTAGGTTTTGCTGACTGGTTTGTGGAATTTAAAAGATTTTCAAAATTCGCCAAAACCGTTTCAAAAAATAAACTGGTCCGTGAAAACTCCGTGACACGAGCGCATGGAAGTTGCTCGCTCCTGGTTATGGGCTCCTCGCATTGAACAATGGCTACACCACAAAACAAAAGGGAAACAACAATACTTTCCGCAACATCAAGAAACACCCGATTTATCCAGTAGGATCTCCGTTTCAAAAAACCAAAAACACAATACCAAAAAATACTTGTTTTATTTATTTATTTGTATAATTTCAGGACTCACACAGCTGTGAAGATCGCCCCACGTTACAGCGAACCAACAGTCTACGTGTTAGACGCCTCAAAGAGCGTAGTAGTGGTAAGAGAACTGTTGTTTTTTATTCATTTCATCTAAGACTATAATGTGGAGGGTGCGCGAGTGGAGAGGAATTTTCCTCTCCTTCCTCCCTCACGCGCCTTTCGCGTGTAAGTGCGCTAAATTCCCCCTGTTTTCTTCGAATATCTGCTTTGCAGGCTATTTCATGTCTCATTACCATTTTTTATTTAAATTTAATGTGCCATTACTCATGTTTGCTAAAGGAGTTTTAAACGTTGTGAGCGCTTTGTGCCGAGTAAAACTCTAGCCTTATAATAAACTGTCCTATTTCATCGTAGTGCTCCGCTTTAATAGACGAGAATTCAAAAGAAGATTTTGTAGATGAAGTAAAAGAAGAATATGAAGAAATCCGGGATGAGCATTATGACTCTTTGAAGGTAAGAAAGTTTCTTTTTCCATTTGCTGGAAAGCGTTTTTTGATTCCGGCATACCACAATTGCATTAAAAACGTGCAATCACGAAGAGACCTGCCAAGGGTAGGGTGGGCAGGGATGGAGGAACAGAAAACGTGCAACCTAACGAGTATGAAGCGCGGAGAAACAACTGCTGTCACTTACGCCATTTCCGAGCGACAGTACATTTGAAACCACTTAAAAGCGCGGGAAAAGTGCGTGCCAGCGCGGGAAATCGTGCTGCCGGGGCCAAGCCTGCAACGGGTATGAACGTCGGGACAATTTACTGCGTGACGTTATGACCAGAAAACGTGCTAGTGGTTTAAGCGCCGGAAAGGGGAAGACTGTTGATTTTATTGTGTGTTTTTTTACAGGATCGTAAATACCTATCTCTGGAGAAATCACGTTTAAAGAAAGCGAACTTGGGTTGGATTGACTTCAAACCAGGTAGAAAAGAAGCGTTTTTGTAGTTCTTTTTCCTTTTGCAGCCTGTAGTATTCTAACAGCCTTTTCTGTGTTTTGAGGATCAGAAAGGGATCCAATGATAGCCCTGGCCTTTCAAAGCAACCTTTTTGATAGTACTTTCCAGTGGTACTGTTATTACACTGTTCTGTTTTGGTTTGGCCCGGGTTTGGGGGGGGGGGGGGGGGGGAGGGGGGGAGATAGTGTTAAACTAAGACACCCGTAAAAAATTGTCAGAGTGTCCCACAGTTCCCAAAATTAATTGTCTTCCATGTAACCCAAATTGGAAGAGCAGAGTATAATTCGGCGCTTCATTCATTTCAGAGTGTATCTGCTGTATACCGTTAGATCGCGCATGCTGGGTATTCAAAAGACACCTGTACACCCGTATTCTCAAAAACCGACATTGGCTGTTGTCATTGTAACTTTTGAATCTGTGAATAAATAAACCTGAATTGCGACCATTTAAATGAAAGCCACTGAGCAGTCCTTTCCTGTGGTACTGCTTATTATGCTGTAAAAGGTGATTCTGATTTTTGAGTCTTTAGAGAAAATTCTGAAGTGCGACCATTCAAGTGAAAACAACTGAGCAGTACTTTCCTGTAGTACTGTTAATTGTTCGTTACGAGGGAGTGCTAACTTTTGATTGTTAGGGTAAAATCCTAAACGGTAAAAGGTTCTCGTACACTTTGAGTGTTATCAGTAAATCCATTTTCTACTGCTTTTCAGTTCGTCCGTCGTTCTTGGGTTCGAAGGTGATAGATGACTGTGAACTCGGTGAGCTCATTCCTTACATTGATTGGAAGCCTTTCTTCGATGTATGGCAGCTGAGAGGAAAATATCCCAACAGGGGATATCCAAAAATCTTTCAAGACAAGACAGTCGGTAAGCACCCTCCTGACCCTGACTACGTATGAGTCACCGTGTCCTGCTTATTCTACGGTGATTAAGAAGTTTCTTTTGTAAGAATGTACAAGTAAAGTCACGCGGCTACTACAGTCTACCGCGGTACAACCGTACAAGGGGTGGGATGTAGGATTTGCACCCCTTCCTCACCCCGTTGGGGGCGGGAAAGCGGTGCTATTGTGAATCTCTGATAATAGGGAGCTTAAGCAACAACAACGGCAACGGCAGCGAAAACGTCACTAAGAAAGCGGGCTTCGTGCTATTTCAAACTATATTTCTCTTGTTCCATTTCATGCAATTTGTATAGGTAATAGCAAGATTAGCAGTGATATTTGGCATAAATACCACGAGTGATATTTCAAAATTGTTATACGTGAAGTTTGAGACAATTTTGAAATATCACGAGTGGTATTTATGGCAAATATCACGAACAAATCATGCTATTATTTGTTTATTCTACTGCCCACAAAAGGTTTGTAACTTTCACATGTAGGTATTTCATATTAAGCTGAAATACCACTGCCCTAAGCCAATCAAATTGCAGAAATTTCTCATGTAGTAGTACAAGTTTAATGTTAGGGAATTCTTCTAGAGTGGATTCTGAGGGACTGTATTTTTAGAAGTTCACAAGAAGAAAAAAGAATATCTTTTTTTGTGTGTTCACGTCCTCCATGAAACGTGAAACTATGAAGTTTCACCTCGTAGTTGTGCAACGACGGTAAAGAAATGCACCAAAAAGCGTGATGAACGTGCAGGCTTGTTCCAATCTAAACCTACTCCATTTTTGCCGTTCTCGTTGTCGTCGCCTTTGTCGTTGCTTAAGCTCCCTAATATCTAGATGACGAGGTGGGTGTAGCCTGCGAAAACATCAGTTTCTCCTCGCTCTTCGTCGCTGGGGACATTTCGCGCGGAGGAACGTCTGCGACTCAGCGACAGAAATTCCATACTGATGACGCAAATCAATGTTTACGTAATAAATCCGGTAGTCATGGGGTTCCAAATATAAATTTGTCTAATTTTGCGTGTCTTCTGGTCGATTTTGGTAAAGTGCTGTGTTGATCTGCCCACGAGCTCCAGCAAAACTCAAATGCTTCTTCTAGAGAAGACTAACAAAACAAAACAGTTCTATCTCTAACAACACAGTTAAAACTGTTTTGTTAGAGATTCTTTGCGTTTACATTTGACCTTTGTGGCCTTTTGTCTTTTGTCTGTCATTCACAAACAATAGCTAAAACAATGTAACTGCTGCGTCGACCAATCAGCGCTTCTGACCGGATTCCGGACAGATTTTACGTCATCAGTATGGAATTTCTGTCGCTGAGTCGCAGACGTTCCTCCGCACGAAACGTCCCCAGCGGCGAAGAGCGAGGAGAAACGGATGTTTTCGCAGGCTAAGCTGGGTGCGACTAGCCTTGTTAAACACTTCGCTTAAATTATGTTGGGAGCATTTTGCACGTTAAGAGTACGCAAAACTCGCTTTTTTGATAAATTTGGGTCGATGACGGTGACCTTAATGTTCGTCACCATAGCAACTCAATGCCACCAAGCTATGCCGAAATGCGTCGACGGAGTGAACTGAACAGGCAGTGATGACAAGGTCGCTTGACGACGAGGTGTGTCGTCAAGGATCGTCCGAAAAAGTTTAATAAAAAATTGTGTTAGAAGGCCCATTTATTAGTTGTCCAAGAGAAAGTATCCTTCTTGTTATTGAAACAGGCAGTGAAGCGAAAAAACTATTCGACGATGCTGAAAGCATGTTGGAGAAGATCACTAAAACTAAATCTCTATGGCCAGTCGGAGTGGTTGCTTTCTATCCTGCCAATAGCGTCGGTGATGATATCCACGTGTTTGAGGATGATGATGCTAGGAAGGAATCACCACGTGCCGTGTTCTATGGCTTGAGGCAACAGGTTAGCGAACAATGTCAGACGCTGGTATCCGTTATTTCAAGTATAAATGGTACAATATGAATAAGTGTTGAAGATTAGATATCACCTCTTTGTATTTTGTTCGTGTTGAATTTCGGCCATTTTGAATAACTTAGACGTGGTGCTATTGCTAGCGTAAAATTGTCCACCAGTGTAGAGTCCTATACTAAGGGTAACTTACACTGGACAACGTTTCGCACTGTTTGACGAGTCAACGTTGCCTTTTGATTCTGTTTTTTTGCCTTTAACTGTTTAAGGTTTGCCCGCGAGTTTTCACTTTTGCGGCGTTTCGACCTTGCGACCAGTTTAAACGAGTTACTAAGCTACGTTTGCCGTTAACTTTCACCTTGTATGACAGAGCTTGGTGAAAGCAGAAATTTGTACCGCTTAAATCAGCTGAGGTTTTTTCGGACTCTGTCAACTTATCCCCAAAGACGCATCTAACGAAGATAAAGTTTCTACAGATAAGGTGACTGTTCAAGCTTTTATTTTCAGGCTGAGAAGGAACCTGGTGTCGAGGATCCATACTATTGCCTGTCAGACTTTGTAGCACCGCTGGATACAAATGTCAAGGACTACATCGGCTGCTTCGCTGTTTCAGTCATGGGAGCCGAGGAAATGGCCAAAAAGTAAGAAGAAGTAATTTACCAGGAATGTTGATGTTTAGTAGACGGTACTTGGAAAACATTGTAAGGAAATGTAACTACTTCGATCCGATATTCCCTTGAATTACAACTTGAAGTAAACATTCTCCTTTCACAGATTTGATGAGGAAATGGATGACTATAGTGTCATAATGGTTAAAGCTCTTGCCGACCGCTTAGCAGAGGTTAGTAATCAGTAAAGTCGTCGTACATTGTTTCATCTCAATGTCTTTTATCAACTGAAACATGTGACATATGTATTGTTTTGTTCGTACCAGGCTTTCGCCGAACAACTCCACGAACGCGTTCGCAAAGAGTTGTGGGGTTATTGCAGCGATGAATTACTGGATGCTAAAGATATGCATAGGATCAAGTATCAGGTGGGTTTGATTACAACATCTCTTATTTCTCTCAGACAAAAGAGTTTTTACTTCTATTCCTAAGGTGGCCGAGTTTTTCCATATTATTTTTCAGCACTTAAAAGTTTTTTAATGGTAGATGCAGCGAAAATGTTCCCAAATGAATGCTTAGTTGCTAGGGAACAAGAAATATTTGTCATCTTCCGTAGCAACGGGACCACCTTTTTTTATGACGGTTCATTTAATTTCATCTTCTAATAACTCGAAAACGAGCACAGCTTGATCAGTTTTCGACAAATGTCAACTTTCTGCAAAACTGAAAAAATCTTTGGAGAGAGTAACAGAACTTCCTTTAAATTTCCACGAGTTAATATTGGCTCTAAAGTGTCGGGGGCTCAATTTCGATTTGCGATCGAAATATCCCTCTCTTTTGCTAGGGCATTCGACCTGCTCCAGGTTATCCGAGTCAACCAGACCACACAGAGAAACTCACGATGTGGGAGTTGATGAACTGCGAGAAACTCAGTGGAATCAAGTTAACAGAATCGCTCGCCATGGACCCTGCCGCTTCTGTGTCCGCCGTCTTCTTTGCTCATCCTAAAGCTGTTTACTTCTCCGTAGGAAAGATCTGCGAGGATCAGGTATAACATTACAACGTTAGATCTTGTTTTTACAGTTAGTGAGTAGTCTGAGTAAGGAGAATATAAATGATAGTGTTGGCGTTGATTTTTGGGATCATTTTGCTTTTCTGGGAAACTGCCCACCTACCCCTCCCCAAAGCCAACATTGTTACTTACTTCTCACTTAGGGAAAAATGCTGGCTTAGGTTAGGGGTAGGAAGGCAGTTTCTCAGAAACGTAAAATGATCCAACTTATGTAGATCCGCAAAAAGGGGGTGGGGAGGGGAGAAAAACAGCGAAAGGGGAAAAGGAAGGAGAGCGTCCCTTCTCTCTTTCTCTCTCCAACCCGTTATTTCGTCTGCCACATAGGCTCCGCTGTATTTTGTCCCGTAGCCCCAGTTTTTGCCTGGATTGTCGGCAAATAACCATTCAATTAAGCCTGTCAAGTACGAAGACCAGGACGTGTAATAGCTAATGTAGCCTTAGGCTTTCTCGTCTGTAGATCTAGGCTTTTTAATGTAGAGTGATGTGACTATATTCAAGTCAAATCTCTGACTCTGGCAGTAGGTTCACCTGGTATTCCTATTTTCCCGTATTTTAGAAGGTGAAATTTAGAAGTCTTCTTCAATCGATTAAGTTTTGAGTTCTCTGTTGACATGTATTTGATGCATGAGGAATTTTAGAGAAGTTATTTTCTAACGCTTTGGTCCTTTTCTGCGTCGCTTCCAGGTCAAAGATTACGCGAAGAGAAAAGAAATGCGGGTTGAAGAAATAGAAAGATGGCTCTCGCCTATTCTATCTTACGACAGAGATTGAACTGCCAGAAGCGAGGAGATCTCTTAAATCTCTTTTTATGCTGTTCATCAACTCCAGTCGCAGAAGACGGGTGTTGATCTTGTGCAGACGATCTTCAGGATTGTGCGAAGATTTTATCAGTGGATCTTTGATACGTTTGTTGTTGTGGATTGCACAACTTGTCATTTGATCTCTTGACGAAATATTTAAATGATGTATTTTTTAACACTAAGGGCTTGGAAAAACCGGATTGTTTGTAATATTCGCAGAAACTCTAACGTATTTATCAGTGTTATCGGGCCAGAATACAAGACTTGCTGAGAAGAGCCGTTTAACACAACGTAGGGGACGGGATATCGTCTTGTGGTAAATTTTGATCACCAATGTTCGTGCTGCAGTCGAGCTTCAGTCGAGCCAGTTAACACGGCAGTAGCACGACGTTTGAAACAGGCCTAAGGGAATTCGGATACCAGAATGTGCAAAATTTTGGCATGTGGAATCCATAATCCAAGGAAATTTTGCTATTGGAATCCGGAATCCTGGGCTTTGGAATCCGGAATACAACTCTAGTAATCCGGGACACATTAACGATTGGAATCCGGAATCCAAGTTCCACTGACAAAGACTGGAACCCAGTTCCTGGAATCTGGAATCCACAGCGTGGAATCCAGAATTCAAGACTGTACATGGGGCAACCTCTACGTCCCAAGAGTGACCAACATCCATTGCCTCCTAACAATATCATTACATAATCAAGGAAAAGGTGATGAGAATATTTAAAATGATCACCAAAGGGGAAATGCTTTGATCTTTTGTCAAATTCTTTCAATGGATTCTGAAAGAAAATGTATGGAGACCAGTGTGGAGAATTTGTATCTGGATATTGGACCTTACAGGGTCAAAGGTTTTCTCTTCTATGTAGAACTTGTGCACCAATTTACGACGTCACAACAGTTACCAAGGTGGTTTACCATGAACAAAAAGTTCTCTGAAAATTGCGGTCGGTGGAGCAAGTGGAACATAAGTATTTCGGTGGATTCAGTGGAAAAATTTCGGGAGCATCGAGACTTCTGAAAAGGTAGTCCTGTTTTCTCGGACGAAATGTTCGCTTGCCCGGGGCAATTAAATGCTTGTCTTACTTAATGATCTAGTTGGAGGATGACTTGTCGAGATCCCTGACCATTGGAGGAGTAAACTTTAAACGTTACTTGGCCCGCAATTAAATCTACATTTCCCGGACTGCCGGACGGAACTGTTTTTTGAGCCCTAAATTAGTGTTCCATTTCTTCAAATCCACCTTTGAAACTAGTTTCAAGCCATCCCCTTCTCCCCCCGCCCCAACCCTTTCTTGAGGATCTGCTTCCGCCACTACGGTGTGCAATGGAAGGCCGGCTGTTTACAAGGAGGGAGCAAGATCCTAGCAGCAGGAAGATCCTAGAAGATCCTGTATTCAGGTTACATGCAAAGGGTTGTGCCTAGCGCTAGGATCTTCCTAGCTTGGGGGTAGGAAGATCTTAGTACTAAGAAAGCAGCACTAGAAAGATGTATCATGTAAACTGCTTTCGGGGGATAAATGGTGGCGGGTCGCTCAGTGGATAATCACGGCAAAAAAGCCTACAAATTCGTTTGGCGCCACCAGTTGTAAAGTACTGCCATCTGCTGCAGAAAGGTAGGTAATAACGCTAATAAAGAAAGCAGAAGCGGGGCGCAAATTTCATGTTTGTTATTGTCGCCCGCCCTCTTAAATTTCCTCTCAACTTGGTTAATCACGCGGGATAAAATTTCCTCATGTAAACCCAACGAAATATTGTTCCGCCTTGTAGCTAGCTTCCATGATCTTCCTAATGCTGCGATCTTCTTTTCTTCCATGTAAACAGTTCCTAAGAGTTTTTTGCAATCAGTTAAAATTTAAAATTTGGATGAAGTTCGTTTTGTTTGAGCAGCTGTTAAAGGTACAGTTACTCGTGCTGAGCACTTAACTCTGTAATTTCGTTTTGCTAATGGATAGTTTTGGCATAACGTCTTCTGGATATTTCGGAAACGTGGTACCTAAACCAACCTGTGCTAAGCTTTAATTAGGTGTAAATCAATTATTTAACGCCATTTACGTTTGAGTGAACTTCAGAACTTTGGTGATCATACTAATTTATTTCACTCCAACGAACCATGCAAAAAATGTAAAATTTGAAAACAGCACCAAAGTTTAGAAAGCTTGGGCGCATTAGTCAAATCCTGGGCTTCGGAATTTGGAGTACAGTTTAAGGAATCCGAAATTCTATTAACGATTGGAATCCGGAGTTCCACTGCCAAAAATCAGGAACCAGGACCCGGAATACGAAATCCAAGATTCGGAATCCATGGCGTAGGGTCCAGAATCTAAGACTGTCCTAGATCCCTTACATACAACGACCATGCCATAAAAGAAAGAACTAATTATATAGCGGTTCTCCTTTCCCTTGTTTGTTTCAATAGTGACATCCTTCACATTTGTTGTAATTTCCTCCTGGCGTACCGTCTTCCCCGGGCAGGTATAGACCTTAAACAATTAATAAGTGGTAAGCATCACGTTGCTATTTCTCTTAAAACCTGAGGTATCGGTTGTCACTCAGACTAATGCGTTACGAAAGATAATCTGTAAATATACTTCACTTAGGCGGTACCGCATTGTTTCTTGCTTTTAGAGACTGCACTGACGTACACGTGTCTTGGATATGCACAAATGGTTTAATGGTTAGTTAAACACACAATGGCTCGTCAATGATGTTTTTTTCCAGAAAATGATGTTTATTTAGCTGCCATTAGCTATATTTGACGTTAAGAAGCAAACGGGTGGCTATTTAAGTACAGCTGTCGCGTGCTTTATCGAACAAAGTATCGCGAAATTCATTTTTCACGTGCGGTTGAAATTATTCCAGCAGTAAAATGTTTCCACCTCCATCCAATTACTGGTTCCTTTTCTTCGTGTTATCTACTGTGCTAGCTGCAGGAGCCTACGCCCAAGGTTAGTTTATTCTGTTTTCAGGTGAACAATTTTGCTCGTAAATGTTACCCAGTTCTTAGCTCTACTAAAGCCATGTTCAGAAAAAATATCAGTGAAAAAAGAAACTCAGAAACCACAGAACAGGCACGATGATGAGGACCGTACGACAAACGAAAAACGGACCAAGTTTTTACTGAGAACATGGAAATTCAGCAAAGTTTAAAAAACTTAAAAAAAATAATTACGAAAAAGGTCAGATGTTGTTTCGTGGTCGTTTAACGAACAACTACAAAGACAATTCAACTTTTTGTCATGGAAATCGTAGAATATAAGAGCCGGCAAACGCGGAAACAAATTTCTCTTCGTCAAATTCGTATACTGAGAAATCTTGGAGACTTCAGAGCACATTCAAGACAACTTAGGAGCAGCTATAAAAGAGGGCTGAATATTGACCAACTGAGCAAAATCATTGCAGGCAAAGTTTGATTATCGAAAATTAACGAGAAGAACGTACTCGTGGGCATTTATCTTTCCGAACCAGTTTTAGAAAAAAAAAAATAGTGTTTTTCTTTCTTTTGATACTTCGCGGCTTTGCGTGAATAAACGAGTAAAGGAAACACGAAAAGAGGCAGGACGAGAGCCTCTCAAACACAGCGGGAAACAGTTGCATTAAGTTACGTTATGCAAACGGGCTCTATAGCTCTGTAAAACCGGCTGAGTGAGTGCCGTTACGTTCTTATTGTAAACTTTGCAACGTTTTTACCCATGAGTGACTATATATTTGGATCTCCAAGTATACCCAAAGGGGATCGAGTTTCTTTGTAATCTATCAGTGCAGCACTTAAAGAGTTTGGTGTGCAAACGAGAAAACCGACTGAGCCCTGCCGGCCGTATAGTCCCTTATTTGGCTTAAACGGGTAGGTGCCGCTGAACAGGGTATGGTTTTTAAAAGTTCTTTAGTCTTGTAAAAACAGCACTATTTAATGTATTCGCCACTTTGAGCTTGCGCGGGAACCGGATCGAGATGGTTGTCAAAGTGCATTGTGGGACAGTTTTGGGGACGGCATTTCAATATGGCGACAATTTCGTCCCCCAAAACAGTCCCACAATGCACAGAGTGTTTTAAGGGATTGGAAGCCTTTAAACTGGTGTGGAGGCTAGCGTTGAGCGTTCTATATTTGTAACACCGACAATCTTTGTCTAAAAATAATTGTAATTCCATGACAGTTGGTTTGAAAAACTACTAAATCCTCTATGCAAAGCGAAATGAAGCAGGGTCTTGAAATATGGTCTCCTGTCTTCAACAGGGTAGCAAAGTGAACAATTTTTGTTTTAAACAAGGTCAGGGTTTGAACGCCCCACGGGAACACCTCTACTTAAAATTCTTAAAATTTTCTTGTGTGCCCCTCAACCCCCCCCCCCCCAACTCCCTCGGGGGATCAAGACTAGTAGGGTTTTAAAAATGTGATGGTTCTTACAGATCTGGATGCTACATATCGCCCAGATCTTCGCCGAGATGTTTTTGTAAAAGAAGAGTACCACTTTTTAAACGTCTCTGGAATTGGAACTTTTACCGTGTACGACAACTTTGACTGCACCTTTGAATGCCTCGGCAATCCGTCATGTTTGTCTCTGAACCTGGCCGCCTCCAAGGGAGCCGATGGAACACTTTGGTGCGAATTGTTGACTTCTAGTAAATACATCAACCCAGACGAGTACAAAGAAAACAAGACTTCACATCACTTTTCCTTGAAGGTGGGTTTAATTTAAGCGTGGTAGGTAGGGAGGTAGGTAGGTAGGTAGGTAGGTAGGTAGGCAGGTAGGTAGGTAGGAAGGTAGGTAGGTAGGTAGGTAGCCTGCTCCAGGCTCCGAGATAGTTGGGCCCACTGAATTGAGGGAACGCGAAAACGAAAGTAAAACAGGAGGAAACTGGGGAAAGAAAGGGCGGCGGAGCCTGTAATCATTTCTTTAAAGGACCCGTTCCGGTATACCAGTTTCTGGTATACCCTCTGATTGGTCAGATTTGACAGATTATATCAACACTCTCAAAGCGAGTCGTTCCTGTCACTCAGAAAGATGGCATGCGGCGCCCACGCGCGTGAAATAGAGAAATCTACGATAACTTTTGTGTTGAACAAATGTTTACGAGATTTCCCGCGCGTAGGAGCGCTAAAGAAAGAATAGAAGACCTGCCTTGTGAACTTGGCGCGAGGAAAAAATGCTTTTGCAATCCTGCCCACCGGCTTCAGTCTTGCCTGATAACAGAGTGTCAATAACAGAACAGTCGCAAGAAGGAGTTATCTTCTCGCTCCAGTCCAGACACACATTATCTAAGGATCTCTTTAGAAAACCAAGCTGGAGGTTTAAAAAAAATCAAAAGACTAATTACTAAACTAAGACAATGTAAAAATAATTTGAATAAGACTTCGGACATTTCTTCTACTGAACAAAGAGTTTCCAGGGCCAGAGGTGGTGTGGTCATTAAATATTGAATTGTCACAGAGCCGTCTATACAGCCGTGTATACATAGTGAAAGAGAGTTCAGATAAGACGAGCGAATATCGTATCTGGCACCTCTAAAAACCTCAGACATCGCGAGATGGAATTCTTTTGAGTTTATCTTTCAACAATTTGCCGCATTGGTTCCACAGAGGGGAACAATAATCAAAGTAGGGCTGTACTATACTCTTATACATTGTTTTACAAATGTAATTGCATTAGTTTTATGAATGATCTCGTAGTCTCAACATAAAACACTTCAACGGATTATGAATTTGAATTTTAAAAGAAAAATGCAAGCCTTGTTTTGTTTGCGATTTTATGAGGGCAGGTGGGGATGGACATGTCTACTGAAAGATTGTAATCATGTAAATGCTGGCTAAGAGCTATGACATATTAAACAGCTTGTTTTGTTTCGTTTGAACACATTATAGTGACAGATGGATAAACTCAAGTCTAGTTTTTTTCATCTCGTGGGTAATGGCTTATTTTTTCCTTAGTCAGCAAACGACTGAGTAGATTCTCAGAAAGGCCAACATAGATTTCATCCCAGCCATCTGTGAATTTAAGAGATGAGTACAGTCAACTCTCGCCCTGCGGACACCTCGCTATAACGAACACCCCGATAATACGCGTACAGACAGCAGCTAAATCCCAGGAAAACATAAATCACAGACATTTGGCTGAAATAAACTCCCGCTATTACGGACTCTCGCTAATGAGGGCACTAACAAGAGGTCCCTACTGTGTCCGCTATAACGAGAGTTGACTGTATTAGGTAAGGAAATGGACAGCTGAATGGGGAACTGATCAAGTTGCCTCTAGTAGAATTGGTGAAAAAAGATGCAAAGTATCTTTTTATGTCTCTTCCAGGGTAGATTCCGGCCGAAATCCTGCGTCGAATATGGGCAGCAAGGTGCCTACAAAGATGGAGTTTATAAGATTTATGACAACAGCGGAAACACTTTCCCAGCCTACTGTGATTTGAGATCTGAGCCTGGTATTGCATGGACACTGGTCATGTCGTGGAGTAGAGAAAATCGCGGTATTTCTTCATTTAAAAGAGCCCCATTTCATATCAATGCCGCAGAAAACGAGAATTCCTCGAACTGGGATCGTTACCGCTTAAGTCTGGAGCGAATGAGATCTCTGCAAGCTCACTCCACCCATTGGCGAGCAACATGCAGCTATCCGACCCACGGCATCGATTTCAGAGACTACCTCCGTGGAAACTTCAAAGACTTTAACATCATCGACTTCCTCGGGGCGGGCACGTGCAAGAGAGTGGAATACATTAACATCAGGGGTTACAACGGCACGAATTTGACGGCGCCTTTCTGGCAACTACTCAGTATATCCACTCTGCATATCGACAGTAGATACACCAAATGTGAGTTTAACGCTGCTAGTACTGGCGCCGTGTCAAGTGAAGACAACTTTGGCTACTATGGGTCCTTCAACACCAACTTTCGCTGCACACAGGGCACCCAGTCGACCACCCAGTGGTGGTTTGGAGCTCTTGTCTAAACTTTTACTAGGGAACTTAATTGTTGATAATGGGTCAAAGAATTAAGGAACTGCTTCTGCAACTTGACTTGAAATTAACATTGATTTATAGACGGCTGGTAAAAGGTAATGAACGGATTTCTTTTTAAAAATCTACGAGAGAAATAATTAATTATTTTAGCCTGAATTTCAGACGATTACTTCGAGTCAATTACTCCTCTCACTATAAAGCGACCAACCTCGTTCCCAGGGTTCTCTCCTACCCGCCCTACCCTCTCTCGCTCCGTAGGGCGGGTAGGAGAGAACCCTGGGAACGAGGAACGAGGTTGTAAAGGGACTCGAAGTAACGTCAGAGACTACGTCGGCGGGAACTTTAAAGACTTTAACATAATGGACTTCCTTGGTAATGGCGAGTGTAAGAGAGTAAAATATGTGGATATCCGAGGGCACAATGGCACAAACCTCACGGCACCGTTTTGGCAAGGCTGGGCTTTGCATACTGACAGCTCTTCCGGTTTGTGCGAGTTCAGCGCAACTGTTGGAGCGGTATGAAGTGAAGACAACTTTGGCTTTTATGGTGGATTTAATCCCAAGTTCCGGTGCACACAGGCAGACAACTCTACTACTCAGTGGTGTTTGGAGGTCATCTTAAAAACTAAGTAGTTACAAAACGAGAAATTCAGTCAGAAGGGATCTCTTTCAGGACGAAGGAGCCTTTAGATTGCACTGCCTTATAAGCTGACGAACAAAATGCATCCAGTATTAGTCTCGTAGATCATAAATTGTTTAACAACCTTTAAATTGGAGACCCTCTCAATTAAGGGGTACTAATGTAGGCCGTGACTTTAAAGTACTAAACGTTTTGTCATGATTAATATAATAATAATAATAATAATAATAATAATAATAATAATAATGTGCATTTATATAGCGCGAACTTCTGTATAAATATTCAGTTGAGAATTACAGTATTACTAAAATTATAATTAAAATGTAAAATATTCAATAATATTAAAACTGAAAAATTGAGTTTTAAAATCTAAACTATTAAGGTAGTACTAAAACTACTAACTATTAACTTCTTAGCATCAGGATAGAATTAAGCCGAAGGACCTGCCAGTGTAATAATAGGGAAATAACAGTGAAATTCTTCTAGAGCGCAGCTACATAATCTCAACGCGCTTTAAAAATGTAAAATAAAATATATTAAGAAATATACAAACTAAATTTAAAATGTTTTGAGCTTTCTTTCAAAGAGAAATAAAGTTTGCGAGTTTTTAATGTCTACTGGCAAGGAATTCCAGAGAGTAGGTACAGCTACATTGAAAGAGCGAGCACCTTATGGCTGTGTCTGATGATTAGGTACTATCAATGACAGACCCCTGGATGCAGAACGAAGACTTCTGTTGGGGTGATGAATTTGCAGTAGATCACAAATGTAGGACGGGGCCATTCCATTCAGTGCTTTGTAGGTTATGATTAGAATCAACTTAATCCTTCTGGACTAAACGCAGGTTATACCGGAGAAATGGGCAGAAATGTTAGTCTTTGTAGTAATTCTCGCAGGGGCATTTAATACAATACGTTGCAATTTATCCAGCTGCTTTTTCGAGAACCCAAATAGGAGACTGTTGCAAAAGTCAATTTTACTTGTTAAAAGTGGGTTGATCTAAGTAGTTTCTAATCTTTCCAATATTACGCATCGCTAAGGACGCCGATTTGTAGATATTATTGACTTGTGTTGACATGTCAAAATGTTTATCTAAAACGACACTAAGATCAAGATCTGTAGAGTCCCCGAAATGACCCCGACCCCGAAATGATCCCCAAATCGACCCCGAAATAATCCCCATTTCTCTTCACGTCGACCCCAAAATAATCTCAAATTAATTTTTGGAATGGAATGGTATTCCGCCACGGAATTATTACAAGTCTGTTGCAGCGTTTACGTTCTTGAAATTCATTTAACATTTCATTACAGTTTATGTGATTTGTAACGCTTTTGTCGTCTGCTGTAATCATCTTTATGTCTTGGCGTTTGCATCTTCAACATCATTATAAATTTTAAAAAAGTGTTAAAACACCATTCTTAAAATTCACTATATCCAAGACATGCACTGAGTTTTAACTTCATTTTTAGGATTTAACATCCATGCAGTTTTCTCAGCTTTCAGTTGAAGTTCATGGTGTTACTAAAAAAATACTAAACTTAGTGTATTAAATAATATTTTCTACTAATCCAGTTCAAAGTGTAATCCTAAATTAATGTCATTAAAGAATGCAGGCAAGTAAAGATTATTGGTGAAAATTTAATTAATGTTGTGCATTTTGCTCGATTCATAGTTCTAGAACATCATTCCATCCCTAACATTTCGGGTTCGGCGTGAAGAGAAATGGGGATCATTTCGGGGTCGGTATCATTTCTGGGTCGATTGGGGGATCATTCAGGGTTGGGGATCATTTCGGGGGCTGTACAGATCGCATACTGCAGATTCCAATTTAATAGTACTAGCACCAATATTTATGGAAGGGATGGGATCAGTGTTAAGAAACTTTGAAGAAAAGTGGATAACTTTGGTCTCAGCTGTGTTGCAAAGCAAGAAGTTTTTGGAGTAAAACCAATACTGTAGCTTATACAATCTTTAATTTTACCGATGGATGCATTTCTATTGCTGAGCCCCATTGCGAGGTAAATCTGACTATTGTCAGTTAGAACATAGGATGGAGGCCGTGTGAAAGGACAATATGCTGAACCGGAGCAACATACATGGCAAATAGGACAGGTCCCAGGATTTACCCTTGTGGAACACCAAAACGCAGCTGACTATCCACTGAGACAACAGATCTTTTATGGACTAATCGTTTTTGGTCCGCTAGATACGAAGCAAGCCATTTAACAGCCAGATCTCTAAAGCCATATCTCTGATGTAACCTGTTCAATAACACTTGATGATCCATAGTGTCAAACGCCGCAGACAAGTCAAGTAGAACAAGGATGGTATCTTCATGTTTATCAATGGCTTAACGATTAGTGATACGCAGTAAGGCTGTCTATGTACTGTTATCCTTTCGTTTATGAAGCCGATTGTGTTGCGTGGAATAGGTCGTTATGAAGGAGATAAGAGTACATTTGGGACAGAGCACATTTCTCAACAACTTTGGATAGAAATGGCAACTTGGTGATTGACGGATAATTCTTGAAGGCCTTAGGATCAAGTCCTTTCTTTTTAAGGACCGGATTAACACGACCATGTTTAAAAGCTGACGGAAATACACCAGGGAAACACGAAGCATTCACTAGGTGAGTGATAGTTTTCACCAGGAATTCTATGCAATCCTTAAGTAGACTTGTGGGAAGGGGATCCAAACCGCCATTTTTTTTCAGTGACTGATGAAAACGTCAAGAATGGTCATGAAACTAGACCCGTATGGCATGTTGATGATTAATCGCGGCAATCGTATTTTGATTGTGTTCCATTTATTTGCTGCGATTAACATATTAACATTGTCCACGATACTCGTTGCGAATGTTACGAACCTTTCTCGTTTTGCCACGTTAACATTTTGTTTCAAAACATTATTCAAAGTTTTTTGTGTATTTCATCTCTATATTGCAAATTGTAAATTGTAATTTGTTTACCCACGGAGCACTAAGGAGTTCATAACAACTCTTTGAAACGTGTCCGTGCGTGCCAGATCGAATTGGAATTTGAAAGTGTTGGTTTTTAAGGAGAGGGGAAAACCGGAGTACCCGGAGAAAAACCTCTCGGAGCAAGAGAGAGAACCAACAACAAACTCAACACACATATGGCGTCCACGCCAGGAATCGAACCTGGGCCACATTGGTGGGAGGCGCGTGCTCTCACCACTGCACCACCCTTGCTCCCCAAATCCGGATATATATATAATTATCATATGTGATTTGATTACCATCAAGAGGTATGGTAAGCATGAACGGAGCACAATAAACATGTTGCCCTCCCTAAAAATAATGTCATATTACCCCCCTACCTCCCCATAACGGCCACACCTCTCCACAACGGCCACTTTCTTCTGTCTCCAAGGTTTCACCCTAGTCACCGGAGTCATTCTAGTCACCTAAGTCACCCTAGTCACCCTTGTCATCCTGGTCATCCTAGTCACCCTAGTCACCCAAGTCACCCTAGTCACCTTAGCCACCCTTGTCACCCTAGTCGTCCAAGACACCCTAATCACCCTAGTCACCCTGGGTATACAGTAAACCCCCCCCCCCCCCCCCCCCCACAACGGTCAAGGAAATTTATGTCATATTTATATGATTCTGGGCAGTTACTATATTTATGATAAGAGGATTGTGTTGTGAAAAAGGTGGTTTGATAGAACTTTTGTACCCAGTTAGCCGGCGACTAAGAACCTGGCCCCGGTTGTTCAAACGTTGGATAGCGCTATTCACCTGATTAATCACTATCCAGCGGATAAGTATTCGGGAAATTAACCGCACTATCCACTGGATAGAGGTTTATCCGGTGGATAGCGGTATCCAGCCTTTGAACAATCGAGGCCTGGTTTTTAAGAACCTGTCAGGTTAAAATGTGCCAGTAGGCTCCCTCTATATAAAAAAAAAACCTGCTTAGTCTAAAATTTGAAACAGATTCTTATTTGCAAAAGTTTATATATATATGTATATATAAAAAATTATGTACACTAGTGTAAATGAGATAAGTCAACATTCAGGATCCTCTTTGGAGACATAGGTGCCTAATTATAACTCCATTTGCAAGTATTGTGATGGTATACAGGTTTTACCTAAGGAATGAGCTGAATGCCACTAAATACTCTTAGCTACAATGTATTTTTTCTTCAGAAAATAAGAACCTATTTAAGAACCGAAATAGTCTAAATTGCCCTAATTACCATATGCATACCAAAATGCATATAATTTGTGTCTTCCTCTCCGATATTGCTTAGCTGGCGGATGCGAATATGAAAATAACAAATATCTTAACCGAAAACGTACGTTTTAAAAGAATGTAGACGTATCCATGACCTTTCTTAATAATCTTCGATCTACGGGATTGAAAAGATTCCTCTATATATAGTGAGGGTAAGTCGAGGGACAGCTTCTGTCTGGAAGCTGACTTATCAAGCGCAGGGAAAGATAGGAAACATATCCGTTATAAACAGTCGGTTATTCGAATGCAAGAAAACATAACGCTGTCTTTCACGCTGTGTGATCGAGTATATTCCCAAGCAGGTGGACCGTAATAGGTTTATATTTGCTCTTTAAACAAATACCTAAGCCGTTAATTATTATTCCGTGCATGCAAATATATACGGTTAAGTTATGAGTGCTAATCTCACCTCTCGGCTGAGAAATGCTGGAAAACACCCGCCCGGCCCGGATTTCTTGTATAAATAGCTCAAAAAAATGTATTCGCTTCTTAATAAGACACGACTTAGCTAAATAAAAAGATGAAGCTAAGTTCGTATAAGTGGTACAGACAAGCCTTGTATAAGACAGGTGTTATTTTTGTTCGAAAAAACGGCCCTATTGTCTCTTAAACTCATTTGTTCTTTACTCTCTGCGTTATCGATTTTCCCCCTAAAAGGGCGTTTAATAGTTTTCAGTTCTGGGCCTTGGAAAGGGCGTCAATTTTCACTTTTAATTTAAGTTTAGGTCAAAGATAAAGACGCTTACCGTAAATCCTCTATTAAGCCCCGGAGGGCTTATTTAATTTAGAAAAGGCGATAGTATCAGTTCTCCATAAAGAGCTAGAATACACAGCGGAAACGCTCAAGTACAAGAAGGTTGGAGGTCATGCAGCCGAGGATCAGAATTTCCAGTTGGTAAATAAACCATCCCGGATCAGTCCACTCGACGTTTTACAGTCATGATTGATTAATACAGTCTATCAGTTATTTGTTTGTTTCAATAGTGACATCCTTCACATTAATTTTGTTGTAATTTCCTCCTGGCGTACCGTCTTCCCCGGGCAGGTATAAACCTTAAACAATTAATAAGTGGTAAGCATCACGTTGCTATTTCTCTTAAAACCTGAGGTATCGGTTGTCACTCTGACTTATGTGTTACGGAAGATAATCTGTAAATATACTTCACTTAGCCGGTACCGCATTGTTTCTTGCTTTTAGAGACTGCACTGACGTACACGTGTCTTGGATACGCACAAATGGTTTAATGGTTTAGTTAAACACACAATGGCCCATCAATGATGTTTTTTTCCAGAAAATGATGTTTATTGAGCTGCCATTGGCTATATTTGACATTTTAATGTCAAATATAGCCAATGGCAGCTCAATAAACATCATTTTCTGGAAAAAAACATCATTGATGGGCCATTGTGTGTTTAACTAAACCATTAAACCATTTGTGCGTATCCAAGACACGTCTTAAAAGACGCTAATTGATGGGAAATATTGACCGATCCTCCAACGGGTGGCTATTTAAGTACAGCTGTCGTGTGCTTTATCGAACAAAGTATCCTGAAATTCATTTTTCACGTGCGTTTGAAATTATTCCAGCAGTAAAATGTTTCCACCTCCAGCCAATTACTGGTTCCTTTTCTTCGTGTTATCTACTGTGCTAGCTGCAGAAGCCTACGCCCAAGGTTAGTTTATTATATTTTTAGGTGAACAATTTTGCTCGTAAATGTTACCCAGTTCTTAGCTCTATTAAAGCCATGTTCAGAAAAAAAAGTCAGTGAAAAAAGAAACACAGAACAGGCACGATGATGAGGACCGTACGACAAACGAAAAACGGACCAAGTTTTTATTGAGAACATGGAAATTCAACAAAGTTTAAAAAAAGTAAAAATAATAATTACGAAAAAGGTCAGATGTTGTTTCGTGGTCGTTTAACGAACAACCACAAAGACAATTCAACTTTTTGTCATGGAAATCCTAGAATATAAGAGCTGGCAAACGGGAAACAAATTTCTCTTCGTCAAATTCGTATACTAAGAAATCTTAGAGACTTCAGAGAACATTCAAGACAACTTAAGAGCAGCTATAAAAGAGGGCTGAATATTGACCAACTGAGCAAAATCATTGCAGGCAAAGTTTGATTATCGAAAATTAACGAGAAGAACGTACTCGTGGGTATTTATCTTTCCGAACCAGTTTTAGAAAAAAAAAATAGTGTTTTTCTTTCCTTTGATACTTCGCGGCTTTGCGTGAATAAACGATTAAAGGAAACACGAAAAGAGGCAGGACGAGAGCCTCCCAAACACAGCGGGAAACAGTTGCATAAAGTTACGTTATGCAAACGGGCTCTATAGCTCTGTAAAACCGGCTGAGTGAGTGCCGTTACGTTCTTATTGTAAACTTTGCAACGTTTTTACCCATGAGTGACTATATATTTGGATCTCCAAGCATACCCAAAGGGGATCGAGTTTCTTTGTAATCTATCAGTGCAGCACTTAAAGAGTTTGGTGTGCAAACGAGAAAACCGACTGAGCCCTGCCGGCCGTATAGTCCCTTATTTGGCTTAAACGGGTAGGTGCCGCTGAACAGGGTATGGTTTTTAAAAGTTCTTTAGTCTTGTAAAAACAGCACTATTTAATGTATTCGCCACTTTGAGCTTGCGCGGAAACCGGGTCGAGATGGTTGTCAAAGTGCATTGTGGGACAGTTTTGGGGAAGGCATTTCAATATGGCGACAATTTCGTCCCCCAAAACAGTCTCACAATGCACAGCGTGTTTTAAGGGATGGGAAGCCTTTAAACTGGTGTGGAGGCTAGCGTTGAGCGGTCTATATTTGTAACACCAACAATTTTTGTCTAAAAATAATTGTAATTCCATGACAGTTGGTTTGAAAAACTACTAAATCCTCTATGCAAAGCGAAATGAAGCAGGGTCTTGAAATATGGTCTCCTGTCCTCAGCAGGGTAGCAAAGTGAATAATTTTTGTTTTAAACAAGGGCAGGGTTTGAACGCCCCGTGGGAACACCTCTACTTAAAATTCTCAAAATTTTCTTGTGTGCCCCTCACCCCCCCCCCCCCCCCCCTCCAACTCCCTCGGGGGATCGAGACTAGTAGGGTTTTAAAAATGTGATGGTTCTTACAGATCTGGATGCTACATATCGCCCAGATCTTCGCCGAGATGTTTTTGTAAAAGAAGAGTACCACTTTTTAAACGTCTCTGGAATTGGAACTTTTACGGTGTACGACAACTTTGACTGCACCTTTGAATGCCTCGGCAATCCATCATGTTTGTCTCTGAACCTGGCCGCCTCCAAGGGAGCCGATGGAACACTTTGGTGCGAATTGTTGACTTCTAGTAAATACATCAACCCAGACGAGTACAAAGAAAACAAGACTTCACATCACTTTTCCTTGAAGGTGGGTTTAATTTAAGCATGGTAGGTAGGTAGGTAGGTAGGTAGGTAGGTAGGTAGGTAGGTAGGTAGGTAGGCAGGTAGGTAGGTAGGTAGGTAGGTAGCCTGCTCCAGGCTTCGAGATAGTTGGGCCCGCTGAATTGAGAGAGCGCGAAAACGAAAGTAAAACAGGAGGAAACTGAGGAAAGAAGGGGCGGCGGAGCCTGTAATCATTTCTTTAAAGGACCCGTTCCGGTATACCAGCTTCTGGTATACCCTCTGATTGGTCAGATTTGACAGATTATATCAACACTCTCAAAGCGGGTCGTCTTTCCTGTCACTCAGAAAGATGGCATGCGGCGCCCACGCGCCTGAAATAGAGAAATCCACGATAACTTCTGTGTTGAACGAATGTTTACGAGATTTCCCGCACGTAGGGAGCTAAAGAAAGAACAGAAGACCTGCCTTGTGAACTTGGCGCGAGCAAAAAAATGTTTTTGCAATCCTGCCCACCGGCTTCAGTCTTGCCTGATAACAGAGTGTCAATAACAGAACAGTCGCAAGAAGGAGTTATCTTCGCGCTCCAGTCCAGACACACATTATCTAAGGATCTCTTTAGAAAACCAAGCTGGAGGTTTAAAAAAAATCAAAAGACTAATTACTAAACTAAGACAATGTAAAAATAATTTGAATAAGACTTCGGACATTTCTTCTACTGAACAAAGAGTTTCCAGGGCCAGAGGTGGTGTGGTCTTACGAACCTTTCTCGTTTTGCCACGTTAACATTTTGTTTCAAAACATTATTCAAAGTTTTTTGTGTATTTCATCTCTATATTGTAAATTGTATATTGTAATTTGTTTACCCACGGAGCACTAAGGAGTTCATAACAACTTGTTGAAACGTGTCTATGCGTGCCAGATCGAATTGGAATTTGAAAGTGTTGGTTTTTAAGGAGAGGGGAAAACCGGAGTACCCGGAGAAAAACCTCTCGGAGCAAGGGAGAGAAGCAACAACAAACTCAACACACATATGGCGTCGACGCCAGGAATCGAACCCGGGTCACATTGGTGGGAGGCGCGTGCTCTCACCACTGCAACACCCTTGCTCTCCAAATCCGGATATATATATATATATATAATTATTATATGTGACTGGATTACCATTAAGAGGTATAGTAAGCATGAACGGAGCACAATAAACATGTTGCCCTCCCTAAAAATAATGTCATATTACCCCCCTACCTCCTCATAACGGCCACACCTCTCCACAACGGCCACTTTCTTCTGTCCCCAAGGTTTCACCCTAGTCACCCAAGTCATTCTAGTCACCTAAGTCACCCTAGTCACCCTAGTCACCCTTGTCATCCTAGTCACACAAGTGACCCTAGTCATCCTGGTCACCCAAGTCACCCTAGTCATCCTAGTCATCCTAGTCACCCAAATCATCCTTGTCACCCTAATCACCCAAGTCAACCTAGTCATCCTAGTCACCCAAGTCACCCTAATCACCCTAGTCACCCTTGTCACCCTAGTCGTCCAAGTCACCCTAATCACCCAAGTCACCCTAGTCACCCTAGTCACCCTTGTCACCCTAGTCGTCCAAGTCACCCTAATCACCCTGGCCATCCTTGTCACCCTAGTCGTCCAAGTCACCCTAATCATCCTAGTCACCCTGGGTATACAGTCAAACCCCTCCACAACGGTCAAGGAAATTTATGTGACAGTTGCAATTGTGATTAACCGGCGAAGTTTCAGGTGGTATGATTCTGGGCAGTTACTATATGATGAGAGGATTGTGTTGTGAACAAGATGGTTTGATAGAACTTCTGCACCCAGTTAACCCGCGACTTAGAACCTGGCCCCGGTTGTTCAAACGTTGGATAGCGCTATTCACTGGATTAATCACTATCCAGCTGATAAGTATTCGGGAAATTAACTGCACTATCCACTGGATAGAGATTTATCCGGTGGATAGCGCTATCCAGCCTCTGAACAACCGAGGCCTGGTTTTTAAGAACCTGTCAGGCTAAAATGTGCCAGTAGACAGATTCTTAAACAGATTCTTATTTGCAAAAGTTTATATATATATGTATATATAAAAAATTATGTACACCAGGGTAAATGAGATAAGTCAACATTCAGGATCCTCTTTGGAGACATAGGTGCCTAATTATAACTCCATTTGCAAGTATTGTGATGGTACACAGGTTTTACCTAAGGAATGAGCTGAATGCCACTAAATACTCTTAGCTACAATGTATTTTTTCTTCAGAAAATAAGAACCTATTTAAGAACCGAAATAGTCTAAATTGCCCTAATTACCATATGCATACCAAAATGCATATAATTTGTGTCTTCCTCTCCGATATTGCTTAGCTGGCGGATGCGAATATGAAAATAACAAATATCTTAACCGAAAACGTACGTTTTAAAAGAATGTAGACGTATCCATGACCTTTCTTAATAATCTTCGATCTACGGGATTGAAAAGATTCCTCTATATATAGTGAGGGTAAGTCGAGGGACAGCTTCTGTCTGGAAGCTGACTTATCAAGCGCAGGGAAAGATAGGAAACATATCCGTTATAAACAGTCGGTTATTCGAATGCAAGAAAACATAACGCTGTCTTTCACGCTGTGTGATCGAGTATATTCCCAAGCAGGTGGACCGTAATAGGTTTATATTTGCTCTTTAAACAAATACCTAAGCCGTTAATTATTATTCCGTGCATGCAAATATATACGGTTAAGTTATGAGTGCTAATCTCACCTCTCGGCTGAGAAATGCTGGAAAACACCCGCCCGGCCCGGATTTCTTGTATAAATAGCTCAAAAAAATGTATTCGCTTCTTAATAAGACACGACTTAGCTAAATAAAAAGATGAAGCTAAGTTCGTATAAGTGGTACAGACAAACCTTGTATAAGACAGGTGTTATTTTTGTTCGAAAAAACGGCCCTATTGTCTCTTAAACTCATTTGTTCTTTACTCTCTGCGTTATCGATTTTCCCCCTAAAAGGGCGTTTAATAGTTTTCAGTTCTGGGCCTTGGAAAGGGCGTCAATTTTCACTTTTAATTTAAGTTTAGGTCAAAGATAAAGACGCTTACCGTAAATCCTCTATTAAGCCCCGGAGGGCTTATTTAATTTAGAAAAGGCGATAGTATCAGTTCTCCATAAAGAGCTAGAATACACAGCGGAAACGCTCAAGTACAAGAAGGTTGGAGGTCATGCAGCCGAGGATCAGAATCAAATCGGAATTTCCAGTTGGTAAATAAACCATCCCGGATCAGTCCACTCGACGTTTTACAGTCATGATTGATTAATACAGTCTATCAGTTATTAGTGAAGAATAATAAGGGGGAGGAGAGGGGGCCTTACTAACTTTCTTCTCCGGAAAAGAAGTGGGGGCTATTTGAGAGGGGGGACTTAATAGAGGATTTAAGTTATCTTAAATTGGCTGGTGTACCGTCTTCTCCCGGCAGGTATCGGCCTTAAAATGTATGTCTGAATATATTTCACTTAGAAAAATATAGCTGGTCCAGCATTGCTTCCAGCTTTTCGAGACCGCACTGACGTTAACGTGTCTTGGATACGCACAAATGGTTTATTAGTTCAGTTAACTGAACAACAACATTAACTTTATTATATTGAACAGATGTTATATAATTACACCAATAGAGGGACTAGGAAACCCTTACGAGCTTTTAAAGGTTCCCCTATTATTTAGTTTTTTCTTATCAGGTCTGGACGCCATTTGCATCGTATTCTAACTATGAATCTAACTATAAATTAATTTCAATTTAACTTGCACACCACTAAGCATTCTCTAAACACTGTTGTGACAAATATACATTTCAAACACAAAATGACTCATCAATAATTTTTTTCAGCAAATGATGTTTATTGAGCTCCCATTGGCTAGATTTGATAAGAAATATTGACCAATCCTCCAACGGGTGGCTATTTAAGTACAGCTGTCGCGCGCTTCATCGGACAAAGTATCCTGAAATTCATTTTTGTGGGCTTGAAATTAGTTCCATCAGCACTGAAATGTTTCCGGCTCCATCCAGTTACTGGTTCTTTTCCTTCGTGTTATCTTCATTGCTAGCTGTAGGGGCCTACGCCCAAGGTTAGCTTATTCGGTTTTTAGGCGGTTAACAAGTTTGCTTGTAAATGTTTTGACCAAGTTCTCACGCCATGTTCCGAACATGTCAATTTCACTGTTTCTTTTTTTCTTAGAACTGAGAAAAAAAAAAATCAACTAAGTTGAAAGATTTCACGATCGCTGCCTTAAGCGGTTATTTATTTAAGAAACTCTGAAACCACAGGTCAGCAATATGGTGAGGACCGACCGACAAAAAGGCAAAACCAGTGCAAGTTTTACATTGCAGTCTCCAACTCGAGAACAATGAAATTTTAGCAAAAGTTCAAAAAGGTCTGAGTCTGCTCTCGGGGTTGTTTCGTACGTGGTCGTTTAACGAAAGAATTAAGAACTCAACTTTTTCTGGTGGAAATCCTAGAGGAGAAGAGCCTGTGAACGGGAAACAAATTTCTTTTCGTTAAATTCATACTACGAAATCTTAAAGATCCTTAAAGCCGATTCACCGAGACTTAGAAGCAGCTTAAGAGGACTGAATGTTGACATGCAAAATCGTTGCAGGCAATGTGCAATTATCGAAAATGTACGAGAAGAACGGGAAAACTCGTGGGTACTGGCCAAAACGGGTATATAATTATGTGCCGCTGGCTAGGGTATGATTTTTTGAAAAAGTTCTTGAGTCTTTTAAAAACGGGGTAGACAATTTCACTATTCATTTAGCGGCTTGAACAGGTGTGCCTTTTTGGGTCGGAAGCCTCTAAAAAAGTGTAAACGCTGGCGATAGGCGGTCTACCATTGTATTAACGCCTACAATCTTTTTCCAAAAATTCTAATTTCATGACGGTTTGAAAAATCACCAAATCTCGTATCCAAAACGAGATGAAGCAGAGTCATGAAAAAAGGTCTCTTGTGTTCAGCAGGATAGCGAAATGAAAAGTTTTTGTTTAAGACAGGGTCAAGGTTTGAAGACCTCGGCTGCACACCTCTTTCTATACTTCCTTTTGGTGCCCCCCCACCCTCGGGGATCAAGTCTAGAAGGGTTTTGAAAATATGCTGGTCCTTACAGATCTAGATGCTACATATCACCCAGGTATTCGTCAAGATATTTTTGTAAAAGAAAAGTACCACTTTTTAAACGTATCTGGAATTGGGACGTTTACAGTGTACGACACCTTTGACTGCACCTTTGAATGTCTCAGCAATCCTTCATGTTTGTCTCTGAACCTGGCCGCCTCCAAAGGAGCCGATGGAAAATTTTGGTGCGAATTGTTGACTTCGAGTAAATACATCAACCCAGACGAGTACAAAGAAAACAAGACTTCACATTACTTTTTCTTGAAGGTGTGTTTAACTTAAACATGGTAAGCATTTAGGTAGGTAGGTGGGTAGGCAGGCAGGTAGGTAGTTAGGTAAGTAGGTAGGTAGGTTGGTAAGTAGGTAAGGTAGGTAGGTAGGTAGGTAGGTAAGTAAGGTAGGTAGGTAAGGTAGGTAGGAAGTAGCCTTGGTATGTAGTAGGTAGATAATGGACACGCTGACCCTAACAACACGAGGTTGGTTTCCATAAGAGCTGTTGTTGTTAAATTAAGACTAATTTTTCTAAGACTAAAATTTTAGATAGGTAGGTAAGTAGCCAAGGTAAGTAGGTAGATAATAAACACGCTAGCAACAAAAACACGAGGCTGGTTTCCATAAGAGCTGTTGAATTAAGACTAAATAATCCTAAGACTAATTACTAAACTAAGACAATGTAAAAATAACTAGAATGAGACTTTGGACATTAATTTTTCCACTGAACAAAGGAGTTCCCAGGACCAGAGGCGTTGTGGTCATTAAATATACTGAATTGTCACGGAGCCGTCTTGCATTAAGTGTGCATGTATCCATAGTGAAAGTCAGAGAGTTCAGATAACACAAGCGAATATCGTAACTGGCACCTGTAAAACCTCAAACATCACTAGATGGAATTCTTTTCAGTTTATTTTTCAACAATTTGCCGCAGTGGTCCTACAGAGCGGAACAATAATCAAAGTAGAGCTGTACTATACTCTTATAGATTGTTTTGCTGCTCTAGTTTCATTAATAATCCTAAAGTCTCAACATAAAACACTTCAACGGATTATGAATCTGAATTTTAAAAGAAAAATGCAAGCCTCGTTTTGTTTGCGATTTTATGAGGGCAGGTGGGGATGGACATGTCTGCCGAAAGATTGTAATCATGCAAATGCTGGCTAAGAGCTATGACATATTAAACAGCTTGTTTTGTTTCGTTTGAACACATTATAGTGACAGATGGATAAACTCAAGTCTAGTTTTTTTCATCTCGTGGGTAATGGCTTATTTTTTCCTTAGTCAGCAAACGACTGAGGAGATTCTCAGAAAAGCCAACATAGATTTCATCCCAGCCATCTGTGAATTTAAGAGATAAGTATAGTCTCGCCTTGCCGCGATAATACGCAGAGCAGCTAAATCCCAGGAAAACATAAATTACAGACATTTGGCTGAAATAAACTCCCGCTATTACGGACTCTCGCTAATGAGGGCACTAACACGAGGTCCCTACTGTTTCCGCTATAACGAGAGTTGACTGTATTAGGTAAGGAAATGGACAGCTGAATGGGGAACTGATCAAGTTGCCTCTAGTAGAATTGGTGAAAAAAGATGCAAAGTCTCTTGTTATGTCTCTTCCAGGGTAGATTCTGGCCGAAATCCTGCGTCGAATATGGGCAGCAAGGTGCCTACAAAGATGGAGTTTATAAGATTTATGACAACGGCGGAAACAGTTTTCCAGCCTACTGTGATCTGAGATCTGAGCCCGGTTTTGCATGGACACTAATCATGTCGTGGAGTAGAGAGAATCGTTTTATTTCTGCTTTTCACAACACTCCACTTCAGTTCAATGCGGCAGAAAACGAGAACTCCCCGAACTGGGATCGTTATCGCCTAAGTCTGGAGCGAATGAGATCACTGCAGGTCCACTCCACCCACTGGCGAGCAACATGCAGCTATCCGACTTACGGTATCGATTTTACAGACTACCTCCGTGGAAACTTCAAAGACTTCAACATCGTCGATTTCCTTGGTCATGGCAAGTGTAAGACGGTAGAATATGTGGATATCCGAGGGCACAATGGCACGAACCTTACAGTACCGTTTTGGCAGGCAAAGAATGTTTCGATGTTGTGTACTGAAAGCTACTCCGGTTTTTGCGAGTTCAACCCAACTGTTGGAGCGGTATCAAGTGAAGACAACTTTGGCTTTTATGGTGCATTTAATCCCAAGTTCCGCTGCACCCAGGCAGACAACTCTACTACTCAGTGGTGGTTTGGAGCTCAGCTTTTGAAATAGTCACAAAAAGAGGAATTAATAATAATAATCATGATGATAATGACAGTGATGATGATGATGATGATGATGATGATAATAATAATAACATATTTAACCAGGGTAAACCCGTCAGCCGAAGCTGTTATAAATACCGTACAATTCCCGAAAATAAGCCCCTCCAAATATAAGCCCCCCAAACGGGTGACACAAAAAACCCTCCGTTAAATCGCCCCTCCAAATATAAGCCCCTCTGGGGCTTGTACTTGGAAAATTGCCCTCAAATAAAAAGTAAAACAAAGCAAAAACGGTAAATTTACTTCCAACTATAAGGCTAACCCAATCGATTTTGAAACTCAAATTTCCCTTCGTAGATAAACCCCTCCGAATATAAGCCCCTCCAATATAAGCCCCGGGGCTTATTTTCGGAATTTTACGGTATGTGCCCTGGTTAGATGGGATCTCTTTTAGGACGAAAGAGCCTTTAGATTGCACTACCTTATAAGCTGACGAACAAAATGCATCCAGTGTTGTCTCGTAGATCATAAATTGTTTAACAACCTTCAAATTGGAGACCCTCTTCTAATACGATTATCTCAGTTAAGCAGTAATGATATAGGCTAACTGTGACGTAAAAGTACTTAAGAGCGAATGCACAGAAAAATCGAGCAAACCGTGGCCACAGCTCAAAACCTAACCTACCCTCATTTTAAGTCTGTAATAAGGTTTTAATGAATTTAGAACACTGCTGAGGTTTAAATTTCAAAATGCGGCCGAATTTGGGAATTATTTGAGATTTTCGATTTCAACGGTCTGCTGGCCTAAAATTAGCCGCCGAACACGGCAATATAGCCTAGCGACAGAAATGAGCTGACTTTCATAAACGAGCGAATATATTGGCAATCTTCCACTTAAATCTCAAAAAACAGATATTAACAATTTCTAAACAGCACATTTTTTTAGATTTAGAGAATAAAATATCGACGAACGAGCACAATTTTGAAACGTAATTTGCATAATGCTTATACATACAACAATTTACCGCTAAAACCAAAATCGAATTTTCTATACGGGGGAATTCTCCAAATCACCCCAAATCCCGCTTACTACCTAATGAGATATGGTACTTCAACATTATCTGAAAGTTAGTCTGGTGTTCTTGCGAACGCTTGTAAAATAGACTGATTATTTTGAGGTTATTTCGCCCCAAACAACCGCTAATTGACCCCAGGGTCAACTGACACGTGCACGTCAACTTAGTTTTATGCGTCGATTTGAGCTCGTTAAAAGGGAGAAACTAACAAGATTCTTTTAATATGTACCTGTTTTAATGAAATACACGCAATCTTCAAAAGGAGAGGCCGTTAAATGGGTAATTTCTGTTCTTGAGATCTTGTAGATTGTACCATGGCGTCTGCGAGTGGACCTGAGTCTAGGTCTGTTTTCCCGTGGCTGCGAAATCAGAATAACATCATGAAATAATTCTCGCTCGAACCTTCGTAAATGAATCAGCTTTGCAGTGCCTTACCTGAGATAAAAAGTGGGCCGAATAGGAAAACATTCTATAAGCGCAATTTGGATCCTTTGCAGCACGTAGTGTATTTGCGAAGCGGCGATGGTATCAATGACTTTTTTAAAATTAGTTACTAACCTCCGCTTGCGTGACCAGGCAATTATCGATTGTCTCCTGCGAAAAATAAGTGCACGGGAAACCAAAGCTTTCGGGATACAGTAAATTCATTTTCCTGTATGACCAGGTGTCCTTTTTTCCTATTTTAAAGGCGGTTAACTAAGATGATTAGCAAACATACTAACTGAATGTTCTGTTCTTCTGATTTTACCCCCAACCACTACGCATGAAAGGCAAATGGATTAAATTTTAAGATTCAAGGCGGTTTTAAGGCATGGGTTACCAGTGGATTAGTCAGACTTGTCATAAGGTGCATTGAACAGAAAATTACAGGCATGATATCTCTGCTATTGTGCGTCCATTAAGTGATTTTCCAGCAAACATTATTTTTTGACTTTTTTACCCCAAAAGTTTTTTCCGTTCAATTCTTATCTATGAGATCTAAACTTAGTTAAATTTCTGTAATTTGTTGTTAAATGCAATTCTGCAAACAACTAAGTATTTAATTTTGCGTAAAAGCTACATGAAATTGTACTGTTTAGCCGTAAATCATTAAAAAGAGAAAGCATCATGCTTTCTCTTTTCAAGTCTAGTAGGACTTAAGCAATGGCATTGCTTAAGTCCTAGTAAATGTTCTCCATGTCTACTAAGGAGGAAAATTAAATAGTTTGCTGTTTTCAAGAAATTGTTCTTGCCCATTGTGGTTTCAAACCAAGGATAGCAGCAAGTCTGTCGTGGTCATATACTGCTACTTCAGTGCAAACGAAGCATAGGCGCACAAGTCAGCGCTTGCGTTTAGTCAGGTGCCGAAAATGAAGTGGAAACTTAACCCCAAGGGCGTCCATGTTCGCTCCGGCTCGAAAAGGTAGAATCAGTTGTGCAGTAAAAAGTAATGCGAAAAACCTGCGGGGGCTGGGGAAAGAAAGGCGTCTTATTTTTCTTTGGCTTGTTCTATTTTCGCGACGTGGTACAGGCTACGAAATACTGACAAGCTCAGTATATGTCTTCACCACCGAGAGTCACTTGCCCTTAGCCGGACACTCCCCTCAAGTATCATGTTTCGTTCCTAAAGTTATTTCAAAGCACAGAACCAAACCTAATCAGCGGCCGAAGGCATATTTTGCAAGAAACTAGTATCCTTGTGCCTATAGGTTCAGGAACGATTGATTACTACTAGAATTAATATCAGGGTCAGAATTTGAGTGCTACAATGGGAGGGAAGGAAGAATAGGAAACCGCCGCGCACACCTGTTAAGTCTTTTATAAACTTTCTCGTCCTGACTGTTTCAAAAAAGGGCGTTGTGGCTGCTATTTAATTTACAGTGTCTGTTGCAGGTGTCGAATTAATCTTACAGCAACTGGAAACGTGGCCACGCCTGCTGAAACTAAGATTGCTTGTAGGATGAACGGCTATAGTTTGGTATATTCACGAGCGCGTTTTGTCCAGTGAACTGAGTGCGTAGTGTTTCTTAACGAAGGGATGGGGTGGGTCAAGTGAATAGTTCGGGGAACGTTTGCTCTCTTTAGGGGGGGGGGGGGGGGGTATATTTGTTGATATCAGGAGTTCTGGCCTGGATAGAGTCGTTGTAAAGCTATTTTTGCTTCGGAGTATCGGTTTACCGGTAGCTGAGCAAGGAAAAGTCAATGGTGCATTTATGGAATAATAATAGAGATTCTCATGGTCTAACAGTGCGAAGATTAGACTTCTGGTAAGGTGGCAACGATCAAGGCCCGCATTATAATTCATGATAATTGAAGGTCATGATGTAGAAAAAGCGACTAAAATGGTGGATGCCATGCAATCCTCTCGGGTGGGGGCGGCGTACCTGGCCTTAACGGTTGCCCCTGCGACAGAAGGCAAGCATGCCCAGATTGTCCACGGGTTGCTAAATGAGACCGTCCCTTTCTTAGTACCCGTTCCCTGTCTTATAATTAGACCCGGGCAAATTTCTCGAGATTGTACCATCATTTTGGGCTTAAAGCTTCCAAAGTCCAACAATAATAGCGCATGTTCGCGACGGTTTTTTAAGTCAGTCAAGTTCTTAAACCAGGCCTTAAACGGCCAGTTTTAAGTGTCGATAACAGTTAAAAAGGCATACAAGCCTCATGCAAAAGACAGTGGGAAGGAAGTGCACATCGGTGATGGGGAAAAAATGGAGTAGCCCACAGTTATTTAGGGTGTGGATCTTTCGAAACATTGTTATACTCTTGGACAGATATGCATTGTTTAAAGTTTTAGACAAACCAGGTGTAAATTTATAGTAACAAACTGTTAAATATACATCAGCAAGATTTTTGCGAATCCTATTTTTCGCTGGAGACTATCGTTTACTGGCTGGTCACGCAATCAAAGGTAACGTACTTTCCCACGTTTACTCACCTTTCGCTCTGCAATACACTGCGTTCAACAAAGGATCCAAATTGCGCTAGAAATGTTTGCTTTTCGGCCCACTTTTTATCTCAGGTAAGGCACTGCAAAGCTGATTCACTTACGAAGATTCGAGGGAGAATTATTTCTTGATGTTATTCTGATTTCGCAGCCACGGGAAAACAGACCTAGACTCAGGTCCACTCGCAGACGCCATGGTACAATCTACAAGATCTCAAGAACAGAAATTACCCATTTAACGGCCTCTCCTTTTGAAGATTGCGTGTATTTCATTAAAACAGGTACATATTAAAAGAATCTTGTTAGTTTCTCCCTTTTAACGAGCTCAAATCGACGCATAAAACTAAGTTGACGTGCACGTGTCAGTTGACCCTGGGGTCAATTAGCGGTTGTTTGGGGCGAAATAACCTCAAAATAATCAGTCTATTTTACAAGCGTTCGCAAGAACACCAGACTAACTTTCAGATAATGTTGAAGTACCATATCTCATTAGGTAGTAAGCGGGATTTGGGATGATTTGGAGAATTCCCCCATATAGAAAATTCGATTTTGGTTTTAGCGGTAAATTGTTGTATTTATAAGCATTGTGCAAATTACGTTTCAAAATTCTGCTGGTTCGTCGATATTCTATTCACTAAATCTAAAAAATGTGCCGTTCAGAAATTGTTAGATATCTGCTTTTTGAGATTTAAGTGGAAGATTGCCAATATATTCGCTCGTTTTTAAAAATCAGCTCAATTCTGTCACTGGGCTATTTTCCCGAGTTCGGCGGCTAATTTTAGGCCCGCTGACCGTTGAAATCGAAAACCTCAAATAATTCCCAAACTCGGTCGCATTTTGAAATTTAAACCTCAGCAGTGTTAAAAACTCATTAAAACCTTATTACAGACTGAAAATGAGGGTAAGTTAGGTTTTGAGCTGTGGCCACGATTTGCCGATTTTGCTCGATTTTTCTGTGCATTCGCTCTTAACGTTTTGTCATGATTAATATAATGATAATAATAATAATGAATAGTAACATGCATTTATATAGCGCGAACTTCTGTATAAATATTCAGTTGCGCATTACAGTATTACTAAAATGATAATTAAAATGTAAAATATTAAAATAACATGAAAACTAAAAAATTGAGTTTTAAAATCTAAAATATTAAGGTAATATTAAAACTAATAACTATTAACGTCTTACCATCAGGATAGAATTAGGCCGAAGGACCAGTCAGTGTAATAATAGTGAAATAATAGTGGAATTCTTCTAGAGTGCAGCTACATAATCTCAGCGTGCTTTACAAATGTAAGAAATAAAATATAAGAAACATACAAACTAAATTAAAATTGATTAAATAAAACTGACTGTTCTGAGGTTTCTTTTATACAGAAACATGACCAATGACAGACTCCTGAATGCAGAGCGAAGATTTCTGTTGGGGTGATGAATCTGCAGTAGATCGCAAATGTAGGAAGGGGCAATTCCATTCAGTCCTTTGTAGGTTATGGTTAGAATCAATTTATTCCTTCTGGTAAAGGGAGCTAATGCAGGTTACGCAATACTGGAGAAATGTGCTGAAATGTTTGAGTCTGCATAGTAATTCTAAAAGTGGCATTTAGAATACGTTGCAGGAGCGTAGCCAGATTTTTGACATGTTGTAGGGCAGTTCCCTAACGGTAGCGTCTATAGGGACCGAAACTGACCGGATTATTCACTGTAGCAGTGGATATTTTCTTTTACACAGCCCGATCTTCAAAACATGTCTTTATTCTTTCTATTTCTCTAGTGTTAATTGTATTCGTTGTATTTGATAAATCTTGAACTACCGATCTCAGTACCAATAATTCAGTACGAAAAGGGCCTTCCTTCAATGATCCATGTTACAACCGACCTATCCAATAGCGAAAAAAAAAAGTTCAGCATCAGTTTCGTTTCTTAGAAACTGTTTTAAGGTACGTCTGATTTGGAGGGTATGACCTTACCAAACAGGCGAATGAAGCCGAGAATATTCGTCTTCTGCGCCGATCTGTTGGCGCCCATTTCCGAGAGTCTCTCGAAAGTAGTCCTTTCAGGTGATCTTACATCGAATAGCAGTTGGTTTTGAAGTTCCTCATTCTGTATTGGCGTGGAAACAATGCAGACCTGATACTAGACAAGGGAAATTTGGCCGGTTTTTAAGATATATTTATAGTCCTCTCAATGCACTCTCACTGGAAGACCTCGGTCTCTACAGATGATTGACAACGTTAGAAGTGCTGTGAACGCCCACACTGGGAACTCTTGTGGACGACCATTATAGTAGTTTTTCAACAATTTTTAAATGGTGGACGACAAATCATGAGTACTTTCCATGCATATTCCATCACAAGAATTTAATTCGCTTTTCTGGAGTTGTCAAATAGCTTCTGAACTCAAAAGTATATTACTTAAGTAAAATTAATTTTTGAATTTATTTATAAGAATAATATAAATAAGTCAAGTGGGCAGAAGAAATTCTTGGCCCGGGCATACAGGCCTACAGGCTAGCTACGCCCCTGCGTTGCAATTTATCAAGCTGCTTTTTCAAGAACCCAAATAGGAGACTGTTGCAAAGGTCAATTTTACTTGTTACAAGTAGGTTGATCAAAGTAGTTTCTATTCTTTCCAATACATACATACATACATACATACATGTTTTTTATTTGGAGTCTTATACAATAAATAGTTTATCAGCTATTTGCAAATAACTAAAATTACAAACAACAAAAATTCCTAACTATATATGGCTAATAAGTTATTAATTAATTAAATCCTAGAGTAGTTACTTTTTGCCGTCTTCCCGTTTTCTTTTTCCAAATCTGATTCGAATACATGTTTTGCTATTAGTTTTTGTATTTTAGCATTTCCGCTAGGGGGGTTTATTACTACGTATCACTAAGGACGCCGATTTGCAGATACAGTGAAGCCTCTACTAAGCGGACCCCCAATTAAGCGGACAACCTCTATTAAGCGGACACTAAGCCGGGTCCCGAGACGAACGTCTTAGATTTCCCTTTATAACGAACCCCTATTCAGCGGAAACCTCTATTAAGCGGACGCGGACACTGCGATAAGATGTATTTGGCTAATTTCTAATTTCCAATTTGATAGTATTAGAACCAATATTTATGGCGGGGATGGGGTCGGTGTTAAGAAACTTTGAAGAAAAGTGGATAACTTTGGTCTTGGATGTGTTGCAAAGCAGGAAGTTGTTGGAGTACAACCAATAATGTGGCTTATACAATCTTTAATTTTACGGATGGATGCATTTCTATTGCTGAGCCCCATTGTGAGGTAAATCGGACTATCGTCAGTTAGAACATAGGATGGAAGCCGTGTGAAAGGACAATATGCTGAACCGGAACAACATTCATGGCAAATAGGACAAGTCCCAGGACTGACCCTAGTGGAACGCCAAAACGCGGCTAACTGTCCACTGAGACAACAGATCTTATATGCACTGATTGTTTGTTTACTAGATACGAAGCAAGCCATTTAAGAGCTAGATCTCTAAAGCCAAATCTCTGATGTAACCTATTCAATAACACTTGATGATCGATGGGTGTCAAACGCCGCAGACAAGTCAAGTAGAACAAGGTTGGTATCTTCATGTTTATCAATGGCTTAATGATTAGTGATACGCAGTAAGGCTGTCTCTGTACTGTTATCCTTTCGATTATGAAGCCGATTGTGTTGCGGGGAATAGGTCGTTTTGAAGGAGATAAGAGTACATCTGGGACAGAGCACATTTTTCAACAATTAACTTTGGATAGAAATGGCAACTTGGTGATTGACCGATAATTCTTGAAGGCCTTAGGATCAAGTCCTTTCTTCTTAAGGACCGGAGTAACACGACCATGTTTAAAAGCTGACGGAAACACGAAGCATTCACTAGGTGAGTGATAGATGGCACCAGGAATTCTATGCAATCCTTAAGTAGACATGTTGGAAAGGGATCCAAACCGCCATTTTTTTTCAGTGACTGATGAAAAAGTCAAGAATGGTCATGAAATTAGACCCGTATGGCGTGTTGATGATTAATCGCGGCAATCGTATTTTGATTGTGTTCCATTTATTTGCTGCGATTAACATATTAACATTGTCTACGATACTCGTGGCGAATGTTACGAATCTTTCTCGTTTTGTCACGTTAACATTTTGTTTGAAAACATTATTCAAAGTTTTTTGTGTATTTCATCTCTATATAATTATCATATATATGATTGGATTACCATTAAGAGATAAAGTAAGCATGAACGTAGCAAAATAACATGTTGCCCTCCCCAAAGAAAATTGTCATATTACCCCCCCTACCTCCCCATAACGGCCACACCTTCCCATAACGGCCACTTTCTTCTGTCTCCAAGGTGGTCGTGGTGGATGGGTTCGACGGTATACCCATGGAAATTTATGTGACAGTTGCAATTGTGATTAACCGGAGTAGCTTCGGGTGGTATGATTCTGGGCAGTTACTATGTTTATGATAAGAGGATTGTGTTGTGAACAAAATAGCTTGATAGAACTTCTGCACCCAGTTAACCCGACTAAGAGCCCGACCCCGGTTGTTCAAACGTTGGATAGCGCTATCCACCTGATTAATCACTATCCAGCGGGATAAGTATTCGGGAAATTAACTGCACTATCCACTGGATAGAGATTTATCCGGTGGATAGCGCTATCCGGCCTTTGAACAACCGAGGCCTGGTTTTTAATAACCTGTCAGGCTAAAATGTGCCAGTAGGCTCCTCCAAACAAGAACCTGTTTATCCTAAAATTTGAAACAGAGTCTTATTTACAAGTCAACATTCGATTCAGGATCCTCTTTGGAGACATAGGAGCTTTATTATTTATTTGCAAGTATTGTGATGGTATACAGGTTTTATCTAAGGAATGAGCTGAATACCACTAAATACTCTTCGCTACAATGTATTTTTTCTTCAGAAAATAAGAACCTATTTAAGAACCTAAATAGCCTAAATTTGCCCTAATAACCAGTTATGCAAGAAGCTGTTCTTGGGAAAATGCAGGTTCTTAGTCGCGGGTGTTTCTATATATGCTAGCGTTCGTGTACACACAGGTATACTCTATTTCGAGTGGCGAGGGAGAGCACTCGCGTCTCCTTAGCGCGCGTGTTCCCGGCTTGTATGATTTCTCGCGACTTCCCCAAATGAAGAGCTTGCTCGCTGGCTATACTGTATCTGGTAGAGCAGGTTGAAAATGCGGACTAAGGATTCTTATGTAAAAAACTCCATGACAGCAGAGGGCGTGAATGCAAGATGTATGACAAACTTTGCGAGCAGGTGGATTCATAACAAAATACACATAATTTGTGTCTTCCTGTCTGATATTGCTTAGCCGAGGGATGCGAATATGAAAATGACAAATATCTTAACCGAAAACGTAAGTTTTAAAGGAATATACACGTATGACCTTTATATAATTATTATAGTGAGGATAAATCGAGGGATAGCCATTTTGTGCCATAAAGGAAGTATCGTCAACTTTACGGAAGCTGAATTATCATGCGCAAGTAAAGATAGGAAAGATATCCGTTATAAGCATCGAATTATTCAGATTATTCGAACACAAGAGATCAAAACGTTGTCTTTCAGCTGTCTTTCATGCTGCCTTTCAGCATGGAGCTTGTGATCGAATTTAACTTTCCAAGCAGGTGGATTCTAATAGGTTTATATTTGCTCTTAAAATAAATACCTAAGCCGTTATTATGCCAAACATGCAAATACAGTTAATAAGATACGAATGTTAATGCCACCTCTAGACTGAGAAATGTTAGAAACACCCACCCGAACTTCTTGAATGTATACATGGCATAAAAAATGTGTTCGCGTCTTAACAGGACACGACTTAGCTAAAAGACGGGACTGATAAGTTCGTATAAGTGGGACAGTTCGCGTATTATCTAAGACAGGTCTTATTTTTGCTCAAAAAATGGCCCTATTGTCTCATTCATAACTCATTTACCACTTGATTCTCTGCGTTATCGATTTCCCCCTAAAAGGCGTTTAATAGATTCAGTTCAGCCTTGGAAAGGGCGTCAATTTGCATTTTTAATTTATTATAAAGTTAGGTAACAATTAAAGAACCTTGGCGGCACAAGCGTACCGTATATCCTCTATTAAGGCCTTTCTCCGCGAGGGGGCGGGGCCTTATTTATTTCAAGCCCATCTGAGGGGTGCTTCATAGAGAAGGGGGGCTTATTTAATTTAGAAAAGACGATGGTATCAGTTGTCCATAAAGAAGTAGAATACAAAGCGGAAACTTTCAAGTAAAAGAAAGTTGGAGGTCAAGCAGGCGAGGATCAGAATCAAATCCGAATTTCGAGTTGTTAAATTACCATCCCGAATCAGTCCACCCGACGTTTTACAGTAGTGATTGATTAATACAGTCTATCATTTATAAGTGAAGAATAATTAGGGGAGGGGAGGGGGATTATTAACTTTCTTCTCCTAAAAAGGGAGGGGGGGGGGGCTTATTAGAGGGCGGGGGGTTATTTGAGAGGGGGGGCTTAACAGAAGATTTACGGTATCTTAAATCGGCTGGAGTACTGTTTTTCCCTGGCGGGTATCGGCCTTAAAAAAGTATGTCTAAATATATTTCGCTTAGAAAAATATAGCTGGTCCCGCATTGCTTCTCTCGGCTTTTCGAGACCGCACTGACGTAAACGTGTCTTGGATACCCACAAATGGTTTATTGGTTCAGTTAACAACAACATTAATTTTTACTATATTGAAAAGAGATTATCTAATTACACTAATATGGGGAACTTTGAAACCCTTACGGGCTTAGAGCAGTGGTATTTCAGCTTAATTTGAAATACCTACATGTGAAACTGACAAACCTTTTGCCGGTAGTAGTATAAACAAATAATAGCATGATTTGTAGTGATATTTGGCATAAATACCACGAGTGCTATTTCGAAATTGTTAAATTTGAGACAATTTTAAAATATCACAAGTGGTATTTATGCCAAATATCACGTACAAATCATGCTATTATTTGTTTATACTACTACCGGCAAAAAGTTTGTAATTTTCACATGTAGGTGTTTCAAATTAAGCTGAAATACCACTGCTCTAAGCCAATCAAATTGCAGAAATTTTTCATGTAGTAGTATAAGTGGCGTAATCCAACTATAAATCTAGCTATAAATTAATTTCAATTTCACTTGCACACCACTAAGCATTGCCTACACACCGTTGTACAAATATACATTTTAAACACACAATGACTCATCGATGACGTTTTTCCAGCAAATGATGTTTATTGAGCTCCCATCGGCTAGATTTGGTGAGAAATATTGACCAATTCTCCAACGGGTGGCTCTTTAAGTACAGCTGTGGCGCGTTTCATCGGACAAAGTATCCTGAAATTCATTTTTGTGGGCTTGAAATTAGTTCTATCGGCACTGAAATGTTTCCGGCTCCATCCAGTTACCTGTTACTTTTCTTCGTGTTATCTTCATTGCTAGCTGCAGGAGCTTACGATCAAGGTTAGTTTATTCGGTTTTTAGGCGGTAAGCAAGTTTGCTCGTAAATGCTACCAAGTTCTTTAATAAGCCATGTTCCGAACATATAAATTTCACTGATTTTTTTTCTTCTGAGAACTGAGAAAAAAAAAATTAAGTTGAAAGATTTACGGACGATCGCTGACTTAGGCGGCCATACCAAAGTAGGGCTGTACTATACTCTTATATATTGTTTTACAAATATAATTGCATTTAGTTTTATGAATGATCCTGTAGCCTCAACATAAAACACTTCAACGGATTATGAATCTGAATTTTAAATTTTTGAATTTAATAGAAGCCTTTAGTATTATATATTTAATTCTTCATGAATTCGGCTATTTTCTATAATCATTGCGTTTCCCCTTTATAATCTTTTCGTTCTGTAGTTTATTTTTATTTTTATTTATGTATCATGTTTTATTACTGAACGTAGTCTATTCTTCCTACATGTGACAAAAACAAGAAAACGCTAAATCATATTAATTTCTAAATGTTCAGTGTAGTCTTCATAGAAAGAAAACCGTCATCAACAGCTACTGGTGATTTCAATAAAATCATCCGGCAGGCGTGTCCTAAATTTTGTGATTTTAGTCAAGGGGCAATGCAATAATTTTCAGAAGGGGGGTTGTGAAATGTGCAAGAATGCGGCTAAACGTTACTGACATGAATCGCCCTGTACAAAGGCTAAATAACTTCTTGTCCACCTTTTTAAAGCCGATAAATGGGGTATACCCTACCCCCAATTTCAGCTCAAGTTACCACGCATTGGGTCGTTAAAACTTAGCAAAAAAAACACACTGAATTTGAAAATGAGTCACTGCCTGAATTTTTGAGACAGCTGGTGTTGGAACTCTAGTTTGATAAAAAAAAGATGCTTATTGCAGAAAGAGACCAACAGTACAGTGTTAATCAAGAACTAAAATAACATTATGCAGTGAATTTTTGTCAGATCATTACAATCCTCCCAAGCCGGACATTGGCCTATGTAAATACGCCACTAAAGATATGATAGCGGAAGGTGATGGTATTAGTCTCTGTAGTGAGAGCTAGGACGGGCAAATTACATACCGGGCTGAGTAGCCACTACCAGTAAAACTCTGACGTTGTCCTTGCCATAACAACCGAAAGATACTTAGGAGAATGTCACCCCCTCCCCTTGTATATTATTTTATACTCAACCCTCCCCCCCCCACCAGTTCTACACCCCGTCCTTAATCCTGATCATGATAAATCTTGCTCAGTCCTTTTCTCAAGGACCGTATGAGTTTCTGGCCTTTATCTAGACTTGCCCACAAGTCGAGGTCAAATTTTTTCACGAGCGCGAAGCGCGGGCGGTAGATTTTTTATGTTTTCTGCTGCAAAAGCGAACGAGAGAGCAAGTCAACTACCGGAACCAGAAATGAGAAGTGAAGGACTTTGAGAATGTCTAGCCTTTATCTTGCCTCGATGATTTCCACTCAGAGAAGCATCTCATTCTCTGAGAATGGCAATTATTCGATTCATAATTAAAAGGAAAAAAAACGGGAACAATGCTATCAGTGCTGCAGATATCATTCTTAGCGATATTTTTGCTAACCGGTGGAAAAACGGCCCATAGTAAAGGAAGATTTTGACTAATAATGCCGCTTTTTGGAAGATCGTGAAGTGTCTGATAGCTGAATAGATACTGAAATTCCCATCAGTAAGCGAGGCTTTGCTGCAAACAAACTGCAAAGTCTTCTTTTGTCTTTTCCAGGGGAGATTTCGGCCAACATGGTGCGTCGAATATGGCCCGCAAAACGCTTCCAAAGGTGGCATTTATAAGATTTATGACAACGGAGGACATACTTTCTTAGCCTGCTGTGACCTGAGATCTGAGCCCGGTATTGCATGGACACTGGTTATGTCTTGGAGTAGAGAGAATCGCGGTATTTCTTCTTTTAAAAACACCCCATTTCAGATTAATGCCGCAGAAAACGAGAACTCCCCGAACTGGGATCGTTACCGCTTAAGTCTGGAGCGAATGAGATCCCTGCAGGCTCACTCCACCCACTGGCGAGCAACATGCAGCTACCCAACCCACAGCATCGATTTCAAAGAAACTTCAAAGACTTCACATCGTCGACTTCAAGGGGTGGGGTACGTGCAAGAGAGTGGAACACATTAACATCAGGGGTTACGAAGGCACGAATTTGACAACGCCTTTCTGGGAGGATATACTGGCATGACTCTGCATAACGACAGTGCAGCCACTCACTGTGAGTTTAACGCTGCTGGTACTGGCGCCGTGTCAAGTGAAGACAACTTTGGCTTCTATGATGTCTTCAACACCAACTTTCGCTGCACACACGGCACCCACTCGAACACCCAGTGGTGGTTTGGAGCTCATGTCTAAACCTTTACTGGGATGAAAAAGACGTTGATGACGGGTCACAGAATTAAGTAACTGCTTCTGCAAGTTGATTTGAAATAGAAATTGACTTATAGACGGCTAGTAAAAGGTAATAAACGGATTTTCTTTTTAAAATCTACGCGAAAAATAATGATAATAGTAATAATATTAATAATAATAATAATAATTGACACTTTATTTATACTGCAAAAAATAGATCTGCTGAGTATGAAAAAAAACAGCTGGTATAAACCTATGTGCAGTATATAACATTTTTCAAGATTAAAAAAGTAGTACATAGTAAAAAACCGGAAAGACTAACCATAATGAACAGGGGCGTAGCTAGCGGGGGTCCTGGGGTGCCCGTGACCTCCCCTTGGTAGGCCTTCTTTTGAGCAAACAACCTACAATATTCAGGTGGCGAAAACGCCATGACAATATCTTGGCCGTAAAAGCCATTGTTGAAAAGCCCACTTTTTTAAAATTTGTTTTTTTGTAAAGTATTTTCGTCAACGGCTCTTGTCTTTAGTTAATATGAGCCTTCATGCCGCGATAATACGACTGAGCCCGCTGATACACGAGGGAGAGCAGCGGTATAAACCATATATAGTCGGTGATCCCCGGATGGTGTCCCTGTCTGTGACCCCCCCTTTGAAAAATCCTGGCTACGCCCCTGATAAAGGTGAATGTTAGAAAAATAAATAAATTAATTGATTAAATGAATTAATCTAAAATGTACATTGATGCTGTGTTTTGTCTTGTTCTTGCAAATACTTAAACGTTTTTCCTTTAAAAGATCATAAAGTCAGGCCATCAACACGTAATTCATTGGATAACTCGTTCCAATTCTCTGCTCCTGTGAATTTGAAAGTAGACTGGCCAATAGTGGATTTTACTTTAGGCAGATGAATTTCTCGTTTATCTCTTACGTCCTTCCACAGCATTCGGATCTCAAGGTCAAATAATTATGAAATTGCGTAGGACATCGCTGATTGTTAACAATTTCGAACACTAGCTGAAGACGCATAAATCTTCGCCTTCTAGACAGCGTTAAAAGTCCTAGTTTGTCTCTCATCGTTTGTGAACAAGTCAGGTGGTTTTCACTTCAGATAGTCCTCATAGCTTTGCTTTGTAATCGTTCTATCCTCAGTTCGTCGTGAAAGTTGGGACGAGAGCAAAAAAGGTGGAATGGCTCCCGCTTTAACTTGCGCGCAATAACTCGATTGGAAACGTTTACTACGCAGGCTATAATCGTTCTAAAAAATCAGAGTTCTTCTTGGAGGAGAATCCCGCCCATATATTAAAACCGTAATCTAAAATGACCAAAAGCTTATGATGGGAATTAGATGGAGAAAGGTAAAGCATTGCACAGTTTTCAACAAAGGTCGGCCTTTGCATTGCTTACCGTAAAATTAGGTTTTCTGCAAGTTATAAATCTGATTAGCTAAAATAAACTCAATAAACTAAATTTTTCTTTCAGTTATCTCAAAGAGTGGGCTAGCCCAGTCCCTCTTAGTAAAAAAATTTTGTTAGTTATTTAACACTCGTTTATCCTAACAGAATACAATGTCTATCACGGCTTAAGTGATTTTGGAGTGATTTCCCCTCTGCAATTTTACAAAAGTTTATGTCTCGCTTATCATTTGCTCAAATCATATACAAGTTACGTTCTATATATATTTAGCAACGTCGTAACTACAAAGTGAATGTAACAGGTACAACAATGTTCTTTATATATGTATTTTCGATCGGTTATTCGTGTATATACAGGGCATTGGTTCGATATTCAGAAACTGTGACGACAAGAGAGAATTATTCTCTCTTTGTGCGGACCATGATACATGAATAAATCGTATCATTGTTTATAGAGGGAATGACGTTTTTTAGTTAAGTTAACAATAAAATGACGTTTGTAAAGCGGCCATTGGCTAGAACTGACGTTAAGTACAGCTATGACTTTTAAAACAGACTCGTACCAGTCGTGCGCGCGCCTCAACCTAACCCCCAATCTTCTCTCATCTGAAAAACACATAAATAGCGAAAAAAGCGACTGGGTACGAGTCTGCTTTTAAAAGGCCCCCCTCACTGTGTTAGTGGCACCAGTTGCTATGTACGTGTAGCTACTACCAAGTTTTAAGAGTAAGTGCTATGTAACAGACTGCTTACGGCTAAATGTTCTCTCCATTCATTTGCTGGCTTTAATTTGTTTGTTCGCTTTGTCGTTTGCGCTAGAAGAAGCATCATACCCACAAGGTTAGATTTAACATTAATGCGCATAACTGTAAATCATTTCTACTTAACTGCATCTTACAAAATGTATAACTGGAAAGAAAATACACTGAGGATTGCTGCAAAAAAAACCACACACACAGAAGCAATATAAAGAGAATCATATATGAACTGAACAAAGGTTAACAAGTTTGAGAGACGAGAAGTTTTTAAACGAAGATACTCGGTGGATGGAAAAAAATATTTTTAGAAATTCCAGCTGTTGTAGGACGGCAAGTGGTCTATTTGTTCTCCCTGTTTGTTGTTGCCCTTTAGCACAACTATACGATGCTATAAATTTCAGAACTGAGGACAAGAATCAAGGAGAGAGAACTTTGATACGTCGAGATCAAAAGTCAAAGATATTTTCTGTAGCATGATTGATTGAAATCTCTTTATGTGTTAAATTACACTGCAGAATTTAAGGTTTGCATTTTGCATGTATCTTTAATGAATTTTGTTTTCACCCTATTATCTGAGACTTGTTGGTGGTCGAGTTTATTCTTTTTGCATGCTTACAGTTTCAAATACAATGCAATGCATTTCAATAAACTTATTGAGTCTCCTAATAGAGATCCTCCGACCTAATTTACTAACACCAGGGGCACACAACGACCGAATTATTCCACATACCTTAAACGGCAGAAGTGTCTCAAATGGTTTTCTCTATGCCTTAGAAGCCTTTTTTGGTTAATTTGGAGCTGCCCTAAAAGCTATTTATCTTATGGGATGTCTTAGGGGGAACTTTGGTCGTCAAGAGAGTTTAAAGCCTATGCCAAAACGCGGAACTTTTCATGAAACGAACCAAAAGCTAATTTGGGTTGACCTAAAGCAAGACGAGTGGAATCAATCAACCAAAAAGCAATTTTAATAAATTTTCTCCCGAACGAGGCTAAATATCAAGAGAGAATGATAGCTCATTCTCTCTTAATTATTTTAACTGACTTCAACATTCCATTGAATTATGCGTCATTCTTGGAGCATGTAATAGAGAGGAGAACTGTGACGTCACGTTAGCATGGTAGCAGAATTTCTGGATAACAACAATAGGGAGCTTATGCATCACGGTTTTTTTGCCCATTGGTTAGATGACAGTGCACAAATGCGACATGAAACGTCCCAATTTCACGCGTTTGCTTTATGGAGTAGATGAAAACAAGTCTTTTTTTCCTTTTTTGGATCATCCCGGGTCAGCTGTCATCAAAAAGTGGTCCAAACTAGTTTTTCAATTTTTATTTGTTTGGGCTGAGACTTTGCACGATAATAATTAAAACTTCCCTCCAATAATCGTACTTTTTTGGATTTTTTATTTAAGTGGTTTTTGGCGGGAAATGACGTCATAAGATTGACCACAAAAAATGGTTTTCGACTTATGGCATAACAAGCTAGAACTTTTAAGAACTCACAGAGATGAGCTCAAATGCGAGGAACTTATTTGTAAAGCTTAATTGGTTGAGAAGCTATTGAGCTGTGAATTTCGTATTTTCCGCCATTTTTCCACTATTTTTAGAAATTTGGTGATCTTTAGAATGTCATATCTTCGCAACCAAATGAGGTTTTCAAAAACGTTTTTCACATTTCCGTTCTTTTCTGAGTATTCTTTCAAAATTGCTATAACCTGTCATGGCTTAAGTTGAAAGTTATTTTCAGTTTTACTGTCAGTCTTTTGACGTCATTGTCGCGCCAAAAACTGTCAACATCAAAAATCCAAAAACATGCGATTGTTGGGAATACAAACTCAGCTCAAACGGTTAAAAATTGAAAAACTAGTTTGAAAGAGAGGTCAAACTTTTTGATGACAGCTGACACGCCGTGGATTCAACCCCAGAAAATTTCGCTAACATTCGAGAAATTTAAATGCATGAAATTGAATAAGATCGATGAAAGTTTAAAACAATGCGAATTCGCTTTTTAAGCCGGACGTTTTCGGTTTGTTGTCATCCCGAGAAATTTTGCTGCCATGGCAGTATGACGTAACGATTTCTCCTTACTGCTCTCCATCGAGGGGAAGTGTGAACCCAGCCTAGGAGGGGTACTCCGAGTTTCAGGGATGACCGAATGCGAACAAAAATCAAAACCCAAAAAATTCCTGGGGCCATTAAAAGCCATTAAAAAATTCCTCGACCAAAAATTTTTCCCCGCCCCCTCCACCCCCCCCCCCCCCAAAAAAATACCATGCCGAATTTCTAAGCCTTTCAAATTTCCAGAAAGCATTAAACGATATGACACGATAAAATTGGTTGTAAATTTTTTGCAGAACTACTCGGCCAGGATACGCGGGCACTACCACGAATCTTCAGATTTTTTTTAACACACCCAAAAATCCCCTCCTTAAAAATAGAGCCTGGGAGTGAAAAACCCAAGTCACTTTTTTATTTGATTCTATTTGCTTTACAAGTGGAGGGAGAATACCCGGGGGAGAATGAGCGTCCATTTTTTTCCTGTACTTTTTCTTGGTTTATGCGGGAGAAAATTCCTTCCTTCTAGTGTACTGATCATCCCAGTACTTGCCAAGCAGAAAGCTTTGTGCCAAAAAAATAGCAATTTGAATATTTAACAATTATTCCACGAGTGCGCGTTGGCTATGAGTTGGCTATAATTAATCATCTCATACCCAACAAGCGCGAGTGGAATAATTGTTCTGTTAAAAACGCCCACAAAATATCGACAATTCTTCCCCACTTTATTTGAAAAACAACCGATTTTCAGCTTGTTTTTGATTTTGAGCAGACAAACACAGTTACCATATTTAAAGAGCATGGTATAATGGCTTATATATCTTGATAGCTAAGCTAATCAGAGCTCTAGAGATGCATTATCCCGTGATTCAATTTTTATTAAATCATGATATACAATGATTCTTGTAGACCTGGGCGGGACCTATCACCAAGAACTTCGTCAAGATGTTTTTGTAAAAGAAGAGTACTACTTTTTAAACGTTTCTGGAATTGGGACGTTTACAGTGTACGACACCTTTGACTGCACCTTTGAATGTCTCAGCAATCCTTCATGTTTGTCTCTGAACTTGGCCGCCTCTAAAGAAGCCGATGGAAAATTTTGGTGTGAGCTTTTATCTTCCCACAAATTCATCAAACCAAACGAGTACAAGGAAAACGAGAGTTCACATCACTTTTCCTTGAAGGTGAGCTTAAAAACTTAAATCATATTTATTGATAAATTTTCAGTGCAGTCTCCATAGATTGAAAACCGACATCAACAATAATTAACAGCTATATACTGGTAGATTTGAATTAAATCATCTGATAGGCGTACAGTTTTGCGATTTTGTCTAGCCAAGAGACTGTGCAATAGTTTTCAGGAGGGGTGTGTGAAATGTACAATTTGTTAGAACTGTACTGGCTAAACGTAAACTTGAATCCCTCAGTACAAAAACGTTTTCACCAGATCAATCATCAGTTTATCAGTAAACCTATACCTATGTTAAAATGCACTGTAGAAGTGTTAAACATTATTATTATTATTATTATTATTATAATCATATTTAGAACAAAATTGTCAAACCTGATTGGCTATCAACTGCCCTGATTTCAGCCTTAATTGGACAGTATGCGTCATGCCTAAGTAATTGGACAGTACGCGCCATCACGCGCGCGCTTAAATGGCTTTTTTTTTTCACTGCTAGCAAAACAAAATTTCGAATTTCTTGTGTTTTGGTTTAAAAAATAGCCTATTGTATCACACATTTTGTTAAAGTTATGATTAATTGGTAACAGAACTTCTTGTCGTCCAATTCGGTCTGTAATCATGTTCGTGATTAAACAAATCGGACTCCCGCTACGCGGTCGTCCGATTTTGTTAATCACTCGTACGATTACAGACCGAATTGGACTTCACTCAGTCCTGTTACCACTACTTATTATCACTCAAAGAGGCATTTCTGAGAATGGCAATTATACGATTTAAAAACATGAAGAAAAGAAGCAGCTAAATTACATCCAATACGAAAATATGTCCCCAATGTTGGAAACCGTTTTAAGCAAATGAATTTCCATGCTTGCTGGCGGAAAATCGGCCAGTGAAGGAGGATTTGGATTAACAATGCCTTTTTTTGGAAGATTGTGAAGTGCCTTGATAGCTGAATAGATACTGAAGTTACCATCAGTCAATGAAGCTTCTACGCTATTCGGTGTAAAGAAACTGCAAAGTCTCTAGTTTTGTCTCTTCCAGGTTAGATCCCGGCCGACATCCTGCGTCCAATATGGACAGCAAAGTGCCTCCATTGATGACATTTATAAGATTTATGACAACGGAGGAAATACTTTCTTAGCCTACTGTGATCTGAGATCTGAGCCCGGTATTGCATGGACACTGGTCACGTCTTGGAGTAGAGAGAATCGCCTTATTTCTGCTTGTCACAACTCCCCATTTCAGATTAATGCCCCAGAAAACGAGACCTACCCGAGCTGGGATCGTTACCGCTTAAGTCTGGAGCGAATGAGATCCCTGCAGGCTCACTCCACCCACTGGAGAGCAACATGCAGCTATCCGACTCATGGCATCGATCTTCAGAGACTACCTTCGAGGAAACTTCAAAGACTTTAACATCGTCGACTTCATGGGGTGGGGCACGTGCAAGAGAGTGGAACACATCAACATCAGGGGCTACATAGGCACGAATTTGACGGCGCCTTTCTGGCAAGATATACAAAATACATTCATTCTGCATACCGACAGTTCAGCCTCTCACTGTCAGTTTAACACTGCTAGTACTGGTGCCGTGTCAAGTGAAGACAACTTTGGCTTCTATTCATCCTTCAACACCAACTTTCGCTGCACACAGGGCCCCCAGTCGAACACCCAGTGGTGGTTTGGAGCTCATGTCTAAACTTTTACTGAGGATCAGAAACACGTTAATGATGGGTGACGTAAGGAACTGCTTCTGCAACCAAGAGCCATAACTTGATTTGAAATAAAAATTGATTTTAAAAAGGCTGGTAATAGGTAATAAACGGATTTCTTTTTAAAAATTTACGAGAGAAATAATTGGAATACTTAATTTATCCTGAATTTGAGACGATTACTTCGAGTCGCGTACTCCTCTCAGCAAGCGGCTCAAAGTAATGTCTTAAATTCAGGCTCCATACTTACTTGCTCTCAGTCATTTAAAATTATGGGCATATAAACAAGCGTTTTACAAGACATAAACAGAAAATACGCAAGGAAAAACTGGAGATAAACAAACCCTTTTTTTTACTACAGAATGAACGGCTGCTTAGGAACATGTCGGTTTATTTTCAAGTCGCATAAATTGGTAATCCGCTCCATTTAGACAATTTTTTGTAACATGCCAAGTTTCTCTCTACTTTTTTTCCCCGAAATACATTAAATTTAGCTGTTCGCAGCTTATGTATTATTTTATTTGTCCCCAAAATGAGAAGAAGTTTCATTTGAAAGGTCACATAATGGATTTTGTTCTCAAAGCCAAAAGTAACTAGATAACTGTATGTCACCATTAACTTATTGAGTGTAGGAATACTTTAATGCTCCAATTAGCGCCTTGGGGCGCTTAATAGATCTTCTGAGTCTAGAATGAGTTGATAATTCAGTGGGTGAACTTCAGCCTTGTACCCCGGCCAGTTCGCGCTATATGAGTTACCAGAAGAGGCTTAGAACCGCGTGCGATAGCACGAGGCGTCCTCCGCGAATTTCCCCGACAAGCTTGACGGGTGACGTCACATCCGAAATCGCCGAGGACGACTGGGAACGAGGCTGGGTGAACTTATCATCTTTTCTAAAATTTCGACCTGAAAATAAGACATTTCTTTACTTCCAGTACAAAAATCGGAGAAGGGCTCTGCGATAATTCCTGAGGGGAGCGGGTGGGGTGGGGGGGGGGGGGGGGGGTTGTACACAGGCTAATCTTTGGGAGATCGCTCTCAAAACACTCTTTATCTTCTCAATTTCTCGAAGTTATCATCATTAATTAATTCAAAATCCTTCCATTTTCACCCTATGATCAATAACGTGTTTTTCGGGGGGTGGGTGGGATGGGTCCTTAGCTTGAAGGGGCCCTTAATCAATATGTTTTGCCTCAAGAGTATGCTAATTCAAAGGGGGAGGGGGAAAGCTGCTAATTGGCACATATAAGGTACATGTAAGTACTTTTTAGAGCTTGCTTACCACTGCACTATTATTATTAAATATAGAGTGTTTTCACATGATGTCACAGCGGCCATATTGGTGTCCCAAAACAATGGAACGGCGGCCATGTTGGTGTCCCATACCAGTCCTGTGGGAGTTGAGTTCCTTTCTTACTCAAACCCTTTCTTTTGTTCCAATAAATATGCATAGATGCTGGCCATGCAAGTGAAAACACTCTACAAATATGCTAGTGTAACAAGGACAACTCTGCATTTTGCAGTAGGCAAAAAACTGACCTCACATCTCAACCTAGCCTTCCACGCAGACGTTTTTAGGGGAGCTTGTATTTCCTCTGTCCCCACACACAGCGTTTGTTTGTTTGCTGAAATATGAGCTCCCCTAAAAACGCCTGCGTGGGAGGCTAATCTCAACCAAAACAACACTGATTCCTTGGGTCACAAATTTGGACAGCATGTGCTCCACTCAGACATCAGAAAAGATGCAACAAATTAATAATCTCATCCACCATGTGGTTTATAGCAGATGTAATATTGCGTCAAAATAATTTTCAAACAGGTTCTGAGAAACAACAAATATAATAAATATATTAATATGCATATAATTTAATCTCAAATTAATCTAAGACGTTACTTTCTTAAACTTTTATTAAAAATTAAAAAAGCACTGTCTAATATTGACTCTGGCAGTGAAAAAGTTTTGTAATGATATACAAATTTATTTTGAACAAGTTTGAACTCTGCCAGAGATAATTAGGATCAGAGATTTTGAACAAGGCAACTTATTTGAGTCAAAGGTGTGAGATTTTTATCCTAAAGGAGCAAGAATTTTTTGAAAAAGATTCAATCATATCTGAAGATGTCTGAACATTAGGGGTATAGAATGGTTCCTCACAAAAACATGGGTCTTGGAACATTTTGGCCTAATCTCGAAATCTAGAAAGCGTTTGTGATAGGTCTCGAAGTCTCGTCTTCAGGTGATTTTGCATCTCACAGTCTCAAATTTGTTTAAGTCTTGGGCTCGAATTCAGAAATCTGGGTCTCGCAGTCTCACAAAGTCCCAAACTTACCATTCTATACCCCTAACCTTTCCATGGACATCTTGAAGATCTCCAGTGGTATATAAGATCAGACGGGACAAATAATTTAAATTGATGTACTAAGTATCAAAATGGCTATATTATCATCAATATCAAAAAATGTTTAAACAGCTCTGAGATACAAATATTATTATATGCAGATAATTTTAGATAAACCTAATGTCACTTTCTTAGACTATTAGGATTTCTGTGAGGCCACGAATTCTGGGTAGTCGATATATCCATCTTTGTTAAGATCGTCTTCCTCCAAAATCTGGTCGATCATATTTCCCATTTCATCATCTGTGTACTGGTGGCTCTTGCCCTCTTCACTTTCTTCATCATGGTAATGGGTCATTGCATTCATGAGTTCAATGCCATCCAGTTTGTTGTTATGGTCGTAGTCATGCAATTTAAAATAATGAAATTGTAAATCTTCATCAGACATCTGTTCATCTTTTAGGTCAATCTCATCTTTCAGGTGTTCTTTGATGTGACTGTAACAAAACAACATTCAAATTTACTGCATGTCAGTTTGTTTCAGTTCATCAATAAATTAACACTCACTTTGCTGAAGTGAATTTTAACCTGGTACTACATGAGGCGAGCTAGCCTGGAGTGTCCACATTAACAGACAGAAATAGAGTACAAGAGCAGTGTGTTAACGTACCACTACTGGGCATCCTAATACTTGGATCCTGACTTACTGGGTTAACGTAGCTGTCATGTTATCACAACGCTGATTTTGGTTTTATCAACATACTAAGATCTCAGAAAAGAAAGCCAACGCAGCTCACATAATCAACCATGGCCTGAAGCCCTTCATATAACTTTTCACATATACTTCGATTGTCCTTAAACAAACATTTCTACCACTCCCAAGAGGGTTTTACGATGCCCTTTTTAATATCAAATGTTTTGTTGAACAAGAGCTCAACATGTGTAAATCAACAAATGTTGAGCAATTGATCACTTTCTCTATAGTATTCATAATAAAACTTGTATTGCTAGTTTGGTTTTCTGTAGCTCATGCCACTTCAGCTATGCTGGTGGACAGGAACAGAACTATATTTCTTCACTGAGAGCTACTTTTCATTCAAGAAAATTCTGCAAAAAAATATTTATTGTTTTGTCCACCAACATGGCCGCCAATTCACGTGGATAAAAAATAATTGAAACTCAACAATTAACACGATTTTTAAATTAAAAAAAAAAAACAAAACAAAACAATATTTACAAAGTATAAGATATTTATTACAGCAGAAACGAAAGCCGTATAATTTAATTCATAAGTTACTTTATATTGGGACATTCCTACGGGGTATTTAAGGACACGTATAATAGTATTAAGCTTTTCGTTTGAGCTCTATATTCACTCTGTAAGTGTGATGGAACCACTTCGAACTTAGTTTTTAAGTCCTATCCAAATAAAATTTCGTTTAGTAGGGAATACCCCAGAACAAAAAAAGAAGGCAGGTAAAATGCAACACGCTAGAGATCAAATATAAACTGATCATAAACTACAAACTAGATCTTGTCCCCGCTCAGTGCTTGTCTGCTACGTACGAAATTTTAGTATTGCGAAGGCTATCGGGTCATTGATTACTTACTCTTTGTCGTGTGTCAATTTAGAGTCATGTAAAGGATTATGTTGACCTCCATCATGCGATTCATCTGATGTAACAAGGCAAACCAGAGTAAATATCGCTAGAAGACCACAAATACACTGCTTACACGACATTTTGGTATGTTCTTTTTCCTGAATGGGACTCCAAACAAAGTGAGGCTCGGCTACAAAGCCGGAAGTTCATCTGCACCAACTTGTTGCAGCCACAGGCTAACCAACCTACTGTTCCGCAAGTAAGTAAGTAAGTAAGTAAGTAATTTTATTTAACCACATATCGCATATGAGCGATAGCTCGTTTAAATGCAAATGTGCCATAAAAATTACAACGTGATAATTTACATAATCTACATGTACAAGTAATGAATAAAAATAAAAAATAGAATAATTAAACCAACTAAAAGATAATAATAATTTAAAAAGAAAAAATATTGGTAATCAGATTGTCTATTTACAAAATTCACAGTTGCACTCATACGATGAAGACAACTGTATGTTTTGTAAGTTTTTCCTAAAGATAGAGAGGGACTCCGACATCCTTATTTTGTCTGGTAGACTGTTCCATTGTTTGCCAGCCTGGTACGTGAAAGAATGTTGCATATAAGATGAGGTCGGTCTTGGAAGAACAACCTTAAGATGGCCCCGTAGGCTGTAACCATTGCTTCGCAGTAAAAACATTTCCCGAATGTAGTTCGGTGCCTGGTTATAAATGCTATTGTATACAAGTATCAGTGCTTGTTCTATGCGTCGATGTTCCAAGCTTTTGATATGTACAGTTTTAAGTAGCTCTTCATAAGCAGTCGACTTGGAGTAGTTAAGAAGAGTCCTAAGAGCAAATGCATTGGTTGACTCTAGTTTTGCAGACAAACCTTTACTTAGACCTATGAACAATGGTGATGCGTATTCAAAGTGAGGCAGAATAAATGCTTTGTACAGTTTAATCATAATATCTGAGGGTATAAGTTTACGAATGCGACGAAGAATTGAAACTTTTGTGTTCACTTTCCGGCAAATTTCTTTAATATGTGCTTTAAAAGAGAGTGAATTGTCGATAATTACACCAAGGAGCTTGATCTGTGGAACGTAATCTAGTTCATTGCTGTCAATAACAAAGGGCGTTGGTAGAGTTGCTCTATTGAAGACGATGGATTGAGATTTACTATGGTTGATCGCTAGGAAGTTCTTACAAAACCAGGAAACGAGCAGACCAAGGTTGTTTTGTAGATTTATTTGCAAGGTGGATGGACAAGGGCTTGAAGAATACCCCGTAGTGTCATCGGCATAGAATCTTAAGGAGCACGAAATATCTGAAAAATTCGCATTCGCAGGCATGGAAACTTCAAATCCTCTTTTTTTGGAGAGGTTGTCCGCCAGTTATTAGGGAACTTAAGAACCACGACGACGGCTTGGTCGACGACGACCGGAAGTGAGTTACACTGTACTGCGCAAGCGCGACTAGTAAATTTCGTCGTCGTGGTGTCGTCGACGACGCCAAACAAAGTAGAATCACGTCGTCCTGCAATCCACAAGCTTCGGCAGGTATAAATCCACTGTTTTAAGCGATTTTTGAAGGCCTTTACATTTTCTTGTCCTCCTAAATCCAGGTATCGTTCCTTTTTTCTCCAAACAAGCGATGTTGATTGAAAATTCGACTAATGAATTGATTTTACTTTGAAGAATGGCAACAGCTGAGGAGGCCGAGCGAGCGAACTCGTAAGTGAATTGTGATAAATTTATTTGTACGTATTTAGGTAAGGCAAATCATATATCTCTAATATAGAGGAAATAAACTTTATTTGGAAAACAGCTATCACATCAGAATGTCTCTTTTTCGAAATCTAAACTCTGACGGACACTCGGACTCGGCCATCTCATTCAAGTTGAAAGTTGAATAATTTCGTACGGAAAGTAGGTGTATTTCCACTCGAAAAGGTCAGACAGCACAAAAAATTTTTCATCGTCAATGAAATTAGACGTACGGCTTGAACAAATAAGATCTTGCGTTGTTTTGAAAGACGCCATTGCGAAAAACTTTGTTGCGAACGAACAGCACAGTTTTACATCTGTGTTTACATTCAGTGTCGTCGTCGTCGACCTACCGACCGACCGCATCTTAACTTTCCTTTTTCCCGCCGAAACCGACGTTCTCGTTCCAGTCTTTTCCCAGTCAACAGACGTCGTCGTCGTGAACTTCGTCGTGGTTCTTAAGTTCCCTATTATGGAAATGGTTAAAAAATGTGACTTGCTACACTAAGGGCATACTTTCTTTTAGTTCGTGCGCATAAGCCGGAATTTGAACTCGTCAGTCTTTTATTCCTTTTTCTTTCTTTTTTTCGAATCCAATTCCAACTTTCTTAATTTTTCTCTATCCTTCCTTTGCTTTTTTTATATCTAATATTGCTGCCCAAGTTATCGTCTCTCTTTTCTATGGAATTGTGGCTAGATAACTTCACAGGAAATGGGGAAAAATTGATCTGAAAAGAGTACTTGTAGTAAGCAGGAGCCGATTACTGATCGGCTCCTGTAGAAAGTGAGTAACAAAATTGGCAGAGGATTTTTACCTAAGATCTCGGTATGTGTTTTGTGTTCCACTGACATAATCGGTTAGAATTTCGAAAATGAGGGAGGCCACGTAGAGACCAGTATCCTTCCTGAATTCGCTGCTTAGCTACTTGTCTCTTAAACTCTAAAGTTACTAGTTTCAGAAATGCATAATCTGCATCGTTTTTCTGTTGAAGGAAAAAGACCCCTTCTGTATGTTCTGAGGCACCTGATCATTACGTTGTGAGCATTCAGCGAAAAGCTGTAACAAAATAAACAGGAGCAGAGGAACATTTTGGAAACCCGTTCCACGAATTAGCCGCCCTCTTGATGCGGGTACATCAAGAGAGGCCACACCCAACATGCCCAAGCCACCAATTGCAACATCTAAAATAGCAAAAACGCGACTATTCGTTCTTTTGTCCAATACATTAGCATTTGAAAAGCAAAATTGCTGGAATTTTATTTTGAGATTTTATGATTATTGCCTCGTGTTGGAGTGTAACGCTGGAATGCTGCCTTCTTAAAAATATAAAACAAGTTGCAAATTATCAGTTTCTCTTCCAAACGGCATCTTGAGGATAACGTTGTAATGGAGGACTTCAGTGGTTTACATAGCACAGAAGACGTCGTTGCATCTGGTCAGCTTGTGGATGAAATGAAAGAGGGTTTGAATAGTCTAATATCTCGGCTTTCGTCTATCGGTTTGACGGTACACGTGCTTCAAAACCGCGCTGTGGTTACGGAAAAAGACGAGCTTAGAACTTTCAACGTGGTAGACGGTGAAGCAGCGTTGCAGTTTGTGAATCAGCCTGAACATGCCGACAAATTAATCTGCTTCAATTCAGAGAGATTTTATTGCCACACTGAATACCTTCTTCTTCGAAGCCAGTACTTCAGGGCTTTGCTAAACGGTGCCTACCGAGAAACCAATATGGACGTAATTTCTATTCATCTCCCAGCGCCAGGAAATGTTGAAGCCATTTTGCACTTTATGTACTCGGGCATTGTGGACGGAGGACTTTTGGAAACCACTGAAATCTTCAGCACCATTCAAAATGCGAATTTCTTAGGCATCGACGAATTACTAGAAAAAGCAGCTGAAAGCTTTGCCAGCCGTTGGAAAATCTTGGCTTTTTCGCCACTCTTCAGGAGGAGCATTGTGGATTCAGAATTCGTAGGGGCCATTCTAGAACTCGGAGCTAAAAACGATATTTTTAACGTTGGGGATAAGCTGAGAATTGTTATGCTCTGGAACGAAGAAGAAGACCAAGAAAGCAACTTTCCTGAGTCATTTCGTCTTTTGGTAGAGTATAGATGTCTAGAGAACACAGGCATTGCTGACCTGGAATGGGCGTTGGACAAGAAGCCTCGACTTTTTAACTCCTTGCAGCAAACCGCGTTCCGCGTTGTCTATCAACGCGCGATACAAGATTCCTCGCGCGTCAGCGAGAAAATGCGCGCGAATGAAGACAAAATCAAAAACCTTTCCCAGTGCGTGCGTACTCTGACCAGACAACTCGAAGACGTCAGGTGCAACAGGTGTCAGTTGTTTCTTCCTCGTGCTGCGATGAAGACAAGAACTTGCATTGTCAGTCGGCATCCAGGAGAGTATGTTGTTAACAAGGGGTGGAGCTGTTGTCGACAGCTCATAAAGCGAAGCAAGGGCTGCAAGCCTGTTAGTCTTTCCAGGCACTGTATGTCCTTAAACCCGAGATCAAGGTGAAAAACGATCGCGTGTCTTCGATCACCTTGGAAACGAAAATGACCAGTCGTCAGCTGTTTCCATTGCGGACCGCAAATTCACATGCATAAGATGCAATTTCATCAAATTATGAATGTGCTTTTAATTTGGAATCGAATCCAATTGTAATCATGATTTCTATCCCAGTGTAAATATTCGAGTATGTTGTAAAATTTTGCCTCAAAGATATCAATATAGTAGTACAAGAATTTCATTTTATTTTTTACTTTTTATCCGCAAAGTGGGACCAGGTAACTTTTAATTTAACAAATTTCAAGTCAAATTGAAATCTCAACCAAAATGAGATAGTTATGAGAAGTTTATTTTGCTAGTTTTGTTTTTGCTATATCTAGTTTGAGACAGCTCATATTCTATTTTTCCTTTATTTAATTTGTTGTTTAAATCTTCAAAAGAAAAAAAAACAAACTTTGAAACAACCTGTCTGATTTAATGAATGAGGGGGAAGTGGTAAATGTATATTATATAGGGCACTAGGGTCAGATAGGGGATACATCCAAACCAGTTGATTGAGCCACAGGCATCCCAGACACACTGCAAGAGTGTTTTTTAAAAATTAATACATCTAGTAACATCGGGAGCCCATAACCTGGAGCGAGCAAATTCCATGCGTTCGTGTCACGGCGTTTTCACGGACCAGTTTATTTTAGAACGGTTTTGGCGCGAATTTTGAATATCTTTTCCCTTCCACAACCAGTTGGCAAAACCTACAGACCTAAAATAATATTTTTTCCCTATTAATAACGTTTAGTTTTCCTTTTTGGTATCGTATACTTCGAATGCACTTCTAGTCATTGTGGAGATTCTATTTTCACGGGAAAAAGTGCCCTAAAATGTGTCTAAAAATAAACTGGTCAGTAAAAATGCCGTGACATAGGCCCAAGCTATAAGTGAGGTGATGAATAATTATTTGTTTTGTTTCCCATTTGAACCCTCACATCAACATGTTAAGTTTTAACAAGTGGATGCCTGTAAGATATTGTAGAGGGTTGGCTGTAGGTAAAGTAAGGTACAGGGTTAGTGGTGCTTCTCAAGATCCCATTTTCTAGAGTGTGGACTCCAGAATTATAAGGGCAATTTTCTGAAAGAGTAAACAAATGGATTTGCGATCAAAAGGAGTGTCAAGAATGAAACATTTATATGCATAGATGCAGGAAATTTAAGTTGTCCAAGAATTAATATAGGGTAATTAATAAGAAAGAATCTTTATTTATTCTGCATGATGAATCAGCCTACAGCTGGTGTAAACTCGTGTGCAACATAAATAATCTAAAAAAGAAAATCTACATATTTTATAACTATTTACACTTACAAGCAACATTAAGAAAATTAATTAAAATTAAACCTAAGCTCTGAGGCCTTCTAAAAGAATTAATAATGACTGAGCAAGTGACAATAGGTCATTACTTATAGGACGGTCAAGGAGTGAAGGAGCTATCTGGTTAAATGCACCTTTCCAATATTATAAAAATATTACTAAAGTCACTAAAGTGAAACAATATGTCGTTATTAAAAATAATGACCTGCTGTTCCCATAATGACCTGCTATTCCACTTATTGAACGCAATAACTAATGGAAAGGTGCATAAAAAAGACGTCCTTGAATAACAAGTGTTTATAGTGGTTTTTGATAAACTGCTTATTTTCTTCCCATATTTGCTTGAGATGAGAAATTTGACACTATGACAAGATTCAGTTAATGCCTTATTTTATGAACCCCTTAAATTACAGCTTCTGAGCACTGTTTACTAATCAAATCTCTTTCTCCAAAAGTACAGACTTTCAGCCATGTAGCTTTAATCCCGGGGGGGGGGGGGGGGGGGTGGCACTTGGGTATTTTTTGGGTGGGTATGTGCCGCCAGGGACTCCAAATGTGCACCCCGTTCTAAAAAAATTCCCCCCCATTCTAGGAATGGGCCAATTTTTTATACTCCGTTCTAGGGTGCAACAAGAGTACAACAGTTTGCTTGTTAACGCATTGAACCGTATTTTTAAAAGCAATCTGTCCTTGAATAATTTCAAATGGCTGCTTACAAAACTGGAGGTTTCGTGTGTTCGAAATATTATACCCCATTCTAGAAAATGCCCCTGAAATGGATACCCCGTTCTAAATCAGGAGCTTCAAAATCACGACCCCATTGGGCGGCACATACCCGTATAGGTTATGTATGGGAGTATCCCCCCCAGGGCTTTAATAAGCTACAAATTAACACTTTGCTCGAACAGTGTTCGCTTTTCTAGAGGTTGTTTAATACATGACAAACAAATTTGTCAGAAGTTTTGATGTCTTGAGGAACCTCTATTGTGTTACTGTTGAAATACACATTGAAAGCTCTTGACCAAAACATAACTGTTGTCTTTTTTATGTTCTGCAATAATATTTTCTCCTCATTTGCACCAAAAAGAGTAATAATAATAGACTCCAAGGAGGGAAAGAGAAAAAGATTGTTTGCCTGACTTTATAAAATCAAAAGTCCTTTGGTTTGTGGTGATACTTGAAGTGCTTTGGCTGGTACATGAACATAACTAGCTTAATATAGTCAATTTCCAGATGAAATGGTCCAGTGTTGTAATCTGCAAGAGTGAAGCCAACAGTTCGTATTCTGGGAAAATCCATCTGATGATCTTGTAAGTATCCAGCATTTGTGAGAACAAATTTCGTGAAAGGAATCTGTTAAAAATGTTAAGAGGATAAAGTTATTAGTCTAAAGTGATGCTGTCATCAATAAATATCACCATATCATTATTGCTGGTAAGAGAATGACTTACTGGTAGAATAATGTTTACTGCAAACAATGAATGCCAGATTCAAGAGGACAAGTTCTTAAATTAGAAAGTAAGCAGATAAAAACTTAACAGAAGAATTCCTATGTATGAACCTGACATCATTAACTTATTATTTGTGTAAAGATCTAATAAAGAGTAAAGGAGATGTAAACAAAAAACCCAGTTGCATGATAGAAATTGCCTTTTGCCAATGTGATTCTAAATCTCTCTACAATGTAATAACTGATTGTGATTTACCCGCACTATCTCCCACAGTGGTCCCCCTCTTGTGTGGATAAAGGTCTGGTGTACATCATCCTCCCTGATGCTCTGTGTTTGAACATTAAATGCATAGGTTCTGCCATCTCCTCTTATCTTCATTTGAATACCATCAAAATCTGCTATGTCATTTGTTAACACATCTCCCATCCAATCCTGACAAATAAGGAGGACACTTAGACAAGATGCCATCCTCTACAGATGTAAAATCTGGAGACTTTCTTTTTTTTCTTATGCTCCCCCAAAAATGTCAACTGGATCCCCACCCCCTTCCGATCCCCAATAAACTGACTCAGCCCCCAAGTTATGACATGAGAATGGATTAGGACATTATAATTATGAAGTATTAGATGAGGTACATTGCATAAAAATAAGTTTTCATCATTCCAGGTTGTAATGGCAAAATAATCTTCCCTTTCATGCAACCACAGGCATCAACAAACCTAGATTGTACCAGATTGGATCTACCACCTGTAATTCACTAAATGTCAAAGGGTTGGGGATGAGGTCTGATTGTTTTGTCAACAGACTTGAACAACCTGTTGTTGTCTAGTTCAAAAGGAGCCATATCTTTCAACATCCATTGTAATTGCTCTCAAATGGGTCATTCAACTGCCGATAAGCTATGATATTTCACTAAAGATACACTTATTGTATACGGTATATATTCAGAAAGGTGTCTCCCCTTGGGGAGATAACAGGGAGCTTAAGCGACCATGACGGCAACAGCAGCAAAAACGTCACTCAGAATAAGCGAGTTCGCGCTGTCTCAAACTTTATTTCTCTTGTTCCATTTCATGCAATTTGTTTAATGTTGGGGAATTCTTCTGGAGTTGATTCTAAAGGATGGTATCTAAGTTCAGAAAAAGAAATAGAACGTGAAACTAGGAAGTTTCATGTCATGGTCGTCAAACAACAGCAATAAGAAAAAGTACAAAAAAGTGCAATACATGTGCAAAGTTGCTATTTTGCCAATCTTAACCTACTGCGTTTTTACCGTTCTCGTTGCTGCCGCATTTCTCGTTGCTTAGGTTTCCTTATGGTGTTTTTATTTGGAGCTGGGCACTACATGTAATTTGAGCATTTATGGTGTATTAGTTTTCTAAAACTCCCAAGCTTCGAAAGTCCCTAGAGCCCATTTCAAACCATGGGGACAACACTGACTGTTCCCCACCACTAAAATAAGTTAAATTACCCGTGTATTCACACTTCCCCTGTCGGGGGCAGGAGAGGAGGGGGTGGTGGGGGGGGAGGGGGTATAGCTCACCCATTTTGGCTGTGCTCTGATAGAGCACATTCCGGTGTACTTAACATCTGAAGCAGGCGGTAGTTCGGTGGAAATATGTCCTTTAAAAATAGCTCGTCCGCCTGGACTCTGCACAAATTCAGCTGTAGATTTGCCCCCAAATTGTTCATCTGTGACCAGCGTCCATTCTTCAAGAGCTTCCTTGCTTCTGAAGTCCCACAGAACATCTTGCCACTTAAATTTATCCATTGGATCCGGAAAAATCGTCTTGACGGCTTTCTTCATGGTAGGCTGTCGCATAAAACTTCTGATACGGGTCAAGATTCCACCGGGAGACGCCATGTTTGCTGTTTGTTTTAGTACTGAGTCACCTCTCTGCTCGGTCGATTTCTACGCGGAAGGATTGGTAACTACAAAGGATAAAAACATGGCGGGTGCCTGCTCGATATGCCAGGCACTCCGTCTAAATTCAGCCCTAAGAAAGTGTTTAAGGTTTAGATATTTTCCACCAAAACTCAAGTATGCTGTACCTGCAGCTTTCTTATCCAGCGTTGGTTTTCTTGGGTCTCAGCGTTCCACAGAGAGTAGCATTTCTGCGACTCTTCTTTCGCAGAGCAAACACTTGCCCATGTTTTGCTTAGGTTCAAGATCTTTTAGAACCACAGCGTTTCACCGAGAACGTGCGAGTCAAGAGTCGGATGATGTGAAAACAGGTTCGAAGAAAATCAAGGCAAAGCTTGAGCAAATGAAAGAAATGGTAAGAAAAAATCAAGGATGAAAAGGCGAGAGGATGGTTGGAGGAGGAGGGGGTAGGTGTTGTAATGCACCTATCAACGGTTTGCCCCAGGAAGAGTGGGGGGGGGGGGGGGGGAGGAGAGAGGGGGCGGGCAATCCACGGAAGATTTGGAATTTTCAAGTTTTCAAATGGGCGCAGCTGGAATGGACTGATGCATAAAGGCTGGTGTTTGCAACTGTGGTCCAGTATGATTTTCTGATCTTTTTGTTATACCAAAAACTTGTGCAGGGCAGCATCCAGGGGCACCCAACGAGGATATAGTTTAAAACCACTTAACATAGCATTGTTGAACGTATTTTAGTGTTCAAACGGTAGATATACGCATATTTTTATCCCCTAAAAACTTTTCATCTGTTCGGATTTCCTAGCCGAAAGTCTAGTGATCCGAAAATTATAGGGATAAAAACCTACCTTCTCGAAAATTTCAGCCAGGAAAAGGCTCCCGAAAATTCTAGGTGGCCTTTTTTAGGGTCAAAATCCGTTAAAAATGGGTAATTATACCATTTTGCAGATGTTCGAAAATCCTAGGAGAGGCAGGCAAGCAAGAAATTTTACAAGATATGTTCCGAAAATTCTAGGTCTCAAATCGTCTTCCGAACAGATATTTTCCCGAAAATTGCCGTTGGGTGCCCCTGAGCATCTGGTGAAAACATATAAGTAGAAAGCGTATTTTCAAATGAGACTTTGTGCAAGTATTGCTTCTCAATGCAGAGGGACAAAGTACTAGGGAGTTTAAGCATTGACGATGGCGATGGCGGTGAAAACATCACTTTTAAAATGAATTTGCACTTTTTCAAACTTTGTTTCATTTATTCCAAATATTCGTTGAAAATGTCTAATGTAGGCCAATTTCCCTGGAGTTGATTTCTTGGGGACTGCTCTCAAGTTTAGAAAGAGAAGGAACATTTCATCGTCGCTTGATTATGTTTTCCATAAAATGTGAAATTAGGCATTTTCACGTCGGAATTGTGTAGTAACGGCTAAGAAATGTACAAAAAAGCGTGATCAATGCCCGTGCAAACAAGTTGTTTTGCTTAATAAACCTATTGCTGTTCTTGTTGCCATCGCTGTTGTCATTGCTAAAACCCCCTACTTTTTGTCATAAAACTTCAAAAACTTAAAAAGCAACAAGATACTCCTAACTTTCATTCTGTCGTCCTTCACAACGCAATGAACACATCAAAATATGGGAAACTCATCCAAATGACTACTGGGTATTTTCTAAGATGGCAGATCTCTTACCACTCATTCCCTGGTCCCACTTTCCAAGATGGCAGTTGAGTCAAATTTCCCACCCTGGGGATGTTCAGGATGTCAAATTCCCTACCCATGTGCGTTTCACTTAGTCTAATTTCCATCATCCTCGGAGACCCAGGGGCAGATAGTGGGGGTGAGGGAAAGTCTAAACAGGCGGAAAAATATGGCACAAAAGAAAAGTAAAGAACGGCGAGAAGAGCCCCTGGGGACAATGTCTTACCAGACCAGTTCCAAACGGTGGCCGCCATTCTGGCTTCTGATTGGTGCCAGAAAAACACAAGTTTCTGGCACCAATCAGAAGCCAGAATGGTAGCGACTATTTGGAACTGATCTGATAAGACATTGTCCCCAAGGGCTCTTCTCCGTTCTTTACTTTTTTTTTGTGCCATATTTTTCCGCCTGTTTAGACTTTCCCTCGCCCCCACTATCTGCCCCTGGGTCTCCGAGGATGAATTTCCATGGGTTGCCCACTCCCCTATCCTTGGGCAAACCATTGATAGGTGCGTAAACACGAGGGAAATAATATTAATTAAGCAGCTGTTCAGGGTTGGTCAAGATCAGCAAAGTGGGCAGGATTTTTTTAAAAGTAGATTCCCTTTTCACTGTCATACTGCCTGGCCACTTCCGAATGACCTCTAGCCTCATTTTCAAAGTGAGTCCAGGTGCTTATTGATCCTTGGAATTGACTGGTACATTATACTAAAAGAAGTCCCCATTCACATGCAAATGTAAACCTCTTTTCCTAAAGCTTGCAAAGCAGGCATATTTTGCCATGTGAATAATGCTCTCCCACCATCTCGGATGATGAAACTGATGGGGTGAGTCAAAAAATGATTCCTAGAGAGGAGATGACAGATTTAAAAAAGAATAGGGAGAGGGGAGGAAAAAATACTTTTCCTTTTCTCCTCCCTGCCACTCCCCCTATTTTTCTGTGTGCTTTTAAGATGGTGGCCTGATGCGATCAACATGTACTTTTCATACTGCCTGCATTGCAAGCATTTTCATTGGCTGCGCAAATCTTTTTTTTTTTTTCGCGTTATCACCATGTTGAAAGCGCCATATTTATTTGCGCAAAAAGGCAGATTCTCTCCAGCAACTACCCCTGAGGTTGCTCTTTCTCCTCTCCCCAATCTTCCTTTATCATAAAATCCAAGATTGCAACTACATGAACATAATAAACAAGAAGCTACTTTGTATTGCTCACCACAAAAATACACCTGCTTTGCCGGCTACTTTTCATAACGAGTCCTGATTTCCAGATGCTCTGCTACTACATATCCTTGATCTGGCTTTTGTGTGGGTTCACAGGCTACTTGAAATATTTTTAACTCAGCCCATTTTGTTATGATTTTACAAATAAACTATTGAGGCACCCAAAAGGGTATGATTTTAGAACCTTTTTTTCCATTTTGTTATAAAATTGTTGTCCTAGAGATAAAAAGCAGGCAAACTCTAGTAAGCAGACACCCTTGGGATGTAAAAAAGGTGTCTGTCACTGGAGCTGGCTGTTTATTGGAATGTAAAAATACAGAGCTTGTATCATGGGGGGTTGAGAAAAACAGGGTTTTCTGAAGGTGGCCATACGTAGAGCCGTTCGTTTACGAGAGTGTCCATTAGGAGAGCTTTTACTGCTACTTTTTTCGCCTTCATATAAAAAGAGATTGTGTGCCAGTAATAACCTTTTCAGAGCAGAGGCCATGACTCTGAGTTTTCTGAACATTTCTGTGGTCTTTGAAAGTGTTTGTAGAAAATGGAGAATAAGTTTTGTGTACGAATTTCACATGACTCTGACTAATTTTTAGCACGTAATGAATTGCTTACAGAGAGAAGATATACTAACGATACCAAACCTGCTGTCAACTCTCAGGATATTGGCAACACCAGTCCTTGGTTATCTGGTAATAACAGAGGATTTTGTCAGCTCTCTAGCTTTGTTTGGTGTCGCAGGAATCACAGATATGGTAAGATCATGCTTTAGCTATTAGAATTTATGCTGCGTGATCATCCAATTTTGATAATCACTCAGAGTATTCCAAAAACGACAACAACAACAATCTTTGTTTGTACTCACTCTTGCTCAAAAATAAATTTATTAGAACAATGAAAGTATTAAAAGTAAAAATTAGAGTACTGGCTGCCTGGAATAACCTTGGGGGCTAGTGGAGCCAGGCAGTCAATTGACATGAAAGGTCAGCAAGAAGACTGAAGCACAAAATATAATGCACACATAAAAGGAAAAGAAAAGACGGTGAAGAGGAAAATTGCTATTTCTACACTATCAAGGAAGTCTAAAATAGTTAAATTTATAAATTAATACAAAACATTTATATAAGAAGAACTTGAAAAGGTGACAAAATTTAACAAAAGACTAATTTACAGGTAATTTGGGAAACAACACAACCGCTAATAAGAATACAAGTAACTAATAATCTTTGACAACATCGAATTGGATTCCACTCGGTCCTATTAGCAATGACCACTTCTTTATAAGCACTGATTTCTGATTGGGTTATGGTTGGCTTGAATACGATCAGCTAAACATTACTAACATAAATTGTCACTGCACCCAAACCTGGTACCCATTCTCCCTTGAGATTCTGAAGTGTGGTACATGTATCTTCTAATCTGTGCATTAAATATGAATCATCAATGATGCCGCCATGAGAGCTTTGAATGTGAGTATTCACATTTTCTTTCTGTAGCTTGACGGTTTCATAGCAAGAAATTTTAAAAACCAGAAGTCCGTTTTGGGAACCATTTTAGATCCGCTGGCTGACAAGATCCTCATGTCTGTGCTGACAGTTTCTCTGACTTTGGTGTCTCTTTTACCAGGTAATGTTGTTTGGTAAAAAGTAAGATGAAACCTGGAATATAATATATTATGTACTACAGTGAAACTTTGTTAAAAGGGACACTGAGGGGACCACAACAAGTGTCTGTATTAACTGGGTCTGTAATAAACAGGTTAAATTTAGCGAAAATATAAGGGCTTTCCTTCCCCAGGGGCAAAGCAAACTGTCCTTAATAATGAGGTGTCCGTATTAAGCAGGTGTCTGTAAAGGGATGGACCATTAGAAAAGTTATAGGGGGGGGGTGGGGAATTTTTTAGCCATAGGAAGTTTTTTTGTTATCAAATTCCTTGTATGAATTTTTTTTAGGCCATAGCATGATTATTTTTTAGGGTTAATTGGCGTGCATGAATTTTTTTTTATTTAATTTTCCCTTGCGCAAATATTTTTTTTGCACTTTGCCCTCCCCACCCCCCCCCCATAAGTTTTCTAATGGTCTGTCCCTTAATGACTGCACTAGTGGTTGGATTTTTCTTACCCTGCATGGCAGCCATTTGTAGGGGAAGGGAGAGAGGAAATCAATGCATGGGAGAGTCCATTGGGCGTGGGACAAATGAGGGACAGGAATGCCTGCAATAACCAAGGCCATAGTTAGGAATTAAGTTTTGACATCATTCTTGGGGCCTAAAGCATCAAATCACAGCCAGTGTGATCTATCATCTTCCCTTTTTTTTGAGGGTAGGATTTGAGCCTGTGACCCACCTCTTAGACTGCAAGCAGTACGTCTCTTATTTTTCTTTGGTGTCACAGTGGATTGAGAGCACCCTGCATAACTTTACTTTCTTGCTTGTCCTCTGCTCTGGGGAAAAAAAGGATGATCTACTAGCCACCACTTAACAGAACCATGCTCTTCTTACTGTGCAGCAATGTGTGGTTCCAGAAAATATCCACACCCCCCTCCCCCATGGAAACTCTTTGATTAGCACCCCCCACCCCCCAGGGTTTTCCTTTCCAGGGGGTCTTTGATGACCCCCCTCCCCCGCCCCCCCCCCCCCCCCCAAGAATTATCCACTAACCTGGGCGTGTCTTTCTTTTCAGTTCCTCTAACTGCATTGATCCTCAGTCGAGATGCTCTTCTTATTGGTTATGCATTTTATCTCAGATTTAAATCTCTTCCCTCTCCCGTGAGTATGATCTGTACTTCTTAAGTGAACAAAGAGTCACGGTGTTTTTTAATGGTTTATTGATGGATTGGGAGCAACCACATGTTGCCTAAGCTCGAAATAAATTGTGATATGTGCTTTCTGTATTGCTGCTATAACCTTCAAATTAATGTGTTAAAGGATTCTATGCGTTTTATTGGAGCAATAAAACGGATGAAATGGCCATAAATCGGCTGGGGGATCACACGGGAAAAGAGAAACAGAGAACATAATACCCTTTCACATATTTCGTACTCCCTAGGTTACACCGAAGAAACAATTGGTTTTACCCCATAAAATCCTATATTTTGATTTGTAAAACTGCTTGTAGCTTCTCAGTCTTTTATTTCAGCAGTCCTTTTTCTCATATTGATGTGTGAGACAATAAAGCCCCGTGCGTTACATGTTGCGTCCGTTTGCACACCCTGTTGCATGTTGTTGGATGTTGTTGCGCAAAGTTTGAAACCAGTCAAACTTTTCAGCCAACAACTCTCAACATTTCTTTTGTTCTGTGATCGCCGAAGCGTAGCGCAACAATGTTGGATCCGTTTGCACGGTTCTTCCAACATTGTAGGGGACACGCACGCTGATTATGCATGGCTTACAAAGACCTATGGGTTGTATTCTTCCCACGATGCACTGCGGGTCCCAAACTTGTTGGGAGTTGTTGCATCCGTTTGCCCACTACTGCTAACACGCACGTAACAACTCCCAACATTGTTGGCGCAACAATATTGGGAGTTGTTGCGCCCATTTGCACGCAGCCTAATAATCTTTCTTTTTCTTAGAAATCAATCTCCAGGTATTTTGATATCAACTTTCCCACCGTGGAGTTACGACCAAACCTACTTGGCAAGGTGAGTTTGCTTGTTTCAGAACCTTTTAATGTAAATTTAAGCAGGTTTCAATCTCCAATGCCCTGTACCTGCCGTATCATTATTTCCGGTCTTTTTAATACTGGACCAAACATCAGTGAATAAGGCAGGGTTGGAAGAATTTTGTTTCTCTTGAAAGGACATATTATGTCCAATGAAGTAAAGACATCATCTTGGTTGGACAAAACAAAATTTTGGTTGGACATCACCAAAAGAAGGGGGGAACTTTATGTCTGGGAAGGTCTGAACCCAGGAGTCATTTCATATTGGTTGAGTACGAGCGTCCGAATGAACGTAGTCCTGAATAGGGCTGTTGTTGTTGACAGTGACTGATGTAGTAGTCATCTTCAGAGTCAAAGACTTTGACTGACTGAAGATGACTACCGTACCGGTTGTCGAAATGTCGGTTACTTTCAAGACAGCAAGCATCCGATGAACTACGATTTCTGCACAAATCTTACATGAGAGCAAAACAAAATGGCGGGTTGCTCCTAAGAGAAAAAGAGGCGCGGCAGCTAAGCACTTACTTAAGCAAACCGCTGACTGCACAGCGCTGCAGTCACTATGACCATGGAACCATGGAACCATGGAACCATGGAGAACCATTGAACCATTGAACCATTGAACGAAAAATCTCAAATCGGTCAAGAATATTGTCTGCTGCCGGCTGATGCCCAGCAGCAATTATTATTACATAATAGTAAAATATACCATTTCACTTCCACCTAGGTAGAGCAGTTTGACAAAAAATATTGGGTCAATTTAGGTTTCTGGGAGACTGCCCACCTACCCCTTTCTTTAAGCAAACATTAATGCTAACTTCTCACTTAGGGCAAAATGTTGACTTAGGGGAGGGGTAGGTGGGCAGTTTTCGGATCAACCTAGCAGACAGTTCCTTTGAATCGAACATCTTCAGGAATTAATGATTAATGCCTGACCAATTTCATCCTTTTGAAATTTACTGGCCTTAATGAAAGGCTTGACGCCCTTAATCCATGTTTCTTCGTAATTTTTTTGTAGTGCCAAACAAGATGATTCAATATCGCAATCCATGCCCGTCCCAAGTTCATAGCGAAATTTTACTGTGATGACTCTCGAATTTATGAACAAAAAGAAACATCTCGCTTCTTTTCGAAAAGCATTATGCTACCTTTCGCGAGGTTCTGCGATACACGTATTTCTAGTATACAACAACACTTGTGACTGTTTTCTTTTCCTTTACTTTAGACGAATACTGTTCTACAGTTGGCCCTTGTTGGTTGCTCATTATCCGCTCCTGTGTTTGGCTTTGTTGACCATCTGTATTTACACTATCTATGGTATGTCTTAGAGTTTCAAACCTTTCCCTAGGTTAGGTAAGAACGTAGTCCGGTCCCTGTGGCATGGGACACACGTAGGGGTATTGCTACTCCATCGATGCCGTTTTAATGCTAATCCATCGCAGAGTCCCTTAGTAGTCCAGCTGTTATCGACCAAAAATATAGCGAATTGTTCACTTTTATGATATAGTAGTCTGTCGTCGGTACACACTTGCATGGAGCGCACGGTCAGGGCTTACCTGGTTTTTGTAGCATGGGGCACCAGTGGGGTTATTGCTACTCCGCCGATGCCGTTTTAATGCTAGTCCATCGCAGGGTCCCCTAGCAGTCTGTCGTCGGTACACACATGGGGCAGACGGTCAGAACTTATCCGGTTTCTGTAGCAAGGAGCACCCGTAGGGGTATTGCTACTTCGCCGATGCCGTTTTAATGCTAGTCCATCGCAGGGGCCCCTAGCATTCTGTCTTCGGTACACACATGGGGCAGACGGTCAGAGCTTACCTGGTTTCTGTAGGAAGGGTCACCCGTAGGGGTACTGCTACTCCACCTACACTGTATGCTACTCCATCACTGGATCCCTTACAGTTTGTCGTCGCTATCCCTCCCTTCTTAGACCAGAAACTATGGTACTTCCTTCTCTTTTGGAGTGCTTTTTATTTTAAACAGTTACCAAACTTCATGCAATTCCTTCTTCTTGGCACGGTCGTTTTGAAATCTGGTACAGTGGAACCTCGATATGACGAACCCCTGCATAACAAAGTCCTCGGTATAACGAACCATTTTCTTTACCTCAGTAAGAGTAATTTATATGAAAAAGAACCTCGATATAACAAAACCTCGTTATAGGGAACTAATTTTGCAAGTCCCTTGGCCCTTCGTTATATCGAGGTTCCACTGTAATTGCTTTAATGAAGTCAGTCATTATCTCATCGTCTCCTTACTACGGATTCTTAGGGTGAGTCGTACAATCAAAACGATAATTGTCCTCTCTAAAATGATATCAGTAGAGGAGCATCTTCTCGGCGGGTATCAACATGAGACAATCGAAAGTCGAGCTTTAAGCCTCCAGCTTTTTGGTTTGCCTCTGATTTTGGCCAATCACAAAGCGTCGTCTTTATCCGGTTTCTTGCCAATTTGAAGGGGCTACAAAGGGAACTCATGCTACTATCTTATTAGAGTTATTCGGACGTAGTGGACGTAGATCCCAGTGAAGCGTTTTATTATCAGGCTGAATCCTCGAGCGGGCAAGATAAAGCCAATCCTGTGTTCTGATTGGCTACGCGAGCGGCAACTATCTTGCCCGCTCGGAATTTCCCGCGTTGATCCCGCAAGAAAAAGTTCTCTTTTTCGCCACGTAATAAATCCTGTATTGACCAGGCTCGTTCGGTCAAGATGGATCAATATTGGCCTCGTTCGTTTTTGCGTTTTAATCGACCTTACCTTTGTCTCGGTCCATAAAAACGCACTAAATAACTTGGCTTATATTCTGCCATCTTGGCCGAGCAAGGTGTACTATACTCTACCGTAATATTTTTCAACGGTATAAAACTCTTAAATAAAGTTGAAGTTGACTCCTCAATTCCCCCAAAAGTAGCATAATACCCGCGCGAAATTGCCCCAGAGCTGCGATAGCGATTAAGGCGTAGTTCAAACTTCGAACTTTTGGGTCACTTCCAAATTTCTCAAGTTTAAACCAACACAATCGCGAAACCACTTTCCATTCTTTTTACTTAAAATAAGCAAAAAAATTACCGCGAATTTGTCGTTAGATTCCTTGTTGCGGATAGTTTTATTTTTGCTTTTTCGTTTAATTGTTCGTTAGAGTTGACGTTCCTTTTTTCTTTCTTCAGGTACACAGTCGCTTGTTCAACTGTCATGTCCAGTATTAGCTATGTCGTTAACTTCAAAGAATCTGTAAAATATTTGAAATGAAATAAAGCCTTCTATTTTTTCTTTTATCAGTATTTTCCAGCTCATTACTTGTGCAAGGCTCTAACATTTTTTTCTTTACTACGAAAGACTGCAGTTACGGGAGAGAAAGTGTCATTTTAGTCGGGCTTAAATTAATTGGGAGCATAATTTTGGACAGAATACTTTAAGTTCATGGGCGTTGCCGAAAAACCATACACTCGTTTTTACGAGCACAACCATCCGTCAGACCCTACTACAAATTTCATCTTAAACAATGCACTTATTAAATTATAGGCATATAAATACAACATACTAGCTAAAACTTACAGTATAAAAATAAAAAAAGCTTTAAAGCTCACGGAACCTAAGGTCATGCAGTTATGTTTAGGACTTCCATTACTGTCCCCTGACAACTCACCGTGCGTTATTCACAGCTGGGGACTACACGGAGAATATCATTATTTGTAATTATTACTATCATTGTTTCTTTCTAATTTCTTTGCACGACTCGTGTCAGTGAACCTTGAGAGGGAATGTAAATGTTAGTTAAGCTGGTGTACTTCCTCTGTCATCCGGTTTCCGACAAGTGATGTGAAGAGTCCTTATTGAAAGTTCTGACAATATAACCCAGTGTTTCTTAAAAGAAACAATCAATGAAGCGAGGACAAAATTTGTAAATTGGCGTTAAGTTTCTTTGTACGTAGACCTGCCAATGGTTAAACTACACGAGCTTATAAACATAAGCGATTAGTCGTCTTTAGACAACAATTAAATCTCTAGTTGGTTTAAAAGCACACAATGGCAATAAAGCAGATTAGCATAAGTAAATTTGCCCTTAAGCGATTGGCGCGCTTTTTAGTTATCGATCAACGTAACTTGAAAGAGTTTTATCATAGAATCCGGGCAAAGAAGAACTCGTCATGGCTTTGCTGTTTCGTTTAAGATTATGTATCTCCGTCGCACTTTTATCGTGTTTATCAGCCCATGGAGAACAACATGGATCTGCCCTACACGATTCAAAGGTTACGAAAGATAAAGAGTGAGTATACAGCCGGTATTTTAATATGCAAATTCAAAAATCCCGCTTTACTTCGACGAGGAAATGGAGAATTGTTAGTTTTCTTCAACTTCAGTGCAGTGAAATAAATTTTAGAATTCAGATACAAGCAGCCATCAAAGCTCCAAGACTTTGCAGCTTTTAAAAAGTGCAAAATTGGTCTAATTTATATGGTAAAGAGCCACAGATATTGCTGCATAAATTTTGAAGTTTCTGAAGCGTTTGTCATGGCGATAGTGTTCACTTGTGTTTCTTCTCTCGCTGAAAAGAACAACTGTTACAAGTCTTGTAAAGGATATTCATTTGTATGTAATTCATACTTATTCCTGTTCAAACCGTAGTTCGTAAAATGTCACCTGAAAATCGTTTAAATATTTGGTGTTTTTAATTTTCTGAACGATGTTTTGTTTTTCCTTGTGTGTCTTTCTTTTGCATGTCGAATATTAAATATACTACCAAAAAACATACAATGAAAAAAAATCCGAGGCGCCTGCTTTTGCCGATTCGGCGTTGGCGAGATTTTTCTAAACAAATCACCGGGCTTGATATTCAGTGCTAGCACTCAATTTTGTTTGAGTTTTAAATTCGTTAAGATGGCCTCAATATTGCGAAGTTATAGCGAGAATCGTCAAAACAACTTGTTTTATGTAAATTTGTCCAATGACAGGAGATGCTGTTTTTGAAACTGAAACATATCTAAAGCAGGTGCTTTTAAGCCAGCCGGTTTAATAATTGGTTTATTTACCTTAAAACCATTCTACACAAAAAGCAAAAAGGAACAAATTATTCAAAATATACATCTGAATTTGAAATCGACAGGAGCTCAGTAACATCTAAAAAGAAAAGGCTGCATGACATACCTAGTTATCTCCTATGTAGAGGGTCTGCAAAGCGGGATCCTGAACCCTCGTCTTTTTCCCGAGAATCCCGCATCCCGAACTTCTATCATCGCTCAGCCCGAATATTGGCGTTTTCTTTCTACATTTCGCATCCTTGCCCAAATTTTCTCAATCCCGTTTCCAGGCCGGTAGCAGTAAAATTCCGTTTCACGTTAACGTTTCGTAAATCCCGCACTATATTTTGATCAAATTGCGGATCTCGTGAATTACCCTTCCAGACCCCGTTACGCAGTGATGCATTTTTAAAGGCCCGTAGGCAGGATTTTTGTTGGAGAGGTGTGTATGAGTAGAGCATGGAAGGTGAAAGTATCGTGCTATATAATGGGGCGGTTCTGGGAGCAGGCCTCCCAATAGAATTTTCAAAAACTGAATTGTCTTTGGTTCATTTTCTGGCTCTTTGAAAGCAAGCACAGAGGCCTCTTTAAAAAGGGACCTTTTAAAGTCGGGGTACAACGACGGCGACAGGCGAAGAGAACAAACATAGGTTTAGGCTCCGTCCAGCGTATTCGAATTGTTTTCGACCGTCTACCGCGGAAAACGCCCAAACAACGAAAATACGATAGCATCCCTGCGTTTTTCTTGCCCGACAACGGCGTTTACGTGAAGACCGAAGGCAAGATAAAATGAGCTCATTCTCTCTTGCGGAATGCTAAAACAGAGAAAATAACTCTCCGTTTTCAATAGCATCCGGATGCGTCCCAGTGCCAGACGGGGCCTTAGTCGAAGGTGGACGTGTCCTTAAGGGTAGACGTTAGTTCTGAGTTAGTGTTCAAAAGTACGTGCTTACATTTTAGCATATGTAGGCCTGGGGAGCCACAAGACAACACCCATCAAACTCAGTTGCAAAATGTCTGAATAGCAACAACGATGATGACGGCAACGAAAATGGGAAAAAACAATCAGCAAAACAACAGCTAGCTTTGCGTGTGCATCACACTTTTTGCACATTTCTTAACCGTCATTGCACAACTGCGACATGAAACTTCCTACATGGAATTTCAGGTGCCTGCTTTATAGAGTAGGTTGAAAAATCACAAAAATTTTCCTCTTCTTTTTCTTAACTTAGTACGGTCCTTCGGATTGAACCCTCGAAAATTTCGTCAACATTTGACAATTTAAAAGATCGATGAAATTTGAAACAGTGCCAATTCACTTTTTAAGTGACTTTTTTTTATTTGTTGCCATCCAAAACTTTTCCTCCCATGCCAACATAATGTAACGACTTCTCAGTTAATTCCACTTTATTCATGCGTTGAAATTGGGCTTGCACCCTTTTCACTTCAACATGGGTTACAAGCAGGTAGATAGATTTGCTGAAAAGAAAACCCTAGTTTTGCAATTACAAGTCGCTCCAAAGATGAAAAGGTCTCGAGAATGCATCTACTTACCATAGCACGAAACGTCTCTCTTTTTTCAGTTCTATTTACAAATCTTCACTACTTCTCAACTCTTAGCGAATACAGAATTCTAAATCCCACACTCGCCTTCAAACCTACCCCTAATTAGGGGATGCATTACTGATGGGCAACTGATTTAATTTAAAGTAACATTAAGCTAATGGGTGCTCAGTGGGTGGGGTGTAGTCTCCCGTATCCACTTCCCCTGAATATTCCGCTGAATTGCTTATCTAACAAGACCTCATTTGTCATTTGATAGTCACATCAAAGAACATCTGAAAGAGGAAATCGGTGACGTAAAAGAAGAAATAAGTGATGAAGACATGCAGTTCCACTATTTTAGACTACATGATTATGATGGCAACAAAAAACTGGATGGCCTTGAAATTTTTAAAGCACTGAGCCACTACCATAATGAAACAGGAATCAATGATACCGCGTCAACTGCAGAGGAAAACATGGCAGAAACAGTGGATCAGATTCTTAGCTATGATGACACAAATAATGATGGCTATATTGACTATCCTGAATATATCAAGTCACAACAGGAGTTCCGTGATGGAAAAAGAGATGAATCTGAATCTCACTGATAACAAATGTTTTAAGCCAGTATTTAACGTTTCCATCATGTTCTGTTTTGTTCCCTTTGACAGCCCTGTGAGGGTTTTTTCACTTCTATGTGCTCCACCCACTTTGAGTGGACTAATGGTTTGGGTCTGGAATGGAGAAAGCCTGACAAAATAGTCCACATTTTAGGATACTGCCACGGGTTTCCCCAAGAAATGATGTCTGAGGGATGAGCACAGAAATTCCATTCTTATGATGCATCAGTATCCAGATCTGGGTTGAGCTTCTGATTGGTCAACCAATCAGTACCACTACCCAGATCTGGGTAGCAACATGTCATCAGAATGGAATTTCTACAGTAGTTTCTCAAGACGCCATTTTGCAGGGGAAATCAGTAATAGCATTGCCAAAAGTTGGCTGTTTTCTCAGGCTAAAATAGTGGGAAAGTAAGTGTAGAACAGTGTAAAGAAGTGAGCTTTGTCATCAAAAAAGGTTAAAAAGGATTTCTGATCTTTTAGCTTTTTTAACATAGTCATTACAAAGTGTCCAGAGCCAAAACCACCATAATTCTTGAAAATATGGAAAAGACAAATGACAATTTTGGAATTTGGATGTGATGTACTCATTAAACAATACTTTTCTGCATTCTTGAACAAATGCAAAGAATAATTATTGTTAGAATGCTTTAATGAATTTAAAGTAAAAATTAATTTCCCAGTACCATACAGCTGTACTGTTGTGTTCTACCTAGTTTCTTTTTCTGAATTTTCAAACAAAAACAGACTTAGGTTGTCCTAGCTAGCTGTCACAAAATGTTTACATGGTGTGAGTTCCTGCAAACAGAAACATACTTTTATTTACACCAGACACTTTTCTAGCATGAGCCACAGATGAAACTAAACCTCTGGTTAAGTCTGTCTTTGAGCCAGTATCAAAATTCTTGTTCTGAGACCCCATCTGTGTACCAAGACTTGAGTACAGGCCATGGTTTGCCTGTTAAAAAATTCATTGTTCGAATGGACAATCAAGTTGGTAGAAAATTCGAAATACACTCCCAGTAATTTATTAAACTTGTCTATTGGGGGCCTAGAACAAAGGTCTTGGACTGCTTCACAGATGTTACTATCTGGTGGTGAGAATATATCAGCAATGCAGGCTAACACTTTCCGTGCCTCCCAAGTGTGTTTGGTGAAAGAGCTTCAACTGAAATTCTCTGTGAACATAACTGCTGTTTCTTGCCCTGTTACATGTCTTTGGTATACCAGCAGCATGTCTGACAAAATACCTATTAAGTACTTTTAGATGTATTTAGATATTTTTGAGTTATACTGGGTGAAGTTGTCTTCCTCTTTTGATGCAAGTTTTTGCATCTGGAATACTGGAAATAACCACCAAAGATACCACATGCTTCCACAAATGCCCAGAAAGTTTTTCCTCCATCCTTGATCATAAATAAATATGTTGTGTTGCCATTCATAAGTTGTCTGTCCTGAAAAAATCAATGACATTTGAAAGAAGAAACACGCAGAACATCCCAAAACATGCATAATTCCAAGCCATGTCACAACAATAACCAGAAAGTGAAACAGCGTGACACTTCCGCTCCAGAGTTTAAACACTGTCAACAGTGGAACTATCTTGCAGATTGCTTCAAAGCTTAACGGAATAAAAGGGCCAATTATTTGGTGCAGATAAATAAGGTTTATAACGACAACATAAGCGGACGTGATGAACACAAAAAAATCGTAAACAACAAAGAATCGCGCGTTTGCGTGACCAATACATGTGCCAGCGAAGTAGCAGTGATGGTCACGCCCTAGAATACACCTGTCACAAAGCGAACAATGGTGTGCTCTTGGAGGCGAATTTCGTGCACACAATTGGCAGTAAAAAACTCCATCTCGCTCCTCATTTAACGCACCATTTGTCTCACAAGACGTGTCAGTAGTTACTAGGCAGTAGTAGTTTCCAACGATGCTGATCATGGCATAGATAAAAAGAACCAAATTTACAGCGAGCAGCTGGCTTGAGTTTTGAAACAAGAAAGGAATTATTTCAAAAATTTCCAACCAGAGAGAGATAACCCACATGACAATAAAATAACCAATTGCCATGAAATGAGTTGTAAAGATGGTTGATTGCGAAACTTTCCCCATGAATAGGACAACTTGCGTAGTGCCTTTGGAATACTGCAATAACTTTGTAACCACGCCTTAAGGACACTTTGCTTCTCTTATACCGACACAGTATTCCATTTGTAAGTGGTCCGCTGGTATTTTCGCGGGAGAATCAATTATTCGTTCCTCGGACCTGCTCCACGTTCCACATGAACCTACAAGTAGCACCACAAAATGAAATCTAGCTTTAAGAGACGTTCAGCTTTTAGTATTTATCAATCTCAACTTAAAAAGGAAGATGAAGATTCACAGAAGGAGCAGGAGAAAGTCGTTAAGACCCCTGGATCGAAGAAGAGGCGACACGAGGAAAATTTAACAAGTCGTGCGTCGATTAAAAAAGTGAGCAAACTCGATCGTGCTAGCAGCAAAAGTTTAAACGGTGAGGCTGGCGATGATGAAAGCTTCGATCACGAGGAACACACTCCAGAAATGGCGGAATCCAAGCAAAGAGGAAAAGGGACGTTGTTAAGCAAAGCGAATAAACTGCGACAGAGCCTGACTTTATCAAGTCGAAAGAAGAAAATCAGAAGAAATGGATATCAAAGCTACGACCGTGGACTGGAGAAGTCTACCAGTAACATAACGGTGCACAGTCTACCAGAGAAGGCGGATTGTAAATCGGACAGTGAATTATTGCACAGTGAAGTAGAACAGGATGATCGAGTTAAACTGGACCAGGACGAGACTGAAGCTGATAAGCTTTTTTCTTGGTTAATAAGCCCAGTGAAACCGAAGAAATTTTTCAGGTACCGGTTGCATATTGGTTACATGTAATTTCATCTTTACCCTAGCCTGCATGATAGGCACTTTATGAGCCAGTTGAGGCAATCGGGGCATTCTCGTAAAGCATGAGACAAGGCAGCCTTCTCACAAAGATTTTGTGGAGTAGGCTATGGAATACGGAGGAGTAGGTGGGGGTGAGCATCTAAAAGGCGCAAGGCTCTAAGGAGGTCTGGGGGCATGCTCTGGAAAGAGACGGTTGAGATTTGAAAGGAGGTAGCTTGATGAGCCGTCAACCAGCCGGTTTTAAGAAAGCTGCAGGGGGAGGACTTGTCTTGTGCTTCATGTGAAATACCCCAGACAAGGAAGGACTCATCTCGCACTTCATGCCGTCTCATGTTTTGAGCGAAATGCCCCATTCACCTTGCTTGGGTCGTAAAGTGCCTGTGTTGCAATCTATTTTTACCCCATTCATGTTTATAGTGAAAGTCCTTAATTTAAGGTGATTTTGTAAATGGAGGGATGGGAGACACTTGGCCTGGGCATACAGTGTATGTGTGCCAGTATTAAGGGTGTGAAATGCTACCTAAGTTACTAACCTTATTAACAGTAATAACCTCAGCCTTAATGACAGTGGACAAAATATATGCTTTGCTTTTTCGTTATGAAATTTAATACCCTTAGAGAATAAGCTTGTCTAAAATTGAATAAGATGTTAAGAATGTAGAGGCCAAAAAACCATGTGATGTCCAATGGTAAATCCCCATGCAAACTAAATAAGTGTCCCTTCCACCAATAGAGGGACAGGTGCCTTAGAGGTTATTGCTTTGGAGTTCAGATCTGAATTTCAAGGTTCAAGTCATAGCTGTCTGTATGACTGAATTATTTCCTTAGACAAAAAAAAACCTGTCTCACCTCACCCAACTGTATTTAACAATATTGTTCCTCGAGCCTGAATGGGCTCTGAGTCAATTATAAACCATGAGGCTGAAGGCTGATTGGGCTATTGACTCAGAGGCCATGAGGGCAAGAGGTTGGTCAAAAATATCGAGACAAAACAACTTAAGCTGGTGAAACATGATTCAGCCGCCATTGTTTTGGTTTTCAGAGCTGTTGCTTTTTGCTACTAGTGGGCTATAACATATAGCCTAGTAGTAGCTCAACCAATCAGAATGCAGCGTTAATAATAGACCACTAGTTGGATTTTACTAAATAAGGATACCAGCTACATTGTGGTGTTTTTAACCTGGAAATTTCTTGTTGGAGGATCCCACTGAGTTGGAATTAAATATTTAACCGTGAGGACTGGGATTTAGTGCCCCAAACCCTTTCGGCCAACCACTCCAGAACAATGTTTGATATGTGTTGACAACTTGTTCCTGTTCCAGGCTATGCTGTTCAAAAAATAATACGGTACTGGACAACTTTTTGTGTCAATATGAATTTAGCTTTCCAGTATATTGCAAACATAGCCTAAGAAAATGTTTTTTTTCTATGTGAATCAGTTAACTCTTCCCTATCATTTTTTTTTAGCGATTTATGGGAACAAAAGCCTCTGTTAATAAAGAGACACCAGACAGAGTTTAATGAGGGATGGTTCAGTACTAAAGAGCTGGATGATATTCTAAGACAGGTAACAACAAGATTAATAATAATGCCATACAATAATTTTAAAAAAGTGAAATATACGGTCCCAAAGATGACATTCTGTAAACTGCTGCTTACATAGCCCTGGGCTTATACATCTTCACAAGGGTTTTTAAATAGAGGGGCTTATATCAGAGGAGGTTTATAATGGGAATAGAAAAGTCATTTACTGGTTTTTAAGTAACCTGTATAACAGGTGTTTTATTGGTCAAGTGAGGTGAACACGGCATTTCATGCGTAGGGAGAGATGAGCGCGAATCATCAAAAGGTCATAATAAATCGAATTCAGGGGGATTGGGTGTAATCAGATGCATTTTTTCATTTACAACCAGGTAGATAGGCTTATAACTGGGGTATGCTTATATATAAATGGGAGTTGGCTGCTTATAAGTGGTAGTTTGCAGTATAACTTTTGAGAGAGTTGGGATTTTAAGAGTGATAATATTAAATAATAGTGTATGGCATTGGTGTTAAAAAAGATAAGGCTTTGTTGGATTAGGTAATACAAAGGAGCACAGTACAGCAAAACAACATAAAAGGCAGCATAGTTACACTGTGGCCACAATGTTCTACACTGTAGTAAAAGTTTCAAGTCATTTCTTGGAAGGGAATAGTAGAAAATTAATATTGATATAGACAGTCACAAGTCAATAACATTTGTGGGTAGAAGCATTTCGTGACTCTCAGTGACATGTCATCTAGAACTTCACCCTTTGGTAATATTACTATACACTGTCCTAGGTATAACGGAAACAGAAAGTGGAAGAACTTTTCTCATTTCAGCCACAAAACTTTGCAACTTATTCCCTGTTTATATTAGATCTAGTGCTAGCATAAGGTTATGCAGGCTTAAATGGTTTTCCTATTTCGTAACTTTTATTTATTTATTTAATATTTATTTTTATTTTTTATTTTAATTTATTCATATTTATTTTATTTTTTATCTTATTTTCTTATTTATTTCCATTTGATTTCCTTTGGTATACAAAATAGTATTATGATTAATTATGCAGAGGTATTGGGTATCTTATTATGTAAACACAACTGAAAATTAGTTTCTATTGTAATTTAGGGCAGAGCCCAATAAGGTTTGTCAGTATTCTACTAAATGTTTTACCTTTATGAAATAAAATTATCATTATTATTATTATAAGTATTATTATTAGTATTAGTATGATGTACAAATTTTGTTTTGGTTCAATTATTTTTCCTTGGTTTGATGTTTATTTTTGTTTGTTTTTGGCATGGCAATATGTAACAGTGATCAGTGCTAAGGAAGGAAAAAAGACAGGGATATAAAAAAATATGCAATAAATTGAACCACAACATACACTGTTACTTACTGACATTGGCTATTAAGTGATGCTAAAATTTGAAATTGTCGTGATTGTGAGACACAGTCTTTACAAATGCAGTTTTTGTACCTTGCTGTAAAATTATGATGTCATATGTGTTTTTTTTTGGAAATAATAGAAGGTTAGCTATTTCTGAAACATTTTGCAGTGCAATGTTGTCTTTTTTCTAATGTTTTGTGTTGGTCCTTTATTTTTCGTTATTGTTTTATAGCACAGAGTTCAGTTCTCAATCAACTTAGATGTTACTTCCTATAAAAATGGAGTCAGAGAGACCCATAATCCTAAAGGAAGAGCTCTTGCTCCTGTTGTTTGGGACTTTTATGAGGTTTGTTAACATCGATAGTACTACAATAATGTAGCATATGTATGCCACTTATAACTGTCCATGTAGGAGTAATCTTACTGAGGTGTTCCATCTTGTAGAGATGTCTGTTAACAGAGATTCGACTGTACAACCTTTCTGTCATGGACATCGAAGGAGTTTGATTTTTCAGAGGAGGGTGGCAAGAAGGGCGGGTGGATGGGTCTCCTAGTTCAAAATATCAAAGTTGAGAGGGTAGTGTCGGGTCAGATGAATATGTCAGATTTTAGTTTGACTAAATTTCCTGCTTGGTTTTAGAATGGCTGTTCTGTAAGACTTCTAAACCCACAAGCATTTTCTCATTCAGTTTGGAAGTTGACGTCACTTTTGCAAGAATACTTTGGTTGCTTGGTTGGTGCAAATGTGTAAGGATGTCTTTCAACATGTTATTTTTTTGTGTGTTGTGTTTAAATATATTATAAATTTCAAGTCCAAAACTTTTGCCTTTGGATCAATGTATTAAGTAGCTGGTGTGAATCATAATGTTAAATTTTAATTGTGCCTGAATGAAATTTAGGCTAAGTTAAACTCAAGACATGGCTAGCCAGCAGTCTCTCGTCAAAGAAATGTGGAGGCATCCTGATCATGTCACTGGGGCTCATGGCTCTTTTTACGGCCATTCTCTTGAGGTCAGGCCATTACATTTGCACGTAGTGGCTTGTGATTTCCAAGTGTTTTTACTGTTCCCTACCCTTCCCTCCCTATGAAGGTAAATATGTCAGGTTGCACTGGTTAGCAGTGTGATGGTGCCTGGATCATAATGGTTGCCACTCCCAGGGCTGTAAAGGTTACACATTGCACTTGGCTGCAGTTTGGGGCTCCACCAGCCTCACAGGCACTTCTCCCCACAGGTATCTCTGTTGATCAGTTTTTTAAAGCTCAAAATGATCTACTATTTCTCTCCTCAGTTACCTAACTCCACCAGGTTCTCAAGGTTTTGCACCACATTATGATGACATTGAAGCTTTTGTCGTACAGCTGGAGGGCAGAAAACACTGGAGGCTCTATAACCCCAGGTTATAATAATTTTAAAACAAAATAATTATTATTGGATGAGGCTGAGTCTGCAGAATACTTCAGATCATGTGAAAGCTGAATCCAATAATAATTGTTGCATTATTTATGCATAATTCTTACTTTAAACATGCTTACCAAAGGTATGATTGATGTTAAGTTTCCATTCTTCATTGTCTGTTCCTCAGGATATAATGGGATGCATGTTTACTCTGGCAGATATTATTCAACAGTTGTCATCTTTTGAGTTGTATTTTTCCGGTTTTGCTATGTCTTTTTTGGCTATTTTTATTTTCTTCAACACAAAGCATATGGGATTTTTTCACCATTTTCTACCAAGACAACAGAGCTAATGCAACCTCGTTCTTATCAGGGTTCTCTGTTGCCATCCCTTTTTTTGGTCGGTACTAGTGATGCCTTTGTAATAAATTTTATGAATCGAGTCCAAATTAGAAGGATTTGTATGGAGTCAGTGGAGCATAACTGAGCGAATGTCTCAGAGACAATTTGCTTCAGAATGCTAGTTTTTGGCAAGCCGGTAGGCCTTTTGGATGTTGTTCTTTCATAATATCCCAACAAATTCCATAATTTCACAAATTTAATTTTTTATGATGTCACACTTAACGGTTGTCTTTTTGTTGTTTTTCAGAAATGACACAGAAGCTTTACCTAGATATTCCAGTGGTAGGTTTTTTTGATATAGTGACTAAAACCTTCACCCGCCAGTATATTATTATTTTATGAATTTAAAGTTTTATTGATCACTGAAATTTCCTGAGGTACTGGTCCATAGAGGAGCTCCACACGTGCTCTCATATGCGTAGCCCCATAGCTAAGAAAATTTGTTTATCTGTCCATCCGGGAAATTCTCTTGGTAGTAACGTGGCTGTACATCCCTCTGTCTGTCCACACCAAAGGTCACACAATGTGATGAAATGGCACACTATCTGGCTAGTATGGGATGCAACCTGATACTGCACATCCATGTTATGGTCAATTGACAGCTGTCAAACAGGGTATCCGCTGAACAGTATCACTTGACCATATCGCTGGCTCAGGGTCGACCCATCGTAGTTAAGTATTTCTCTGGAGTTTTCCGCTAACAAGTTACTACTTTTCAACTGATCGCAGGCTCAACTCCAATTTTTTTCAACAGGAAAGTTAGAGTTCAAGTTAAAATACATGCTTTTTGTTTGAAATATAAGTTTATTAACAATAGCATTGCTTTCAGCCTCGGCTAAGTCTTTATATTTAAAAGTAGGTTGAGTTTGATCATCCAGGTGAAGTCAACGTAGTCCTGAATAGGACTGTTGTTGTTGACAGTGACTGACGTCAGTCACTGTCAACAACAACAGTCCTATTCAGGACTACGTTCACCCGGACGATCAAACTCAACCTTTTGAAATGACTCCTGGGTTCAAACCTTTCACAGTCTTTATATTTAATTTATTAACTTACTTATTTTGTTTTAGGTAATTTCAGCCAGGAGGAAATTGGAGAACCCATTCTTGATACAGAGTTGGCTGCTGGAGATGTCTTGTATTTTCCAAGAGGAACAATTCATCAGGTTGGTTTCGTTATCTTCTGCTTAAGCTTTTAGGGTGCTACTTGGTAAACCAAAGAGCCACCGTTTATGTATTACACATCACCGCTAGTTTATTGAATGAATGATACTGAAATGTTAGAAGAGGGTAGATCTTGAGCTGTCAAGAAATACATTTCGAAGAAACGTGTAGCTTTTACTGTGTCTTTATCGTTAGGTAGAATTTAAGGAGCTGTGACACGAAATTAAAAATTGAATGAAACTTAAAAATAACCGCTCAAAACATCAAAAGAAGGTATAAATAACTCTGGCAGCAAATTCAAAAGAAGGGACGGATTTTCATGTTTATCGAATACTTTTTTTAAAGAAATCCGAAGCTACTTACATTTCCGGGCACAACTCAGTTCACATTCCTGAGAAACCTTGAGGACCACACTTTGCGTCAGTCGCATGTTATTTTTTTTCTTCAAACAACATTTTTATTGACGGTCTGTCTGTTTCATTCCTTCTGTTTTATTTTCTTTATTTAGGCTGACACTCCAAGTGATACCCATTCCCTGCACATCACTCTGTCAACTTACCAAAAGAATGCTTGGGTTGATTTTATGGAAAAGGTCTGTACTTTATTCAGTAAACCGGCGCTTTCACTCCCAAAAGTAGTCAAAGTCAAAATTCAACGAAATTTCCTAAATTTCATTTTGTGAAACGCAGACATAAAAATAGTACCATGTGAAATTTCTGCCAAAGTGGTCTCTTATTAGAGAGCTTTAGATTCTAAGACGAAAACGGCATCGAGAACGAGATTTTCTCAATACTAAGTAGTTCGCGCGCGCGAACCATCGTCATTATGGCGGGAAAATGTGGTAGCCGTCGTCATTCTACTCCGAGTTTTAGCGAAAATGTCGTAGTGGCGAAAACAAGTTATCAAATGTTAGGAGTTTCATCATTTAGCGATCGGGAGGGGGCTTTACCTCCTTCAAGGGAATTAAGCGTACTAACTTTTGTGGTAAAAAAAAAAGTACGACGAAGCTTTCCGGGGAGTTTATTTTTAGGGAATAGGCGAGAAAACTTAAAATTAAAAATTAAATGTCGTCCTCGTCCTCGAACCTGAAGCTCTCTATTAATCGTCACACGACAGGATTTCGTCCAGAGACTCAAAAGTTAATACCACCTTATTAACCGAGAGAGACTCCTTCATTCACGCTGGGATTGAAAGGTTAAAGTTTTTCTAAAAGGTCCGTTTTGTTACTGAATTATTGTAAAGCGCGCCGCATTAAAAGACAGAATTGCTCAGTAGGCCTTGTACTAAGAGTAATACTCGCCAAGTAAAAGCGCGTTCGACACCTGCGTCAGCAGCTGTAGACTTAACACAAGTCGACCTCACGAGTTTCTAACATATTAAATCAGACGAAGGTCACTTTTGAAAGTCTACAGCAGCAGCTTTTACAAAAAAATATGCTTTTGCCGTTAATACAGTGGAAACCCTTGAGAAATAGATAAAGTGTCACTCGATGCAACAGAAGCAGATGATACGTGAAAGAACTGGGAATGAAAACGAGACGCGCAAAATATAGTGGAACCTCGATATAACGAAGGCCAAGGGACTGGCAAAATGTGTTCACTATAACGAGTTTTCTTTATATATCGAGGTTCTTTTCCATATATATTGCTATTAGTTGGATAAAGAATGTTCGTTATACCGAGGAGGTCGTTTTATAGAGGTTCGTTATACGTAGGTTCTTCTGTATGACGTTGGCGATCTGCAAAGGTTTGCCGCATTAAATGCTAGTGTAAAAACTATGACCCAGCCGCTGCGAAAAAAACAAGCCAATTTGGCCAAACGGCTGTCTGTCAAGTGAAATCTCAAATTTTCCCACTGTGACTCACACGAACCCAACACAAGACTGTAGATAAGAATTGCGTTCTACTGCGTCGAACGCAGCTATTTTGTAGAATATTAAAACTGTAATAAGTTATTTTTAATTTGGTTTTAGCTAATTCCAGGAGCACTGCAAACCGCATTCGAGGAGGATCTTGAGTTTCGTCAGGGTTTGCCGCTGAATTATCTCGACTACATGGGTGTGGCAAATTCAGAGTTGGTAAGTTTCCAAGGGGTACTGCCATGAGGGGTATGGTTTTCAAGCAGTTTAGTCTGGGATAGGGTATACAAGTCAGAAACGTTAGGTTTAGAATACTGTTTACTTTCCAGGAAAGTGGTTAATGAGTTGAAAATTTTAGTCTAGATTAGGGATACCGGGAATTAAAACTCAAAAATGTGAAATCGGCAATTTAAATTTGCCTGCAACTCAAACAGCACAGAAAGCATCGACCTCCGTAGTTTCTGGAAAATAGCGACTCTAGAATAGGGAGGAAGTGTGGGAGTTAAGTCCAAGCGGATAGGGTAGCAAAATTCATCTGGACTAGGTCTGGTATATGTAAGCTAAGAGTTCCGGGGCTCCGGCGGCACATCCCCACTCAAATATTTCTAATGAACCTCCCGCCCCGGGGGGTACGTTTCCCTTTAAGTTGCTGATAGTCAAGATGTGCTTTTATGCTACAATTGGATAATTGTCATAAAAGAAGGGGAAAACTTTCGGCTTTGGAGCAGGGAAGGCTTAGTAAAAACAAAATTTAATTTCCTGTGGTGTCGCTTGCACTTTCTTTGAGATTAGGGAGCTTAAGCAGCCACTATGGCGAAGGTAACGAGAGCGGCAAAAAGCAATAATATTAGTAAAACAACAACTCTGCACGTGCATCAAATTTTTTTGTACATTTCTTTGCCGTCGTTGCACGACTGCAATGAGTACGACTTCCACTACACCATTTCCGAGTTTCAAGAACTCTTACTTTCAAGCCAAGGCTTGGTGCAAAATCTTTCTCGTGAAAATGAGTTTAAATCGTATGAGAATAAAAAATTATTTTCATATCAATAGCTTCGCAATTAGCCTCGCCTTGAAACAGAGGCTAGGGACAAGTTTTGATGTTTTGGTTTCTCACCTGCGAACTAGGTTTTCCTTTTCGTCTTGTCAAATAGAAATCTGACGCGTTTTTACATTGTTAGCATCGCGTATGACTATTATTTCTTAGAAATTATTCATCTTGTCATTTTTTTTAGAACAACAAAGAAAGAACAGACTTCCTCAGGAAAGTCGAGAAACTGATGATGAAATTAGCGTCGCATGCTCCGGTGGATGCAGCTGCTGACCAGGTATACTGCGTGACTTTTGTCTTTACCTTCGACCAATCCATGAAGACAGGTAAAGCACAAACTTTAAGACAGTCTTTTCGGCTAATCGCGTAAAAGAGAAAACTACTTGATAAATTATTAGCTGCTACTTAGATGTATCTATTTCAAGGAAAAATAGTCAAAGTGCTTCCTTAAACTTTTTGGCCGAAAATAAACGACATTTTTTGTTGTTCTCCCTTTCTGCATAGATGGCTGTTGGCGTCCTTCGTGATTGCTTACCCCCCGTTTTGACGGCAGGTAAAAGAAGAAACAGTGATATTGACTTCATTTAACAAGTATTTTCTCGCTTGGATTCCACTTGTTTTGTTTCGTCGCCGTGGGAGTTTAAGCAACGAAGACGACGGAGGTGGCAAAAAAGTGAATTCAGGCTGTTTCAAAATTCTTCGCTCTTATTCCAGATAGTTCTATTTGTCAAATTTTGATGAACTTTTCTGGGGTTGAATTCTAAAGGACTTTGTCTAGGTTAAAAAAAAGAAGTGAAATTAAGCAGTTCCAAGTCGTGGTCGTGCGGTGACCGCGAAGAAATGTAAGAAAAAGTGTGATGCACGTGCAAAGTTGTTGTTTTACTGATCGAAACCTTTTGCTTTTTTGCCTTTGTTGTTGCCGTCGTCGTCGTTCAGTTCTTAAGCTCCATATTTGGGACTTAGGGCCAGTTTACATGAAAGTGGGGGACCCCAGGTGGGTGAAGTAACCGCTTAGGTGGGGTAACCCGCCTGTCCATACAATCTTTCATTTCAATTTGATCGCGTTTACATGATAGGTGGGGTGACCATATGAGAGATTATATGGACAGGCCGGTTACCTCTCCCACCTGGGACTCCCCAGCTCCACGTAAACAGGCCCTTAAAGATCCGACGACGCAACGACAACGAGAACGTCAAAAAACAATTGGGACTGGGCAGGGATGGCACCTTGTATGGGACCTATGAGTCCCGTTCGTGCACATTCCCTCTGGGCAGGACTGTGTCCAGAAATGCTGGTAAATAAAACAACAACTTTGTACGTTCATTACCCTCTGTTGCCTGTTTTTGCACGACTACGACGTGAAGTTGCCTACTTTTATGTACTAAGGAGGACGTAAACAAGTGACGACGAAATTTTATTTGTTTGTCTGAAATTGGATATGGTTCCTAGAAATTCAATTTCAGAGGGGTTCGCCTACATGTGATAAAGTAATTGGGTAGCAATAATCGCAATGAAAACTGAAACAAGGCAAATTCACTTTTTAAACCGAATTGGACGACACGAAGTTCTGTTACCAATTAATCATAACTTTAACAAAATTTGTAACATAATAGGCTATTTTTTAAATCAAAACACAAGGAATTCGAAATTTTGTTTTGCTAGCAGTGAAAAAAAGCCCTTTAAGCGCGCGCGTGATGGCGCGTGCTGTCCAATTACTTAGGCATGACGCGTACTGTCCTATTAAACTGTCCAATTAGTATAGGTAATAGCATGATTTGTAGTGATATTTGGCATAAATACCACGAGTGATATTTCAAAATTGTTATACGTAATTTCACGAGCCGTTGGGCGAGTGAAATTTGAGACAATTTTGAAATATCACGAGTGGTATTTATGCCAAATATCACGTACAAATCCTGCTATTATTTGTTTATACTACTACCCGCAAAAGGTTTGTAATTTTCACATGTAGGTATTTCAAATTAAGCTGAAATACCACTGCTCTAAGCCAATCAAATTGCAGAAATTTCTCATGTAGTAGTATAAAGGCTGAAATCAGGGCAGTTGATAGCCAATCAGATGTGACAATTTTGTTATAGTTATGATTAATATCGTTATCTTTTCGAATCGAATTTTGTTGAGGCTCTCTTTTCCAACTGCTTAAGGATCCAGTTGTTCAGGGTATTTTCTCAGAAAACTATAATCCTCGCCAAAAATCCTGGAAACACCCATACATTTCCGTTTCCCTCTACAATGCTCAAATGTGATTGCAAAGTTAGCGATATTTTTCAAAGTGTTTCAAGGTTTCTGTCTGAGATTGTAACTTTTTGTTTATGCTGTTGGCTTGTTCTTAGGAGAAACAGGCAAAAGCATTTTTGGAGGCGAATCTTCATGGAACGACGGCAAGATTTCTGACAAAGTTGCAATTGACGAAGAGACCGAAGTTAGGATCATACGAAAAGGGGTTGCAAGGTACTAACGTTTAAGTAGATTTCTGTACGCTTAGAAAGCTGACGTCAAATCTAACTGTACATCAACTCAATGTCGTATATAGCGTTCTCACTCTCGTGGCCAGTATCTATGCAAATTTATTGGAAAAAAAAGCGTTTACGCGCGAAAAGAGTTCGACTCACACAGGATTGGTTTTGAACACCAACATGGCCGTGGTTTCATTGTTTGCAAACACCAATATGGCCGCCATGACCCCGTGTGAAAACGCTCCATTGTGCTGTTTTCACTTGCAGAAAACCCACTCGAAGATGCTCGACGGTTTTCCTTCATCTTTTTGGGGATATGCGGTTTTGTTTTTGTGGCGAGGAGGAACTGTATATGTTGGGCCAACATAATTGGACAGTTCCCATTATGATCTCTTGGTTGTGCCTAGAACAAACGAAAATAAAAGTAGAACTTAAGATAGATTTGATTAGTAACATGTATATACACAAGATTCATTTTGCAATAGAATCGCTTAAGTAAGTGAAAACTCGCATCTTGATTGGATGCGATGTATACTTTCAATAGCGTTCAATCGTGCGACTTTTTTATTCATTTGGAATTGAAACGATGAATACGTTCGTAAATTTCCGTAGTTCCTTAAAAAACCATATCCGATTCCAGACCAAAATGGGCAAAGTCTATGCTTGTTTTCAGACCAAGACGGCGCAAAACCCCTACCCTTTGGGGCAGTGCATATCTATACGGCTAAAAAAGGGAGAACCCCCCGGGGGGTTTGTGTTCCATTTAACGTGGGATTCCCCGGGTAATGAATTTTGTTAGAGAATCAGTAAGATCGTCACTTGACATAAAAATGTATGTCTCTAATATAGGAAATAAAATAAACGTACAAACTTCGATATCAGTATAGATATAACGCCAGAATAAACACGTGGATGTCTAACCTTTTGCTGGCATTGGAAAAAAGGCCAGTATCAATTTGATAATTGTTCTTACGATATGACTGAGTCCATTTCTCTTGCTGTTTCAGGCTGGTTGTTGAAGGTGAAGGTGTAAACGTTTATCATACATTGGGAAATTCTCGAGTATATCACAAGTGTGAGCTGGACAGTTTAGAGCTTGGCTTGGAGGTAGAGTGGAACCTTTTCCTGGTGATCAGGTTTTCCTTCATAAACTCAAGAAAAATGGCCTCATCTTCCTAAGATACGTCACTTGTATATCTCCCATAATGCACCTTATTTGCCCCCCCAAATTTTGCATAACCTTTGTTTTTCATTTCTCCTGGGTATTACAACCGTCCCTAGAGAAATTGAAAACAACGCTAATGCAAAATTTTGGGGGGCAAATAAGGTGCATTATGGGAGATGTGCAAGTGGCGTATACCTCTTTCTGGAAAAACCACAATTTAATCAAACATTTAGGTTATGTCCAAGAGTCCCTTATACTCTGTAAATGCATACAGCAGATACAGACTTACCCATTTACAAACATTTGCCACTAGAAACCAGGAGAAAACTGGGCCTAGGTGTTGATAAATTGTGCTCGAAAAAGTAGCACAGTATGCTACTAGCAGTGCTCGCATATGTCTAAAATTATCCCAATGATTATGCTAGTTTTTTGTAAATTATGCTCATTTTAGACAGAAATGCAGAAATTGTGCTTCCACTTTTCTCTTTAAATTTGAAAACAAACACATTTACCTTATGTACGTCTAGAAACTTTCACAGTGGGGTTCATTTTCTAACAACTATAAAAACTCAAACAACTAACAACTTACAAGCAGACGCCATTTTGGGAACCAGGCTAGTTATGCGCATGCGTTGAGTCCTGTGAAAGGAATCCTGGGTCATTTTCTGTGTGAAAATAACCAGACAAAAAATTGATTTTGTTACTTAAATTTGCCTGTGACACTGATCTCAGCCCAATAACATTGGTTGCATGGTCAATAAATTCGAATATTTTATGCTGCAAAACTAGCCAAAAGTGAAAATTATGCGAGCAGTGCTTTTTTCGAAAAATAGATGAAAATTATGCTCGTAATGACGAATTATCCCCCAAATTATGCTAGCACAATCTATCAAAGCCTGAATGAGCCACGCTAACTTTCGCAAAGACTTCAGGGACTGTTGCTAGAGACAGGGAAAAATATTGGCCAATCGCTGACCGGCGCGTTTCCAGCGACGATCCCAGAAACAACTGCGGGAGGCATTTCGGCTCCAGTTACCTTCTCGTTTCGAAAGTAGCAAATTGTGATGCACGTGTCATGCACGTGTAGAGTTGCTGCTTTGTTGTTGTTGTTTTTTCCCCTTATCATTGCATTCGCTTTCAGTCGTTGCGTCAGGTCTGTAGTCGCCGTTTTCAGGGATTTTCTCAGTGAAACCAGCAAACTTTTTCATTTTTTTTTCCTGTGTTCCTAGGCTGGTCCAGTAATAGAGGTGATATTAAGCCGTTACCCGGAATATATCAGAGTGAAAGATTTGCCTCATGATGATAAGGACTTCAAAGTAAGCTTTGAATGTCAGTCTCTTGTTTTGTGTGTGTGTGCTTGCCTGGGCTAATTAACTTGACCATCATACAGTTCAACACTCTATTAAGCGGCCACCCTCTGTTAAGTGGTCAGTAAACAAAGCCCCCGAAATAATTGTAGTAAAGAATAATGAATAAACCAATATAAAGCAGCCACCTCTATCAAGCGGCCGCGGCCACTTTTTGGCCGTTCCAGCTAGAGTTCTCCCATTGTTGTCACCTCTATTAAGCTGCCATGAGGCGCTTGATACACTTAGTTTCACTTCATTTTAAGAAAATGATAAAGGAAAATACTGTCCGAGATAGAAGGTGTCGACCGATTGTGGACCACTAAAATGATGCTTCCCCGTCCCGTCGAGCGTTTGTTTTAAAATAAAGTGATGTTTGTACTTTGTGCTAATTTAGGACGATTCTCTAGTGAACAGCCAACCTCCACAGTGGTTATGAGAATTATAGCCTGCAGTGCAGGCGTATTTTGGGTGGGCGAAACCTTGTTCGTGTTCGTAATATTGTTGTAGCCGCCATCTTTGATTTTATGACAGTGGAAGATTGGGGAGAGTAGAAATAGTAACCCTACGGTCCTACGTTCGAGGTAAGGTGCGAGGCCCCATCTCCTCCTCTCTTCGGGAAGTTTCAACATGGCACTTTCGCGAGCAAATTGCGCGCTCAAAGAAAACGTCTGCATTGCAGGCTATGAGAATCACGGACATGATCACGCAAGATGAATTGTCTTGATATTTTATCAACTTCTCCCCACTACTTCTGTAGGAAATGAGTAGGGCAACAATTGAGAATTAAAATTTTGATCTTAGGGTTGAAAGGGTTAATGGAGGTTCAACTGTATTGCTGTGACGCTCAATTATGTTTGGTCATTTCTTTTATTCACACAGCAAATTACCAAAGTATTGGCCTAACCTGTTAGATAGAACCTTATGTTTTTAGCGATACGTCGAGTTAGCGTTCTCCTATCAGATACATCCGTAAAACGAACTCTTGATCTTCCTTAAACCGACACCTAGAGTTGGTCCCTACCGCTTTTATTACAACTAAATCACATTGTAATCAGCCTGTCACGATTTAACTTCACAAAAAGTTTTAAAAGCTGCTATCGAGCAGCTTTGGAGCTAACTCAAATTTTTCGGAAAAATTTAAGTGCCTCAACACCCTCTTAAAAGAAAATTCTGGTAAAAACTTGATAGTTGATATGCATTTTTTTCTCCGGTTTCTCTTTCAGATCGATTTGGTGACGTTGCTTTACGAAAAAGGAATTCTTCTCAGAAAATGAACCAGATACAAGCTGTATAAACTCGTTGACCTTTTTGCCGCTCCAGACACTCAATGTGATAGTAAAGGGAGTCTTTTTCGAATACACAAGATGAAAAAGACACTTGCCTTTGTATGGTGCTTCTCAACTTGTACAACTACGCTACTTTGCGTTTTGTTGTCTGCGTTTATGGTTATGGCTTATTGGCGTTGACCGTGCTTCACAAGAAACCTTTTGGCAAAAAACAAAGGGAAATAAATAATGCAAAGAAGATCATCGCAGTTAAAAACTCAACTTATGCAGTTGCGAAAAGAAAGCCTGAAAAAATTCAGGCTTGCTGGGTTTTGAACCCATACCTCTGTGATAGCGGTGCAGCGCTCTAACCAATTGAGCTAACAGGCTACAAGCTCCCGCTTGCTAGTTCAATGGCCCACGTTCGATATATTAACATTCTAACATGACTCCGATGCTTTAGGGTCAGAATTGCAAATTTTTCAAGACTCCATTGTCTCGTAATTTCCAGAAGAGAATTGAGCACAAAGAAAACCAAAACCAAATATAGAAAAATGACCAGAAAGCCTGGGCTATTGCTTAGAGAGCTACACCGGTATCGCCAGAGGTTAGGGTTCGAATCAATCCCGACATACGGATACATGCCTGAACTTTCAGATTTTTAACTGTAGCCTGTTCCAGGCTCCGGGATAGTCGGGTCCGCTGAATTGAGAAAGCGCAAACACGAAAATAAAAAAGGGAGGAAACTGGGTCGAGCAGGGTTGTCTCTCCTCTGTCTCCCTTCCTTTTTCCTTTTTCCCGCCCGCCAACTTTTCTCGTGCCTTTTTATTTTTCGCGTCTTCCCCACTATCTGAGAGCCTGGAACAGGCTACTTTAACTGCGATGATCTTCTTTGCATTTATTTCTTCCTTCTTCGGTTCCAATACACGAAATTCGTGTATTCATCATTTCAAAACAAAGTGAGCTCCAAACGCGCGCAAACCAAAAGCTTGCTAAGCAACCACGTAACCGGTAGTGCCTGATGGAGTAGTTTCTTATCAATCACTATCAAATCAGTTAGAATCATTTAGGTCACGCATTCATTTATTTATACCGGAGTGAATGGAAATTGTAAAAAGTGTGAAGAAAAATCAAAATTAAGTTAGCTTCTAGTAAGCCTGTGTATAGACGCCCCCACCGCTCGTTTTTTTTTTTTTTTTTGGGGGGGGGGGGGGTAGGGTGGGGAGTGGGTGTTTGTGCACAGGCTACGTCTGATAACTATTGAAATAAAAGTTAAAATAAATTACAAGGTGAGCGTTTCACATATTTGTCACGCAACAAAGGAACGCACGACATACTTGAAGATGAAGAGTACTTCTCTCATATTTTGGACGTTATCAAGCGTTTTTCCCTGCGTTGTCCTACGAATAAGCACTATACTACAACTGCTAACAGAATGGGGAGATCGATATGGGTTTCTGGTTATTTTCGTCATTGACCTTTTACATGTTATTCGTGGGTCAATTTTTTACTCACTGCAGTGAAAAACATGAAGGCCTCGATAGAGCGGTTAGCCCGTGTAGCATGGCGGTTTTGTCGGACAGAGTACTGAGCGGCGAAGCCGCGAGAAACATTTCTCGTTACTTCCGTCCCAATCTCCTCGTAGTTTCACTGCCCCAGCGGTTTTGTGCAGCAGACCCGCTGCACGACGTTTACCTCATGTTAAAACGCCATTTGTTCATCAGGTCTTTTCTTTCGAGTGGGTAAATTATGCTGTGGAACTGTGGAGGATTCTTAAATTTTACTGAAAAAGTATGTAGTTTTTTTTTCCAGTTGTCTCACATTGCGAGAGGTCACGAAGATGGTTTCACGCATGTTGATTTCCTGTCGTCTTCGTTTAACCTCTGATGCAGAGTTTAAGCATTTTGTTTGACCTCTTTTAAAGCGTTATAGCTTTTTAAGGTTTTAGTTTCAAACCTCGTCCCCAGGGCTTTTTTTGAGGGAAAAGCCCTGGGGACAAGGTTGTTTAGTTTCTTAAGATTTCTCCGAAATGCCTGGATCAGAATAACTACATGATTGTCTTGTCTGTGTAAGTGATAAAATCCATGTTAAGTTTTGTCACGCTGGGGCCACAGTAAATCTTCACAACACTCTGTGCAGTGATCCCTCTCTCCTCCGCAGTTTGTGTCGTAGGGAGGCTGGGAAAAAAAAAAAAAAAAAAAAAGGAAAGCGCGCGGGGCATGATGGGAAGGCGAAAAGGGAGAGGATTCCCTCTTCCCATCGTCCCCAGCGCGCTATCTATTTTTGCTGTTTACCCATTGAGAGCTTCTGCGAAAGATTGTGGTAGTTTGTAATCAGTTGTCAAAGGTAACCTGTTTGCGTCGTCCAACCAAAGAATTATACCCTTTCCTCACTACTACAACGCTAAAACAGAGCGCGAAAGATGAGTGACAACAAAACAAACGTCGAAGTTCAGTCGAACGTTGTTGATCCATTTAGCAAGATGGCGGCGAATAGTCCTTCGACCCAACCGAGCGAAATAGCGCCAAATCAACATGGAGGAGTTGAGCTCCCACCACCGTATTCACAAGTTCCAATGGCGCAGTATCCAAACCAAACAGGAACACCTCAATCAGCACAGCAACAATACACATGGAATCCCCATCAAGGTACAGGGTGATAAAACTCGATCTGGTAGTTTATTGGCAATGAACTTGCACAATAGGACGGCAGAGGAAAGAAGACGGCAAACCTTATGCTATGAACAGCGTGACAATAGTTATATGTGCAGACTTTGTTGTTTTCCGTCTTTTTTCTCCTGCCGTCCTGTTGCATAAGCTCACTATTAATTACCCACATGTGTTGAATTACCTCAAGTCTCTACGTAAAAGCGAGGCCAAGTGCGAAGCCATTGATATGAAAAGCATTTTTTGTTATCATGCAAATAAAACCTATTTTCACAAGAAAGGTTTTGCACCTTGGCTCGTACTTTTGAAAGTGAGAGTTTTTGGAACTCAGAAATGGCCTAAAAAAAAATAATGATCTAATAAACTCCTGGGGTGTGGGGGTGCTTAATAGATAGGACCATTTATAAGAGAGAGACATTTATTTTCATAACTGTAACAAGCTCGGCAACACTACAAGGCTTTCAGCAAAAATATCAAGAGAGTTAACACATGTATCGTTATAGCTGAGTATCCACTCCATCAATAACAAATTATTGATATGTATGGGCCATCTAGAGATCCATATCGTTCTTTCAAATCTCAACATCAGAGTCAGAATCTTGGCTCAGGGTTATTGTGTTACCATCATTAGTCTAGATTCTTAGGCCCAGTTCAAATGTCGAATTTCACATGTGCCGAAATTAATTCCTATTTTAGTCGACTAAAAATAGCTTAATACGGCATTTGATTCAAACGTTGAATTTAACTCTCTGAACTCTGTTGAATTTAACTCTGTTTGCTGTCAATATTCCCAGTAATATAATAATAATTTACCAAAATTCATGCATTAAGTTTGGCACATGTGAAATGGGCGATTCCAGAAAATATCCATACCATACCACGGACGGCTTTAAGGATTTCCGAAGGGGAGGGGGGATTCACGATTATGGAATTCTGAAGGCATGGGGGGGTATTTACGATTTGAAATCCGAAGGTATGGGGGAATTCCACAGGTGGGATTTCTGGAGTAGAAAGTGTGGAGTAAGTTCCTGGAAAACGCTATTGTTGTGGACTTTTGTAGTTCGTAAATAAACCACGAACGTATGACCGCGGAAGCAGAAGACAAGCATCGATAGATCAGACACGTGTTTACGCTCATAACTTATAGAAGTGAACAGTAAAACGTTGGTTTCACATTTACCTTGATGAATTTCTTGTCACGTGAATAAAAACTGAAAATGTATCTTTTAATACCGCTTGCAAATTTCTTGTTACTCCCGTCCGAAACCGTCCGATAAAGAGTAAAAAACTCGCACCAGTCCCTCACTTCCAAGGAACGCCTGTCAGATTAGAACGCTTTTCCTGCGCACTACATGACGTATAAAAGGACGCAACACGACTCGACGGTATATTTGACCGCCAAAAGATTTTAACAGTCTGTTTGAGCTATTTTCCTTTGTAAACGTCAAAACAGCACAAGAAAACAAAGAGGAGTAAAATTACCTTAAGTGGTGTTTATTTTTATAGCCAAATTCGGACTTAAAAAGGAGTTTGCACGACCTGGCAACTAGCGTAGGTTTTTCTTGTCACTGAAGAGTAAAGCTTGTCACCTGGCGCCGCTAGATCACAGCCTTGAGGAGGCATAAATTCATGTTCGTTTGTTCTTATAGGCGTTGCTAAGTCGAAAATGTACTTCCAAAAAAACCCAGAAATTCTGAAGGGGAGGGGGGGTTCACAACTATGGAATTCTGAGGGCATGGGGGGGTAGCGCATTTTGGAATTTCCGAAGGCAAGGGGGGGTTAAAACATGGAAGCCGTCGGTGGTTGGGTATGGATATTTTCTGGAATTGCCCAATGCAATGTATGAATCAGAAGTCTAACCTAAGTCAAATCTTTGACTGTTTCAGTCCCAGATACAGCAAATGTGGCATTTAATTTAAAGAGTCGAATTAAATTTATTCAAGCATCGCACTTCACATGTATTTAACTCTTGCGTTAAGTATTCGGCACAGGTGAAATTTGACGTTTGAACCGGGCCTTAGTTTGAACTTGGCATTGAGCAAGATAAAGTACACAAAGCCTGGTTAATCAACCAAGAATCTGAATGAATTGAATGTTTCTCCTCCTTTTTGCTATTTCCTATTAGTTTGGAGCACTTCTCAAAGGGGGTATCTGTTAGACAGGGGGCAATGTGGCAATTTGAATTCATTATTGGTGACCTTCTTTGGGAAAACATACACTAACGATATTCTGTTAAACTGTTAAGACCGTTAACTAGCTGTTGGTCATGCATTAGTCAAATCAATGGAAACCAGTAGAGGCATTCGGCAATCCGTTAGCAACTTATCTGTATCCGCGTGATTGTTTGTTGTATCCATCAGATACCTTAGACAGTTTGTTAGCATCTGATCTTAAACCGTTTGCCATATCCGTTAGCAACATTTGTTGCAAAAGTTGCGTCTATAACTGCGATGATCTACTTTCATGTATTTCTTCACCCCACAGTTCACCTATATGATTTTCATATATTCATAACTTCTTTAGTCAATCCATCGATCTTTACCTTGCTCTATGGTAATACTCTGTTGAGAAGAAGTTCTTAGGGAGAATGTCTTTTTGTCGGTCTTAACACCCTTGCTTCAGATTAAGAATGCTCTTGAAAGTCCAATTGTCAACGTCATTTTACAGTTCCTTTCAAATGGTTTTGATGTCTGTTCATAAATGTGTAGCATCAGCTGAAGAACTCCATATAGTGGTGTTCGAAGGTAAATAGTAAAGCATAAATCTCCACAAAGAAGTATTTGAACTTCAGGAAATGAAATACACATGCATTTAGACAAACTTATCTTTAGAAATTCCAAAAAAATATTATGTGGGTTATTACCGGGGCCTAGCCGAAGGCTGGCACCGGTCATAAAATGCAACGCGTTTCTGTGTTTTCAAAGTTACATTGTTAGGGATATATCGCTGACTGAGATATATCACTGGCTCGTTACTTTTGGGAGTGTTTGCTGAGATATATCGCTGGTTCAGAAATTTGAAGTAGGGAGCAACAACTGTAAGCATGTAAATATTAATTCGATTAGTTTGCACACGGAATGGTTTAATGCGACTATATTTACCACTTATCAATAAATGAGATCCCTGTCTATTGCAAAATATTGTTACAGTATTCATCCTTGCGATGACAAAGCTTGGTCGACGTAGAACTGTGTACACTACGACAAAGCAAAAATCTTAACTTATTAAACTTGCATGCGCCAAGCTTTGTTTATGTGTTTGAATACCTTACAATTCGCACTCCCAACAGGAAACTTCGTCAAATATTTTCCAACAAACAATTTAAACTCATTAGGAGGAAGTCTATCACTACTTTGACTTATGAAGCAACAAAACAAAATATTTTCAAATAACCCTTGTCGCGCAATATTTACGTTGGCGAGATGCGCAAATTCTCAACTGTTCAAAATGCGGGATTCCCTAACATTTTGTCTTTTCACATTATTCATTACACGTTGATGTAGAATTTTTATGTTTTTCTCCTTGGTATTCTTGGCTACTTTGGATTCTTGGTGCTAAGAAATATCTTATTATTATGTAATCGATCTGAACACGTGAGAAAAACTGCGTAACTTGACAGCCTAGGACTGGGAGTTGACTGGACATAATTGTTTACCTTTGTGATTTAGAAGTATATTGAAATAATTCACAGATAATTAGTTATTCATTAAATAGGCTTAGGGCCGAATATAAATTCGATTAGTCTTGGAACGGAATGATTAATGCGACTATATTTGCTACTTATCAATAAATGAGATCCCTGTGTATTGAAAAATATTGTTACAGTATTCATCCTAACAATGACAAAGCTTACACACGACAAAACAAAAATCTTAACTTATTAAACTTGCTTGCGCGAAACTTTGTTTGTGCGTTTCAATACCTTACAATTCGCACTCGCTACAGGAAACTTCGTCAAATATTGGCCGACAAATAATTAAGACTCATTACAAGAAAGTCTATCACTGCTTTAACTAATGAAAAACCAAAAAAGACTGTTTCACATAACCTTTGTCACGCAATATTTACGTTAGCGACATGGGAAAACTCTCAACTGTTCAAAATGGGGGATTCCCTAACATTTTCTCTTTTCACATTATTCATTACACCTTGTTTTCATCTCTAAAGAATATTTGCAAGAAAAAAGATTTTCATGTCGCCCGACAAACTTGTTGATGAAAAAGACCCTTCCACGTGGGTTGCCAAGACAAAAGTGGCCCTGGTAAAATTCACGAAGTGATTCTTGTTAAAGAAAAAAAATCATTAGTTTTGCTTTGCTTCCCATATTTGTGTGCGGTGAAACTTAATCCATTTCATTGCCTAGCACGTGATTGAAAGTGTCCTCCAAAATTTCACTTCATGGTCCAAAAGAAACGTTGTTGATATTTCAGGCAAAGAAGTTGATTTGGCGAGAACTCTGTTTGACAAACAGCATGACCTCTTTGGTATTTCATCAGAAGTCAATATTAAAAATTCAGCCAAGCTTTTATTGCCTTGTCATGCAATGCTTTAACGCGATGGCTCAAATGTCAACAGAAATTTGCATAAAGTTGTTTACAAGAATTTCAAGAATGAAGCAGCAATATGACACTTGCTCTTGATTAACTCAATGTTTTATCAGACTAATCTGCAATAGCACTTTGCACCAATGACGTCACAAATTACTGGTCCCTGCTGTGACTCAGACATTGAACCTGATCAGTATAAGAGTTTAAATTGTATGGGAAAGTCATGTTCGCCAACGAATTTTCGTTATCTTTCAAGATTTTTACCGTCGAAAGAAATGAAATCCAGCTTGGTTTCGATAACATATATCCTGAAAATAATCAACGTGTGCCATGACAACGTTAAACATGGAAAAAACTGTACATATGAGTGATTTTATTTCTAATGCGGTGTCATTACTGTGGGTGAAATTAAGTTACAGCACTTAACTAAGAAGTGCATGGAGAGCAGGGCTTCAAAGCTGTTCATAAAACGGTACATTTGGTTAAATTTATAGGCCAAGGTTGCCCAAGTTTTGTTTTCGAGTGCTGATATTATGCCACTTAGTACTGCGGGATATAAAGTACTGTATATATGGTACCTACCTGGCTGCTCAGCAACAGAACAAACTTTTACAATTTCCAGTTTGTGCTAATGTTGGTGTGCTTTTCAGCTTAGAAATCCCGCCACAGGCTCGCGAAAAGCAAATGCAAACCCAATTTTCTCTTTAGCAATTTTGGTTTTGGAGTATTACACAGCCAGAAATGTTGTGCCATGTTTCGGTGCATCGAGTGCTATCTGACTAAAACAGAGCTAGGGATCTGATTTCAATAACCTTCTTTGATCGGCCCCTTTATTTTCTGCTTTTAACTGTTTATATTTGTGTTACTTGGACCAGTTTTTGCTCCCTATAGCAATAATTCCTTTCATATATTAAAATAAAACTCAAAAAACCTTTTAAAAATGCTCATTGCGAATTTTATGAACAATTTTCAAGTCGGAAACGCATGTTGCTCATACAAAGGCTTTGAGTAGAATGCAAAGTTTGTCTGTGTCATGGGGGGGGGGTCTAAGGTGGCAAACCTATTTTTAGAAATAGCACAAAGCACTATTGAATCTGCAATTGAGATGCATGTTCCACCTACAGAGGTAATTATTTTAAAATCGATTGGCTAAAGTTTATTCCCAGAAAACACAGGACAATCTGTGGAGAACTGTGATCGATTTACCCAAAAGTTGATAAAAGCTTCTGTTGAATTCATCACTGGTGGTTTTCACAATCCACTTCCCCCCAGAGCCTTAAAAATAACTATTTTCCCAGGGAAAGGGGCAACCCCCAGCCGTACCTAACCCCACGTGAAGCAGTCTTTCACTTGAAAGGCTTCCTGCTCATTTTGATCTGATCTTTTGCCACCTATTATAAAATTTTTCGCTATCTACTCTAATTTTTTGGAGAACCCTGTGCAAAGGTCTCTGGGTGTTTTTTTTTTTCAGGAATATGATTACAGTGCAACTACTGTAACCAGGGCCACTTAGACAAAGTTGACCAATCAAAGTTGACCCCTAAGGCTGAAAATGTCACTGGGAAACTGTTTTTTGGTTCCATTATTTTAAGACCATAGTAACGAAACAGTATCAGAAACGATCGTTACAGTGAAATCCTAGGACTTGAAATACTTTCCCTAATGCCAAGAAATACCCCATATACCCAACAACATGAAAATCAGCCGTGATGTATATTAATAATAATATCAAAGTTGATAAAAGAAGCCCAAGAGGAGTCCCTTTATATTACATTAAATTTCAGAAAATTACAGAAAAAATATTTGATGCAATGAAAGCAATAATACAACAAAAGCTTTTTAGCACCTTCTTGCTCGATATCATTCCGATTACCAATATTCAAGGCTAACATACATGTACATGATATAGCTAATAATATATAGATTTAGCCAAGCTGAAAAGCAAAGCATATGTTTATATAGTTTTAACTTAAAATATGAAAGAAATAGTGATCTAGGATTAAACATCTGAAATGAAGTCTTGGGAAGAGACTTCATGGTAAGAGTTGAAAAGTGAATTCTTCCAGTTTTGTTTGGGTTTTTGTTTGTTGTTTTTAGGTAAGAAAGAAATCTGATGTGGTTTTGTTTCTGTCTTAAGCCCTTTTTTGAGAATGACAGGAAAATAGTTTGCTTGTTCAGAGTAAAAAATTTGCAGTTAAATACTAAAACTCACACTTACTAACAAAACCACATAGAAAAGTATGGACACTTTTGATAAACTTTTGACTACACTGTACTTTCACTTTAAGATAGTTTCGGAGCAATAGTTAGTGAGACTTGACGTTTATTCAAAATTGAGAAATACGCGTAGGATTTCAGCAAAGCAAAAACCTCAATGTTGAGTACCACTCAGAATTCGCCAGTCTTCTTATGCATGTTTAGTTGGGTTTTTGTTTGTTGTTGTTAATTTTTTTCAATTATTTTAGGCTACCCACCATTCCCCCAACCAGGAGCTCAGCAACATGCACAGTTTCATCCCCAAGGATTCCCTCCTCAAACAGGCCCACAAGAAGTACGTGTTCAGCAGGAGCATGTCATCCGACATGGAATTGCAACAGCAGTGATGACACGTAGATTTGTGGCACGAAGAAGCTGTACATGGCGACTTACCAGGTTGGGAATCAGCCTTTTCTTGGTGGGAATTATCCTTCTTATCATTCTGGGTGTTCTTATTGTCGGTCCTACGCTTAACGATCTTCGTCTTCAGCGTGCTGAGTGTCAGGTTCTTTCCAGTGAAATGACTACAGAGTATAAGAGCTGTGACTGTGGTCGTTATTGCACCTCATCTTACCCTTGCTTACAGATTCAAGTTTCTTACTACTCCAGTGGAAAATGGCAGAAAGGTTATCTGTATCAAGATGTATACAATGATAAGAATAATGTGAGTATAATCTAAAAAAAGCACTTTATTTGAGTGTCAATGTATTTAGCATGAAAGTACTAATTGAGGACACTATTTTTATGTCCCCTACTGGAGACAGGACTGCCATTTTTAGGTGGACATGCAAGCCATGTGAAGGTCTATCCATTTGCATGCAGGGGAAACTCAGTACATTCATTTCTCTGTTATTTTAAAACCCTGAGTTTTGGTCTGGCCCTAGGCATTAAACCCACGACCTCCTGCTCTGTAGTCAAGCACTCTACCAACTGAGCTAATCCTAATATAACTTGTATACAGTCAGTTCTCTCTAAGAGAGACACCTTTGGGACTGGTACTGAGTGTCTATCTCAGAGAGACATCCGTCTTATAGAGAGTCAAATAAAGGGAGCAAAGAGAGGTAGGGATCAACTCAAGCAGGGTTTGTACTGATCATGGAAAACCTGGAAAGTTGTGGGATTTATGAATTCATTTTCCAGGCCTGGAAAATCATGGAATTTAATAGGAGGCCCTTGAAAGTCATGGAAAATTAAAGTTGTGTTTGGTAGTTTGGTTACTGCAGATGACAAAGCAAAGACAATGTAAGATAGAGAGGAGTAATTAAACATGCTACTAAAAAAATAATGTTAACTGTATACATGTACCTACTGAGATTTTGAAAAATTAATCGTAACATTGCTTTGGCCCAATAATCACAACTTTGTGACAAAATTAAGACGGAATCCACCAGGAAATTGAGTAATTTTAATTTTTAGTGGACAAAAGCCTTGTACCAGAATAGTTTAAAGAATAAATTGTGTTCTTTTTTACATTTCAAGAACTAAAGATGTAATTAGTCATTTGTAATAACACCAAAGGAAATTTCTTGTGGAAACCCGAGAAAATGAATGTCAGATTTCACAAAATATTTACATCTTACTCATGTATTTTTTTGGAACTTTACCTGTATTTTGACAAGTGAAATTTGACATTCATTTTCTCGGACTTCCACGAGAAATTTTCTTTGGTGTTATTAAAGATGACTAATTATTACATCTTTAGCCCTTGAAAAATGTATTAAAAGAAAAATGCAATATTTTTAAAAGTAATTATTCTGGTACAGGTTTTTGTCCACTGAAAATGAAAATTACTCAATTTCCTGATGGATTCCATCTTAATATCTTGTCTTTGTTAGTGGATGAATTATTGTTGTGAGATGTTGGGAAGAGAATTAACAAGTTTGAACTTTGTGTAACATTGTCACAACATTTCTTTTGTTCTCAAAAGTAAGGCTGTTTGAACAACTCTGATAAAAAAATGTTTTTCTTGTGGATGTAGCTAATTTTATGATTGACATGTCTTATAATCATATTTATCTATCGAAAGAACTATCTTCTCTTCCCCTCAACGGCTGCCTGTACTCCTAACAAACATATCGAACGCACTCTCCTAAGCTTCAATTACTCCTAGTTGTTATCATAAACATGACTTTATAGGGGTAGTGCAATTACTTATGACCCAATAGTTTTCATTGTGATCCACAAATTTTGGCAGAAACAAATAACTGAAATACCCATATAACGAGGATAAGAATTCCAGGTTGGCGGAGTGTCTAAGGAGTTGATCTTGGGACCTCTGAGATCAAAATAAATCCAGCTAGCAGTTAATAATAATGGTAATAGGACTGAGTGGAGTCTAATTCGAGTGATTAACAGAAACCTGCAGTTGTCTGATTTGTTTAATGACAAGTATGATTACAGACCAAATTGGATGACACGACGTAAGCAATCAAAGCAATTAATCATAACTATAACAAAATTTATGATATTTTAGTTTAATTAAAATAAGAAATTCTGAGAGTTTTTTTGTTAAAAGTAAAAAAAGCCATTTAAATGTGCACATGCAATGGCACATACTGTCCAATTACTTAGGAATGACGCGTACTGTGCTGTTACACTGTCCTATTAGTGTTGAAATCAGGACAATTGATAGCCAATCAGATTTGTGCATTTTGTTATTAAGTTATGATTAGTACAGGAATTGAAGTCAGGGCCTCAGAATTGCAATTCCAATGCTCTAACCACTCGGCCTCACAATGTTGTGGGCAACAAACAATATGAAATGTTGTGAGAATGCTGTTTGATTCAAAGATCATTTTTGGAGTTTGTGATGAGTCAGCCTATTCATATCAGGACTTATTTTTCATTACAGTGCAGTGTTCAACCATGTTATTCAGAAGAAAATATCAACTATTATGATGTAAAAGACTTCAAAGAAGATTACGGCACTGTTGGTCAGTCATTTGCTTGCTACTACAACCCCAGTACACTGGGTGAAGTGTTTGTGCAGCATGCAGATTCATCTAGTGATCACATGAAGATACTGCATAGCATACTGTGGCCAATGCTCATTGTGGTGATTGCTGCTTCCATGCTTGGCATCTTGTTCTGCAAATCAAAAGGTCATTGCTGCTACAAGAAGAGTGGTGCACCTGTTCCTTACCAGAATCTGCAGGCAACAACCTGAAATAGTTGAGAACTTGCACGGTCATGATATTTTCGATGTAGCTAGCTGTATAATCCAGGCCTAGGCTGTGCTCTAGCAGAGCCCGGTGGCCCATGGCACCCAATTTTTGCTCTCTGGTGACTTGAATGTTAGTTTTTTCCATGCAAATCATATGCTGGTCACCCTGGATTTTATAGGTACAGAGCACTGAAATCCCTTCAATTTTTCCTGGAGCACAGCCTTGCATTCCCTGGTTTCTTAAGACAGAGACCAAGTTATTCTAACCCCAAATGACTATCAAAAATAGTCCATAAGAAGGTAAGCCTTGTTAAGGGTTTAAGTCATGCTATTTCCTATCTTTTTAAAATGCTAATTTGTTTGCATCAATTGAATTCCAAAAATAATGGTCCAGTTTTGTTGCTTAGGCATTAAAAGTGTTTCCCGTCATCTTTTGCAAGGAATGGCAAGGATGATCATGGATTGAAACTTGAAAAAGGTTGGGTCAACATTTTCAAGTTTTTAAGTCCCGATAGTGACCAACATCAATTTTCTCCTAACAATATCCAGTAATTGTCAAGAGATACAGTTATGAGAATTAACAAATGATGGCCAAAGAGAAAATACCTTGATCTGTTATTAAATTCTCTCAACTGATTCTTAAAGGAAATGTATGGAGATCAGTGTGGAGAATTTGGATCTTGATATTGGGACTTTAGTGCTCCCTGTTGAAATTGGTTTGATATCTTCTTCTTAACTACACAGGAGCATTTTGTGCATTGGTAACAGCACTAAGTAATGACCAAAACAGCAAATATCCTCATGACATAACCCCTTTAAGGTAAACCTTTGGTTAGCTTCAGTCTTCGTGTCATCCTACAGTGCTTCTCCCCGAGGATTGCATGCTGACACAAAGAATGACTGCACAGAAAAACAGGTTAGCTTTTACCGGTCTTAAAGAACTTCAGTGACCCAGATGTGTAAGTTTGCAATATAGCATTGCTCAGACTTAGTACATGGGTGTAACTTTTAAAGAGTTTAATGCCTTTAACTGTTCTTCACTTATTAGGACAACACTTATGTACAAACTTATGGCAGTGCAGTGAACAGGACTGATGCTAGGATTTCAAGTCTGGGTATATGCAATTAGTAGGAAGGGAATGGAACATCTAGGAATAACTTTGGTCCTATTTAGCCTGTGAACAAGCTCCCTGGAAAAAAAAAGGAGAGCAGCTTGCAACTACATCTCTGGAATTTGAATATCTGCATTGAAAAAGTCGATGCAAAATGCTGATTGGTGGAGATGACATTAGCAATGATGTCATTACCCTTGGCACGTGTTTTTCAATGTTTGTTTACATTCACGCTTGTTTCTACTCCGCTCTCCTTGGCGGAAATCTGACAGCTCAGTTGACAGGGAGCCTCAGGGGAATTGGAGGTGGAATTCAAATTCCAGAGACATAGTTGCAAGCTCTCCTTCCTTCCCCCGCCCTGCTGCCAGAGCGCTTTAGAGAGCTTGCTCACAGGCTAGGTCATGTTTTCCTTTTGTCTCCTGTGAAAGTAGCCAGGGATCATGCTCGTAGAAGTTGAGGGAAATCCCCAGCCTCCAGCCCTTAGTTTTGAACCCTGAGACAATGAATATCCCAATGGTCATGCTTGGGCCTGGCTTTAGTGGTCCCCTGTTTAGGTGCATCCTCCTGTAGAAGTCTTAGTCACAACTATTAGCTCAATCCTTAAATAAACTCATCTAACAAACTGATGTCATTTTTGTAGGCCCCTTCTTGGTGTTTGACTTCTGAATTGTGTCTCAAGTTTGATAAATTGACTGTTTGACTTGCTACATGTATACTATTATTTATTGAGTACCAGGAGTGTTAGGTCCATTCCTAGTTGGACCAACACTCAGGGCATTGTAATAACTGATAAGAGGGTGCTGCCTTTGCTCTGACACGTACACGCACTTGGTAGACTTCAACAGTAAGTGAAAAAAAAAATGTAGGCCTTGTATTACAACACCTTGAAGCTGAAATGAGTTGTGGCATTGTAGGCATTTTAGGCATCCTACCGAAAACAGATAGATATTTGCAGGGGCAGCAAGATTGTTTATAGTGTGCCCCTTTCAATGAAAATACTGCAAGAGATATGACAAATTATTTATGACAGTGACTGTCCCTAGTGCCTGTCGGTCATGGATTATGAGGTTGAGTAGGCGTAGCGCCTCACCTCGTAAGGGACCTTCAAGTGTCCCATTCGTGTCCATCCTCTCTGGGCTATGGCGGGGATCTTTTATCTTGTAAAGGTTTTATTGCCACATCCAATACTATAGAAAAGTTTACATAAATACGGTTCTGTACTTCATTGTTTATCCCCGGGGAGTGGGATTAATCCCTTACATGACTAAGGTACATGTAATATAGGTATGTCAATGTGTGCCACAAAGAGTATTCTTTTTTTTTTGTTAGGGCTTTTTAGGGCTTTTTGTTAGGCCTAAATTGGGTTTTGGGTATCGTGTATCGGGAGTTAGTTTTTTTTGTGATCATTTGTCCCTTGAAAACAGCGTTTCAAGTCTGAAATAGGGTGGGAAAAATTGCAATTTTTGTTGTTGTACATCCTCACCCGTATTTTCCAGAATTGCCACCTCCCCCGCCCCTTCCCCTCCAGGTAGTGTATGTTAATATACAAGGTACAACAACCCAAAATACCGGGAGCGGATCAATGTAAGGTTCTTGGAAACTACCCTAATTGTCTAACTACCCCTCCCCAGTTCACCCTGTCCCCTAGCTCAATGTTGACTACCGACTTGGGCAAAATTTCAGGTCAGGGGTGGGGGGGATAGATAGGTCGTCTCCCAGAATCCTGTGCTGAGTAGGAGCTTGGCAAATATATAGTTGTTACAATTATTCCAGTAACTATAAATTTGTGTATTACGTGAAAAGCGTAGAGTCGGTTTGAAAACCGGCAATAAGGCCAGGTTATTATTTTAGTCTGTGTGGTGTAACAGCACTTTTTGTATCTACAGCAATGCTGCATTTATTTTGTAAGGTATCGGTGTATAATAAAGAAACTGGTCTCAAGGTTATACGTAAAAGATCAAATCTCCTTGTTAATAAACTGGGTATGTAACCTAGGCAGGTTTTCGTGAGAAAATTTTGTTCTTCTTTTTGCGTGCCTTCCAAAAATCTTCAGAAAACAGAGGGCGAAGAGGGCTAAGAGTTAAAAGAGTTTTCGGGTAATTTTTGTCTGGCTATGGTGCTGCCCCTGCCTCGTACCCAGATATCTCTCTCTCGATGAAAATTTGCGCGCAATGGAGGGCGGGAAGGAGATAACGGCCTTCCCATGGTCCCTTGCGAATCATTACCATTCACTCGCGTTTCGCGCTTGCCTCTAAGTGAAACCATAGGTGCTACCCCTATCGATCAAACATGTTCAAAATAAATCAGTCACATTCTATGCATTCTCGCTCAGATCATTGATCACAAGAGGATAAAGTGAACGTGATCTTTTCATGAGAACTGTCTAGGTGATGACCATTTTTCCCAATAAACTATCAAAAATTTTGAAAGTTTCGTCAAAGTCCTCAAAAGCCATGTATCTGCGTACGGATCCCTTCTTCAATAAAACATCCTTTCAACCCTTCAAGAACACCGGTAACAAAGACATTACGTTAGCGTCGTTTAATGTAGGTTAAATCCCGTCTGCCTGTATTAAAACGCCTCGATCGAGTGAAGGTCTGAATCCGTCGGGGAAGGGGGGGCAGCTCATCCAGACCCTCAGCTTAGAGGGCGACCTAGCCTCTAAAATAATATTTATTATATCCCCGCTAGATTTAGTGGCCTTGTCTTGTGATTTGTTGGTGGACCAACCTATTTGGAGAAAAAGTGGGGAAAACGTTCGTAGGTAAGGGATTGGTCATTATTTATCGGGAGGGGGGTGCTGGTGCAATGTAAAATATGCCATGCTTGATTTTTGCTGACCCCCCCTTTTACTTCAACGTGATTTTTGCTGACCCCCCTCCCCCCCCCCCCCATCCCCCCTTGTCCTCCGGCATGCATGAAACAAAAAGGATGTATTTATCAAGTCACCATGTCCAACTGATAGACATTCTATTTAAAGCTACCTTAAATTTGGATTTGAGTTGCTCTTCGCCCACACCGTGTGTAGACAATTGTCGTATTGACATTAAAGTTCTCGGTGCTCTCAATCATTTTTCCTTCTTCAGCCAACTCCTCTTCCTCTTCCACTTCTTTGTGCTCATTTCTCCAAAGCAGGGAAACTGCTTCCAGGGCACAACCACCCAAAAACATTTAATGAAAAACTTATTGTCATACTTATAAAAGTTAAAGAAAGGGTGATAGAAATAGAAGAAAGCCTTAAGGAAAAGCTAGAGAAGACATCAAATATGTTCCAATATGCCCCCTATGTGAATGCAAAAACCAAAAAGCATTCTCAGAAAGAGAGCCGAAGGAAAGCCAAAAGAAGGAAAGTTTCGAGAAAATCTGCCAACATACAGAAAGTGCGAGAGTTTATTTCGAATGCTTCTGCATCTGAAGTAATTCAAATCCAAAACCTAAAATTGGAAGTTCTATCTACATTATCATTGTGTCAAGTAAAATATCTACAACTTATGCATGAAGATAGACAACTATCTACTGAAGCTGTAACTTGATTAGTGAATATGTAGACAATTTTCCAAGAAAAGAAAACACTAACCTAGAACCAGATAATGCCCATGATGATGACAGTAATAATGATGATGATGATAAAGACAACAATGATATTGATGATGATGCAGACAAAGCTATTTTAATAGGCTGTATTTGTTGATGGCATCCAGATGCAGCTTTTAACATTTTTGCTGGCAATACGTTTGCATATTTTTTAATGCCCCCCCCCCCCTTAAGCCATGCATAAAAAATGGTGGCCCACCCCCTATTTGCACCAGCCCCCCCTCCCGATAAATAATGACCAGTCCCTAACGGCAAGCTGAATTTATGAAGCACGAAAACTTTGTTGTAATGGGGGGAGGGGCGTGAGGGGAATTTTAAGAATTGTGCGTACCCCTGGAAAAATCCTGGCTTGGCCCCTGGAAAAAGTTTTTTCTGTTTCATGTTATTTGTTCTTGAGGCAACCAATGAAAACGCGCTGTTGTATTGAGGAAAGTCATAGCCTGCGTAGCAAGCGTTTCTGTGCGGTTTAGGAGCAAATAACGAGGAACAAGAGTCAAAGACCGCGCGAAAAATGGCGCCACGCGATCAAAACCGAAAATCCCGTTCCTCGGTCTTTTTTTGTTCCGAAACTAAACAGAAAAACTTGCTACGCAGGCTAGGGAAATCAGGAAGGAAGCACTGGGTCAGCACTCGTTAACATCCGTCGAAAGGCCCTCTTATCTTCGGTCGGATTTCGTAAACGTATGACGTCACGCTCGCCTCGTGGTATATATTTACCAAAGAGGAGAGCTTGCTCGTAGGCTACTTGTATTCTTACCACCTTTATATTTGATTAAGAAGTGTTATTCTGAGGAGAAATTAGTTGCTGGCCTCTCTCAGGAGTTTAAGGGGATAAAGAATGCATTTCGCTGGCTCCTAGAGTCAACTATGATATCAAAGTTTCGGGGAACAAATCAAAATAAACTCAATGGCCCTGCTATTCAGGTTGATTATCGTTCAAAGTACAAGGCAGAATTTAGAACAATAGTTGTTTACCTACAAAGACACCTATAAAATCACTTAAATCTAATTTAAGTTATCCACTGCCATGAATTCAGTTAAAACTCAAAGAAACACGCTTAAAATTGTTAAAAACAAGTAAGGTAATCATGTCCTGGTAAATATCGACGGAAGACCAGATTAAGGTCAAAAATGTTAAACTGAACAAAATATACTTAATATAAACAAGGCTTTGTCATCTGTCAAAGGCTCTACTGCGGAGATGCACCAAATTGGTACATCTCCATTCCACCGAATTCATGTCAGGAGAAACTTTCTATCGATCATCAATTAACTTAGAGACCAAACCTATTAGTAGTGAAGTACCGTAAAATTCCCAAAATAAGCCCCGGGGCTTATATTTTTCAGAGGCTATTTTTGGAGGGGCTTATATTCGGAGGGGCTTACGGTACGGAAGGAAATTTGCGTTTCAAAATTGATTGTGCTGGCCTCATAGTTGGAAGTAAATTTACCGTTTTACCGTCTGTCTCTGAGATCGTAGCCCAGTTATGTTTAGAAAACTCCATGCAAACCCTTCTAAATTTTTTTGGGTCGACCAAAAAAAAAATTAGAAGGGTTTGTATGGAGTTTTCTGAGTATAACCGGCTAACATCTCAGACACAATTTGCCCCGAAATGCTCATTTGTGGCAAGTAGGCCTCTTGGACATTGTTCGTTCAGAATATCCTAACAAATCCCATAATTTCAGAAATTTCATTTTTATGACGTCATCACGTTAGTACTGTATGGAAAGTTGAGTAGTGTATCAACAACAAATGTGTGCAGGAGAGACGGAGATGTTCTGTTAAGGACTAATACACTGTTGAAGATGAGTTACACACTTGGGTTCCATTGCTACGCAAAACAAAGGTTACATCAATATTACCACAATATATGTTAAGAGTATGGGGTAGTTCACTTAAATTTGCATTCCCTTTACTAATGTCCTCAAAGAAATACACTCACCACATTCAACAATAGCATGTAGTGAATCATACTTCCAGTAACTAAAGGGCTGCAAGACTACGCTCTAGGGAAAATTTCAGGGAGCCCTTTGGGCTCCCAAGCAATTTAACCTACAATATCTAGATGGCCGCCCAAATAAAATTTTCAGGGAGCCCTTCGGTCTCCCAAACATTTTAGCTGCTGTGCCCGGGCCTCCAAGTTGTTAGCCCAAATTAATAAATTAGTGAGCTGTTATTTAATTATTCAAAATTAAACAAATTATTTTCTGAACAAGTCAAGCAGAATTTTGTGAATATTTTTTTTCATGAAAAATCACATCCTTTGACCTCCTGAGCGTCCGAAAAAAAAACCGCATGTTGTCATATGAAAGAAACATGGGCAACACCGTCGAATATTTCATGTTTTTTAAATGGAAAAGTAAGATTCTGGTATGTTTATATATTTCAAGTTTTACAAAAAATTTGGGGTCAAAAATAAGGGCACTATTCTCTTTACTAATCATTTTTATTTAGGTTGAAAAGAAAATTCGCTTAAGATTGACTGAGATCCCGTGGGCCGAGGAGCTTTCTGGGAAAACTGCTATGATTTCAACGAAACTGCGGCCGCCCCAATATCAGGGGCACCCAACGACAATTTTCGGAAAATATCAGTTCGGAAGACGATTGTTGTAAACTTTTTTGCTTGCCTGCCTCTCTTAGGATTTTCGAACATCTAAAAAATGGTATAATTGCCCATTTTTAACGGATTTTTACCCTAAAAGATCACCTAGAATTTTCGGAACCCTTTTTTCTGGCTGAAATTTTCGAAAAGGTAAGTTTTGATCCCTATAATTTTCGCATCACTAGACTCTCAGCTAGGAAATCCGAACAGATGAAAAATTTTTAGGGGATAAAAATATGCCTATTACTAAAATATGTTCAACAATGCTAAGTTCAAGTGGTTTTAAACTATATTGTCGTTGGGTGTCCCTGTATTATCTCTTTTGAATAGATCATCGTCTTGTTGGAAAGTCGTCGTTTAAGCGCAGAACGGAAGTATTTTCTTTCTACATTATCGGTGCAATGTTCAGGACAAATAAGCTTTTTGTGGATTCGGTAGCCAACTAGCTCTTTTGACCGCTAAATTTGGCTTTTGCGTATTTATTTTTAGCACGTGATACGTATTTTACGATACGTATCATTTAAAAATGACTTGTCACGACAAGAAAGTCATGCGGGACTTTATAGATTTATTCCCGATTCTAAAACAATCACAATAACAGTCGTCTCTTTTCTTTTTTATACATCGTATTTTACTGGAATAACAATCTTAAGTAATGTTTTAGCCTCGCAGACACAGCAGTAACAAAGAGGTGAAAATAGTTAATTAACATAAAAGACTGGCCTCTGTGTATAATCAGCGATTTTTTAACATACAAAACCATTGTTTTACGTCGCCGACCGTGCTTACGCCTGTCAAAGCAAAAGTAACAATTTCCTTTGAAAACTAACTAATGAACCATTCTAATTTGAAAAAAAAATTTCAATGTTATTTTGAAAAGCTGTTTAAATCGAAAGCTGTGCAGCTTATCACGTCAGTCAAGGATTATGTTACATTTGAATATCAACGCGTGCCCGCTGCCCGATTTTGTTATAGACGTGCTACATATTGCTACATACAAGTCGACCGCGAGAGTTTCTTAGCCAGCGGAGCGTTCTTTTTAGGCCGCGAAGCGACCGAGCGAGCTACGACTTCGTAAGTAATAATAAATTCTAGACATTCTAGCTTTTTGACTCTAAATCAAGAAACTAGTATTAAAGCTCACTTTTCCCTTCTATGCTGACGCCGTATCTTTACTCTGCCAACCTGACTTGCACGTGATTCGAAGTTGCAGCCAATAAAAATCACACAATTTTTTCGCCAGATCGATCTAGTTGACCCGTAGCGCGGCGGGTTAGTACTGCCGGGTTAGTGCACGTGAATGTTACAAAATCAATTATACCCAGTTTAGGGACGGACCATTAGAAAAGTTATGGGGGGGCGGGGTGGGTGGGGAATTTTCGAGCCTCGGGAATTTGTTTTCGTTATTTCGGAATTTCTTTTAGGCCTCAGCTTGAATATTTTTTAGGGTTAATTGGCGTGCATGAATTTTTTTTCATTTAATTTTCCCTTATGCGCATATATTTTTGTACTTCGCCGGCCCCCACCCCACTACCCCATAAGTTTTCTAATGGTTCGTCCGTTATCTTAAACCAATATGAGCAAGTAATACACTACACAGCAGTATTACAAGCACGGTGATTCCAGTTTCTGCAGTCATCGCACTGGATTGCCTCTTGTCGTGGTCCAACTACTTGCCGACAGGTAATACAACAATTGTCACCCATGATTATAGTTTTAAATACTTAAAAGTATTTACAGACTTGCCAACCCTCAAAAAGCAGAAAAGGTTATGTGAGACTCTGAACCAAGAGCCGGAAAAAGTAGTGAGAAATGGGTATTTTACAAAACAAGTGGTGAGATGTCCCAAATTTCCTATTGAAAGGACTTTCAGGGGAGATTATAAGTATTGGAAGCCAGTCGTAGATCACTTTAAAGCTGAAGCAGTAAACATTACGATCATTTTATACGAGTTAGGTTTTGTAATTTGCATGTTCAACAAAGTCTATTTGCGGCCATCTTGAGAGCGTAAACAGCTTCACATTTTGTGGCAGTGACGAGTAGCACGGAAGGCTAGCCGAACGCAATCAAACGCAACTGCTAAGCGCTTTCTTTGTATTGAGCTGGCCATCTATTGATATCTAACTTAACTGGAAACGAACCCTACAACTCTACTTTTAGAGAAAGCTTGAGAAATCAGTTGCCAACTCGTGCGAGCGTGCGATAGGTCGTGAAAAGGAAACCGAGTGAATCAGGTTTCATGTAGGGTCATTATACTGGGAAGAGATTCACTCAGTTTCCTGACCCTAATCACTAAATTTCAGAGTAATTCGATGTTCTGTATTCTCCGAACCGAATGACTCTGAAGTTTAGTGATTAGGGTTAGGAAACCTGACTCTGAAGGTTTATATTGATTAGGGTTAGGAAGCTGAGTGAATCAAGTCCTCTTTAGGGTCATTAGACTGGAAAATAGACCTGAAACTTGATTTACTCGGTTTGCTAACCCTTATCACTAAACTTTAGAGTCATTCGGCGTTCTGCAAAATACCCCTGCCGCTTGGCAAGTCTGTATTAGAAAACGCACTTGACGGATCGAGTTGAACTTGTCTTTTTTGAGTCACACTTCGAGAGCACGCGTTAGGGGCGAGCGGCGAAGCCTCGAGGAACGAGGGCGGAAGCCCGAACGAAACGGAAGTAGTAGCCTGTGAACAGGCTCTCTGTTGGGGAAAGGGAGAAAAAACGCGAGAAGAGAGAAGGGAAAGGGTGAGAGCCTGTAGACAAACATTTGGGACCGTCGTTCCAAGCTCCCATTGGCGAGAACACTGACTGTTGACTCGTCGTCGTTGGTCGGCACGTAGCACGCGATTTGATTTAAATAATCGCTTGTAAACAGGTCGAAATTGATTACATTCCAATGTATCCAAGTGACAGATAACGATCTTGCTGACAGATGATCGGCAATTACAAGACAAGAAGGCGGAATAGCGGTCTCAAGTGTTCCTGTTCACAGGCTAACGGAAGCCCCAATATCTCCTCCTTTTTGCCATTAATTTCCATACAGCAATTTGCTTTCGCTCGCCGCGCATGGCTCTGAGGAAAAAAGGTGCATCAGGATTTGATGCATAGCGGGTACCGTAACAAACGGATCAAATAACTAATCACTTTTACGATTCATCCAATGGGAAGGTAGGCTGCGTACTGCGGCTTTGGTTTGGCGCGCCGCCCACTTGGCCTTTCATGCCTGAGTGCACGCACCGACATTTGATGCTGTCATCTGCTGTCATAAATCATGGAATCAAAATAAAGTTCCTTTGTGTTTTGGAAGCAACGCGTCGACAGTGGGAATGGAGAAATCTCAGTGAATCCGAACGATCAATACAGGCTTTGTAATTGCAGCTTCAAAGTTAAATTTGTCTTTTTTAAAATGGATTAAAATCTGTCTAAAAGGAAGGACTGCAAGGGTCAAGTGTTGAAGTTTTATTAGCTCAAAACCGTCAGAAAGTTGGATTTGAGGTAGTAAAATGCGACAAGTAGGTATTTGTACAAGGTGAAAGCTCAGCTAGACACAACGGCTTACCGTTCTCGCTACAGTACAGGACAACTAGAGTTGCTCTTGTAAAAGCAACTAAGAACAAAGCCAACCAAGAAACTGATAAAGTCCGCGTGCAGTCCGCGTTAGAATGACGTCAACGAACGACGAAATTCTAATCCCACTTGAACTCATACACAGCAACCGTGATGCAGTGAGAAAGGCTCCAGAAGGTCATTTAATACTCAAAGGGAACACATTATTTCCTCTAGGAATAAATAGACGTGACGAAGCTTACTGATATATGATACCACCTAGTCTCATATACAATAACAATCCATTGTTTTTATTGGCACTTTTTCAAATTCTTATTTGTAACGAACTTTTAGTTTTATTTCCATTTTTCTTTTAGCCCCTGAAGGAGTTTCAAACCGAAATATTGGCCAATTTGTTGAAATATATATATTTTTGTTTTATTCTTTTGTTTACTTCTTCATCGCCTTTCCGTAAGGATCAGTTTGCCGTTTCAAATTTTTCTACATTTTAAATTACTCAATATGAAACTACATGTATTAATGATTATTGAGCTTGGGCCACCTGTGGTCTTCCTCGCGAAACGCCCCAGCGGCGAAGACAGAGGAGAAACGGCTGTTTTCGCAGGCTAAGGAGGAATTTGATCCGGGGGAGGGTACTCCCTTATAAGGGCTTAATCGGGACGTGCGGCCAGCCAGGGTATGTTTTTCGGGATTTTTGTCTTAAACAGGGTATCGAATTTTTCATTTTTTGTCTTAATCAGGGTATCGATTTATCAATTTTTGTCTTAAACAGGATAAACAGGGTATCAAAAATCGGAATTCTGTCTTAAAAGGGGAAGGAAAATCAGCGATATTTGTCTTAAACAGGGTCAGGGTATGAGGGGACGCGCCGCACCTCCCCACCCAGGGATATATTGATTTCCCCCCCCCCGGAATTTGATCGCGTGTTTAGGGAACGTTTAGGGAAGCTAAGTTGGGTTTGCAAATTATAAAGTGCTTTTTCCCAGAGACATTGGTTGCATTTATTAAAGGCGGGGTTATGTAGCAGCTTGCTTTAAGATCTTCCAAGTGATTTTAAAGTTTGCCTTATTGTCTTTCAAATGCCAGATGACTGTGCTTGCTTAGCTATATACTTTGTCTTTTGTTTTACGTTCGTCTTTCAGTAGCTCCTCAGTATCTCAAAGGATCCTCTTCACGTCAGGAAGTCTAATGACAGAGATGGCACAGAGAGTTGTTAAAGAAAGCTATAATACAGCCGGCTGTGTCGTGGTGGGAGTCATTTGTATGCTGATGGGAATGATCTTTCTTGTTGTTCTTGGTGTTCGTGAAGTCCGTCCCTTCCTTAATGATTTTCGTCTTGAGACGGTTCAATGTAAAGTTTTTTCCAGTGGGTACACGGATATGAAAAGGCTTTGTACGTACCACAATTTTTTTCACTCGTCGTATCCTTGCTTTCAAATTCGAGTTTCTTACTTCGCCGGAAGAAAACAGCAGACAGGTTATCTCTATCAAAGTGTACATCAAGATAAAAACAAGGTGAATGCTTTATTGTGTATTTGTAGTCGTGAAGTGTCAGCCGGAAATCGTACTTGCATTCTAGAATCTAGATTCATATTTTTCTAAACTAAGACATTAAGTCGCATATTCAAGCATAACTTTGAAACTTTCAGCCTTGTTTATGTACAGTAACTTTCTCCGTACTCCTCCATACATCTCCCATGCTATTACATTGAGGAGCGTTGGTTAACGATTAAGACTTGATTTTCACTCAGTTACTCGTTGATCATTATTTATTATAATCACCTCTCCCTCGTCAGGAAAGGGGTACCTCGTTTCAGTCAGGCTTCAGGTATATGAAAAGTTATAACTAGGCTCTATTTAGGCTCTATTTTCGTTTCGCTTTGAAAATTACATTAGCGGTAGCCGTTAGAGAGAATGTATGAGAACCGCTAAAATTATTGGGCCTGATCTCAGGTTAGAAAAGTTAGGGATTTCACTGGTTAAAGTATATGAAAGGGTAGGGAATTCTGTCATTTTGGGTCTGTAAAATGGCCCAAAGACTGATCAAGACTGACAGATGCATTTTATAGCTGTGAAAACTCTTTAGAGTACGTTTCAGTTTGAGGTTTATTCATATCTTAAAGAGGGGGACACTGGGGGGGGGGGGGGGGGGGGGGTACCCAATACCGCAATACCGTAAGAAAAATTGGTAATACCGAAATACCGCGACGAAAATCGACAAAATACCAATACCGCATGTATGATCAGTTACGCTTACTTAAGGTTACATTCATCAAGCGTAATGGCCCCACCAGCATCTTGAGCAACCTCAACCCTCGATTGACAGGTACAAAGATCGAGAAGCTCGGTCTTTGTAAACAACAACAATCACATTGCAGATCAACTGCCAAAAATTGCGTAACTCACGTACCATGCTCACGTGTGTTTTGTGTTGCATATTGAGTGTATTGACCTGTACTGGACAGGAGAGCGCAAATGAACGGTACTGCAGTACCTTGAAGGATCTTCTTTTACCGAATACCGTCAGCTAAAAGGATGAAAAAAAAAGTCTGGAAAAAGTCTTAATTTTGGATCCAAAAATCTTTAGGAACCCTGAGTGTTTATAGTCAGCTTAGCCTGCGAGCTGTATACCATAAAAGTCCGAAAATAAGCCCCTCCATGTATAAGCCCTTCCAAATAGAAGCCCCCGAAACTCGTAACGCAAAAAACCCTCCGTTAAATCGTCCCTCCAAATATAAATTGGAAATTGCCCTCAAATACGAAGTAAAACAAAGCAAAAAAGGTAAATTTACTTCCAACTGTAAGGCTAGCCCAATCGATTTTGAAACGCAAATTTCCCTCCATAGATAAGCCCCTTCGAATATAAGCACCTCCAAAAATAAGTCCCTCAAAAAAGGCCTTTAAAAAATATAATCCCTGGGGCTTATTTTCGGAATTTTACGGTATTCTGAGGAGCAATTAGCTGCTGACCACCATCAAGGCCAAGTCTAATGAAGGATTTAAGGGCTAAACATACATTTCTCCGGCTCCTTGAGTCAACTATGATCTTACTGCGGGCGACAAAAGGAGCCCGCAATCGTAATCTCCAGGTTGTTATCACGCATGCGTCGCATATATGTAGCCAGCAGTCGTTTGAACTTCCACTAAAAATGAATGGAATGCACAGAACGCAATTTGGTCAGGCGCGTTTCGGCCTATCTACCCCTCGTAATCTGATCAAGCGTGTTTTAACCGTTAAAACATCTGTCTGTGAAGTGAAACTTAGGCAAAGCAGCCAAAGCACAGTGTTGGAGCAAAAGCGTTTGGACCTCCGATCGTTGTCGCCCACTCTCCCTAACCTTTGGTTACTACGAGTATAGTTTAGTGAACAAATGGAATGGATCCAGATTTTCTGACCATTTAGATTGAACATCTCCATAAACTGCACATATGAAATTGCATAGTACTTGTCTTTCTTTTGTACTTTAAAACACGAAATTTCTTTAATTCTGAGTTAGGTTAATTGGCGCTGGAACTGAAGGGATTGATATTTGTACACCTCATAATTCTAGGTAGTTGCGTGAGCTAAAAAATATTTAAAACATGGTCTTCCCATTTTCTTTGTCTTTCAGTGTTGCATCCAGCCCTGTTCTTCTATCGCAGATCTCAACTCCTACCATGTGAAAGTATTTGAAGAAAAGTATGGCCATTATGGTGATTCATTCCCTTGCTACGTCAACCCTAGGGCACCAGATGAGCTGTTCGTATTTCATGCAGACAAATCATATGACCGCAGTATAATATTATACTGCATTCTGTGGCCATCACTTGGTGTTTTTTTGCTTGCATACATGCTTTTTATCGTGTGTTGCCGAGTAAAGGGTCTCTGCTGCTATACAAAGAGTGGATCGTCTGTCTCTTATCAAGCAATATAGGCAACAGAACGACCAATATTGGCAACAGAACGACCAATATAGGCAACAGAACGATCTTGAACATCTGACCTGTAGACCAGATGTAGGACGGGAAAGTCAGGCTTAATTAGTATCTCAGCAAAATGGAAAAAAGGGGGATGCCCTTGTAACTATTATTGTGATAACAGAGAGGTTAAGATTCACGTTTGCGCCAAACGGCAGACGTGAATTTTTACCACGTGACCAAGTTTTCCCCCTACTTTCCGTTTACTCTTTATTGCTTCTACACAAAAATAAGTACTTTTATGCCAGTTTTATCCTTAAGAATCCGAAGTCTGGAAAAGCAGGGTCTTGTATTTTGGGGCATGTGCTTATTGGCGATTTGTATTAAGTAGGTTTTCTTAATAGGTTCTAAATTTCTATGAAGAGGATATAGTTGTTGACTACCAGAAAAAATAAAAGAAACTTGAGTTTCGTCCTGAAGACGTTATTTATTCACAACTGGGATAGCAAACCTCTTTTATGCAAGGCCCATGAAGACAATGACAGTCTGTACTTTATATAAATCTGTCTTGGTTGTAGGAATTACATAATATAAAAAGCAGTTATTGAACTATGGAGATCGAGGAGACGGCCGAAGCGGGTAACACCCTCCGCGATCTCGATAATTCTTCAGATGATACGAACGCCGAATTCAATAATTGTTGTATTATTCATTCAAAATAATTCCTAGTTTAAAAACAAGCTAAAACATGCTTACCTCCATCGATCTTAAGTTCATCTTCGATAGTGCACGTTAATCAGCAAGTTTAGGAGCTGAAGGGTTGTTCAACTTCGCAAATATTCTCCAAATAGCAGATGTCGCCCTTCGAGTTGTCTTCTTGATGATCTTGCTATGTTTTTAGTCAATAGTTCGCCTATTTCTTCCTGGTCAAACGAGTGAAATGTCCGCCATTTTTGTTCTCACTACCAAAAAAACAACTCAACTTGATTATGCTTGGCTAAATAGGTTCTTTTTTGGGGGGGTATTAAAGTGCCAAATTTCTGCCAGGATGTTCTTCATCCACTCGGGCCTCTTATACGTGGGTTTTTCCTGTATTTAATAGGTAATTCAGCTGGTCAGTGAGATATGTGTAAAAAAATGGCGGACAATGATGCTTCACCAAACCTGAGTTGAAGAAAATCGGTTGACCTTAGCAAACCCTGTGATTGCAGCTACAGCGCGTGCCAGATTGAGGCCTTGTTTGTACGGAGAAAATACCCGAGCTACCCAAGCTACCGCTGGGCAAACCAATTTTTCCTTCTTTTCCTTATGACAAAACTTGGCGTACCGTTTACATGAGAAACAAAACGTTGGCTCGGCTAGAATGGTACCCGTCTAACTGGACTAAACTTTTTCGTTGGTAGAAACACCCTCCTAGCCAGGCCAACTTTATCCATAAAAACACTTTGGCCCGCCCACCTGGGTCAACGCGGTCAAGGCGAGACACTCAGAGAGCACGCGCCAGTGTTATTGTCAGCTCTTGGATCGGGCATAGGAGTCGACTTTTTTCTCATATAAACGCTTGCTGAGAGGGTGACCCTCTTCCCCCGACAATTTTTCAAAGACCAACATTTCCTCCAAATAAAAGTGGAATCCAACCTCATTCCGGAAAATACGTGGAATGTCTGTGGCACAGTCGACAAAGCCATGTTCCAAGATTCCCTGCATATGATAACAATCACAGAGCTCAGAGTGTAATTTTTTAATGAAGATATGAATGCTGTTTTACTCTTTTTAGCAAGGTAAAAGCTTATGAACGGTCAGGAACAGGGAAAAGTGGTTCTATGGTTCAGTAATTGCCCCCTGTTGGGACTCGTCATGGAAACCAATAAGGGACCGGTCTTTTTTTTTGAGTGGGGGGACACGGATGATTTTTTAGGAATCTAATAATCTTAAATAAAACAGATAAACCAACCATCTTTAAAAGTGCGGGCCCCACCCTATCCGCTCTCTTTAAAGCAAAAGCGGTTCCTTAGGAACTTGGAATTACCTATATCAAAAACACTAATAAAAGCAAAACTACCGCAACAAACTAACGAGGAAAGTCTCGCGTGTAGAACTGGATAGGTAAAAGTCTCGAATAACAAGAAGAAAAAAAAGTAAACTGATCCCTACGGCAACTACTAAAAAAATATATCTAACAATTATTCCTCGAGCCCGAATGGGCTATTGACTCAGAGGCCGTGAGGGAGGAGGAGGCTAAAATAGAAAAAATGGATACAGACAAAAATATTACATATGCAAAATTTGAAAATATAGCAGGCAGAAAATAATCGGCTCATGAAAAAGATAACTGTGGCTTATTTATACCAACTCAGGAGCCCATAACCTAAGAGAGCAACTCCCATACCAGGCCTATGACACGACGTTTTCCGTCACGGGCCGGTTTTTGCACATGCGTAAGGTACTGGTCATAACGCGGAGTTGGTAAGTGTGCTTCAGTGCTTAATTTGGTTATTTTAAGATGCATTTTAAAATTCTTTTTCCCTCGAACATGAGAGCTTCGCCCCGTTCACGAGCGCATTATTAGGAGTATAAGGCATGACGAATAAAAACTAAACGTCGTTAAAAGTTCAAAAGTATCATTTTCAAGTCTTTTGGTTTTGCTGAGTGGTTTGTGGCACCAAAAAGATATTCTAAATTCGCGCCAAAATTGTTCTAAAAATAAACTGTTTTGTGAAAACGCCTTGACACGAGACATGGAAGTTGCTCGCCCCGGGTTATTGGCTCCTGTTTAAACCGAGGCTCCTGTGTCATTGCTCTGCCAACAAGGTGAACCCCGTGTGAGAGGCTCACACGAGATTCACTGTTACTACGGATTATTTTCGAACTGGGACAGGGAGGATGTAGCCTCGTGGCTTCTCTCCACCCGAGAAAGCCTGCAAGCGACAACCAAGGGTTGTCACTCAGCTGTTGTTCCACAACCTCGTTTCTATAATGGTTACTTAACTTTTTAACTTACTCGCAAAACAGCAATAAACTGTGAGTGAACGTTGTTTTGTATGTTTCTTTATTTTACCATGAAACTAGGGAACTAACAGATTTCGTTACAGGTGCCTGGTATTATTAAAAGAGAACTGATTCAGGCCAGAAAAAAGGTTGAATGCTGTTTCAAAGACCCAAAAATTGATTTTTCCAAAGGGGTTCACCCATGATTTTGGTGAAAAAAAAAAAACAATTTTTTTCCTTTATTAATTGTTCTTGAGAATAAGGCCAGAAAAAGTATTGAATAATATTGTAGATCAAAAAGAAGCCTTTTCAGACTAAATAATGTCCATTTCTAAAAATCTGATTTTTCCAAAGGGGTTAACCCATTATTTTGGTCTGTACCCTTTAGAAAAAAAGGCGACGTTATTTGTTCCCTTCAGAAAAGAAATTTTACAGTACTCTCCTTAAATAAAACTGTATTCACCATGCCTATATTGATGATATAGCTCTCCCTTTATCCTTTCAGAAATTTATTCTTGGTATTTGCACCCTTAAGAAATTGCAATTTTGGACTACAACCCCCCTTCAGAAAAACCTCTCTTCTAGTATTGAGCCCTTCAAAACATCTCGCAAGCGACCCCTAGTAAAAGTCTCATCTACTAGGCGGGGAGAGGGGGGGGGGGGGGGGGATGGGGACATAAAATAGAATGGCCCTGTCTCGGCGGACAAATAATCCATACATTGACTTTTGTCAAACCTCTCTACAACGGAAAACTTCTTTGAATCGGACGCTTTCATTCTCCAGGGTGGCCGTTGTGAAACTTTGTAGGCGAAACTGACAAAAAGGCAAACATGGTGTAACTGTCCAGTAAAGAACCACTAAAGACCCGTTTACATGGAGTTGGAAGACCCCAGATAGGTGAGGTAACATGTGGCGGGTCACCCCACCTATTATTTAAACATGAACAAATTAAAAGAGAGATGATATGAACGGGCGGGTTACCCCATCTGAGCAGATTACCTCACCTACTTGGGGTCTCCCACCTCCATGTAAACATCCCCTGAAACTACTCATAAAATACGCCATATATCGAGATATATCGAGGCCACGACGAACAACGACGGGTTCCGATTACAGGCGGTAGAACACCTATCGAATCTTTCATCCAACAATTAGCGGCTTTTTGGCGCTAAAAATGTGAGGCATTTGCCACGTTAAAAGCGAAAAGTTTCATGTCATATATATGGAGAAAAGAAAGTGGAACGAACTGAGACCGTCCTGTTCTGGTAAGCTTATTGTTGTCGCTGTTCAACTGCTGTTTTGACAATGATTTCTTATATTTATAATGATTTAAACCTTGCCGGAGAAAGTTTTACGTTGAGCTGCATCAAAAGACCGCAAACTCCTGCATTAAAATGGGAAATCTTTGCAATTATTTTGCCAAGCAACTGTAACGTATATTTGTCAAGTTTCGTTTACAACGTGGACACAGGAGCAAATGTCACGGCTTTGCAAGTTTTCTTTTCCGACCAAATAAATTAACCGATTTTTCCGCCTTTAAAATGGTTTACTCTCCCAAGACCTTTTTTGGAAAAGAATTTATTTGAAATGTTAATTAGCCTACAAGTCCCATATGGTGTGTGTGGCAAACAACCCTTGTTGGCTTGCTGCATAGACACGTGCAGTAAGAAAGCCATGTATTATTCAAATAAAACCGTTGCTCCGCGCCATATTCAAAAATTGGCAACTTCATTTGTGAGCGCTGGCGAAGGTTGCTCACGAAGAAGAAACAAGACGCTCTCGTTTAAACTGCCTAGCCGTCTTTCGCAGCTGCACAAAGAAAGCAAACTATGAACGAAGAAGTCTGTGATGAAGTTAAAACAAGCGCACGAGGTAAATTATACTTGTTAACTTTATCGTCAGTACGGTTGAATTTTGTGTTCCGACGAGTTCAACTTAAAAGTAACTGAGTTATTTTTGTTGTGTAATTTTCTTGTTTTAAACTAATTTGTTCTCCCGGGAAAAATAGCGAGTAGAAACGAAGCCAATTGCTCACTCAGTAAAATTTATTAGTTTTTTTTGAAAGCCCTGTGTAGTTCTTACATGTCGAACACGTAGCCGTCTAAAATACATGCAATTTATTCTCAGTGGAGTCTTTGATAAAGAAAGTAACCTAGCAAATCATATTTTGCTATTCATGCAATTTATTAAAAAAACCGGCAAATTTAATACGTTTTCTTTCCCGGGTGTACTCTGCAACATGATAGCGAGATTTTGATGAAGTTTAATAACATCACCGGCAAAATAAGGCCATCGTTGCTGCTAAAAATGATATACAGACAAATAAACAGAAGCACCCTACGACTGTTTTCTGTAAGAAATTTTTTGTGCTTGCGTATTTTTGTGGTAAACTTAAACCCATCTTTATGCCGATTTGAGACTTGAGACACAAGGCCAAAGTATGATTTCAAATGGAACTATAGTCTGGTGAAATGAACTGTCTTAACTCATCTTTTTTCTCCTACCTTTACGCGCTCAGCGGAAAACGTCAAAGGAAAAAAACGAGTGCGAATAAATGAGGATCCACTGCTGCACATAGTTGATGACTCTAAAAGTAGCAGGGCGGCCCGAGTGCCTTCGTTCTATATTGGAAAGCCGCTGGTTGATTTTGATGGAGGCACCGCAAGTGTAAGTAGAACTCAGTTGTTGACATCTAAACTTTCAGTTACGTTAAGAGGCGAGTGCACTCAGAGGTACATGTATAACAGCTGAGAGGCATGATATTCATCCTTTGATAGTCATTTATTGAAGGCATGTGAGGGATGTTCTTAAACATGGTGGTGAGTATTGACAACGATTTTCCAATTGGCTGGGCAAGGTTCAACCGAATTTGGTCCCCTTGGAAACGACAAAGCCTTCTGAAGAAAGCTGTGGCTCTTTTAGCCAAATCAGCCCCTACTCACAACCTCAACTGAACTAACAAATACTTAACTTTTGACGTTTGACCCTACCCAGCGTTTTCTTTTGGAAGTATGTATACACAAGCTATGGAACCCTTTAATATTTTATTTTTTGTATCTGGGGCTTTTCAAGAAATATTTTCTCTACCTCGATCGGTTTTTTTCAGCGGCCCTCCAACACTTTTTTGGTGGTTAGCCGTCGTGGAAATTCCAGTGCAGATCACGTGTTCCGATTCAACCAAGCAAAGTCATTGTGTCTCTTTGGAGCTCTAAATCCTATTAGGAGATTTGCAATTCGCCTGGTCACTAACAAGTATCCTTTTAAACAAGGGTCAACATATTCTAAAAATGTAAATGCTAATGTACCCTGCGAGCAGTGGTTTCTCCAGGCCGGACGCTACGCTTCGTAACGCCAATGTAACTCTAACTGCAAATGTAATATAAATATAACAGTTCAGCAATCGTTCAATGCAAGGTTGTGCTTTCCAGATCGAAGTGGAAACACCTCTGGACCGCGAATTACTAATGATACTAAACACAGACCACAATGTTTGGGCAACGCAGTTTATTGACTAGCAGAATAGACTCGAGATCAATAAAATAAACCACTAAGGGTGGAGTGGGCGGGGAAACGTTGACTAGCTCCTCACTAAATGACAGACTGAGCGATCTGAAAAACGATCCTTACGTGAGGCAGCTACTACTGACAGCTATGGGGCTTGTTCTCTATTGGTAATTACCCATCATCACTTCGGGTGCTTTTGGTACTACTGAGAATAGTGTCTAGAGTTGTTAGGCGTTTGTTCATACCACCGTACCATCATTGTTTTACTGCCTTGGAGTTGAATACGTTTAATGGATCTATTTAGAGGTTTTGTTAAGTGCAACCATTCCAACCTGATTCTCGTTTTCCTCCCTCTTTCTCCCATAAATTAAAACATGAGTTTAGACATGATTGGTGAAAATAAAATAAAACGATCCCTTTGAATGGTACCGTAACCTTACTCATTTAGAGTTTGAATCTGTGTTTGAAGCAGATCAATTTTCCTTAACTTTCATTTTAGATATTTTGAGTCATTTGTTATCCTTACCATTCTAATAAACTGTGTTTTTCTCGTACTTGAAAATCCACCCGATGAAGCTGAGTAAGTAAACCGAAAATTAGTTACTTTTAAAACTCAGAGCTTAGCTTCTTAGTGATATCCACGCGATCTCGTTCAAGTATATATTGGGAATTCAAAATTCCTAAGAATAATTTGCTAAGATTTGCGAATTCCTTCGGGTTACTTTTTTGATATAGCCTGCTTATACAACCGTTTCTCATCTCGCCTCCAGAGATATTTCGCGAAATGTCCCTAGGAGTAAAAAGTGAATATTCCGGGGGGTTCTTGAGAATCCTGGGAAATTTTTTGGTCAGTAATAACATCCTAATAATCTTTGAAATGAAACAGTTAGTATTTTAGCTTTGGAAATCCCGAACATTGCCAAGAATATAAAAACAATACAAAACAAAACAAAAATACATGAGCATTCTCAGAAATTCCCAGCATTTTCAAGCATTTTTATTGTTGCCTTCTAACTGAAAAAATACTAAGTGCTACATTTTCATTTTTCTTGTTCTCTCACGAGTTATTTTCCTCATCTTCTTTCTTTTCTTGTTTTCCTTGATGCGAATTAGGGCCTGTTATCTCAAGCATGTTATGGCATGACCCAGAGCCTAATTTGCATAAAATCAGTAAGAACCGTAATTTTGACAAGATATACCTCAACAGCATCAAACTTGGAAATAACATAAAACTGAATGTCCTTAAGTTATTGTTCACTCTAAGGTTTGAATTTTTGCGTCACGTGACCTTTTATTACAGTTTATTTTTACGCTAAGAGAAAAGTGAAAACGGACCGCCGAAATGACATACAACAGGTATATGTTGAAACACCAACATATTTTAATGGTTACCCGCTTTAAGAATCTGTCCTGAATGGCCGACTATATTTTACAGTTAAAGAGAAATTTTCAAAAATAGGCCACGTGACCTTTTTAATAGTTTTTTTTTTTAAAAAAAACTTTTTAATGAAGTAAGATTTTTCTCCATTCAGGTCCCAAATTGTATTTATGCATCAATACTTTAAATAACGCATGCTTGTTTCAGATGTCACTTACGAAGTCATCAGACACATGACTGCTGTTATTAACTCTCAGAAGGTTTAAGGATGACAAAATATTTCTCCTCACTATTTAGGGACCGTGCAATAATTATCAGGAAGGGGGGGTCCTATAATGAGCTTCACCAAAGGAAAAATTAGATAGGTCTCCCCTCCAGCAGCGTCAAGATTAGCTCTGACCCCCCCTCACGTTCTGTCAAAATTATGATGTGCCCCCCGACTCTAACCCGTATCTTTATTCACCATACTGCAACGCATTCCACTGCGTCGTCAGGGATAAAGTCTCAAGTCGGTTTAAACGTTCTACATCTTGTAGAAGACCTGGATAGGGTGATGGCTAAATATAAAGCGACATTTCCTATTGGTGCCAAATCTAAAGCATCCAAATCAAGAAAAAAGAAGGAACAGAAGAAAAAAAGGGAGAAGAAGAGTATTGCTGCCTCAGAAAGCCGTAGGACCCGAGCCTGTATAATTTTTCGGTCTTTGGGAAGTGAACCCATTGATGACAACTATGAAACAGAAGCATGTGGCATTCCTCAGCTAGAAACTGTAGACCTAGAAACCCTCTCGCTGTTTAAATCAAGAACAGACCTGGCATGTCTGCGGGACCTCTTAAATGCCAAATGTTTTATTGGCAAAGCTCACAACGTGGTTTGTGACTTCTGTGCATGAACGATTGTTTCAATCTATCATATGTTGACATTCTAAATAAGTTCAAGCATGTGTTTATGTTGATGCAATATTTAGACATTATGGATAGTCAAAGGAGTAGCATCTGTCTATTTGGAAAATGTTTATTTATTCATTATCGCATTTGTGAAATTTAATTAAGACCCCCCCTCAACTTACTTGAGAATCTAATGTAGAGCCCCCCCTCCTTTCCATTATTTTAACTTAAGGCCCCCCCTCTGGTTTTAGGGCCCCCCTCCTGATAATTATTGCACAGTCCCTTAAGTGGTGGTTAAAATCAAAAGAACATCGCTTTTACTAGCAAAAGAAGTTGTCTTCGTTGGGGGTCTTAGATCGAAGGTCTAGCCATCCCCTAAGTCAAGTCAAGTCAACTGTATTTAGGGTAGGCGGTAGCCCTATCAGCCATCGGCTGGTATCAAAAGGGGCCCGCGTAAATTACGACTACACGATAAAATAACAACATGCTTTTAACATGCTTAACCCTCGGACGTACACGCAAATTCATAACCCACCGTGGTACAAGGGTAGGGGGGGGGGTGGGGGTTGGATGGAACCCCTCCCCGGAGTTTTTGATTGTGGCAGTATTTTGAAACAATTTTACCTATACTGGAAAGCCTTTGATCGTCTTAACAAGATGAGGTATGTTTAAGGGGTGGTGGCGCTGCTGTTGACCTGTGACGTCACCAACAATGGTCGGCATATTGGGCTTCAACTTTGATTTTGCCAAGAATTAGAAATCGAACATGTATTTTCACCCAAAATTGGCTTGACCACCTGCTACTTATGATGTCATATCTCGTAGCCATAGCAAATGACCATCACTAAACTTGTCTCAAAATGTGTGCCAGGATGAATGAACAGCTAATGAAAACGTCAGGTACTGATGTTTTATCCACTCAGAAAAACCTTATGGGGGGGGGGGGGGGGAGCGTGGTATCCACCCCCATAAGCCGGGCTGGCTCGGCTCACATCTTTTTTTCGTCATAGAAATTGTGTTGGGTTAATGAGAAGGCCATCCCCAGCTCTAGCCGAGATCTCTCTTTGTGCAACCGAGAACTTGGCAAGTCGACCAGCCTTCTCATATGAACATAACGACATTATAAGAAAACAAAGTATGAGCCGGGCCACGCTATCACCCCATATAAATCATATCATCATTATCATCATCGTCACCACCACCACCATTATCGTCATCATCACCATCACCATCACCAACATCATCTTTGTCGTCATCATCATCGTCATCATCATCATCTTCATCATCATCATCATCATTGTCATCATCATCATCGTCGTCATCATCTTCTTCTTTTTCTTCTTCTTCTTCTTCTTCTTCTTCTTCTTCTTCTTCTTCTGTATATCGTATTGGGCATCTTTGTATTTTATAGGATAGTGGCCGTGTTTTTTGGTGTTTTATCGCTTTTATCTTTTCGAAAACAAAACCGGTCTTGTATGGTGCAGATACTAATGCTGGAGAAACGTTCTTTTTTTACCAGGTACGTATTCAGTGGAATCTACACCATGGAGATGGTTATGAAGATTTTGTCGCGTGGATTTATATTTCATACCCACGCATACCTTAGAGATGGATGGAACTGGCTGGATTTCATAGTAGTCCTATTAGGGTATGGTGTATTAAACAGAGGATAAAATGAACAACATGTTCCTTAAATAGCGGATTTGTAGAAGACTGTAAGGTTGTGGTGCACTCTCACAACCTTACTTAGGGGTGGTTTACTCGTACGGGCATAAGCGCTTAGGGGTATAAATTGCATATTTTGGTCTCACTTAGGGTGTTTGGGACGGAAAGTCACCATTTATAGTTGCTCATTCAGGTATCGCTTAGGGCTGTGCATAAAGAAATCTACAAAAATGCGGTTATGTCTGTTTTAGTATGGTCTTCTTTAGAGGTCAGTTAACGTTCACTCTTAAGCCACACCCACGTTGGTCTCCCTTAGAGGTTTAGTTTTAATTTTCCCATGAGCATCCCCGTCACTTTTATCTAATATTACAATCTCTTATAATACTTATAGACACTTAGTATTTTCAAAGATCGCTCAAGAAAAAATGAGAACAATGTTCTTCGAGTGATGAAATTGACGTTGCATCTTCAAGTTATCACGTCTAAAGAAACTGACTTTTGTAGATGAAATTTTTGTTCTCTAAATGTTAAGGAAGCACCAGACAGGAGAAACTTTGATTTCTTCAGGTATATCACCATGGCACCAAATATCGCTAACTTGACGGGAATCAGAACAATTAGAGTGCTTCGCGCCTTGAGGACCATCTCTGCCTTGAAAGGTAAATGTAAGTGTGTAGCTCAAGTCACGTACATAGAAGCAAGACGTAGTTAAAACTCCAATGTGGCATACAAAACACGTAGTGACATTATTTACTTATAACTAATGGGATATCCTTTTTACCTCATTTGCTTTAAGGTCTCCGTGCAGTGGTGAATACATTATTGTCTTCTCTGAAGCTGTTGAGTGATGTCCTGATTTTGTTTATATTCTTTCTCGGCGTCATGGCGCTTATTGGACTCCAGCTGTTTTCTGGAGAACTGAGAAACAAATGTGTTCTTAACATTCAGTATGCTAATAGTACAGAGAACAAACAAGAGCGAGCTCTAAACCAAAGTAAGACAAGCATCTGAATTAAGTTAGGATACATGTGCATAAGGCTACACTGAAGAGTGTTATCATCACCATCAATGTTATCATAACCATTACTCGTATTGAATGAGGCTGAGTATGATATGAAGAATTATTCAGATCGAGGAGAATTTTATCCACGGGGGCCGAAGACAGAGGCGGACCAAATCCTCCAAGATCAACATACTTCTTCACAGCATACGAAAGCTGGATTCTATGACTGTTATTATTATTCATTCAAAATATAATTCATCATAACCAGCAGTTGTTGACCAAATTTGGAAGAAGTTTTCGATATCTGGAAAATAACGTCAATTCTACAGCATATATTGGCAGAAAACTGAACAGTTAACCGAGAAGACCTGGCCACGAGGTTGAGTTGTTTTGGTAGTGAGTACAAAATGGCGTAACTTTTCACTCGTTTCGAGAGCAAGAAACAGGCGAATTATTGGCTAAAAACATAGTAATAACAGCAAGAATATAGCTCGACGGACGACATCTGCTATTTGGGGAATATTTGCAGAATTGAACAACCCTTTATCTCCTAAACTTGCCAATAAACATGCAATCGAAGACGAACTTGGCGATGGCGAGAAATAGACTTTAAAAGTTGTAACGCCGCTACCATGTTAGAGTTTGAACAATTTGTTCGCATTTCGCGGGCTTGAAGTTCATTTTTGGCGCCGCTTTAACTCGTGTCCAGTGTCTTCCGAGAGTAGAGCCTAGTCCTTTTTTCAGAAAAATATACTTTTGTGCCTCCCGTTTTTACACTAGACGACTTTAACGTCTCTAGCATAAAAACGGCCATTTTGAATGAATAATAATCACCTGTACTGTCGTCATCATCGGTATATTATAGACTATTGGTGCAGATAGTAAGCTCTGCCTCAAAGTTTAAATGGCTATTTCTGACACAATCTCTATAAATGTCATCAACACTAAGTATGTTAATCATAATCTGATATCATATTTTCACGTCATGCCTCTCCCAGTGCTCATTAATATGCTCATCATGTTTTTTTCGTCATCACCGATGTCATCTTTAATTTCGCAAAGTAAGGATTTATCTTAAGGCAAAGGTTTTATAATTCATATAGGCAAGTCTCTCTCATCATACAAAAAAATAACTTTTTTTAACGTTGTGTTGAACGGAACCTGGGACCTCTGAGTAGCAAGAATAACGACATTATGGGTATTTTTACTTTCAGGGTTTTGGTTTCTTAATGACGGCGATCCTTTGATTTGTGGGAACAGTTCAAGTGCAGGGTACATTTTGTAACATATGCATAATCATATAATCAATAAATTTATTAGCTTATTTATTAAATGACTAAAATGCTTCTCTTTTCCTTGCCTAGTCGGGATCCTATCTACAATGTATCAACACTAGCTTTTGTTACGCTGTACCTTCAACAGAACACCGCGTTAGTCATTTCCGTAGAAAATCCATTGTACTGTATATACAGTGCAAACAATTAGCTTATCAAGGCTACAGATATTATCAATTGATTTTGTGCTCTATTCGTTTTCCCTGATTAAGATCTTGTCCATCCAATAGCCTAATAGCTTATTTATTAAATGTCTAAAATGCTTCTCTTTTCCTTGCCTAGTCGGGATCCTATCTACAATGTATCCACACTAGCTTTTGTTACGCTGTACCTTCAACAGAACACCGCGTTAGTCATTTCCGTAGAAAATCCATTGTACTGTATATACAGTGCAAACAATTAGCTTATCAAGGCTACAGATATTATCAATTGATTTTGTGCTCTATTCGTTTTCCCTGATTAAGATCTTGTCCATCCAATTACACATGCATGCCTAACGCTGGTCCAAACCCAAATCATGGTTACACGACATTTGACAACATGGGTTGGTCTCTTATTATGGCTCTGCAAATACTAACAATGGATTTCTGGCAAAACGTTTACAACAAGGTAAGTATATCAATTGAGATCTTCTCTGGGTATAAGAAGGAAACTGAAGGAAACATAAACATGTGCCATAAGCCAGAATTCGTCAGTCCTACTTCAGGCAGTAAGCCGTGGAAAAGTGGTGAAAAATATTTAAGTGACTATCGTGATACAAACTATAAACTAACTGTCATGGTGTAACCAGCAAATCTGAACACTTATCATTCCTATTAGATTAACAGATCCTCTGGAGCGCAGTACGCGCCATATTTTGTCATTGGAATATTCCTCTGCGCCTTTTACCTGATGAACCTTGTATTGGCGATGGTGTACTTATCATATGAACAGGAATTATCTTCAGACGGAAAGGAGGTACTTTTAGATATCCGCAAATTCAATCAACATAGGTAGGCCAACTCAAAGAGTGAACCAACCAGGGTATCAGTTGTTTTTTGTTTTTCACGGTGCAATTCCTCGAGACGAAACTTTCCCCTCGTCCCTAACAAGTTTGACAATTGTTGATGAGTTAAACCAAATTTCGTTACCTTTCCCTCCAAATGTTGATTCACAACCAACTAAGACAGCGAAAGCAAGGAGCAAACACTCAGATGAAGGGCCTGTGTTAAAAAATACTCTCTTCTCTCTACCTTATCAGTTAGTCCTGTCTTGCTCTGAACAATTCATTTCCACTCTAGCTGCTTTGTGCAGTATATTATACATGTACATCCCCATTAATTTGTCCCCAAAGGTGGTGCAGCGGCAGTGATGATTGACCAGATTGATTATCCTCTACTTGCCTGGTTTTATGACACGAGATTGAAAACCGTTCTATTTATTTGGCAGAATAGATGCAGAACTATCTTACATTGTGTTGTTTTGTGTGCATGATTTATTAGGGTGAAAAGATGGATCAGCGACGGACTGGTTGTTCATATCAAGCACATGAGGGAATGTTGAAACGTCTTACTCTATTAGGTAGCAACCAAACGCCTCCATCAGAAGATGAAGCCAAAGATGTGGATTCTAACGCAGCGAAGCTCCGTGAATCATTTCGCCAATTCTTAACAGCCAGGGTATTAACACAAAGGTCTGAGACAAACAAAGTAACGAGCAAGGTTCTGTCTCGTATAAAATCCTGCTGGAAAATGGTACGAAAGTGCATGCAGCAAATCACCTCCCATCCTGCATTCGATTTGGTGATTCTACTGCTAATAGTTTTGAACACAGTTGTTCTGGCAATGTACTACCATGGTATTCCTGCCGAGTTTAGGCGCGTCTTGGATATTTTGAATTGGGTGAGTAAAAGTTAGTGATCGTTTACATGAATCTGGGATAGCAAATCTAACTGTTGATTTATTAGACAACTCCAGTTGTAGGTAAGTGTGGACCATCTGTGATCATTTTGACAATGTTAATCTAATACCGTAGTAGCCTGTATAAGAACCTCCCTTGGAGCCGAACGATCGCTAGTAATATTGCTTTCGGTTTTAGTCAACAGAACATAAGTACTATACTGTAAGATGATCTGTTTTGCACGCTATATTTATGAATGAATAAGTAAATCACTGAGATTCGAAAATATGACATCAATGCCTTTTTTCTTTGCTAAATAGGTGTTCACTGGGTTGTTTACTACTGAGATCCTGATTCGTGTGGTCGCTATGGGACCGACAGCATTTGTCCGCGTTCGATGGTACTTGTTTGACGCAGCTGTTGTGGCAGCCAGCTTAATGGGATACTTAATACATGCTGATGGACTCAGTGTATTTAGAACCCTTAGAATGGTAAGCAATACAGGAATCATTTCATTCCGAGGAGAAAGAAAGAAGTTATTGAGGTCACAATTGAGAAAGAACTACGTTGACAACTTTGAACTTTGAAAATGTCAAGATTTTGATGACTCTCTTTTATGATAGCTAACTTGTTCGGAAAGGAAACCAAGGAAATGTTCGCAATTAAAGTTAAAAGATCGCAAGAAATTCATAATTCTTAGACAAATTTCGTACCGTCATGTTTGTAACTGAAGTTTAAGGTGGCTCGACCCAGTGTCTTAATAAGCACATCCTCCACCTCACTCATTCCACGTTAAGTGGGTAAGTTACCATTTTTTGGTGTCCATGGCAAGTTTTGAGGACTCAAATTGTTTTCCAATAATCATTTCGCTGAGAAATACTTAAAATATGCCCAAATAAATAGCGACAGTATCCCTTTGTACTCCTGTAGACAGTAACTTTGAGGGAATCAAGGCCAAAAGTGTCCAAAAAATGCAATTTTGCTATGTTCGCAGAGAGAGTGGGTATAGAAGGTTACGGTATATTTGTGCTTGTCGCCTTATACTATGGAAACTAATCAACCCAATGTCTCGGGAGGGACCTAAACTAAAGTCCTACAGGATCATTTCTCACTGCAGGTCAGTTTTGTTGCTTTTAACTACAGTGAACTGGTGTCCGCTATTTTTATGAAACTTCCGTTACCGATCTGAGGGCAGATCACAAATGGCCTAGAAATAACTATTGCGAATGATTTACATCGGGTAAATATTACTTAAGTTTGCTCTTTTTGATAGGCAATACATAAAATGAAGAGCAAAAGCCTGGGGAAAGAAATTGCATCTCACAATAGCAAGATTTAGGGTGAACAGTTAAGGTTGTAACTTCCGTTACTAAAATTACAGTAGGAAAAAATGAAAAGTGGGTCGGGCTGATTTTTGTGGTGACGGAGGAGCTAGTGAGGATTATTATGGAGTATGTTTGGTTTTTCCGAGTTATTAATTTCACTTGAAGATGTAACAGAAAATGTAGAATTTTAACTTCCGTTACCAAGAATTTGTCCGGTCTCTAAAACATGGGATAAACGTCAGGTAAATTTCTGGAAATGCTGTCACACGATTGCCCCATCAAACAACTCAAGCCTTGATGACATCTGGTGAAGATTTCGTCATAAGTACACCCTCATACGTGTTCCATTGGTGAGATACCTCTCTGTCATGTGTGATAAGGGAATTTTAGCTGAGTTTATGGTTCGCGGAGTTTTTTTGCATAGTTTAAAGAAGTTTATTTTCCTTTGAAGTATTTCTAGGCAAACTAGGAATATAAGATGAAAATGGGACAGGCTTCTTGATCATTTTAATTTTTTTTTAAAGTAACGGAGGTTACACAAAACAGGAAGTGGATTATCTGAAGCTGTTTTCGCTAGTTCAACCCTCTTTTCCGTAAATGAACTTTACAATATTCATGTATTGCAATTCTTGTACGAATTCTAACATATTACCATGTCAATTCAGTTTATTTTGCTCATTTTGTTGTCTTTAGCCTCTTTCCACCCAAAAATTCCAAAATTTCATCCAAAATTGTTTAGCATTAATTCAATTCAATAGAATAAGTCATATGCATTGTTATTTAAGATGGTCTGTAACCCCAAAAGTAAGTAGTTGGAAGAGAAATGAAATATTACCTTCCTTCTGTAACTACCGTTACCGAAGTTTATTTGACAATCACTGGTTTTCTACTACATCACATGTTCCCAAACTATAATAAAGGTAAACAACACTTTCTTTCCTTCACATTTAGCAAAATAATGTTCAGTCTGACAGCTTTTTTAAAGAAAAAACATTAAAAAAAACACAGCAATTTTAAATTCTCAATATTTAGTTACGTCAGACTAAATTAAGTACACCATGGCAGAACAACTTGACTTTTTCATTCCTTGAGCCACTGACTTGACTAAAATGTAAAACTCAGACCTTAGCCTGCCACTGATTTCATTTTAAACATTTTAGAGTACGCTAAATTAAAAAAAAAACATAGATATAATGCGACACTGTGCTATTTCAAGCCATACAAAATATCACACTACATGCTATTAAATAACAGGCTATAACTTTTTATAGATAAAAGATATGTTGACCAAATTTTGGTTTCTCACCCTTCAATAATACGTTTTTCGGTTAAACTAACTACTTGTCTGATTTGTTGACCTTCGATTTTTCGAAAATCCTTGGTACATTTTACCCACTTAACGTGCAATGAGTGACCTGAATCTCTTATACTTAAACAAATCGTTTTTTATTGTAAAACCATTATAACACATGGATTACACTTACACTAAACTTATCATGATATTATTTTTTGGGCGATCGGAATATATGTCATGTGACATTGACGTCACCATGGATTTTTCTGAAACTTCGCACAGCAGAAGAAATAGACCTTTTTACCGATACGGCGGCCATATTGAATTAATTCGTTTTAAGGAGTATTATAGGATGCCCAGGGGGCATGAGCACATTTCGTTTGTATTTTCGAGCGCTTTTCGGGACATTTTTTCTTAAAGTTTTCTTAGAATAAGATTGTAATGGGAAAAAAGATCCTTGTGCCGTGTTTGGATGTAATATTGATCGCCTTTTTCCTGAGAAATATACAGTGGAAGACCATATTTCTAATACTAAACTAGAAAAAGGTCCATTCATCCAAAGAATACGTAGCGTAAAGCATTTCGAAAGAAAATGCCGAACTGGGCTGAAATTCGATTTAGAGCTCAAAGCATCGTGACGTCATTGTCACGTGACGTTTATTCCAATTGCCTAAAAAATAATATCATGATAACATTTAGTCTAGCCATGTAATCCATGTGTCATAATGGTTTACAATAAAGATCGATTTGTTAGTATGAGAGATTCAAAGATAGAGGTTCGTGTTAGCTTCTGTTTGCTCACATAAGATTAACTCTCTCCCATTTAGGTACGACTCTTGCGTATGGCGAAATCCTGGAAGACGATGAAAAGACTGATGAAGGCCATTGCTAGAAGCATAGAACCTGTGGGAAACATCACACTTATTCTAGGTGTAATTACCTACATTTTTGCTGTCCTAGGAATGAAGATATTTGGCAAAGATTATAAAGCGGATAAGTTTGGTGATGATGGAATGCCACGCTGGAACTTTATTGATATCTGGCACGCATTCTTAATGGTTTTTCGTGTGTTAAGCGGAGAGTGGATCGAGCCTCTCTGGGACTGTATGAGGGTCACAAGCGCTGCCAAGGCCATCCCTTACTTTCTAACAGTTCTCGTCATTGGAAACTTTCTGGTGAGTAGCATTTGAGAGTGAGAAAAGGATTGACTACTTTGCTCAGAGTGAACAAACAGTATGTTAGGTCATGTCCAGATTGAGAAACTAAGACTATGGCAAAATAACTGGCTGCCCGGATCCACTTACTCCTTCCATAAGTAATTTTTCAGTCTTCACATTATGAAAAAGCTTATTGAGTACGGCATATTGGTTACTAACTTTATCAAAAAACAAGCGAAGATAGACTGTAAGGCACAAGGAATGATTATTTCAAACTTATTGATTGATCGATCACTATTCTCATACAGCATCTAAGTTCTGATAGTCTTGTTCTTTACCAGGTCCTCAACATGTTTGTCACTCTAATGGTAAACGCCTTTGACTTCCGAGACAAAGATGATAATTCAGATAGCGTAGATGGTTCAAAGTCTGCCATAAAAAAGATATTTAAAACACGCAGGTCCTGCCTTTTGGAGGAAAATTATCGTGGTTCTCTTCGTCCTTGCAAGCTTAAGGTTATAGAGAGTAAACACCCTGATGAGCAAAGCAATGGCATTTCCTTGGCAATACACAAAGGTGATCATGACTGCAAAGAACATTGTAAAAGTATAGAGATAATATAGTTTTTTACCAAGAAAACATATTTTTAATTCGAGTGTACACATATTTTTAATTTGAGTGTACTCCAGTTTTTAGCATACTTTCTAAATCACCTTTTTTGTTGTCCATACATAAACAATACCATGAGTATGTCACTCTTTGTCTACACACCATCCATATTTTTAATTTTTTGTTTCCTTTTGTATAATTTCCAATCTACTTCCTTTCTTCGAATTACGATATATTTCTTATCATTAATTCAAACTAATCCAAGCCTAGTTTAAGTAGAAGATTTTGCGGGGGATTTATTGTGAAACTCGGAAAACCATGAACAACGAACGTATTTCTGGAATGTGATTGTGTTGCAAGGAAAAAGCCAATCAGGTGTGGGAAAACTTAAAGCAGCATTTAACAAAGGTAGTAGTTTTGTGGCCTGCTTGCGTGCAGCTAGTTTTGTTTGTTGTGATTGGTCACAATTCAATATCTTTAGTGTTCACGGTTTTCTTTCTTGACAAAACACCAATCAGAAACGGACAAATATTTTGAATGAATTTTGTTGTATAAGGCAGTGGGTTGGTAGTGGGTCTATGGACATATGTCCTCGATGATATCGGCTATCTTTTATTATGTTCAAGATCACCTTTAATACATATTTTAACGTCCATGAATTAATCCGGGATCTTCCAAACTAAAAAAAGTTGATTCGTGGCATTTCTTTTTCATCCTTTTTTTGAATCTATACAGTTGTAATGATTCTAGATTTGCTGTGACATGCTATATTTGACTTGCTATTTCGAAATTAGCATTATCATACCTGAACAACATTGCTATAATTTTTAATTTAATTTCCCCTTTCCACGCAGCCTTAGACAACGTTATTGACATTGAGAGCTCAAACAACACAATCAGTGAAGGTACGAGTTTTGAGGATGGCGTTGATTCTCCTCCCAGTGTCAAAATGGAATGCATAAAAGAAGGGGTTTCTGAAAATGGTATGGTAACAGCAGTGCCAGTTCCTTTGTTAGAAATCAAGGAATTATACATAGAGGACTGCCTCCCTGAGCACTGCGCATGTGTAGACTGTCAACTGTGGAGGCCTTTATCGACGGATGGCATTTCCTGGCTTAAGTTCCGCGGCCGGGTACGAATTTTTGTGGAAAAGAAATACTTTGACTGGTTTATTCTCTCCATGGTGTTTTTCAGCAGCTTTATGCTGGTAGGTTATTTTATGCTGTGCATCTTTTAAGATCTTTAAAATGATTTACTTCATAGAAGCTATTTTGGCCTTGTCATTCTTTTATGATTTTATTATTTTTTTTTTATGGCAACTAGTGGTCAGGGTGAGAGTTTATTACCCTGTTCCGCCTGGGACACCCGGAAGTGCAGCGTTCTGGCCACTTAGCCACGCTGAGATGTTATTTAAATGCAATCTCTTTAATCGTCAACAGTACAGTAAATGGAAAATGCTTACAAAGGTCTTATTAAAACTCGTAGGTTTTTGAAGACGTTAATCTGCACAAAAGGCCAAATCTCCAGAAAACCTTGGAAATACTCAACTACATTTTTGCATGTGTCTTTACGCTCGAGTTCCTACTTAAAGCCATAGCTTTTGGCCTCACGAAGTACTTCGCCTCTCCTTGGAACTGCTTGGATGCCTTTATTGTCTCAGTGAGTAGAACTTGAACTATTAAGCTCGCTACGATATAAACATTTGTATAAAGGCTGGATAAACGCATCGCTTATAGTATGTGTTTTACCTCACAGATTTCACTCGCCTGTCTATTTGAGAACAAGCAATTATCTGTGTTTCGTTCCCTACGTACATTACGAGCATTGAGACCACTCCGGGCCATCTCACGACTGGAGGGAATGAAGGTAATCAAAACTTGCTAGTGAAATGTCCCAGGGAAACTGAATTAAGTCATGTTAAGTCACTGTTTCTTGAAACAATGACCATGGTGATTTAGTTAGCTAGATAAGAAAGATCATCCTAAGGTAAAACAAAAGAATACAAACTGATGTGGTCCTCCTGATCAAGAACATACCCAAGCTAAGCTATCAAAGAGTTTGTCCGGTTTCGTTCTTAAATCGGGTGCAATATAGCTTTTTGATGATGGACATGTTATTAAACAGACCGCCCGAAAACACAACACGGCGATTCGCGATTCACCATTCCATTCAGGTTTAATCCCCAAGGAAATCGTACCCAGTTCAATATAAAGTAAAACGTAGTTTCTTAGATGACTACTCAATCTCATGTGAAGGCATTAAACACTGTTTGTATTCTCCTTCTTAAGGTAGTGGTGAATGCGCTTTTTGCTGCTATACCAGGTATTGCAAATGTTCTGGTGGTTTCCCTTCTCTTCTGGCTGATATTTAGCATTCTGGGCGTTCATTTCTTTGCTGGAAAATTCTACAAGTGTGTGGATGAAGACAACGCCCAGTTACCTGCCAGTATGATCTTCAGTAAAGCAGAATGTCTCAACCACACCATGGAGGGATACCGCTGGATCAATTCCCAAGTGAATTTTGATAATGTCTTAGCAGGCTTCCTTGCACTGATGCAAGTTGTATGTTGCCACTTGTTTTTCTTTATTTTATTTTTTGCATTAACTTCTGGCTAATGACATTTACATACGCTACCATAGGCACTAAAGTGACGGTAAGGTTTGAAAAATCCCACCAAACACATACCTTTAAAACTGGAGTTTGGTTATTTTTGTGTTGAGGGTATTGCATTAATTGTTTGTAAAAAGTACCGGTAATATTATAGGCGTTTTAGGTGAATAGCGTAAAAAACAGAGTTTCAAAGCTAGCATGGACGGCTTTAATATGAAAATAGGAGGAAACTCTTTGAAGCTAAACTAACCTGCAGTATATTTTTCCCCGTGTGAGAATGAATCATCGTCATAGGTGTCGCTGTGGCGTTTCGTAAAGATTAGATTGTGTTTCGGTTTTTAAAGGACATACAGCTGGCCCTTTCGTCGTACCACTTCTACGTAATTAGCGCGCTCATTCTGTTAGGTGTACAATACACTGCCTTGCATACTTAAGTAACGAAATCTCTCGCTGAATTTTGTGCTTATATGACGTGTTTTAGGCGACTTTTGAAGGTTGGATGGAAGTTATGAAAGACGCAGTCGACTCGACTAAGGTGAGTATCAAATTCTTCTTAGAGGAACATATTAAAATTGTTGCGTAGCTAAGCTCAAATAAAAATTTGGCCATTGTTTTCTTATCGGAGCTGATACGACCAAAAGCAGACCTCCTCATTTTCCATACCATGATTTAAAAGAGGCTGACACTATCATTCCTATGATCATGGTGTTACCTAGCTGCCTTTTAACTGGATGAATATCTCCTGCCAGGGTCCACACTCTTTCTGGTTTTCCACATGCGTTTTTGATCGGTTTAACGCCGAAATTACTTCTGAAATTTCTACATTTATCCTTTTTGGCATTTTGTGAATAACGTATACTGATCTTAGAATTTATGGGCTGGATTCATCTAAGCTGAAACATATGAAAGTGTGGGAACAACCCTTAGACATAAGGTCCTCTGGCTGTTTTTACAAGCGCGCCCGGGGAACGGACCACCATGATCAGGGGCGGATCCAGGATTTTTTCAAAGAGGGGATTGTAAGTATGAGAGTTCAAGGCAAACGTCCCGGGGCCAAGAAATGGGGGAGGGGGAGTTGGAGGGTAATGTTTGAATAAGTAGATTTTCGACATTTTGATTGAAGAGGTATAAATTTGTCAAATTTGAGACACTAATATTAAGGACTAAGAGTACAGAGCAAGAACGATAGTTGTTTGTCAATCAGACTAGCTTGAAAGAGCCTTGTTGAAGGAGCCTTTACAAAGGCTTGCTGGCATATCTCGTCTTCCTCGAATCTCTCGGAGTAGTATGTGGCGATCTGCTGCGAGATCAGAGAATCGCTCTTCAGGCGTTGTTGACCTAGAGCAGGTCTGGATTCATTTCATCAGTGAAAACGACGGCTCAGCATCCGCGTTTGTGATCGTTAGGGTGCCAGCAATGACCAGAAGGCGACAGATGTTTGGAAAAGCATCTTCATCGCAAACACCAGGTGCTAATATAAGCTTGTTTGGAAGCTCCCTATCTGTTGACGACCAGAGTGTTTTCCATCTACTTAGTACCTAATTTCGAAGGGATTTGAGAAATGGAATATCTTTCTCCCGGAACGGCATGCTTTCTACTTCATCATCCAGCCGCAGTGCCTCAGTTAGTATAATCGATGGCACGACACAAAGCAGATGGCGGGATTGGCGATCTTCGTCAGAAAATCGACCTTGCATTTGGATGATTAAGGAGTCAAGAGGAGGAATAGCTACAGTCTTCTTGTAACGATCGATTTGACTGGAACTAACATCATAACTTATAATATCTTTTGGGCATGAAAAAGGGATAGACATGGATAGCCAGACAAGGTTGAAAACTTCCCAAAAGGGGGATTGCAACCCCCTCAACCCTCCCCCTGGATCCACCTCTGCCATGGGAGTTGTATACATGTTCTTTTGGCGTAAGATCAAGTAGTTTGAAGTTTTCTGGTTTCGCTTTTTATCCACTGATATTATAACATGGTGCTAGGCCTTGATTTTCCAGACGAACTGCGAGGTGAGCTGACACTGAAAAATCCTCATGTTGACTGCCGTATATTCGACGCAGCCGAACTCCAGCAGTACGCGTTTAACACATCATCACTTACTGTTACCGAACGTTCACTTCATTTCTCTTAGAAAACTCAAGGTTCGAGCACTCGTTTTCTCAGCCTCCTCTCTGTCCTGCCCTCGAAAAATATGCGACAAATGTAACGAGAGGACACCTTTCACGATTGTGCAAGAATAAAGTGCTGTAATGTGTTAGTGGACCATGAGCCTCCGCTTAATCACGATGTGCACACGAATTTTGGATCTCTTGTTCTGGATAGTGTATCTGGCACTCGAAAGAAAAAGATGCGGGAAAGGATTTACAGATCAAAGTAGTATCTTATTCCGAAGCTACAGTCATTTCCTATGAGCTGTACAAAGAAGTCAGAAGTTCAGCAATCTTTGAAGAGGTGGATTACATCTAAACCCATTCATCCAAAGAGCAGTGTGAGGCTTTCAACTTGATAAGGGAGTCGTGATATAAACCTGTTGTATCCTGTCGCTGATGGAAACTTTACACCATTGTTGGGGTGTGATGCTTGTTTAGACATAGAAGTTCTCAAACTGATAGATACTCCACAGTCAGAACCATTTGTGTAAGAAACTCCAGGTGTTTTCCAAACTGATTCTGTGTTGCGGGACTTTGAGGATTGGTTCCATGATAAGCCTGGTAAGCTACCTAACAACGTACAGTTGGAAGTTGATCCCTTGAAACCTCCAGTAGTTCGCTCTCCTAGGAAAAATTGCCCTCCTTGAACCAGCACGAGATGGAACGATGGAAGAAGATAGGACTATTAGAAGAAGAGGAGAAACATTCCCCTTAAGCTTTCTCTATACTAGTTTTTGACAAACGAAAAGTTAAAGAAAAGAATAATCCATCCTCAAACAATGATGTTCGAATTTGTATTGACTCAAGGTACCTATTAAAAGCACTTGAGATACCACACTATTCAATGGTTACGGGGAAGGAGGACGTTGCTAACCGACTTCCATGTGCTAAAAGTTTCATTTCCCTTGATGCATGCAGTGGGTACTGGCAGCTGCCAGTTAATGATAAACGTGCAAAGCTCTTAACATTCAACAACCATGGTATCGATATCTACTGGAATGTACCAAAAAAGACGGTGGAAAATTCTTCGAAGGGGATCCTGCGGATGTTATAATGCATGATTTCCTGATACTTGGTGAATATCAACAGAAGCTGACGAGAACTAGAGAACAGTGCTGGATAGGAGCAGAGAAGTAGGACTGAAGTTTTATTTGGGTGTGTTTTTTAGCCATCGGCTGAGAACACATGTCCAACATAACTTACGTCTGGAAACCGAGGTTTCACTTTTTAGGGGGTTAAACTTCAGTTCTACTTCTTTGCTCCTGTCCAGTACTGTTCTCAACTTCTGGTCAGCTTCTGTTGTGTAAAGAGCGAGCAATCAGTGAGATGCCTCCTCTTACTGAAAATGGTGTGCTTTGTGTACTTGGGACCGTAAACTACCAGGACAAGTTCATTCATTCACTATAGTGCCTTTGTGCTAGCTCACTTTGATAACAGCATAGAAACAGCTCTAAGTGTTGATGCCAGTAGTACAGAAAATGGCCGTGATGGCTGATGCAGGATGGCAAACCAGTTGCTTTCAGTTTAAAGTCATTGACCGCCTCTGAGAAGATGTATGCAAATATTGAAAGAGAGCTGCTAGCAATTGTGTGGGGAGTGCTATTGTCGAGATAGATCACAAAACGCTGTAGTCAATCGTAACCAATGAATGAGGCCCCTCCCAGAATACAGAAGATGCTGCTGAAAGCCCTCAAGTATGACCTTGCTATGTACCAGGAAAACAGCAGATCATTTCAGATTGTCTGTTAGTTACCAATGTTTAAGTACTTTGAAATAGCGCTGCTTGGGCACACCACAGCCACTTGTGTCGTCAACAACTTGGAGAAAATATTTGCAAGGTTTGAAATCCCAGAGAACATTTTCAGCGACAACGGACCGTTGTTCGGCGCCAGACATTTGCCCAGCCGTTAACTATAGTTTAAGAGTGGAGATATTGCTATGCAATCAGCTCACCATGGTATATTCAATCACATGGAGCAGCAGAAAAGTCTGTGCAGACTGCAAAACGCATTCTTAAGAAGGCTGCAGCAGAAGATGAAGATCCACTTGGGGGACCTTTAAACTGTCGCAACTCACCATTTGAAGATATTGGCGTATCTTCTGCAAAGTTGCTGATGAGTTCGACGAACACGAACGATGATAACAACTCATCGACGTCTCTTGTTTACCTCAGCCGGTGGATCGTGATCGTGTTCTGAAAACTCTTCATCAGCGACGGTGTAGTGTCAAGTCTAGTTTACACAAGCAGATTAGTGATTTTCCTCCACTTGTAACTGTGCACAAGGTGTAAATAGTGATAGGAAATGGTAGAAAGCTGAGGTATTGCCAAGATCGTGCCTCCTGGAAGACTAATATGGATTTACTTACTGGAGAAATAGAAGGCAGATCATCTCAGTTCCAAATGATTGTCCTATGTCTCCAGTTTTCATCCAATGGGCGGTTTTCATGCAATCTCGAGAGACACAAATACACAAATAACAATGGTGAAATGAACAAATGCTGGTGGACAAACAATGCGAGCTAATGACGTAACGTGAAAACCACCTATACGTGAACAGCCTCGTGACACTCCTGCGAGTACACTGGCAGCTGAATCTTAGAAGCTAGCGCCAAGTCCATTGAAATTAGAATCGAGATCGACAGAAACAGTTTGACACACACCCATTACAAACAGATCTGGGCACCAAATGAAGAGGCGACAAAGACTCATTTGTTCCTATTAGGGAACATGATGTAACATTTGAGCCTTTGGGATCCCCCCTAAGACATAGGGTACCCTGATTGCTTTACGCGGGCACCCCCGAAATGGGCCAACATGTGCATGGTGTAAGAGTGACTTGATCTTGAACATGGTCGAGTAGTTTTAAGTTGTGTAATTTTGCCATTTATAGACACTCTTGATATATCTCAGACAGTTTTTGCTAGCCTTAAGTTTTGGTTACTAGTTCGTCACCTTAGTATTTATAAATTTATCATTGTCATGATCATTCATAATTATTATCGTTAGTAGTAGTTAATAAAATAGTTATAAACAATTGGCCAATAATATTTGCTTTAAGCGTTCTGTGTTGATACTGGCCCACTGGCTTTGTGGTTCTCTCTGCGAGATGATGCTTTGTCATTTGCATTTTATCGTTGGAACGTGTATAGCTGATAAATGTACTTCTTCTCAGGTGGACATGCAGCCGAAGTTTGAGAACAACTTGATGGCGTACTGCTTTTTCGTTGCTTTTATCATCGTGGGTTCGTTTTTTGTGTTGAACCTGTTTGTAGGGGTCATTATTGACAACTTTAACACCCTAAAAAGGAAGGTAAAGTAACATTCACTTTTTTTCTCAAACCTACCTGACCTTTGCAGACTCTCCCCTTTATTTAAAAAAGTGATAGAATTGAACTGAAAAAAGAAAGGTGCATATACGGTTTTTTTGGGACAAAACGATGAAAATGTGCGATTACATTATTCGAAAGAATGACATATCTACATCAAATTAAAACAAAATAAAAATAGTAATTTCGTTGTGAACGTGAGTGGTGCCCGTAACATTTTTTCTTAATGCACATGCTACCATAGAGAGATGATGATGTGATGACGTAAGCACTGAATTAACACCCCTGTTTTCTTTAGGAAATAGAACAAAGGTGCTTCTTGACCTTCCAAGGGGAAAGGGTTGAAAGAATGCGAGACACAACTTCACAGAAACAAGACCAAAACACAACAAGAATGTTGATCTTTAGAATGTTTCATGATAATGAGAGCACATGTTACGATTAATACAAATAATTCAGCTGGAGTTAGATAGTTAGGCAGGCTCGCTTGCGCTTGGCCTGCTCCAGCTAACCGGATTGGCTGGGTTTTTATGTAATCACAAATTAAATTTTTGTTGCGTTTAATTGGCGAGCAGTGATCGTTTCAAAGCGTGCGACACCCGGGCAAGCCAGACTCATGTATTCAGCCCCCTAACGGCATTCATGAGGTCTTCTTTTTTCAAGAGTTGGCCAAAACCAAAGCGGCCATTAAGATGTACCCTCCTATGCTGTGAATAAAAACATTTAAATAAATATTGGAAACTATCGAATAATTTGTCTACCTTATTTAGTTTAGGCGCACTTACGTACGAACTGTTGTGCTTTAATTTTCAATCTTAGTACGAGGACATCAGCAGCATGGGTATGTTGCTGACCGAATCACAAAGAAAGTGGGTTAGTTTTCTAAAGGAAGCCGCCAGAAAGAAACCACCCACAAAGGAGATTCGTCCTGAGGTACTAGTTAATGCAGTTGAACTTGTTCCAGACAAATTCATTAAAGTAATGGGAGAACTATTTATGAGCGTGAAAACGATAGTTGAAGAAGCTATGTCACGATTTTTCTGTTATTTTGAAACCCCCAAAACACAGTTCAGTCAAAGAAAACCCTAAAATAATAGTTCATTTTTTCTCAAAATTGCTCTAGTAATTTAACTCAACTATAAGTTTATGTCTACCTTTCGGTGACCAGGAGGCAACAGGTTTAAAACGTTTTCGAGTTAAACTTCCGTGTTGTCTAAAAATGAGCAAAACCGATCATTCTTTGGCTTCCTTTGATAGAAACATTTGATATATTTCATTCATTGACCAAGCATGGCAAAGATGAAAATATTGGATCAATTAAGGTTTCTGGGAAACTGCCCACCTACCCCTCCCCTAACTCGACGTTAACATTTGCGTCTCACATTTTGGGTTAGGGGAGGGGTAGGTGGGCAGTTTCCCAGAAACCTAAATTGATCCAAAATATTCACCATAAAACTCACCATGACATAGCCTCTTTATAAAAGTTAAAGAATGCGTTATTGTTAGTTAAGGAATAAATTTCTTAATACCATCTATACAACTACATTTTCCGGATGCCCAAAGCCGAGCCCCTCGCTATGCTTTTTTCATGTGCAATTGTTTATATGTTCCACAGAAACGATTGATCAGCCTGCTATATGACGTGGTTACGGGGAATAAATTTGAAGTCGCCATTATGATAGTGATAGTGTGCAACATGGTCATGATGATGATTCAACATCACGGACAGTCCTCCCAGGTCACCACCGTACTTCATATCCTTTTGCCACGACAAGTGTTTTCATTTGTTTCCTATTTCCATAAAGTACGGTTTCTAATTTATACAATTTATTTAATCTGTAAGATCTAATATCTACCTGAATAGGATAAAAACAGATATTTCTATTTAAGTTGCTTTTGGTTGAAGTTGAGGTACCAACTTTCCGTTCATGCTTTAAGTAAAGTCCAAGGATACGAAAAAAAGCAAATTATAAATATAATTATCAAAAGCCAGTAACATCGTTTTGAGAGAAATGTTAGTATTTCCTGGTACATTTGCGTATTCCCAACTCTCTGCTAAGTCCCAACTAACCTTTATCATAGTCTTTCCCACGAAGAGGCAGTAATACCTCTTGTGAATCTTGCACGTTCCATCAGAGACAGGCAGTCCCCAGTTGTGCAAAAGCTGAATAGGGCTATCCATCGGATAAATCTCTGTCCAGTGAATAAGCATTAGGGAAACCAATTGCATTATCCAGTGGATAGAGATTTATCCGCTGGATAGCGCTATCCACCTTTTGAACAACTGGAGCCAGAAGATTAGGACGTTACACACGTTTATTTATTTCAAAACAAGTAAATGAGTATCGAAAATGCTAAATTTAGCACTTCCTTTAATACTCAGATTTCCTTAAAAAATTTCGTAGGCAGAACCTCGAATGTAATAACAATCCGCAGAATAAGTAACACTGTAAGCTAGTGAATCTTATAAATACTTTCCTTAACTCATGATCACGTGTAACCAATTTTATCTTTACTGGTATCTTTGTTTTGGAAGCCATACTAAAGGTTATTGCACTGAAACAGCACTACTTCAAGAAAGCGTGGAATGTGTTTGATTTTGTTATTGTTATCAGCTCTATTGTTGGTAGGTATATCCTAGATTGCCGTCATAAATTTTGAAATTTATCAGCCTTCCTAAAAGTTAAGACCAAATGCAATCGAGATTCCCAGCTCTTTCTTCACTAAAAAACGTTTACTTGTGTATGTTATTTGCCGGCCTGATAGTCCGTGTATAAAAAAAAAAATAGGCCGGCAAATAACATTTTTGTTCTCACTCTTAAAATTTGCGGGAAAATATTACTTTAGCCTCCAAGTTGGTTCAGAGCACGAGCGACTGTAAAACCAATTACAGTTTACCTGAACATTTAATTATAACTATAAAACAAGTGAATCTTTCTCATATACCGCTTATTTACCGAGAGTGAGGTCCTTACAGGGAAATCTCAGACTGAGGCCTACGATTGAGCGATAGCGAGGTCAATACTTAAAGCCCGATCGCGAGGTCTGAGATTTACCTGTAATGATCGAACGGACGAGGTTAATAAGTTATTTATTGTATGGCCTTTTTAGCGTTGCCAATGCGATCCAGACTGCATGAAACAGTTTTTTGACAGTGAGACAAATCTTGTTTTTATTTGTCAAGATCTAAGACAAATTTATCCACTTCAATTTCGCACAGCACACTGACCTGTGTTTAGTGTTTAACCCTTAAAAATTTTAAAAGCTGAGGTAAAGACGGGCCCAGTTTGTGACTGAATTTTGAACAAGTTGCGAGAACTTGCAGTCAGCGTAGGGTAACTGAAGGCTGGTTGAGGCAGCATGGCCCCCCGTTTTACATTGTTTTAGCAGTTTCCCGACTGATTTGCCACATATATTTTGTTTGGATAACAAGTTCACTTTTTCTCTAGCTAGTACTCATAAGGGCTCATGTTGCAGAGGAAAACTGTATAAAAGCATAGCTTTCGTTCATTCACCAAAACTAACAAGCCTGTGAATCAAGCCGCCACGACCGTAAATTCTGCTTAGGGTTGGCGGGCAAGATAATTGTAAAAACTGCCTACTAACGGAACTAATTAGATAGAAGGCTTTGGAGAATCCACCGGCTTGCAATTAAATGTAGTGGGTAGCCAAAATTTATCCTTACTATCAAGCAACTTTGGAACAAATTTTTCTTCTCAGATAGCCTTTATCTTACCCACTACCAAATCTCCTCCTTTAATTCCTCACCTTAACAAGTCGGGTTTGGTTTGAGGTGCTTCAAAAAATTTCTGTATTAAATTTTCCTCTCGAAGAGTTGCTTGAGTAGATACGGGATTAATCTAGTGAATCGTTTTGCTGCAGACTAAAAAATATTTTATTTAATGTCTTTACAGAGATTATCCTTGGGGAGGTAAATGTGAATGAAGATATGTTCAGTCCCAGTCTTCTTCGTGTTCTACGCATCTTTAGAATTGCCAGGCTCCTAAGGCTGGTAGAGTTTGCCAAGGGAATACGTCAGCTCTTGTGGGCTCTTATGATTTCATTACCAGCTCTCTTCAACGTAGGTGCACTTCTTTTCTTGGTGATATTTATCTACGGAATCATTGGCATGTCAGCGTTTGGACACGTTAAACAAGAAGGCGCGTTAAATGAAATTGTAAATTTCGCGACATTTGGTAGTTCACTGTCATTACTCTTTCGCTTATCAACTGGCGCGGGATGGAATGACATTATGGATTCCTTGCTACTGAAACCGCCAGACTGTGATCCTAACTACATGAATCTTCCCCATGGCAACTGCGGTTCCATTGGAGCTATTTTTTACTTGGTCAGTTACATCGTAATTGTTTCCCTCATCATTATAAATATGTACATTGCTATCATTCTCGAAAATGTGTACCGTGCTCACGAGATCGAGGATTTCGGCATCACCCAGGAAGACTTTGACAGCTTCTATGTCTTGTGGGGGGAGTTTGTTCCTGACGGTAGGTTATATCTTCCGTTAGCTCAGCTGTCGGGGTTTGTTGCTACTCTGAAGAAACCATTCAATCTTCCAAAACCAAACACTGACGTATTGGCAGAGATGGACATACCGTTGGTGTCGGGAGAGCTTGTTCACTGTTTTGAGTTGCTGAAGGCGCTAGTTAAACGTGTTTTGGGGGAGCATGGTGAATCCCCAGAAGTTTTTCAGAAAATTACTTTGAAAATGGAGGATAGATTTAACAAATCATTCCGAGAAAGGAAGGCGTCATTGCCGATAATTGGTTCTACTAAATCGAAATTATCTGAAAGCGTGCCCGAGAATGACCTTTGAGTGTTGTTCATAGAGTGACTTAGTTCATGGTCAGTCTGTGTAGCCTGCAACTGAGTCTTTTCATTTTCGACAAGGTCGGAGTTTAGGCTGCAAAAAAAAGAGATTGAAAGAGTATCCTTCAAGAAGGGGAACTTGGGTTAACACGTGGACAAAGCTGCCCATTTTTGAGCAGATGGGTGTAACATTTACGCCTGGGCCAAACGTCGAACTTTTAATGAGACCATAGTTATTAGAGGAGACTGGTTATGAAAAGCGGCAAACATCAATGATAAAAACAACAGTGCTGCAGTTTATGTTGGAAGCACCCTGAAAGTGCACAATCCTTTGTTTTCTGTTGGCAAATTGTTACGGAATAAATTAACGCAACGTTTTTATTGGTCAATACAATCAAAATGATAGGAATTCTTTTGAACGTTGTGCACTTTCAGGTCCACAAAAACATATAACAAAGGAGTCTGACGGGTTTCATAACCATTCCACTCAATTAACTATGATGAGACGAACCAAACTCTAATTTGGGTCGACCTAAATTAAGTTAAGATCGTCTGTTAGGTCAGACGTCGAACTTAAGACGTGTCGAAACAATCAACTGAATCAAACCAAAAAGCGATTGTGATAAATTTTCTCCCGAACAAGGCTAAATATACATGATCATACAAAATTTTAATTCACTAGTTTAGTTCGTCGCAAGTGATGATCGACGTTTAACTACGTTTGTTCCAGAGACGATCTTCAGACGTTCTATCCGTCTGAAGCAGACGGATAGAAAACTCATTCAGACGAACTTAACTGAGCCAGACGTAGAACTTTTCATGAACTTAACTCACTAAGTTAGGTTCGTCTCATGAATAGTTCGACGTTTGGCGTCGACCTTAGGGAAGCAACGATGACGTCGACGACGACGGCAACGAGAGGGCAAAAAAAGGACTAGGTTTAGATTAGCAATACAAAACTTTGCACGAGCATCACCCTTTTTTGTTCATTTCTTTTTCGTCGTTGCTCGACCACGACGTCTGAAACTGCCTTATTTCACCATTTTTGAATCTCAGATACAGTAGCTGAGAATTCAACTCCAGAAAAATTCACCAACATTTTACAACTGTAAACGACACGGAATAAGAGCGATAAATTTTAAAACAGCGTGAATTTAATTTGTAAGGGCCTGTTTACATGGAGGTGGGGGACCCCAGGTTGGTGAGGTTACCCACTTAGGTGGGGTAACTCGCCTGTCCATATAATCCGCTCACATTTTAATTTGATCAAAAACGTGTCCTTCTGTTAATGTATTTTTCTGCACCCAGAGCATATGCGATGCCTTAATTTACTTCCTCAAAAATCCTTCCTTTAAATATGTTATACGTTGAAACAGTTTCCTCAATAATGTTCGACGTCTCATGTCTAACTGTTCCCACTAACATTAGTAATCTTTTCATTAAAGCAAATGAAAAGCATAATCACGAGACCAGGTTCTCCTTCTCCTGCAATTTTTATATTAACCGATCGAGACTGAATCAAAACCATCATGATGGTTCTTTTGCTTAGTTCTGAGCTAAGCTTTGGAACTCCATTTGCGATGAACTTCGTCACCTCCCCAAGAGAACTTTCAAAAAACATATCAATGAAATGTTATTTTCGTTATTAGAGGCCGAGGACGATTATGTTGAATCGCTCATTCTGCTTCAAAAAAATGCTAACTATCGAGCAAATACAGAGTTTAATTTATAAAGTATACATATCTCAATTTAGTGTCGCAGTTAATTTTACGAGTTTCAAGTAGTTGCTTTTGTAAATGTTATTAATTTATGTTTAAGCTTTATTTCACTTATTTATATATATCTATTTACTTATTTATCTATTTATTTGTAATTTATTACTGACTGCTCTACTTATTATCTTTGCGGGCGGAAATGGACTTTATGTAAATGCAGATTGTTAATAATAATAAAGTGTGTGTAAGTGTGTGTATAAAGTGTGATCAAGAGCCATAATAGGACAGAGAGGGAGTCTAAGGGCGTTGGCAGGGATATCTTAATTTCAAAAAGTTAGTTTTAGAACTATGCGGACCACGTGGAAACAGTTTCCGGTAAACTGGTTGACTTCCGGAAGACTCGCTTTCACGATTCAGCGCGCCAAAGCGAGGCGGCGTCAACAAATAAAAAGCGTGGTAATCGGTAAACAATAGGTTTGATCTTTACAGAATTTTCAAACATTGCAAATCAAATGTGACCCTCCACAGGACTTTAATGCTAAAGGTGAAAGCACGCGCACGACACGCTTTCACTTTAAAACAAAAGAATTTATTTTAACACGCTTTAGCACGCTTGCAATCTTGCCTCATTAGCAATTTCTTTTGTTTCAGAGGACACGCTTGAGACAATTAAGCGTGAGCAAGTCGAACAAAAGAGCGTGTTAAAGTTTTCAAACAAAAGTTCCGTGCGAAAAAGCACAACACGCTTTCAGTGTGCGCAAAAGCACGCAATGCGTGTTATCTATAAGCTAAATAAATTTCCTCTACAAAAAGGAACCGTAAATGATTATGAACGGCACCCTTTTTTGGTAACTATCGAGAAAGAAAAAGTTATACCTCAGCGATCGCAGCGATAGTATCTGATTGAAAAAACGTTGTCGCTTGAAAAGTATAAACAGTGAACGGTATGACCTACTGGATTTATGGGTAGAACTATATTAGCATTGCAAAATCAAAGTTCTTTCCAGAAATGTTTACTGACGAAGCTGTGCAAAGGTTATCTTAACTTACCTTAATTTAAAGCACATTTGCAATTTTCTCAGAAACACGGATCTTTCGGACTTAAGACACTTTCTTGCCGATCGCAGCAATCGCGATCAAATATAATAGAAATCATCAAGTGCCAGGATCACTAAATTCTATTTATTTTTTAGCGATTGCAAGGATCGTAGTGATCAAATAAAAACCAGCCTGCTTTTCTAGATGTACCAAAATTCCAAAACGTTTCCAAGTTGCTTAATTGATGCGGCCGACAATAACACCAAAAGCGAAACATCAGTTAATTAATGACTGTTTCACCGCTTTTTTAATAGTAAGCAAAAAATGTATTTTTTAACAGAATTCCGAAATTGTAAGGTGCTTTTTTGTTTGATTCTTTGTTTTTGCCACGATAATACGAGAAGATCCGAGAATTAAATCTCTGTCAGTCACACACTGAGAAAAGAGAAAAAGAACTAAATTAAAAGTAGTCCGCGTGAAATTCTTGAAGGCAATCATTTGTTCCATAAAGTTCGGTCATTGAATTAATTCATCGAGCTCGATCTAAAGGGGTGACGGTCAAGCTACTCGAAAGTGAAGTCGTTTGAAGTTGTGTCGTCCAAAACCTGATAATATGAGTTTTGTCGCCCAAAATTCAAAGAAAAGTCGCCCGCAATCCTCCCTCATTCTACAGTGTTTTTAGTTTACAGATTCTTGTTTTTTTCGTCCTGTGAAGAACGAGATATAGTACACGTTTACAGCGCTTGATTCGTCTTAGCATAGCGTAACGAGATATCTTTACATAAATTATGATTGATAGCGCTTTCCTCCTAAATGCATCCTAGCATCCTAGGACAACTTCAGTCTTTTCGAAATTACAAGGGCTTCAGCATTATTTTCCCGAAAAATTTAGCTTCCAATTGAAAGTTTTAGGAAAGTGAGAATTTTATCGTATTTTCAGTTCCGAAAATTTTAGGATTCCTTAATTCTCTGCGAAAAATAGCTTAACTGGGGAATGAAATGGAAAAAGTTAAACTTCAGAAAATCGTAAGGAATTTATTAGGTAACCTTCGAAAATTGTACATGCATGGAACGGTCATCTAGAAATGTTTAGCCTTCCTCAACCTATAGAAAATTCTAGGCAGTTTTTGTTTCTCCGATTTAATTACCTTCGTTCGTCTCAGCATGGCTTAAAGAAATATATTAAACTAATTTACTCAACTTCATTTCTGTGTGCATTACTGCTAATAAATATTCCGGTGGCATAACTATAATTTTCAGGCGACATAACTTCAGTGCCTCGCATGCGATAGCAGGCCTCTTTGCGATTCCGGTCAACAGCCGACCGCCGGAGGAATTGGTTTACACTGATCTCGCGTTAATTCCAGGCTAGACCACCATTAAGTCGTGATTTTCAAATGGCCACGGTTACTATCAAATTCCAAAACAGTCTCAATTGGCATATTTGATTCACTTCGACCAGTTATCAATGCTGATTAAATCCGCTGAAAACCCAAGCCATTTTTATCACCTTAGCGGTTTTAGTAATCAAGCGTGTTCAGCGTGTCTTACCCAAATTGCACGCTAAAAGTGCTATAATTCGCACACTTACCGTGACATATGGCACGCTACAAAACAACAAAAGGTCTAGCGTGTTAAATTTGCCAAAACAAAGGCAAGTGTGTCCGTCTTTGTTTTTTCAATTTAATATGCGCATATCCGTGATCTACGGCACGCTAAGCGTGTCGTGCAAGCGCGTCGTGCGCGTGCTTTCACCTTTAGCATCAAATTCCTGTGGAGGGTCACAAATGGGAAACAATGGCCTGATAGATTATATGGAATCGCTAGAAGTTTAAATTCGTATAGGTAATCACATGATTTCGAGTGCAATTTGGAATAAATAAGCACGAGTAAATTTTTTCAAAGGCTAACAAAATTGCACGAGCCCGTAGGGCGAGTGCAATTTGTGGTCTTTGAAAAAATTTACTCGTGCTTATTTATTCCAAATTGCACGAGAAAAATTATGTGATTACTTATTAATAATATTCATGAAAAAATTGCGAGATAGCTTTAAAATCTCTTTAATAGGAAGTCAACCCGCGTAAACTACGTGCAAAAATAAATTATTCAAATGCTGCAAATATCATCACACGTGCAGTCAAAACAACATTTTGCTCGATGTTTTTAAAGTTTGCAAGCTGCAGAAACGGGCTGAACAGTTCATGGAATTGTTCAATGTGTTTGAAATAAAGATTCTGGGTTATTACCTCGAGTTTTCCGCTCTTCCAGAGAATTTCTTCTTCCTCCTGTGATACTTGCCGAGCTTTGTTTGGGCGCTTACCACGGCCAGCCAAGCGAAGCTGTTTCGCTTTTTCCTCCAACACCTCTTCGGACGAACTAAATTCTCGGTCACGTAGAATAGACAGGGTGCAGCCTTTGTTCTTTAAGTGTCTATCAAGCGATGCCTTCATTACTTTAAGGCTTCGTTTCTGGTTCATAAATCTTCACCTTTTTTGTATTGTTTACTTCGGCGTAGAAATGCTCGGGCGAAGTGTTAAGCTCAGCCGGCTCATAATTTTCTATTTCATCAGTAATTTCCTTACCTACGCACCAATTCTTCCAAAAAGAGAGCCAAAAACCAGTGCTTTTCGCAGTGTTTTCGTTTTTAGAGCAGTTTTTCAGCTCCTCTACAGTTGTTTCGGTCGCAAAAGCAAATGTGCTGCAATCGCCAACCACTGCGGTTTTTGCTCGAAACTGGTCCGGCCGGAGCGGATCCAAATTTTGCGCCATTTAGATGGCGCATTTGATTGGCTCTCAGTGAGTTCCTTTGTTTATTAGCCAATCAGAATGTCACGTTTGTTACTCTTTTCTGCACTCAATTACCTTTTTTCTGCACTGTGTTACCTAAAAACTGCATTCTTCGTAGCCAATCACAATCGAGAAATTTTTTCATGTATATTATTAAGCTGTAAATTGTACTTTCAAGCCTAAGAAGAAAAGTAGAGCTTTGTTTTCATCTGTCGACTCGCCAAGTTAGGGAACAAGGTTTTTTGTGCAGCTAATTTGTGTTGTTCTTCAATGGTGGCCCGGTTGCTCGAGGTAAGGAGCCGTTTCTCTGTAGTTTTCACTGTCAGGGGCACCCAACGTGAATTTTCGGAAAATATCTGTTCGGAAGACGATTTGAGATCTAGAATTTCCGGAACATTTTGTTTAAAATTTCTTGCTTGCCTGCCTCTCCTAGGATTTTCGAACATCTAAAAAATGGTATAATTGCCCATTTTTAACGGATTTTTACCCTAAAAAGGTCGCCTAGAATTTTCGAGAGCCTTTTTTTCTGGCTGGAATTTTCGAAAAGGTAAGTTTTGATCCCTATAATTTTCGGATCACTAGACTTTCAGCTAGGAAATCCGAACAGATAAAAAATTTTTAGGGGATAAAAATATGCCCATATCTACCGTTTAAATACTAAAATACGTTTAACAATGCTATGTTTAAGTGGTTTTGAACTATATTGTCGTTGGGTACCTCTGCTCTGTCCTGTTTAATTGAATTCTCGAGCTTTCGTTAAGATTTCCTTTCATTTTTTTTCTCACAAGTCAGTTGAATTTGATTTCGGGGATAAATTTGTCTTTAAAGGAAATGTTGAGTTTACACACCTCTTCTACTCGATTAAACTGTAATTGTTAACATTCGATCGAGCAAAAATACTGCTAAAGTTAATCCGAAAACGCTCTTTTGAAACTTTGAAGTCTTTTCATACCTTTAAAAAAATGGACCCTTCGATTTTGCCGCATTCTGAAAGGTTCTTACTCTAAAAAAATTGACAAAACAACGAGCTCACAAATTATTTACTCGCGAGGCTAAAACAATACAAAGATCACTGAGTGTGTATCTTGAAACCGATTTTTGCTTGTAAAAGCTTTATTTGTGTAAGGTTATTTGTGTTTTTCATGTTGCAAACGGTGTTGAAATAAATACGACAGTATGATAATGTCATCTGGATTTTGTTTACTTTATGTGGTTTTACCAAGCCTCATATCTTCCCCATACACCTGTAATAATTAACCTTTACAGATCCTTTACAGATCCTTTCAATTCTTGAAATGGTTGCTAGGTGTAAATAAATACTGCAGTAACAGTGCATTTAGGGCTGAAACAGGAAAATTCCCAATAAAAATGGAAGCACGATATAGGAATTTTAAGTTTTGCCTAACTCTAACCAAACACCCAAAAAACAAACTATCACAGGTGGTTTATAATGATATGAAGTCGAGAATGAATAAGGAATTATGGAGCCAAAAAATCAAACGCGTATTAGACCAAATAGGGCTGGGATACCTCTGGACAAAAGCACATGAAAATGACATAGGAATCTTAAACATTATCAAACAAAGACTGAAAGACATCGAATTACAAAGATGGTTAAGTGACGTAAACAATGACGTAAGAAAAGACGCCGACCAAAAGAACAAACTAAGAACCTTCCGAAAATTTAAAACATTAGAAAATTATGAATGTGAAGATTATCTCCGTCATGTCGCCAACATCCGACACCAGATAACTCTAACTAAACTCCGTCTAAGTAATCACAAATTGACGATATAGAGACAGGTCGGTATGTAAGACCTTATAGGAAACCGGAAGAGAGGACCTGTCCTATCTGTAAAAAAGACGTAGAAGATGAAATGCACTTTTTAACTCTGTGCCCTGCGTATCAAGAAAAAAGAAGTACTTTATTTGAATGCGTAAACAAAGGATACAGAATATCAGTAAACAGAATGGCACCAGATGATGTGTTTCTGTTGTTAATAAACCCTCCGAGCTAGAACAAACCAGTGCAAAAGTTAATTGCAAAATACTTATTTGACTGCTATGAGAAAAGAAGATCATTAGTTCTTTAGGTTAACATTGATCATAGTTCCACTAGTCTGCAATTTGTGTTATGATTTTAAATTATTTGGATAAAGTCGACGTACATAGGACTGTATAAGACTCCAAATAAAGCATTGTCTTGTCTTGTCTTGTCCTGCACCACAATGTATAGGTAAGATTTCCATACAACCCCAAACATTTGTTATGTGTGTTAAATAATATAAGCCTGCTACATGCATAATAAAGGAAGGGGTTTGGATGCATAGGATCTGTTGATGTTGTGTTTGCCACTTAGTGATCCAGCAAGTTTTGTCTACTTTAGTAAGCACCCATGGTTTTAGGTGTCGGCTGCTGAATGTAGTCTTTTCTTTTTTTCTCTATAGAAAGCACTCAAAAGTGTTAAGAATAGAAACTACTGCAATAAGTTCAAGCTGTGTATAGCTTTTTGTTTATAACTATTGTAGCCACGAGAGACTGCAACTTTTTTCCTGTTCTTTATTTTTTCATGTTTTGCGTTGCGTAAAGTTAGTTTAATTAGTGCCTTTGTTATCGCGCTTGGAGTAGTCTTTTGTTAGCCTTTTTTCACATGCGTATTCTTTCTGTATTCTAGTCTCGGCGTTGCGTTACGTAATCGTTATTGCCAATTTTTGTGAGTTCGTTAGGTTCATTATTTTCAGTCCAGTTTAGTATAAAGTTTTATTTTTTGGTTCATGTAAATCAGTCGCTTAGTTGCATCCGGAGTTGCCGTACAGATCTTGTAAGTATAGTTTTTCCTGTAATTTTTGCTCGTTTTCTTAGTCATTTGTTGTACTTTAAGTTATCGTTTTTGTAAGGCTTTCGGTCCGCGTTTATTAATTCTGTATTTTCTTTTTTTTGCTGTAATTGTTCTAGTGAATCGAGAAGTAAAATTCGAATTCAAACTGTACGAGAGTGTTTTCTACATGCATTCAAAGATCTGGTAGTGGATGTCATGTGTTCGGGAGTTGATCGGGAGTGGCAAAGAAGACGCCGTTTTCATTCTGAAGATGCTTTAGTCAGTCTGCGACTGAAAAATTCAAGAGCTGGGTACTTGTCGAGAATAACCAAGTAGTACCGAGAAACTGAAGAACTCTTAAATGACTCAAAGAATGTCAATGAAGTTTCGGAGAAATTATTGGTAATTGACGAAGCCTTTGCTCGCTTCTAGAAGGCGCATTACGATTACATTGCCACTTTATCTGGAAACTTAGAAGAATGGGAAAGCGAAGCACGTTATTTTGAAGAACATTGCAACCGAAACATGAATTTTGAATCAAGAATTGAACAATGGATTCATAGCGTAAAGGTGCCAGTTGTTACTCACGAAGATATAGACACACAGCCTGAAGATGTCGTCAGCACCGCGCATTTATCTATTAGACAGCTGAAGGCCAAGCAAGCGTTAGCTCATTTAAAGCTGAAACAGTTAACGCAAAAGCAAGAATTATTACGTCAGGAGGAAGAGACTAAATTAAAGTAAGAAGTTTTGGAGGCACAGTATGAAGTCCAAAAAACAGACCTGCAAGTTAAGTTGTTGCAAGATGAAGATATCGATTACCCTAATCTTCCGGAGGTGTTTAAAGAGCTGAATCCGTTTGATAAAGGAGTTGAAGGACGAGCTACAAGCGGCTATAAGCAGGAAGACCCTGAGCCCAGAGGCGGACAGAAATCAATTGAATCCAAACGTTCACAGTCACAGTTGAATCCCAATGCGCTAGGATTCAAAGGTCTACTAGCCAGATCCAGCACAGCCTCCTCTGTTTCAGAAAACGAATATATTTTGCCTGAAGAATTTATAGGCAAGATGGCGTTAACCATAAAGCAGGGGTTTGCGTTGCCGAAGAAGGAGTTGGCAATCTTTGATGGTGATCCCCTCGAGTACTGGAATTTTATTAAATCGTTTGAAACAAGCATCGTCTCTAATGCAGCTCGCGAAAGCGAGAAGCCGATGTACCTTCTTCAGTACACATCGGGTGTAGCAAAGGACACGATCAAATGTTGTTTGTACAAGGATCCTTCCCTAGGATATCAAGCTGCAAGAAAGCTACTTGAAGAACGGTTCGGACATCCCTTCAGAATTGCCTCGCAGTACGTGACCAAGCTAACAGAAGGTCCTCCTCTGAAGCCTTCAGATCGTACAGGATTATTAGCATTTGCTGACCAGTTAAAGGATTGCGAAAATACACTTGAATCTATTGGCTACCTAGATGAAATCAATAGCGCCGACAACCTAAGAAGAATTGTTCAGAGGCTGCCGTTTCATATCAGGACTAAATTTGTTGAAGTAGCAGATCAAATCCAGGAAGCAGGTCAAAGAACGAACATTAGTCACATTGCAGAATTTGTCAAAATCAAGGCGAGAGCTGCAAATAACCCTGTGTTTGGTTGCGTGATAGACGACGCACGAGGCAGATCGGATAGTCAGAGACGTAAGCCTAATCCTAAAAGAGCTACATTGCCCGATGAGCGCGGTAACGCATTCAGTACTCAAGAGATCGATTTCAGAGAAGGACAGTTGAGTTCACCTGGTCACAAAGAAGCCCCATCTACGAGATATGCAGTCTGCCCGGTATGCAATGCAGCTCACCCCTTAGCGAAATGCAAGGTTTTTATAGAGAAGAATTTCGAAGAACGTCTACAAGTGATGAGGAAAGCTCAGTTATGCCATAATTGCTTCAAGTACGGCCTCATTGCAGTGGGATGCTTAGCAAGGAGTACATGTGAAGTCCAAGGTTGTAAGAGACGACACCATACTTTACTTCACCCTCCGCCCTCACAGCAATCAGTTGAAAACAGAACCAGAGTCTCGGTTGAACAAGGAACCCAAGTAAGCAGTGGTACGCCGTTATCAGGTGGATAGACTAACAGTACCTCAACAGGAGGGGGAAAGGTTTGCCTGAGGGTGGTCCCTGTGAAAGTCCGACGTCGCGATGCAGACAAGGTAGTGGAAACGTACGCACTTCTAGAAAGCGGTTCAGATATCTCCTTATGCGACAAGACGCTAGCGAGGGATCTTGGAGTTCGAGTGCAAGAAAACACATTCTTCCTGACAACTCAAGAAAGAGAAGACAGCCCAAGAGTTGGTCGTGAGATCAGCCTAACCGTAGAGTCACTTGATGGTACTAACAAGGTTGAAGTTAAAAGACTATGGACTGTTGATAGACTGAACGCCTCACGCCGAAGTATCCCATCAGAGCAAGATACAAGACAGTGGCCTCACCTTGAAGACATAAAGTTACAAAGTATTAGCGAGAAAGAAGTCCGATTAATCGTAGGCACTAACGCGCCAGAGGCCTTCTGGGTATTAGAAGAAAGGCGTGGTAATAGAGGAGAGCCATATGCCATTCGAACACCTCTTGGTTGGACACTCATGGGCCCAGTGGGACGCATCGATTGTCGAGAACGCCATCTGAATGTTAACTTTGTTCGCTTAGTGGAGTCCGCGAGAAAAGATTGTCTCATGCAGCATGTCGAAAGGTTCTGGGCCATAGAGAATTACGGCTTGGTGGGTGACTCTAACGTGTGCATGTCAGTGGAAGACAAGAAAGCTCTTGCAATCATGGAACGATCTGTGAAACTTGATCAAGGTCATTATCAGGTGGCGCTTCCCTGGAGACAGTACCCACCATTCCTGCCTTATAATCGGCCCATGGTAGAACGAAGGCTTCAAGTCCTGAAGAGAAGGTTTCTACAAGATGGGAAACTCTTTGAAAGTTACAAGACCACCATGGAGGAGTACAATGCTAAGGGACACGCAAGAAAGGTACCGTGTAACGAGGTTCATGTAGACGACAAGCGGCCGCTGTGGTATTTACCTCACCACCCTGTGCTCAACAAGCCTGGAAAAACCAGAGTAGTCTTCGAATGTGCAGCCAAGTACGGAGGAACATCTCTTAACGATCAGCTTCTTACTGGACCGGACTTGACTAATTCTATAGTTGGCGTGTTGATGAGATTCCAGGAAGAACGAGTCGCGTTATTAGCTGACATCGAGTGCATGTTCCATCAAGTTAGAGTACCACCAGACGACCAAGACGCGTTTAGATTCCTCTGGTGGCCGGATGGTGACTTGAACCAGCAACCAGTCGATCATCGTATGGAAGTTCATTTGTTTGGTGCAACGTCGTCACCGAGTTGTTGCAACTTCGCTTTGAAAAGGACAGCAGAAGATAACAACGACGCATTCCCGGAAGAAGTGGTCAGGACATTCAAAAGAAACTTTTACGTCGATGACTGCCTCAAGTCGGTTAAATCTGCAAAAAACGCTGTGGAATTTGTGCATCAGCTAAGAAGCATTCTGTCCAAAGGAGGATTTCGATTAACCAAATGGTTGAGTAACAGTTCAGAGGTCTTGGACTGCATTCCGCGAGTTGAGAGAGCCCCGTCAGTACTTGACCTTGACCTGGACAAAGTAAACCCACCGATCCAACGGACGTTGGGGCTCAAGTGGGATTTAGAGAAAGACGAGTTTACTTTCAAGGTTACCCTAAGAGACAGACCAAATACCCGTCGGGGAATACTCAGCATGATGAGCTCCGTTTATGATCCACTTGGGTTGGTCGCTCCAGTTGTTCTAACGGCAAAGAAGTTGTTGCAAGATCTTTGTAAAAAGAAAATTGGATGGGACGACCCAATCAGTGATGAAGATGGTGAAAGATGGGAGAAATGGAAGAGTCAATTACCCAGTCTCTCTCGGATCTCTCTTGGAAGATGCATTAAGCCGTTGTACTTTGGAGACTTGAAATTTGCCGAGTTGCACAACTTCGCAGACGCGTCGCAGATAGCATATGGAGCGGTCTCGTATCTCAGAATGGAAGACGTTGAAGATAGAATCCATTGCACATTTCTTATTGGAAAATCTCGCCTAGCACACCTGAAACCTATTACTGTACCGAGATTGGAACTGTCCGCGGCAGTCTTAGCTGTTCAGTTGGACAAGTCTGTTCGAGAGGAATTGGACGTTCCGATTACACAATCAACATATTGGTCAGACTCCACCTGTGTGTTGCAGTACATCAGAAATCAGTCGAAGAGATTTCACACGTTTGTTGCAAACAGACTCAGTTATTCACGAGAACTCAGCCCCCCACCAGTGGAGACACATAAGTTACGAGCTCAACCCGGCTGATGAAGTTAGTAGAGGTCTCACAGTAGAAGAGATGTGTGCAAACAGCAAGTGGCTAAATGGTCCTCAGTTTCTAACCAGGAAAGATGAATTTTGGCCTCGTGATCCTACACTTCATGAACCGGAGTTATCCGATGACGATCCAGAGATCAAACGTGCTCAGTCTAACAGCCAATCATCGTCTGGCTATCAAAGTGGAGATGTTCTTTCAAGTTTGATCGAGCTCCATTCATCATGGGAAAGATTAAAGAGGGCAGTGGCCTGGTTACATAGATTTAGAACGTGGTTCATTGAGCGATACAGTCGAAGACCAATCAGTTCCAAAGTTAAGAGTAGTGTAAATAGAAGAGTCCTGTCGGTAGATGAAATGAAAGAAGCTGAAAAGGAGATTATCAAGCACACACAGAGAATTTCATTTCCCGAAGTCATCCAGGCCTTGCAAAGGATTGGTTCATTACAGCACTCGCGTCAGGCAACTTCAGAGCTGAAGAACCTAAAGGTGGCTGGGCATATACGCAAACTTCATCCGTTGCTGGGCGAGATGGGAATTCTAAGAGTTGGAGGACGACTGGAAAACGCTCTAATCGACTACGATGCAAAGCATCCAATCATTCTGCCTTACCGAGATCACGTGACAGATTTAATCATCTCGCAGCATCATCAGAAAACCGGTCATCTGGGTCAAGAGTACGTTTTGTCTAGCCTGCGCCACCAGTATTGGGTAATTAAAGGACGATCAGCTGTGCGTCGTGTGATCAGTGGCTGTTTTCTGTGCGAGAAACTTGGTGCCGTGCGTGGGGAACAGCTGATGGGTGATCTTCCAAAGGAAAGACTGATGTCCGAAGAACCGCCGTTTACTCATGCGGGGGTGGATTATTTTGGTCGTATTTATGTGCGCCAAGGACGTTCAAACGTGAAACGTTGTGGTTGCCTTTTCACCTGCCTTGCTGTTAGAGCCGTCCACATCGAAGTTGTACATTCCCTTGACACCGACGGCTTTATAAACGCCTTGCGAAGATTTGTCAGTTTGAGGGGATGTCCAACTACCATCTTCAGTGACAATGGTACAAACTTTCGTACAGCGGAGGAAGAGCTCCGGGAGTCGTTAAGTGAATGGAATCAAACAACGATTTATGACTTTCTTCGCCAGAAAAAGATCATCTGGAAATTTAATCCCCCTGGAGCATCACATATGGGTGGAGCGTGGGAAAGGATCATTAGATCAATTCGTAAAATCCTTAAAGCCTTGCTGGGACAACAACTCGTCACTGATGAAATGCTGCAAACCCTCATGGCCGAAGTTGCAGGTATTTTGAACAGCCGACCTTTGACACCAGTGAGTAGCGACCCTAAGGACCTAGAACCTCTCACGCCGAATCATCTGCTGTTATTGAAATCGAATCCAAGTTTTCCCGTTGGGTCCTTTGGCAAGGAAGATAGTTACAGCAAGCGCCGATGGCGACAGGTGCAGGACATCTCAGACATATTCTGGAAGCGCTGGCTAAAGGAGTATTTGCCAACCCTACAAGAAAGAGCAAAGTGGATGAAGCCTCGTCGTAGCTTGTAGATTCGGAGATCTAGTATTGATTGCAGATGAAAATGTCCATCGCGGAAAATGGCCATTAGGCAAAGTTGTTGATGTCTTTCGCGGAAAAGACGGATATGTCAGATCAGCAAAGGTTAAGACGAGTCTAACCGTTCTTACAAGGCCAGTAACAAAGTTATGCTTCCTTGAAGGACAGAGAGCGCCTCATTGAATTAAAAAAAAGAACCCTTTTTTTTCTCCAGAAGCTGTGAAACGGAATTTATTTCATCACTACGCTCGTGCCTAGGTAGTGACTCTATTAATGAACTGTAAAGAGACTTGGATAGTTCATTGGGGCGGGCATGTAGCCACGAGAGACTGCAAGTTTTTTCCTGCTCTTTATTTTTTCATGTTTTGCGTTGCGTAAAGTTAGTTTAATTAGTGCCTTTGTTATCGCGCTTGGAGTAGTCTTTTGTTAGCCTTTTTCCATATGCGTATTCTTTCTGTATTCTAGTCTCGGCGTTGCGTTACGTAATCGTTATTGTCAATTTTTGTAAGTTCGTTAGGTTCATTATTTTCAGTCCAGTTTAGTATAAAGTTTTATTTTTTGGTTCATGTAAATAAGTCGCTTAGTTGTATCCGGAGTTGCTGTACAGATCTTGTAAGTATAGTTTTTCCTGTAATTTTTGCTCGTTTTCTTAGTCATTTGTTGTACTTTAAGTTATCGTTTTTGTAAGGCTTTCGGTCCGCGTTTATTAATTCTGTATTTTCTTTTTTTTTGCTGTAATTGTTCTAGTGAATCGAGAAGTAAAATTCGAATTCAAACTGTACGAGAGTGTTTTCTACAATTATGTTTTATTTCTTGTACCTCCCCTCCTCAGTGAAAGCCTAATTAAGTCATTTTCTACATTGTATGGTGAAATATGTATTATGCAGACCCCATATCAAGCAGACACCCTGTATTCAGCAGTCGAATAGCTCACAATGTGGCAAAACGTTTCTTTCCATGATTTAAGAAAAACAAACCTGTATTTAGAAGATATCTCTAATAAGCAGAAAGCCGCAAAGTTTGTGTGGATGTCCGCCTAATTTAACTGTAAGCCACAGATAACAACCTGCTTGATTATGCTTGGCTAAACAGGATATTGTATTTTTGGGTACAAAGTGGCAAATTTCCGCCAGGAGGTTCTTTATCAACTCAGGCCTCTTATACGTGGGTTTTTATTGTATTTGTATGTGTAATCAAATGGTGACGCGTGAAATTAGGGAATAATTTCACGCGCGTTTTGTCCAAATCCTAATAATTTCGCGAGCCTTCAGGGGAGGGAAATTATTAGGATTTGGACAAAACGGAAGTGAAATTATTCCCTAATTTCACGAGTATACCATTTGATTACCTATTAATATCATGGGTGACGAACTACGTTAGCAATCTTGGATTTTTGACATGTTTATCCTGGATCGTATCGATCGAGAACTCCACTCTTTCAAATGCTTAGACCTTAAATTTGGCTTTTAAAGTTCAGAATTTTTCAGACTTTTTCGGCAAAATACCTGTTAGAATCCTTCTTGATGTTCTCTTGTGTGTTCAGGTTTTCTAAAGTGTCTTTTTGTGCCCTGACATCTTCATTCACGGCATTTTAAAACTTCGTCGCCATCTTGACACTGAGACGCACGGAAGGGTTGCCATGGCAATTTTGTAATTTCACATGTGAAATTACAAATTAACGCTGAAATTTCGCGCCAAAATTAAGGACTAATTCGTCACCTATGATATCAAATAGGTAATTCAGCTGGTCAGGGGGATGTAAAAAAATGGCAGACAATGGTGCTTCAAGAAAATCGGTTGACCGACGCAAATCCTGTGACTGCAGCTACGGCGGGTGCCAGATTGAGGCCTTGTTTGTACGGAGAAAATTTGTCCCGAGTGGAAGGGTCACTTGCCTACCCAATCTACCGCTGGGCGAACCAATTTTTCGTTCTTTTCCTTATGACAAAACTTGGCGGACCGTTTACATGCATGAGAAACAAAAAGTTGGCTCGGCTAAAATGGTACCCGTCTAACTGGACTAAACTTTTTCGTTGGTAGAAACACCCTCCTACTTTTCTCATATAAACGCTTGCTGAGAGGGTTACCCTCTTTCCCTGGACAATTTTTTTAAGACTAACATTTCCCTCAAATAAAAGTGGAATCCAACCCCATACCGGAAAGTACGTGGAATATCTGTGACACAGTCGACAAAGCCATGTTCAAAGATGCCCTACATGTTATAACAATCACAGAGCTCAGAGTGTAATTTTTTAATGAAGATATGACTGCTGTGTTACTCGTTTTAGCAAGTTAAAAGCTTATGAACGTTCAGGAACAGGGAAAAATGGTTCTATGGTTCAGTAATTTCCCACTGCTGGGACTCCTTATGGAAACCAGTAAGGGAGCGATTTTTATTTTTGAGTGGGGGTGGGGGGGACATCTTTAAAAGTGTGGGCCACACGCTATCCACTCTCCTTAAAGCAAAAGCAGTTCCTTAGGAACTTAGAATTACTTATATCAAAAACACTAATAAAAGCAAAACCACAGCAACAAACTAACGAGGAAAGTCTCATGTGTAGAACTGGATAGGTAAAAGTCTCGAATACCAAGAAGACAAAAAGTAACCTGATCCCTACGGCAACTACTAAAAAAATATACTTAACAATTATTCCTCGAGCCCGAATGGGCTATTGACTCAGAGGCCATGAGGGAGGAGGAGGCTAAAATAGAAAAAATGAATACAGATAAAAACATTACATATGCAAAATTTGAAAATATAGCAGGCAGAAAATAATCGGCTCATCAAAAAGATAAATGTGGCTTATTTATACCAGCTCAGGAGCCCATAACCCAAGAGAGCAACTCCCATACCAGGCCTATGACACGACGTTTTCCGGCACGGACCGGTTTGTGCACATGCGTAAGGTACTGGCCATAACGCGGAGTTGGTAAGTGTGCTTCAGTGCTTAATTTGGTTATTTTAAGACGCATTTTAAAGTTCTTTTTCCCTCGAACATGAGAGCTTCGCCCGTTCATGAGCGCATTATTAGGAGTATAAGGCATGACGAATAAAAACTAAACGTCGTTAAAAGTTCAAAAGTATCATTTTCAAGTCTTTTGATTTTGCTGAGTGGTTTGTGGCACCAAAAAGATATTCTAAATCCGCGCCAAAATTGTTCTAAAAATAAACTGTTTTGTGAAAACGCCTTGGCACGAGACATGGAAGTTGCTCGCCCCGGGTTATTGGCTCCTGTTTAAACCGAGGCTCCTGTGTCATTGCTCTGCCAACAAGGTGAACCCCGTGTGAGAGGCTCACACGAGATTCACTGTTACTACGGATTATTTTCGAACTGGGACAGGGCGGATGTAGCCTCGTGGCTTCTCTCCACCCGAGAAAGCCTGGAAGAGACAACCAAGGGTTGTCACTCAGCTGTTGTTCCACAACCTCGTTTCTATAATGGTTACTTAACTTTTTAACTTACTCGCAAAACAGCAATAAACTGAGAGTGAACGTTGTTTTGTATGTTTCTTTATTTTACCATGAAAGTAGGGAACTAACAGATTTCGTTACAGGTGCCTGGTATTAAAGAGAACTGATTCAGGCCAGAAAAAAGGTTGAATGCTGTTTCAAAGTCCCAAAAATTGATTTTTCCAAAGGGGTTCACCCATGATTTTGGTGAAAAAAAAAATTTTTTTTCCTTTATTAATTGTTCTTGAGAATAAGCCAGAAAAAATATTGAATAATATTGTAGATAAAAAAGAAGCCTTTTCAGACTAAATAATGTCCATTTCTAAAAATCTGATTTTTCCAAAGGGGTTAACCCATTATTTTGGTCTGTACCCTTTAGAAAAAAAGGCGACGTTATTTGTTCCCTTCAGAAAAGAAATTTTACAGTACTCTTCTTAAATAAAACTGTATTCACCATGCCTATATTGATGATATAGCTCACCCTTTATCCTTTCAGAAATTTATTCTTGGTATTTGCACCCTTAAGAAATTGCAATTTTGGACAACAACCCCCCTTCAGAAAAACCTCTCTTCTAGTATTGAGCCCTAAAAATCTCATCTACTAGGCGGGGAGAGGGCGGGGGGGGGCGGGGTTGCGGGAGATGGGGATATAAAATAGAGTGGCCCTGTCTCGGCGGACAAATAATCCATACACTGACTCTTGTCAAACCTCTCTACAACGGAAAACTTCTTTGTATCGGCCGCTTTCTTTCTCCAGGGTGGACGTTGTGAAACTTTGTAGGCGACACTGACAAAAAAGCAAACATGGTGTAACTGTCCAGTAAAGAGCCACTAAAGACCTGTTTACATGGAGTTGGAAGACCCCAGGTGAGGTAACATGTGGCGGGTCACCCCACCTATTATGTAAACGTCAACTAATTAAAATGGGAGACTATATGGGCGGGCGGGTTACCCCACCTGAGCGGATTACCTCACCTACTTGGGGTCTTCCACCTCCATGTAAACAGCCCCTGAAACTACTCATAAAATATGCCATATATCGAGGTCCACAACAAACATCGACGGATTCGGATAACAGGCGGTAGAACACCTATCGAATCTTTCATCCAACAATTAGCGGCTTGTTTGGCGCTAAAAATGTGGGGCACATCGGCACGTACGTTAAAAGCGAAAAGTTTCATGTCATATATACGGAGAAAAGAAAGTTTAAACGGAACGAACTGAGACCGTCCTGCTCTGGTAGGCTTATTGTTGTCGCTGTTCAACTGTTGTTTGACAACGCTTTCGCCTTTGAGATTTCTTATATTTATAATGATTTAAACCTTGCCGGATAAAGTTTTACGTTGAGCTGCATCAAAAGACCGCTAACCCCTGTATTAAAATGGGAAATCTTTGCAATTATTTCGCCAAGCAACTATGACGTACATTTGTCAAGTTTCGTTTACAACGTAGACGCAGGAGCAAATGTCACGACTTTGCAAGTTTTTCCTTTCCGACCAAATAAATTAACCGATTTTTCCGCCTTTAAAATGGTTTACTCTCCCAGGACCTTTTTAAGGAATTTATTTGAAATGTTAATTAGTCTTACAAGTCCCATATGGTGTGTGTGGCAAACAACCCTTGTTGGCTTGCTGCATAGACACGTGCAGTAAGAAACCATGTATTATTCAAATCAAAACGTTGCTCCGCGCCATATTCAAAACTTGGCAGCTTCAATTGTGATAGCTGGCGAAGGTTGCTCACGAAGAAGAAACAAGACGCTCTCGTTTAAACTGCCTAGCCGTCTTTCTCAGCTGCACAAAGAAAGCTAACGACGAACGAAGCAGTCTGGGATGTTAAAACAAGCGCACGAGGTAAATTATACTTGTTAACTCTGTCGTCAGTACGGTTGAATTTTGTGTTCCGACGAGTCCAACTTGAAATTAACTGAGTTATTTTCGTTGTCGAATGTTCTTGTTTTAAACTAATTTGTTCTCAAAGGAAAAACAGCGAGTAGAAACGAAGCAAAATGCTCTCTCAGTAAAATTTATTATTACTATTATTTTTATTATTTTGAAAGCCCTGTGTAGTTCTTACATGCCGAACACGTGGCCGTCTAAAATACAAGCTAAGCTCAATGGAGTCTTTGATAGAGAAAGTAACCTAACAAATCATATTTTGCTATTCATGCAATTTCATATTGGGGACACAGACAGTAATAATTCACCTTAAAAAAAACAAATTTAATACGTTTTCTTTTTCCGGTATACTCGGCAACATCAAAGCGACATTTTGATGAAGTTTATTAACCTCACCGGCAAAATAAGGCCATCGTTCCAGCTTTAAATGATATACAGACAAATAAACAGAAGCACCCGACGACTGTTTTCTGTAAAATATCTGCCCGGGAAGTAAATATTGCCTATAATTTTATATTACTTGAGGACAGCAAAATTTGTAGGCATGATCGTTCCATTTATGAATTTTCAAACCTTATTTAACAAAATTCCATACGATTTTCTGAAGTTTAATTTTTCACATTTCACACCCAAGGCTAGACTATTTATCGTAGGAAAAAGGAAACCTAAAAAATTCAGATTCAAAGGTGTGATGGAGAGAGGATTAAAAAAAAAATTAATAAAATTGCACCTATAATTTTCGGGACAATAATATACTGAAGCCACAGAAATTTCGAAAAGGCTTAAGTTCCCCCAGGATAACCGAACAGATACAAATTGTATAGCGCAGCTTATAGAATGCATTTGTAGAGGTGGATAATCTAAAAATGTGTTTTCAATGCATTGGGAGGAAACCGTCTTTGGGTGCCCCTGAATAAAAGCTGTAAAGGGGAACCTCAAGTTTGCAGAGGGTTTTTTTTAAAGTTTTTTCCAAGAATTTGAACAAATATTTATCCCTTACAGAATAAACAAAAAAGTACCTCGCACAGTAAACTTAATTCCGTGAAGATGGGAAAATGTGACTTCATCAGTTGGTACTTTTGGTTGTCAACGTTTTTACTTAGGAAATTTCGAACAACTCTTTTTTATAAACTCCTCGTGTGCAACTACTAAACGGGTTTACTGTCTTATAATTACGTTGAAGTAGATTGCCCTTACTTTCAAACAGGGTCGTGTAAAAAACTATCCGTGGTTAAATTAGTGAATTGAAGAAACAAGATATGCATACGTGCAACTTGCAGTTTAAAATGATTTTAACATACGATTTATAATTAGACAAATTGCGATTAAATAGATTGGGATCAAGAATGACTTTTGACTTGCCATATAAAGATGTACACAGGTGATCAGTTTTCACAAAAGTCAGATAGTTTTCATTATATTTTTCCAGAATTCCTCATAATTGCCATGGTAAAAACAGTTTGTACCAATTATTTACAATCAAACCTTTTCTCACCTAATATGATGTCTCTGCATCACGCGTGATCTCTCAAGTGAAAATATTGCAGTCGAGCCTGGAATGTTGCCATGGTGACGAACATTGCAATTTACGATTCTTAGTACAAATGGAAAAGATTCGAAAAGATTGTCAGCACAGCCCTTGATTGAGTCTTTGCAAACCTTTCCAGGGCATGAGAGTTTTCAATTGCAACTGAATTTGAAAAAAAAAGTGTTTTCGTATTTCTTCTTCACGTCTCTGTGCGTAGCTCTCTAAAGCGTTTAGAGCCTTTTCACTAATGTCACCTCGGCTTCTCATGTTTTTAATTTGCAGCGGTCAGAGCAGACCATCCTCCTCAGTCAGTCCTCCAGGTTAGGCCATTGAACCAGACCACAACGGCAGTCCATAAGATCTGCCCCAGATCAGACCACCACAATAGACAATCAGATGAGTCTCAGATCCGGCTACAGATCAGACCATGCAGCAACTCCGACGTCAGACCATCGTCAGACCAGACCACCAGATCAGATCAGCCCTCAGACTACCATCCATGGCTGCTCCACGTCAAATCAGCACAGCACACCCAACCTCGTGAAATGGTACAGGTCAGGTGCATTGTTTGTGGGTTGGGTGAAGGGGGGTATATAGAGCTCTGGATGAACCTTGCAAAGCATACTTTCCACACACGTTCGGCCTGAAGTTTTCGGACATCTTTTCCGGCTTAAATTAACTGTAGTTAGATCAGTTAGCGGGGCTCCCTGGGCTGGTAAGGGCCTCCCCTGCCCTTTTTGATAAGTTGGGTTCCTTTGCAGGTGTTCGGTCAACGACTTAAGTTCGGCTTTTAGGATTCGGCTCGGCTTCTAGGAAACGGTTCGACTGCGTTTTTTCATCTTTTGCGGATGGACTCATCGCCTTTTTTCGTCGTCGTCGTCGTTGCAGTCTCCCGCTTAGTTGCGCCAAATTCAATTCATTACACTTCACTTGACAGTCATTGCGCTGAGCAAGTGAAGCATTCACTCGCAAGGTTCAACCAGACAGTTATTATTTTAAGAAGAACTCTAGTAAACTAGAGACATAAGATCATTCAGCTACTGCAGTGAGAGGACCTCATTTGGCCTCCACTTACAGGCTCAGTGGTCTCTCTTGTTACAGGTAGATAGTCAGCTTAGTCTCGCAAATTCGAGTCTGCACCTACCTATACCAATTTGACTTTTCATGTAAAACAGTGCGAATGCAAAGAGAACATTTTTGATGCGCGTCGATTTTTCAGACTTCGAACTTGTGAGGGTAGATCAGATGACAGGTTTAGTCTTGCAAAGAAGGTAATCTGCGATAAGGCGTTTCTTCCCGTGAAGAGCCAACACCTTGTTGCAGGTTGCCAGGGCAACAAGGGACAATCCACACACCACAGGCTAGATCGTTTACAAATGGTAAGCGTAGGAAGTCTTCGAGACCAATCTACGACGCAGTTTCATCGCTGGAGCAGCACGAACAAGCCGATCGGCATTTAGCAACGTTAGTAGCCTGCGAAGTGATTACGAGAATGCTACTAGGCTGAATATTTCAGGGAAACACATGTGAAGGCCCACCATACCTTGATATGCGTTTCCCTGACTGGCATTCAGGTGAAAACCTCGCAGGTTATAGATAGTTTTTCATAGGCCACAGGAACAGCAGGAGAGGATACTCTGGCGTGGCATCGTTAACATTAAGACAATTTAGTTGGTCTTTTTTTTAATTTTGCCTTGCTGGAGAGTTTTCTTCTTAGGAAGTCCTGCATTGCACTACGCAGGCACAGATCGTCTACAAATGGTAGGCGTACGTAGTCTTCACGTCGACCGTTCGTGGCTATTGGTTTCTTAGTCTTCATCCGAAAGTGGCCTGCAGTGTTCTACCCCCGACAACTCTTGAAGTACTCCATGACAGGGAGTGAATCCTAAAGCAGCACGCTGTCTATTCACTTTTTTCCCTGAATCTTGTAACAAGAAATAGTTGCTTTTGTAAATGTGAATAAAATGCTTTTGATCGTATTGTGTGTGATTGAATTGTGGGTCCATTGCTACATCAAGAGAAGAGGCCGGTCGAAGAAAGAAGAACAAAGATTCTCCAGATGAACAGAAAGATAGTCCAGTTTATTAAGTAGATGAGGTAGCTGCCTTTGCGGCGATGAATTGAGAAGAAACGCATAGGACCAAACAAGACAATGATAATGATGATGGGGATGATGATGACGACGACTATGATGATGATGATCGTTTGCACTACGACGTCGTACCGTTTCTACTAAAGTTATTTTATTTATCGTTGGTTTAGGGTCATAATTTAACTGAAGAAAATCACGCTAAAATGTAAATTGGCTGTTTTGCAAACAGAAGCCGATGACATCATAGTGAAAACGACTTCATCATTAGGAAGGCAAGGTAGACAGAGGAGACAGCACATAGCAATAACTTTAATAAGCTGTCTTAACTAACGTTGATATCTGTAATAAATAGCCCATATTCACTCCCCCAACCCTTTTCAACAAATTTCTTCGGTACCGTAATTCTGAAATTAGCTGAATTTTTGTCATGTTTGCGGATACCTTGTTCCGCGGTTCTAAACTCGCAAAGTCCAATGTTAGTTGAGACAGCCATCAATATGTTAATATTAAAATTTAATTGGCCGGCTGGACTTCAGCTTTTGGCAACTTCACCTCATCATGGACGTCTACGACTTCTTTTTTTTTCCCAATACCTACGCCTTTTTTTGGATTGTGGATCCCAGTCTACTTGGTCTTTTGGTGGAGGAACAAGACAGTTTACAGCAGCCCATATAAGGTAGGGCCGATTTATGCTGGTACAAATTTTACGCAAAGCTGACTCGTTCGGTCAAAAATAGGAAAATCGGCTCATTGAATTTCCTAGTAAGGTTCGTAGCTTATGTAAACTTTGCACCACATCAATCAGCCCAAGTAATAACCCAATTTGGCACAAGGTATGTGGATTTGTTTTCTATATATTAGGCGATTAGATTTTCGGTTCGGTCCATTCGTCTTTTTTCGGTTTCGATTCGACTTTTGACCTGATTCCGCATTCGGCTTCAAAAACTGTGAAGGCTTGGTATAGACAATGTTTCTATAGCAAGCCACCAAATATTCATGCGTACCGTCCGGGGGACCCTGGTGTGTTTCATTCGAGGTGTCGAGGTTTTATGGACGCATGTCACACTCCTCGGTCTTGCTCGGACGTCAAATTCTAAGAAGCGCACCCCATCTATATAGACTACTTAATTTCTGTAAACAGGAAACTCAATTTAATAAAAGCATTTCATCTAATGTGTTGTCTGTGTGTTTTTTCTTTAATTGAAAGCTAAATCTTTAGGTAATTAATTTTAAGTACTAATGATGATTTAATTTGCAGGGATATGATAAAAAAATTGTTGTAATAACGGCAAAAAAAATAAAACAAAAATAAAACACTGAGTTGTGAGTGTGATGTCTTTTAAATGCGCACATTAAGTGACACTGAATGTCGCATCAGCGTGTCTGCTATTAAAACACAAATGACTAACTCTTTTAAATTCAGGTGCGTTGGAAATCGATCTATTCATCTTTTTCGGACTCCTCCGCCACTTTTTGGCTAAGGTGGATGGACTCACATTTTTTTTGGCGCGCCGTCTCAAGATGACTTTTTTCCGACCACTGTACTGCGTTTTGGATGCGTTCTTGAAGAAACGCATGGTACTAGCTACTTATTTTGAAGACGTACGTGAGGTACTGAAGGAAGGGCAGGAACATTGATATTAAGGTTAATGTGATTGAATTGTACGTGGTTAAAAGTTGATGAAAAATAAAGTTTAAAAAACGAAAGTTATTTCGTCAGCTTGTCTGTTTTTTTTTTTTTTGTTATTTAAACCAGCACTAACAAACTTAGATAAACTAGATTATGTTGTAACGGAGTTGCTTCTGAGGAAAAAAATAAAGTGTGACCAACACATTGCCGTTTCATCATTGTATTTTTTCTTTAAACCAATAGTAAATAATTTAAAAGTTTCATTTCAGGAACTTCGTACATCGTTTTTTACATCTTCTTTGCTCGAACATCGCCTCTTCGAAGACGTCTTTTTGGGCGCGCCCTTTGAAGACCGACTACAGCAAACTGAATGCGTATAACCAGTACGCTGTCTAGAAGCTCACTTGGAAGTTTTTTCTGGCTGCGTTCCTGAAGAAACGCATGTCGATGCTGATTACGACTAGAAAACAAGTCAAAGTTCTAAAGGTAAGACAGATCTGTTTATGCTCTAACTGTTAGATTATCTCTTTGGGTTTCAGATTTAGTGCATGAAGTTAACGTTCGACAGCAGCGTCTAAGAGGCAAGGAAGTGTAACACGGAAGGTGAGTACTTTAAATTTGATTGTACTGATACATGCCCTTATTCCCGGATGATACTAAAACTTATTCGTTCACACCCTAGTAGGATTCAAACCTACGACATTTCTTTATTAACTGGTGCTCCTAGTGTACCAAAGAATGCAATTTTCAAGACTTGAAATTCCAAATGATGGTCGGCTGAATTCGAATCTGTTTGATGATAAGTGACAGTGGGAAATGGATTCTGCGATTGGTTTCCAAGTGTGCAACAAAGGCAGTGTGTTGATGTTATTTATTGATTCTGTTTTTAAAAAATATTTCATTTAGGTCTGTGACGTCCAGCAGTGATATGGTCCATCAGTAGTGATGTGCAACCGGTAAGTACAAGAATATAGGCAACCCTTTTCGTCTTCAAGAAGTTAAACAAGCCTACCCACAAAATGACAGGGTCATTTCAGAAAAGATTTTTGCCAGAGGCAAATGTGCTCCTACTGCAGCAAAAGTCCTAACTTTATAGGTAAATACTATTTTCCAGTGGGATTCCAACCCATGAACAATGGTTTTTTGGTTCATCAGTAACCGGCAAATCGATATGAAACGTTAATGAGATACAAACTCCAGGATATCTGAGAGAAACTGCATACTTTAAAATTCATTTTCAACTGCCCTGTTAAAACTGTTGCTTTGATAATCTGTTTGAAGACGATTTTTGTTCCGGTCTGTGCAATTCCAGAAGTTGTTTCCAACCCGCAGTCGTAGCCGGCCCATTGACATTGTGATTTTAGCACGTGACCCTAGCTACTAGGTCCGAGGTAGGTACTTGAAAGGTAAAATATGTTTACCCAAGTATTCTGAAAGGAAATGAAATGAAGCTTTTGTTTATCATTTCAAGGCATGACTTTCACTCTTATAATCATCGTATCAGAATCTCTACAAAGATAATTAAAAAATTTTACGTTTAAATGGAAAACAAATCCAAGAGGTCATATCCGAAACAGCGGTTTGGCTACCACGTAGATAGACAAAAACTCAAAGGAGGAACATCCAAGGATTAAAAAGGATCAGTGACAGAATAATAATAGCAATAATAGGCTCTTGCTGAGTAACAAACATCTTTTTGATAAGCTAAATATCTTGTGCTTGAGATCTATTTTGTACAGATCCAGAAGAGTTCAGATGTCGCGCCTCGTCAGGTCTGCAGTCAGTGGCTTGGAAATTATTTGGAGGAGCCATGGTTAACTAGACAGAGGCAAGTACAATCTTTCTCCTTCTAAATTGTAAAGAATAGACTTAAAGAAAGTTGGCTGGGATCCAAACCGTGCGGAAATTTTGAAAGTGTTGTATGGAATTAGCTGGACTAAACATATGCTAAGACTGCAATAATAAAGTAGTAAAAGTGCTTAGCTAAACCTTTTTGCTGTCTGAAGTTTCACTAAATTTGCAAGCCGTCCTAAGGTTTTTTTCTAGCGAGATTTAGGGGCAGTCTGACAAGGCACCGTCAGTGAGTAGAGGGGTGGTAAATGTCTGACACCTATTGCGTCCATTATGATGATTATTATACATTGTAGTCATTACCTGTCTTCTCTTTTGGCTACGATCCTACCGCTAATTTTTGAAATCAGGGCAACCTACAGATTAGTTTGTTATCTGCTAGCAGATAACTGACTAATCTGTAGGTTGCGCAAGCAATGTATGATTTCCAGTAACGACGTCAATTCAGGTTCCTTGCCACGGTGGGATTGTCGTTATTTTCGTCAACACAATGTATATTAAAACAATTATTGCATTAGGTTTTTCCACATTGTATGATGTCACTGCCTCACGTGCGATATCCGCGCGAAAATATTGCAGCCGAGCCTGGAATGTTGCCATGGTGACGAACATTGCAATTTACGATTCTTAGTACAAATGGAAAAGATTCAAAAAGATCGTCAGCACAGCCCTGTATTACTTTGATTGAGTCTTTGCAAACCTTTCCAGGGGATGAGAGTTTTCAATTCCAACTGAATTTGAAAAATGAAGCATTTCCGTATTTTTTTCTTCGTTTCTCTTTACGTAGCTCTCTGAAGTATTGAGACCCTTCTCATTAGTATTACCTCAGCTTCTCATCTTTTTCATTTTCAGCCGTCAGAGCAGACCATCTTCCTCAGTCAGTCCTCCAGATTAGGCCATGGAACCAGACCACAACGACAGTCCATAAGATCTGCCCCAGATCAGACCACCACAACAGACAATCAGATGAGTCTCAGATCCGGCCACAGATCAGACCATGCACCAACTCTCACAACAGACTATCATCAGACCAGACCACCACATCAGATCAGCCCACAGACTACCATCCATGGCTGCTCCACTTCAAATCAGCACAGCACACCCAACCTCGTGAAATGCTACAGGCCAGGTGCATTGTTTGTGGGTTGGGTGAAGGCGGGTATATAGAGCTCTGGATGAACCTTGCAAAGCATACTTTCCACACACGTTCGGCCTGAAGTTTTCGGACATCTTTTCCGGCTTAAATTAACTGTAGTTAGATCAGTTAGCGGGGCTCCCTGGGCTGGTAAGGGCCTCCCCTTCCCTCTTTGATAAGTTGGGTTCCTTTGCAGGTGTTCGGTCAGCGAGATAAGTTCGGCTTTTAGGATTCGGCTTGGCTTCAAGGATACGGTTCGACTGCGTTTTTTCATCTTTTTCGGATGGACTCACCGCCTTTTTTCGTTGTCGTCGTCGTCACTGCATTCTCCCGCTTAGTTGCGCCAAATTCAATTCATTACACTTCACTTGATAGTCATTGCGCTGGGCAAGTGAAGCATTCACTCGCAAGGTTCAACCAGACGGTTATTATTTTGAGAAGAAACTTTAGTAAACTAGAGACATAAGACCATTCAGCTACTGCAGTGAGAGGACCTCATTTGGCCTCCACTTACAGGCTTAATGGTCTCTCTTGTTACAGGTAGATAGTCAGGTTAGTCTCACAAATTCGAGTCTGCACCCACCTATACCAATTTGACTTTTCATGTAAAACAGTGCGAATGCGAAGCGAACATTTTTGATGCGCGTCGATTTTCAGACTTCGAACTTGTGAGGGTAGATCAGTTGACAGGTTTAGTCTTACAAAGAAGGTAATCTGCGATAAGGCGTTTCTTCCCGCGAAGAGCCAACACCTTGTTGTAGGTTGCCAGGGCAACATGGGACAATCCACACACCACAGGCTAGATCGTTTACAAATGGTAAGCGTAGGAAGTCTTTGAGACCAATCTACGACGCAGTTTCATCGCTGGAGGAGCACGAACAAGCCGATCAGCATTTAGCAACGTTAGTAGCCTGCGAAGTGATTACGAGAATGCTACTAGGCTGAATATTTCGGGGAAACACATGTGAAGGCCCACGATACCTTGATTTGCGTGTCCCTGAATAGCATTCAGGTGAAAACCTCGCAGGTTATAGACAGTTTTTCAGTGGTCACAGGAACAGCAGGAGAAGATACTCTGGCGTGGCATCGTTAACATTAAGACAATTTAGTTTGTCTTTTTGTTAATTTTGCCTTGCTGGAGAGTTTTCTTCTTAGGAAGTCCTGCATTGCACTACGCAGGCACAGATCGTCTACAAATGGTAGGCGTACGTAGTCTTCACGTCGACCGTTCGTGGCTATTGGTTTCTTAGTCTTCATCTGAGAGTGGCCTGCAGCGTTCTACCCCCGACAACTCTTGAGGTACTTCATGGCTGGGAGTGAATCCTAAAGCAGCACGCTGTCTATTTACTTTTTTCCCTGAATCTTGTAACAAGAAATAGTTGCTTTTGTAAATGTGAATAAAATGCTTTTGATCGTATGCTTGATCGTATTGTGTGTGATTAAATTGTGGGTCCATTGCTACATCAAGGGAAGAGGCCGACCGAAGAAAGAAGAACAAAGGATCTCCAGATGTACAGAAAGATAGTCCAGTTTATTAAGTAGACGAGGTAGCTGCCTTTGCGGCGATGAATTGAGAAGAAACGCCTAGGATCAAACAGGACAATGATGATGATGATGATGATGATGATGATGATGATGGGGATGATGATGACGACGATTATGATGATGATGATCGTTTTCACTAAGACGTCGTTCCGCTTCTACTAAAGTTAATTTATTTACCGTTCGTTTAGGGTCATAGTTGAACTGAAGAAAATAACGCTAAAATGGAAATTGGCTATTTCGCAAACAGAAGTCGATGACATCATAGTAAAACCGACTTCATCATTAGGAACGCAAGGTAAAGACAGACGGAGACAGCATATAGCAATAACTTTAATAAGCTGTCTTAACTAACGTTGATATCTGTAATAAATGGACCATATCCGCTCTCCCCTAAACCTTTTCAATTTTTCATAAACTTTCTTAGTCACCGTAATTCTGAAATTAGTTGAATTTTTTCATGTCTTATACCTTGTTCCGCGGTTGTTAAACTCGCATAGTTCAATGTTGGTTGAGACAGCCACCAACATGTTATAACAAAAATTTAATTGGCCGGCCGAACTTCACCTTTGGGCAACTTCACCTCATCATGGACCTCTACGACTTCTTCTTTTTTTTCCCCATTGCCTACGCCTTTTTTTGGATCGTGGATCCCAGTCTTCTTGGTCTTTTGGTGGAGGAACATGACAGTTTACAGCAGCCCATATAAGGTAGGGCTGATTTATGCTGGTACAAATTTTACGCAAAGCTGACTCGTTCGGTCAAAAATAGGAAAATCGGTGCATTGAATTCCTCGTAACGCTTCGTTTGTAAGAAGCTAAGGTTCGTAGCTTATGTAAACTTTGCACCACATCAATCAGCCCAAGTAATAATCCAATGTGGCACAAGGTATGTGGATTTTTTTTATATTTTCGGTTCGGTCCATTCGCCTTTTTTCGGTTTTCGATTCGACTTTAGATCTGATTCCGCATTCGGCTTCAAAAACTGTGAAGGCTTGGTATAGACAAAGTTTCCATAGCAAGCCGCCAAATATCCCTGCGTACCGTCCGGGAGACCCTGGTGTGTTTCATTCGAGGTGTAAAGGTTTTATGGACGCATGTCACACTCCTCGGTCTTGCTCGGACGTTAAATTCTAAGAAGCGCACCCCATCTATATATAGACTACTTAATTTCTGTAAACAGCCAACTCAATTTAATAAAAGCACTTCATCTAATGTGTTGTCTGTGTGGTTTTTTCTTTTACTTGACAGCTAAATCTTTAGGCAATTAATTATAAGTACTAATGAAGATTTAATTTGAGGGATATTATAAAATACTTGTTGTAATGAAGGCAAAAAAAGAAATAAAACAAAAATAAAACACGAGTTGTGAGTGTGATGTCATTTAACTGCCCACATTAAGTGACACTGAGTGTCGCATCAGCGTGTTCACTATTAAAACACAAATGACTAACTCATTTAATTTCAGGTGCGTTGGAAATCGATAAATTTATGTGTTTTGGACTCCTCCGCCACTTTTTGCTAGTATGAATGGACGCACATTTTTTGGGCGCGCCCTCTCAAGATGACTTTTTTCTGATCATTGACAGCGTTTTGGATGCGTTCTTGAAGAAACGCATGGCACTAGCTACCTATAATTTTGAAAGTTGTACCTGTGGTGCTCAAGGAAGGGCAGGAGCATTAATATTAAGGTTAATGTAATTAAATTGTACGTAATTAAAAGTTAATGAAAAATAAAGTTTATAACAAACGAAAGTTATATCATCAGCTTGTTTGTTTGTTTTTTTTTTTGTCAATTAAACCAGCGCTAACAAATTTAGATAACTTAGATTATGTTGTAACGGAGTTGCTTCTGAGGAAAAAAATAAAGTGTGACCAACACATTGCCGTTTCATCATTGTATTTTTTCTTTAAACCGATAATGAATAATTAAAAAGTTTCATTTCAGGAACATAGTACGTCGTTTTTTACATCTTTTTTTTGCTCGAACATCGCCTTTTCGAAGACGTCTTTTTGGGCGCGCCCTCGGAAGACCGACCACAGCAAACTGAATGCATGTAACGTATGCTCTCTAGAAGCTCGTTTGGAAGTTTTTTCTGGCTGCGTTCCTGAAGAAACGCATGTCGATGCTGATTACGACTGGAAAACAAGTCAAAGTTCTAAAGGTAGGACAGATCTGTTTATGCTTTACCGGTTAGATTATCTCTTTGGGTTTTATATTTAGTGCATGAAGTTAGCGTTCGACAGCAGCGTCTAAGAGGCAAGGAAGTGTAACACGGAAGGTGAGTACTTTAAATTTGATTGTGCTGATACATGCCCTTATCCTCGGATGATACTAAAACTTATTCGTTCACACCTTAGTAGGATTCAAACCTACGACATTTCTTTATTTACTGGTGCTCCTAGTGTACCAAAGAATGCAATTTTCAAGACTTGAAATTCCAAATGATGTTCGGGTGAACTCGAATCTGTTTGATGATAGGTGACAGTGGGAAACTGGAGTCTGCGATTGGTTTCCAAGTGTGCAACAAAGCCAGTGTTTTGAAGTTGTTTATTGATTATGTTTTTACGAAGTATTTCATTTAGGTTGGAGACGTCCAGCAGCAATATGGCCCATCAGCAAGGACGTGCAACCTGTAAGTAGAAGAATATAGGAAATCCTTCGTCTTCAAGAAGTTAAACAAGCCTACCCACAAAATGACAGGGTCATTTCAGAAAAGATTTTTGCCATAGGCAAATGTGCTCCTACTGCAGCAAAAGTCCTAACTTTATAGGTAAATACTATTTTCCAGTGGGATTCCAACCCATGAACAATGGTTTTTTGGTTCATCAGTAACCGGCAAATCGATATGAAACGTTAATGAGATTCAAACGCCAGCATATCTGAGAGAAGCTGCATACTTAAAAATTCATTTTCAACTGCCCTGTTAAAACTGTTGCGGTTATAATCTGTTTGAAGACGCTTTTTGTTCAGGTCTGTGCAATTCCAGGAGTTGTTTCCAACCCGCAGTCGTAGCCGGCCCATTGACATTGGGACAGGTGACCCTAGCGACCAGATCCGAGGTAAGTACTGAAAAGGTAATACACTTATCCTCGGATGCAGTTATCCTCGGATGATTTTACTCAAGCTTTCTGAAAGAAAATGAAGCCTTTGATTACCTTTTTAAGACATGAGTTTGACTGTAATATTCATCGTATTCGAACCTCTATCAAGATAATTAAACAATGTCAAGTTTAACTGGAATGCAAATCCATACTAAGAGGTTATATCCGAAACAGCGGTTCGCTACCACTTAGTTTGACCAAAACTCAAGGGAGGAACATCCAAGGATTAAAAGGAATTAGTGGCATAATGAATTCTTAAAAAACAATGGAAAACTTTTGTTTGCATTAGTCTTAATCGATGTTCTTGAGAAACTTTGCATTTAGGTCAGAAAACTGCTGATAGACGTCAGCGAGCGGAAAAGCAACCCTGAAGTGTCTCTTTAACTATTACATGGAAAGTGACCGGAAAGATCCACCTGGCAGATCGTAGGTAAGTACAGAAGAAAAAATACGAGCACGTTCAACCCAACCTTGCCCCCCAAAAAAAACCAGGAAAGAAAACTGACGACAAAAGAACTCACTATGTGCATTTGCTCCTGTTGTGAACTAAGTCACAACTAAGTCTACTAAAACTGCATATTGCAAAATACACAACAAGGACCCTCAACAAGAGGAGTCTATGCTGGCTGCATGTAGCTGTTAATTGAATTCCTTAGAGACATAATTTGAAGGTCCCTAAACACTTCTCCTTCAATGGACTTCTAATCCATGAACTTTGCTTAACTTTGACGTTACTTCAAGCAAATACAAGGTGTTAGTGGGATTCAAACCAAGGCCACTTGACTAAGAAGAGGGAAATATGTAACAGCCTCTTAGTTGCTGAGTAACAAACATCCCTTTGATAAGCTAAATATCTTGTTCTTGAGATCTATTTTATACAGATCCAGAAGATTTCAGATGTCGCACCTCGTCTGGCCTGCAGTGAGTGGCTCTAAAATCATGTGAAGGAGCCTTGCTTAACTCGACAAAGGCAAGTACAATGTTTCTCCATCTAATTTGCAAAGAATAGACTTAAAGGAATTAGGCTGGGATCCAAACCGTGCGGAAATTTTAAGTTTTGTATGGAATTAGCTGGACTACTCATATGCTAAAACTGCAATAATCAAGGAGTAAAAGTGCTTCGCTAAACCTTTATTCTGTCCGAAGTTTCTTTAAATTTGCTTGCCGCCTTAAGTTTTTTTTCTGGCGAGATCTAGGGGCAGTCTGACGAGGCAACGTCAGTGAGTAGAGGGTTAGGTTAATGGCTGACCCGTTTGCATCGATTATGATGATTATTGTGCAGTGTACTCATTACCTGTCTTCTCATGGGCTAAGAGCCTACAGCTAATTTTGGAAGTCAGCGCAACCTACTGATTAGTTAGTTATCTGCTAGTAGATAACTGACTAATCTGTAGGTTGCGCGCGCAATGCATGATTTCCACGAACAATATCAGTTCAGGTTCATTGCGTCGGGTATTATTGTCGTTATTCTCTTCAAAACAATGTATAATAAAACAGTTATGAAATTCGGTTTTGTAATATTCTAAATAATCAAGGTCTCGGTAAGTGTTATCAGCCGAGCCGATTATTCCGGATATCACTAAAACTTCGTCCAATAATCGCTAATTAACTTGTTGATTGCAATGATGATGATGAGGACGACGACGATAATGGTAATGATGACGTCAAACAACGACGATGATGGAGATGCCATGTCTTTATTCAACAGGGGAAATTGTCCATTGAAACTTCAGTAATTTAGACGACGTCCAAATGCAGTTATTTTAACTAAAACGATAGAACTATAATTGACACAACAGCAAAGACAAAAGCAACCTGAGTTCTCCCGATACTTGAGATGGTGTAGATGTTCGTCCTGGGGGATTTTAAGACCAGTAGGGATTACACTTGAAATATTACTTAAAATGCGGGTGGACTGATTGGAATCACAAAGGTAAAGAAACGAGAAAGGTCAAAAGAGGAAATAAATGTTGGAAAATGGAGCAGAAATGAATTTAAAATGACATCTAAATAAAAGAAAAATAAAGAAAAAAACAAATAGACAAATAGCGATAAAACAATAAATAATAAAATGTGCTATAATAATGAAACTAAATATAAATTCAAATTAATAAAAATAGGGATAGTAATAATGATCACGATAATGATAATAATAATAGAAAAGGATTTAACAAGCAGCTGCAATCAAGCTAGACTGATTTTTGACAACGTAAGTAAGCAGTTACGTTTCAAAAATTCAGCTAGAAGTATTAACGCTTTCCCTTTCCTATTACAATCATTATTTACGATCATTATTATTTTTCTGAATATATTTTATTAACTCTATTACGTATTATTTTAAAGTTAGTTCAGTTTTGTTACATTCTTTAAATTTCTTTGTTTATTTATTATTTACTATTTTAAATTAAGTTCATTTTTGTTACATTCTTTAAAGTTATTTCCTTTTTTGACCTTTTTTTCTCTTTGTTTTTTTTGCGAGCAAGTCATTATTTTCAAGATTTATCCCTGTTGAGCTGTATTATTATTTTTTTAAACAATTGTATCAAATTTCCAACTCTGCTGCATTTATACTATATAAACACGGCCTGACTATCGGCAATATCTGGAGACGCAATATAGCTTTTGTCTTTGCTGTTTGTTATTATAGCTGATTAAACGTGAGGACTCAATGAAGGAGTAGGTAGGCGGGGGGGGGGGGTTGGGGTCTAGTAAGCTTTGATAATAAGTTCAGTTAAACGTGTGGTCTTGACTTGGTCTTGAGATATTTAGGAGCAGTGAGCATGGACAAGCTAAGCAGCCTGATGTGGCATTGGCGATGTGCTGCCTATAACGTTAATGATGACGAGGACGACAATGATGATGATGATGATGCTGCTGCTGCTGATGCGCTGAGAAAGAGGATGATGAAGATGAAGATGATGACAATGACTGCTGAAGATGCTAACGATGATGCTGATGACGCTAACAATGACGATGACTCTGACGACGATGGTAACCATAGTAATGTTGATGATCACGATGATGATGACTTGGCGAATGCTGACGATTATGTTCATGACGTTGACGATGATGCTTATGATGCAACTAACGACGATGATGACGATGATGATGATGATGATGATGATGATGATAGTGACGCTAACAATGACGGATGCTGACGATTTAGTTGATGATGCTGGCGACGACGACGATGATGATGATGATGATAATGATGCTTATGTTCTTGTACTTAGACGAAGAAACCCCACAGCTCAGTAAATGGCCATGGCGTCTTCACCTGGTGAGCACCTAGTTTTCCTTCTTCAATTGCTGACTCGATCTCCAGTCGCCTCTCTTCTCGCTCAGAAGCCGTAATAGTCTCACGTGACCATTTCCTGACCAAAAGAGTCAAAAGAGAACACTGAGAACGAGTCATTTTCATAAGATTAAAGGCAAAGACCTAGAACTGAAACGAGAAATGTCATTGAAGGCACCTGCCCCTATAATAGAATTAAGGATTTTTAACAATTATTCCTCCAGCCCGAATGGGCTCTGAGTCAATAACCCATGACGACGAAGGCCGAATAAGCTATTGACTCAGAGGCCATGGGGGCGATAGGAATAATTGTTTTAGTAAAATCCAACTAGTTGCAGAAAAATATCGAGACAAAACAACTTTTACTTGCAAAGCGCGATTCAGCCGCCATTGTTTTTGTTTTCAAAGCCGGCGCTTTTCGCCACTAGTGAGCTTTAACATATAGCCTAGTAGTAGCTCAACCAACCAGAGCGCAGCATTCATAATAGAACACTGGCTGGATTTTACTAAAACAAAATACACCACGAAAATACACTGCAGCTATAGTAAAGTAAACCTGGGAGATTCTTATTTAAAATTTGAAAAAAAAAAGGTGATTCCAAACTGTTTTGTCCCAACAGCAACCATGAGGAAAAGAGTGCAATGTAAGAGTCCATATTTCGTATTGGAGGAAGATTGCGGATGTACTTGCACGATTCTACCACCCTACGTGGAGGAGAAACCAAGCTTTGATGAACTTTAAACTACGATAGACTCTATAATATTTAAGTAAGGCAGACTGCTTATCGCACCGATCTCCCTTGCAGTTTCGCCAGCAAACACTGATCGTTGAAGAAAACGGATTCAGCCAATTCTATAAGGTTTAAACTCAAAAATTATTATTCTTCCAAGCTTTTATACCATATATTTTACTTTGTAGACCGGCCATCGGTTCTAAACAGCAACAAGTTTAAACTTGGGCCTATGTTTTGCGGGAAGAAGTAGTAACATCATTCCCGGCGATGAATCATAACGGTTTAACGCGCGGTCTGTATACGAACCGAACTCTTCCAAAGCATTTATGAAAATAAAGAAATTGTGTTTGATACCTCAGAGTTTGTTGAGTAAACCCTATGGTGTCACCTTGGAAATAAGACTTTTTCAGCACTACTTCCTCGTAGTAACAATAATTGCTTAGGATTTTACGAACTAGAAAACAAGATAGTAAATAGATGTTCATGAATTGGGTTTGGCATTCTTAAAAGGCTGTTAGAGCAAAAGGAAAAATAAAAATCCGTAGATTATTTGTACTTATCATTCAGTATTGGTTTCGTGCTAGATGATCATAGAATAAGGTCAATATGTACCAAATAGTATGAGAACCATGATGTAAAGTGAGAAAGCTAAGATATTTCAGAGAGATGTAGAATTTATCAATTCGGCTACGAACGTAAGAGCGTAACTTGGAACTTCTGAGTTCTTCTTAATTAATGCCACTGAATTCGCTGATTCCATAGCTTAACATGTAACATAACCAGCAATAACCTTATAATGCATGAAGACTTTTAGAGGTTCCAAGGAAATTTTTTGGCTGATCTTAATTTGCCTGAACAAAAAATAACAAAAATAAAACGTTATAGTGGCTATCTTCTCTCTAGCTTTCAAACCTTTACATTGGTTCAATGAATATATTAATTTAATTCTGCAGGCGCAAAAACAGACATTCAGGTTAATGCGCTCATAAAGCGCTTTGATATTATTGCTTGCGCTCTTTGAAACGGCGACAGTAGTGAGATGATTAAGTCGCGCGCGCCATTCTGGGGTCAGCCTTGCCGACTCGACAACTCAGCGGACAAAAGAGTTTTTTTCGGTCTTTTAGCCTAGCCAAGCTACGAGGTTATTTCTGTTAGTTTAAAGTTTAATATTTTCTCGTATTTATATAAGCTAGCAGGCCTTAAAACCCCAAAGGCAGCACCATAGCACTGGTTGGGGGTACACGGCCCCCATTTATGCCAAAATTGGTTTTTCGGGGTTTACGTGTCCGGCTTTGGTGTTCTCGTATTTTCATTTTGATTTTTTTATGATACATCTGATGTATTCTTAATGTATCTCTTACCAATAAAGTGTACTGTCTTGGGCTTCATATAAATCGCGTTTTGGTTTCTTTGTTTTTTTACATAAAGGGGACGCAAAATATTTTGTCAACTAGAACATGATAGTTCTCATCGTACGGTATCTTGGTTCAATAAACTCCTGTTTCTTTTTGCCTTACGAAAGGTTGATATCTAATGTTTCAGCCACTTATTTGCCCCGCAGAATACTATTGAGTGACTGCTGTAGCTCAGTTTGCCCTTCATTTATATCTGTTCACAGTAAAGTGAGTCCATTCAAATGAAAGCCACTTAGCGAACAAATGGCTCATTTATTTAGCTTCAATTAAACTCGCTCGTTGTTGTTTTTACCACGCAACTTAGCATTTGACGGAATCAAACAAGAGGCTTGTTTTTCCGTGAATTGACGATCAGAAACGAAGGTCCTTGGCTTTCAGAAGCGACACTTTTTTGGAAAATCTAGCAATACCTCTAAGGTGTTCATATTGTCCGAGGATGGGGCAAAACGGCTTATGCAGAACCATAGCAATGACAAGTTCTGCAAGCACGTCTATATACGAAGAGTACTGAGAAAACCGGACAGCCATTCGCGCCGCCGAACGCTGACGACTTTACAAACACCCTATATCCTTAACCCCGTGGAAGTCGACGAAAAACGTGGCAACACCTCAATTCCTTTCCCGGAAAACTCCTATAAAATGATTCCTGACGCGACGTTCAATTTTGAACAAGCCCGACGACTTGCCGAAGACGTTTTGCATCGTAACGTCAAGGCGTGAAATACGAGGCGAAAAAATGCAAAGAGCTTGTGTTAAAGGGTCTAGGATGTAACAGATATTTCTATATTTTATACTTAGCAAAAGTTGCAAAAACAACAACAACAACAAAAAAAAACGCGGAGGTTCTGTCATTAAGTTGTTCAGTGTTTGTTTCACTCGAATTCTAAAATGACTTTTTAACGAAGTATATTTTGCGAGTTTTACCTGAGTCGTATTCACTGCGGATTGCATTGATTTTGTCTGTGAGAGCTGTGTTCTTCACAAACTTAGTAAATGGCTGTTTTCAACAAAGGCGTCGTGCCGCAAAATGAATTGCTAACGTTTAAATGTTGTTCTACATAAAAAAAATATCTTTCTGGACTATAGCTAATAAACCAGAGTCCCAATCTATTGGGGTTAACCCATCATTTTGATAAAAAAATTCAATTTTCTCAATTTTTGGTGAAAAAAGCTGGAAATTATGTAAAATGTTGTAGATTAAGAACAAGCCTTTTTAGACTAACAAAAATGTCCATTTTTCGAAGTGTCAAAAAATCGTATTTTTCAAAAGGGGTTGATCCATAATTTTCGTCAAAAAATTCGATTTTTCCTTTCATCAATTTTTGGTAAAAAAAGGCAGAAATAATGTAAAATGTTGTCGTAGATCAAGAACAAGCCATTTTTAGACTAACAATAATGTCCACTTGTGAAAGTCCAAGACTAACAAAAATGTCCATTAATTAAGGTCCAAAAAGATTGGATGTTTCCAAAAGGATTAACCCATAATTCTGATACAAAAATTTAATATTTAGCCAAAAAAAAGAAAAATTATGTAAACGTTGTTCTAGGTCAAGAACAAGCTTTTTTTAGAGTAAAAAAGGTCCATTTTTCAGAGTCTTAAAAATTACTAATTTTCCAGAGCGGTTAACCCATAATTTGTCTTTAATAAATATATGTTGAATAGAAGCCAGGAATTATTTAAGGTAATGTTGTAGAAAAAGAAAGAGCCTAATTTTAGACCAACAACAATGTTCATTTTTCAAAGTCTCAAAGAAACGTATTTCTCTAGGAGTTAACCCATAATTTTGGTCAATAAATTCAATTTTTTCTTCCATCAAGTTTTGGCGAAAAAAACAGAAATAATGTAAGATGTTGTTGAAAATCAAGAACAACCCCCTTTAAAACTAACAAAAATGACCATCTTTTAAAAAAGTCAAAAGATCAGATATTTTCAATAGGGTTGTTAACCTATAATTTCAGTCAAATTACAATTTTTTCTTTCCTCAATTTCTGGAGATAATCTAGACAAAAAAAAAGCCTTTCTAGACTAAAAGAACAAGCAGTAAAAAAAATTCAAAAAATTGGCATTTTCCAAAGGGGTTCGTCCGCGGTTTTGGTCAAAAAATTTAATTTTTCCTTCTCTTTATTTTAGGTAATATAGGAAAGGAGAAAGTGTTTGGCGATATTCTAGATTAAAAAACGCCTTTCTAGACTACCAAAACAAGGAGTTAAAAAAAGTAAAAAAAGTGGCTTTTTACCAAACCGCTTAGTCCATCTTCTTGGTCAAATAGTTTAATTTTTTCCACCTTTTTCTTTCATCCAAAACAGACAAGGAAAAACTGTTTGGCGATATTTTAGATAGATTTAAAAAAGCCTTTCTAGACGTAAAAAAACACGAAGTTAAAAAAGTCAAGAAATTGGCTTTATTGTCCGTGGTTTTGGTCAAAAAATTGAACTCTTTCCATTTTTTCATTTTTTAGGCAAAATAGTGAAGAAAAAAGTGTTTGGCGATATTCTAGAAATAAATAAAACTTTTTTAGACCATAAAAACGAAGAGTACAAAACAAAATCGAAAAATTGGCATTTTTCGAAAACGGTTAATATGGTTTTGATCAAATAATCGACTTCCTTAAAATCTCTTTATTTAAGGTAAAATAGGGTAGGAGAAAGTGTTTCGCAATATTCTAGACAGAGAAAACGCCTTCCTAGACTATAGAAAAAGAAGCAAAAACAAAAACAAAAAACAAAAAACAAAAAATTGGCATTTTTCAAAAGGGGTTAGTCCATGGATTTGGTCAAAAAATGGGATTTTTTGCACTTTTTTATTTCGGGCAAAATAGGCAAGAAAAAAGCCTTTCGCGATATTCTAGAAAGAAAGAACGGCTTTCCAGACTATGAAAACAAGGAGTAAGAGAAATCGAAAAATAGGCTTTTTTCCAAAGGGGTTAGTACATGGTTTTGGTCCAAAAATGGGATTTTTTCCACCTTTTTATTTTAGGCAAAGTAGGCAAGAAAAAAGTCTTTGGCGATATTCTAGAAAGAAAAAACGCCTTTCTAGACTATAAAAATAAGAAGCAAAAAAATCGAAAAATTGCCCTTTTTCCAAAGGGGTCAGTCCATAGTTTTGGTCAACAAATGGGATTTTTTCCACCTTTTTATTTTTGGCAAAAAAGGCAAGAAAAAAGTATTTGGCGATATTCTAGAAAGAAAAAACGCCTTTTTAGACTATAAAAACAAGAAGCAAAAAAAAAATCAAAACATTGGCCTTTTTCCACAGTGGTTAGTCCATGGTTTTGGTCCAAAAATGGGATTTTTTCCACGTTTTTATGTTTGGCAAAATAGGCAAGAAAAAAAGTCTTTGTCGATATTCTAAAAAGAAGAAAAGCCTTTCTAGACTATAAAAACAAGGAATAAGAAAATCAAAAATTTCGCCTTTTTCCAAAGGGGTTACTCCATGGTTTTGGTCCACAAGTGGGATTTGCTCCACGTTTTCATTTTTGGCAAAATAGGGAAGAAAAAAGTCTCTGTCGATATTCTAGAAAGAAAAAACGCCTTTCTAGACTATAAAAACAAGAAGCAAAAAAATCGAAAAATTGGCCTTTTTCCAAAGGGGTTACTCCATGGTTTGGTCAAAAAATGGGATCTTTTTCCACCTTTTTATTTTTGGCAAAATAGGAAAGAAAAAAGTCTCTGGCCATATTCTAGGAAGGAAACACGCCTTTCTAGACTATAACAACAAGAAGGAAAAAACATCGAAAAATTGGCCCTTTTCCACGGGGGTTAGTCCATGGTTTTGGTCCAAAAATGGGATTTTTTCCACCTTTTTATTTTTGGCAAAATAGGCAAGAAAAAAGTCTTTAGCGATATTCTAGAAAGAAAAAACTCTTTTCTAGACTATAAAAACAAAAAGCAAAAAAAAAAAAAAAGAAAAAAGAAAAAACGAAAAATTGGCCTTTTTCCACATGGGTTAGTCCATGGTTTTGGTCCACAAGTGGGATTTGTTCCACGTTTTCATTTTTGGCAAAATAGGCAAGAAAAAAGTCTTTGGCGATATTTTAGAAAGAAAAAAGGCCTTTATAGCCTACAAAAACAAGGAGTAAAAAAAATCGAAAAATTGCCTTTTTAAAAAAGGGTTCGTCCATGGTTTTGGTCAAAAAATGGGATTTTTTCAACGTTTTAATCGTTGGCAAAATAGGGAAGGAAAAAGTCTCTGTCGATATTCTAGAAAAAAAAAACGCCTTTCTAGACTCTACAACCAAGGAGTAAAAAAAAAAAAGAAAAGAAATTGGCCTTTTTTTCAAAGGGGGTTAGTCCATGGTTTTGCCCAAAAAATGACATTTTTTCCACGTTTTTATTTATGGCAAAATAGGCATTGGAATAAAAAAACGCCTTTCTAGGCTATAAAAACAAAAAGTTCAAACAGTCGAAAAATTGACATTTCTCAAAAGGGGTTAACTGATGGTTTTGGTCCCGCAATGGCCATTTTTCCAACTTTTTTATTTAGGCAATATAGGCCAGGAAAATGATTTTAACGATATTCTAGAGCGAAAAAACGCCTTTCTAGGCTATCAAAACAAGAAGTTGAAAAAGTCGAAAAATTGAGATTTTTCCAAAGGGATTAACCCATGGTTTTGGTCCAAAAATGGCCATTTTTCCAAGAGTTTTTTTAAGCAATATAGGCCTGGCAAATGTCTTTTACGATATTCTAGAACAAAAAAATGCCTAGACGATATTCTTGAACAAAAAAACACCTTTCTAGGCTATAAAAACAAGAAGTTTTAAAGTCGAAAAATTGACATTTTTCCATAGGGGTTAACCGATGGTTTTGCTCCAAAAATGGCGACTTTTCCATTTTTTTTTTTTGGCAATATAGGCCAGGAAAATGTCTTTTACGATATTCTAGAACGAAAAAACACCATTCTAGGCTATAAAAACAAGAAGTTCAAAAAGTCGAAAAATTGACATTTTTGCTAACCGGTTAACCCATGGTTTTGGTCCAAAAATGGCCATTTTTCCATTTTATCTTTTAGGCAATATAGGCCAGGAAAATGTCTTTTACGATATTCTAGAACAAAAAAAAACGCCATTCTAGGCTATAAAAACAAGAACTTCAAAAAGTCAAAAAATTGACATTTTTTCCAAAGGGGTAAACCCATGTTTATGGTCCAAAAATGGCCATTTTTCCAACGTTTTTTTTTTAGGCATTATTTGGCAGGAAAATGTCTTTTACGATATTCCAGAACGAAAAAACGCCTTTCTAGGCAATAAAAACAAGAAGTTCAAAAAGTCGAAAAATTGACATTTCTCCAAAGGGGTTAACCCATGGTTTGTGTCCAAAAGTGGCGATTTTTCCAACTTTTTTGTTCAGGCAATATAGGCCAGGAAAATGTCTTTTACGATATTCTAGAACGAAAAAACACCATTCTAGGCTATAAAAACAAGAAGTTCAAAAAGTCGAAAAAGTGACATTTTTCATAAGTGGTTAACCCATGGTTCTGGTCCAAACATGGCCATTTCTGCATTTCTTTTTAGGCAATATAGGCCAGGAAAATCTCTTTTACGATATTCTAGAACAGCAAAAACGCCATTCTAGGCTATGAAAACAAGAAGTTCAAAAAGTCGAAAAATTGACATTTTTTCAAAAGGGGTAACCCATGTTTTTGGTCCAAAAATGGCCATTTTTCCAACTTTTTTTTTAGGCATTATTGGGCAGGAAAATGTCTTTTACGATATTCGAGAACGAGAAAACGCCTTTCTAGGCTATAAAAAAAAAAAGTTCAAAAAGTCGAAAAAGGCCATTTTTCCAAAGGGGTTAACCCATGGTTTGTGTCAAAAAATGGCGATTTTCCCAACTTTTTTTCTTTAGGTAATATAGGCCAGGAAAATGTCTTTTACAATATTCTAGAACGAAAAAACGCCTTTTAAGGCTATAGAAAAAAGAATTTCAAAAAGTTGAAAAATTGACATTTTTTCAAATGGGTTAACCAATGGTTTTAATGCAAAAATGGAAATTTTTCCAACATTTTTTTTCAGGCAATATAGGCCAGCAAAATGTCTTTTACGGTATTCTAAAACGAAAAAACGCCTTTCTAGGCTATAAAAACAAGAAGTTTTAAAGTCGAAAAATTTATTTTTTTCCAAAGGGGTTAACCTCTAGTTACAGTCGAAAAATGACCATTTCTCCAACTTTTCTGGTTCAGGCAATATAGGCCAGTAAACTTTTTTTTTAGGCATTATTGGGCAGTAAAATGTCTCTTACGATATTCTAGAACGAAAAAACGCCTTTCTAGGCTATAAAAACAAGAAGTTTATAATAGGCCAGGAAAATGTCTTTTACGATATTCTAAAACGACAAAAACGCCATTCTAGGCTATAAAAACAAGAAGTTCAAAAAGTCGAAAAAGTGACATTTTTTCCAAAGGGGTTAACCCATGCTTCTGGTCCAAAATTGGCCATTTTTCCAACTTTTTTTTTTTTAGGCATTATTGGGAAGGAAAATGTGTTTTACGATATTCCAGAACGAAAAACGCCTTTCTAAGCTATAAAAACAAGAAGATCAAAAATTCGAAAACGGCCATTTTTCCAAAGGTTTTAACCCATGGTTTGTGTCCAAAAATGGCCATTTTTCCAACTTTTTTTTTTAGGTAATATAGGCCAGGAAAATGTCTTTTACGATATTCTAGAACGACAAAAGCGCCATTCTAGGCTATAAAAACAAGAAGTTCAAAAAGTCGAAAAATTAACATTTTTCCAACGGGGTTAACCCATGGTTTTTGTCCAAAAATGGCCATTTTTCCCTTTTTTTTAGGCAATATAGGCAAGAAAAATGTCTTTTACTATATTCTACAACGAAAAAACGCCTTTCTAGGCTATAAAAACAAGAAGTTCAAAAAGTAGAAAAATTGACATTTTTCGAAAGGGGTTAACCCATGGTTTTTGTCCAAAAATGGCCATTTTTCCATTTTTTTTAGGCAATATAGGCAAGAAAAATGTCTTTTACTATATTCTACAACGAAAAAACGCCTTTCTAGGATATAAAAACAAGAAGTTCAAGAAGTCGAAAAATTGATATTTTTCCAAAGGGGTTAACCCATGGTTTTGATCCAAAAATGACCATTTTTCCAATTTTTTTTTTTAGGCATTATTGGGCAGGAAAATGTCTTTTACGATATTCTAAAACGACCAAAATGCCATTCAAGGCTATAAAAACAAAAAGTTCAAAACGTCGAAAAATTGACATTTTTTCAGAAGGGGTTAGCCCATGTTTATGGTCAAAAAATTAGAATTTTTCCAACTTTTTTTTTTAGGCATTATCGGGCAGGAAAATGTCTTCTACGATATTCCAGAACGAAAAAACGCCTTTCTACGCTATAAAAACAAAGAAGTTCAAAAACTCAAAAAGTTGACATTCTTCCAAAGGGGTTAACCCATGGTTTTGGTCCAAAAATGGCCATTTTTTCATTTTTTTTTTAGGCAGTATAGGCCAGGAAAATCTCTTTTACAGTATTGTAGAACGGCAAAAACGCCATTCTAGGCTATAAAAACAAGAAGTTCAAAAAGTCGAAAAATTGACATTTTTCCAAAGGGGTTAACCCATGTTTTTGGTCCAAAAATGGCCATTTTTCCAACTTTTTTTGTTTAGGCAATATGGGCCAGGATAATGTCTTTGACGATATTCTAGAACGAAAAATCGCCTTTCTAGGCTATAAAAACAAGAAGTTCAAAACGTCCAAAGATGGCCATTTTTCCGAAGGGGTTAACCCATGGTTTTGGTCTAAAAATGGCCATTTTTCCAACTTTTTTTTTTTGGGAATATAAGCAAAGAAAATTTTTTTTACGATATTCTAGAACAAAAAAACGCCTTTATAGGCTATAGAAACAAGAATTTTTTAAAAAGTTGAAAAATTGACATTTTTCCAAAGGGGTTAACCCTTGGTTTTGATGCAAAAATGGCCATTTTTCCAAGTTTTTTTTTTAGGTAATATAGGCCAGGAAAATGTCTTTTACGATATTCTAAAACGAAAAAACACGTTTTTAGGCTATAAAAACAAGAAGTTCCTAAAGTCGAAAAACGGCCATTTTTTCAAAGGGTTTAACCCATGGTTTTGGTCCAAAAATGACCATTTTTCTAAAATTTTTTTTTTGGCAATATAACCAAGGAAAATGTCATTAACGATATTCTAGAAGGAAAAAACGCCTTTCCAGGCGATAAAAAGAAGAAGTTCAAAAAGTCGAAAAATGGCCCTTTTTCCAAAGAGGGTTAACCCATGGTTTGGATCCAAAAATGACCATTTTTCCAACTTTTTTTTTTTAGGCAATATAGGCAAGGAAAATGTCTTTTACGATATTCTAGAAGGAAAAAACGCCGTTCTAAGCTATAAAAACAAGAAGTTCAAAAAGTCGAAAAATTGATATTTTTTATAGGGGTTAACCCTTGGTTTTAGTCCAAAAATGGCCATCTTTCCAACTTTTTTTTTTAGGCAATATAGGCCTGAAAATGTCTTTTACGATGTTCTAGAACGAAAAAACGCCTTTCTAGGCTATAAAAACAAGAAGTTGAAAAAGTCGAAAAACGGCCATTTTTCCAAACGGGCTAACCCATGTTTATGGTCCAAAAATGGCCATTTTTCCATTTTTTTTTAGGCAATATAGGCCAGTAAAATGTCTTTTACGATATTCTACAACGAAAAAGTGCCTTTCTTGGCTATAAAAACAAAAAGTTTAAAAAGTTGAAACATTGACATTTTTTCCAAAATGGCCATTTTTCCAACTTTTTTTTTTCGGTAATATAGGGAAGGAAAATGTCTTTTACGATATTCTAGAACGACAAAAACGCCATTCTAGCTTATAAAACAAGAAGTTCAAAAAGTCGAAAATTTGACATTTTTCCTAAGTGGTTAACCCATGGTTTTGGTCCAAAAATGACCATTTTTCCAAAATTTCTTTTTAGGCAATATAGGCCAGGAAAATGTCTTTTACGATATTCTAGAACGAAAGAACGCCTTTCCAGGCTATAAAAACAACAAGTTCAAAAAGTCGAAAAATGGCGATTTTTCCAAAGAGGGTTAACCCATGGTTTTGATCCAAAAATGACCATTTTTCCAACTTTTTTTTTTGAGGCAATATAGGCAAGGAAAATGTCTTTTACGATATTCTAGAACGAAAAAACGCCGATCTAACCTATAACAACAAGAAGTTCAAAAAGTGGAAAAATTGAAATTTTTTAAAGGGGTTAACCCTTGGTTTTTGTCCAAAAATGGCCATCCTTCCAACTTTTTTTTTAGGCAATATAGGCCAGAAAAATTTCTTTTACGATATTCTAGAACGAAAAAACGCCTTTCTAGGCTATAAAAACCAGAAGTTCAAAAAGTCGAAAATGGCCATTTTTCCAACTTTCTTTTTAGGTAATATAAGCCAGGAAAATGTCTTCTACGATATTCTAGAACGACAAAAACGCCATTCTAGGTTATAAAACAAGAAGTTCAAAAAGTCGCAAAATTGACATTTTTCCTAACTGGATAACCTACGGTTTTGGACAAAAATGGCCATTTTTCCATATATTTTTTAGGCAATATAGGCCAGGAAAATGTCTTTTACGATATTCTAGAACCACAAAAACGCCATTCAAGGCTATAAAAACAAGAAGTTCAAAAACTCGAAGAATTGACATTTTTTCCAAAAACGTTAACCCATGTTTATGTTCCAAATTGGCCATTTTTCTAAATTTTTTTTAGGCATTAATTGGCAGGAAAATGTCTTTTAAGATATTCCAGAACGAAAAAACGTACTTCTAGGCTATAAAAACAAGCAGTTGAAACAGTCGAATATGGCCATTTTTTTCAAAGGAGTTAACCCATGGTTTTGGTCCAAAAATGGCCATTTTTCGAACTTTTTTTCTTTAGGCAATATAGGCCAGGAAAATGTCTTTTATGATATTCTAGAACCTAAAATCGCCTGTCTAGGCTATAAAAACAAGAAGTTCAAAAAGTAAAAAATGGCCATTTTTCCAAAGGGGTTAAACCATGGTTTTGGTCTAAAAATGACCATTTTTCCAAATTAGTTTAAGGCAATATAGGCCAGGAAAATGTCTTTTACGATATTCTAGAACGAAAAAATCGCCTTTCTAGGCTATAGAAACAAGAATTTCAAAAAGTTGAAAAATTGAAATTTTTCTAAAGGGGTTAACCCATCATTTTGGTCCCAAAATGGCCATTTTTCCAACTTTTAATTTTTTCAGGCAATATAATCCAGGAAAATGTCTTTTACGATAATCTAAAACGATAAAAACGCCTTTCTAAGCTATAAAAACAAGAAGTTTTAAAGTTGAAAAACTGAGATTTTTCAAACGGGGTTAACCCATGGTTTTTGTCCAAAAATGACCATTTTTCCAAAACTTTTTTTTTTAAGGCATTATTGGGCAGCAAAATGTCTTTTACAATATTCCAGTACGAAAAAACGCCTTTCTAGGCTATAAAAAAAAGAAGATCAAAAAGTCGAAAAATTGACATTTTTCTAAATGGTTAACCCAGGGTTTTCATCCAAAAATGGCCATTTTTCCAACTTTCCTTTTTAGATAATATAGGCCTGGAAAATGTCTTTTACGATATTCTAGAAGGAAAAAACGCCTTTGTAGGCTATAAAAACAAGAAGTTCAAAAAGTTGAAAAATTGACATTTTTCCAAAGGGGTTAACCCATGGTTTTGGTCCAAAAATGGCCATTTTTCCAACCTTTATTTTTTAGGCAATATAATCCAGTAAAATGTCTTTTACGATATTCTAGAACGAAGAAACGCCTTTCTAGGCTATAAAAACAAGAAGTTAAAAAAGTCGAAAAATTGACATTTTTCAAAAGGGTTAACCCGTGGTTTTCGTCTAAAAATGGCCATTTTTGCAACGTTTTTTTTTTAGACAATATAGGCCAGGAAAATGTCTTTTACGATATTTCACAACGAAAAAACAGCTTTCAAGGCTATAAAAACAAGAAGTTCAAAAAGCCGAGAAATGGCCATTTTTTCAAAGGGGTTAACCCATCGTTTTGGTCTCAAAATGGCCATTTTTCCAACGTTTTTTTTTTTTAGATAATATAGGCTAAGGAAAATGTCTTTTGCGATATTCTAGAACGAAAAAACGCCTTTCTAGGCTAGAAAAAGAAGAAAATCAAAAAATCGAAAAAATGACATTTTTCCAAAGGGGTTAACCCATGGTTTTCATCCAAAAATGACCATTTTTCGAAGTCTTCTTTTTTAGGTAATATAGGCCAGGAAAATGTATTTTACGATATTCTAGAAGGAAAAAACGCCTTTCCAGGCTATAAAAACAACAATTTCAAAAAGTCGAAAAATGGCCATTTTTCCAAAGAGGGTTAACACATCGTTTTGAACCAGAAATGACCATTTTTCCAACTTTTTTTTTTTATGCAATATAGGCAAGGAAAATGTCTTTTACGATATTCTAGAACGAAAATACGCCTTTGTAGGCTATATAAACAAGAAGTTCAAAATGTCGAAAAAATGACATTTTTCCAAAGGGGTTAACCCATGGTTTTGATCCAAAAATGACCATTTTTCCAACTTTTTTTTTTAGGCAATATAGGCCAGGAAAACGTCTTCTACGATATTCTAGAACGACAAAACGTCATTCTAGGCTAAAAAAACAAGAAGTTCAAAAAGTCGAAAAATTGACATTTTTTCCAAATGGGTTAACCCATGATTATGGTCCAAAAATGGCCATTTTTCCAACTTTTTTTTTTAGGAATTATTGGGCAGGAAAATGTCTTTTACCATATTCCAGAACGAAGAAACGCCTTTCTAGGCTATAAAAACAAGAAGTTCAAGAAGTCGAAAAATGACCATTTTTCCAAAGACGGTTAACCCATGGTTTTGATCCAAAAATAGCGATTTTTGCAACTCTTTTTTTTTAGGCAATTAAGACAAGGAAAATGTCTTTTGCGATATTCTAGAACGAAAATACGCCTTTCTAGGCTATATAAACAAAAAGCTCAAAAAGTCGAAAAAATGACATTTTTCCAAAGGGGTTAAACCATGGTTTTCATCCAAAAATGACCATTTTTCCAACTTTTTTTTTTAGGCAATTTAGGCCAGCAAAACGTCTTTTATGATATTGTAGAACGAAAATACGCCTTTCTAGGCTATATAAACAAGAACTTGAAAAAGTCGAAAAAATGGCCATTTTTCCAAAACGGTTAACCCTTGGTTTTGGTCCAAAAATGGCCATTTATCCAAGTCTTTTTTTTTAGGTAATATAGGCCAGGAAAATGTCTTTTGCGATATTCTAGAAAGAAAAAACGCCTTTCCGGGCTATAAAAACAGCAAGTTCAAAAAGTCGAAAAATGGCCATTTTTCCAAAGAGGGTTAACCCATGGTTTTGAACCAAAAATGACCATTTTTCCAACTTTTTTTTTTAGGCAATATAGGCAAGGAAAATGTCTTTTACAATATTCTAGAACGAAAATAGGCCTTTCTAGGCTATATAAACAAGAAGTTCAAAAAGTCGAAAAAATGACATTTTTCCAAAAGGGTTAACCAATGGTTTTCATCCAAAAATGACCATTTTTCGAGCTTTTTTTTTTAGGCATTATTGGGCAGGAAAATGTCGTTTACGATATTCCAGAACGAAAAAACGCCTTTCTAGGCTAAAAAAACAAGAAGTTCAAAAAGTCGAAAAATGGCCATTTTTCCAAAGACGGTTAACCCATGGTTTTCATCCAAAATAGCGATTTTCCCAACTTTTTTTTTCTAGGCAATATAGGCAAGGAAAATGTCTTTTACGATATTCGAGAACGAAAAAACGTCTTTCTAGAATATAAAAACAAGAAGTTCAAAAAGTCGAAAAATGGCCATTTTTTTAAAGGGGTGAACCCATGGTTTTTTATCCAAAACTGACCATTTTTCCAACTTGTTTTCTAGGTAATAAAGGCCAGGAAAATGTCTTTTACGATATTCTAGAACGAAAAAAAGCGTTTCTAGGCTATAAAAACAAGAAATTTTAAAGTCGAAAAATTGATTTTTTCCAAAGGGGTTAACCCTTTTTTTTGGTCCAAAAATGGCCATTTTTCCAAAATTTTTTTTTAGGCAATATAGGCCAGGAAAATGTCTTTTACACTATTCTAGAACGAAAAAACGCCTTTCTAGGCTATAAAATCAAGAAGTTCAAAAAGTCGAAAAATGGCCATTTTTCCAAAGAGAGTTAAGTTAACCCATGGTTTTGATCGAAAAATGGCCATTTTTCCAACTTTTTTTTTTTAGGCAATATAGGCAAGGAAAATGTCTTTTACGATATTCTAGAACGAGAAAATGCTTTTCTAGGCTATAAAAACACGAAGTTAAAAAAATCGAAAAATTGACATTTTTCCAAAGGGCTTAACCCATGGTTTTTATCCAAAAATGACCATTTTTCCTGCTTTTTTTTTTTTAGGCAATATAGGCCAGGAACATGTCTTTTACGATACTGCAGAACGAAAAAAAGCCTTTCTAGGCTGTAAAAACAAGAAGTTTTAAAGTCGAAAAAATGACTTTTTTCCAAAGGGGTTAACCCTTTTTTTTGGTCCAAAAATGGTCATTTTTCCATTTTTTCCATTTTTTTGTTTTTAGGTAATATAGGCCAGGAAAATCTCTTTTACGATATTCTAAAACGACAAAAACGCCAGTCTAGGTTATAAAACAAAAAATGTTCAAAAAGTCGAAAAATTGACATTTTTCCTAAGTGGTTAACTCATCCTTTTGCTCGGAAAATGGCCATTTTTTCAAAGGAGTTAACCCATGGTTTTGGTCCAAAAATGACAATTTAAAAAAAAATTTTTTTTTAGACAATATAGGCCAGGAAAATGTCTTTTACGATATTCTAGAACGAAAAAACGCCTTTCTAGGCTATAAAAACAAGAAGTTCAAAAAGCCGAAAAATGGCCATTTTTTTTAAAGGGTTTAACCAATCGTTTTGGTCTAAAAATGGCCATTTTCTCAACTTTTTTTTTTTAGACAATATAGGAAAGGAAAATGTCTTTTACGATATTCTAGAACGAAAAAACGCCTTTCTAGGCTATAAAAACAAGAAGTTTAAAAAGTCGAAAAAATCACATTTTTCCAAAGGGGTTAAGCCATGGTTTTGATCCAAAAATGACCACTTTTCCAACTTTCTTTTTCTAGGCAATATAGGGAAGGAAAATGTCTTTTACGATATTCTAGAACGAAAATACGCGCTTCTAGGCTATATAAACAAGAAGTTAAAAAAGTCGAAAAAATGACATTTTTCCAACCCATGGTTTTGATCCAAAAATGACCATTTTTTCCAAATTTTTTTTTTAGGCAATATAGGCCAGGAAAATGTCTTGTACGATATTCTAGAACGACAAAAACGCCATTCTAGGCTATAAAAACAAGAAGTTCAAAACGTCGAAAAATGGCCATTTTTGTCCAAAAGGG
>OZ037782.1:16344090-16366351 GCA_964035525.1 Porites cylindrica | reverse complement strand
GGGGGTTAACACATGGTTTGTGTCCAAAAATGGCCATTTTTCCAACTTTTATTTTTTGAGGCAATGTTATACAGGAAAATGTCTTTTACGATATTCTAGAACGAAAAAAACGCCTTTCTAAGCTATAAAAACTAGAAGTTTTAAAATTCGAAAATTGACATTTTTTTAAAGGGGTTAACCCATGTTTTTGGTCCAAAAATGGCCATTTTTCCAATTTATTTTTTTAGGCATTATTGGCAGGAAAATGTCTTTTACGATATTCCAGAAGGAAAAAAACGCCTTTCTAGGCTATAAAAACAAGAAGTTCAAAAAGTCGAAAATGGCCATTTTTCCAAAGGGGTTAACCCATGGTTTGTGTCCAAAATGGCAATTTTTCCACCTCTTTTTTTTTTGGCAATATAGGCCAGTAAAATGTCTTTTACGATATTCTAAAACGAAAAAACGCCTTTCTAGGCTATAGAAACAAGAATTTCAAAAAGTTGAAACATTGACATTTTTCCAAAGGGGTTTTGGTCCAAAAATGGCCATTTTTTCCAACTTTTATTTTTTCAGTCAAAGTAATCCAGGAAAATGTGTTTTACGTTATTCTAGAACGAAGAAACGCCTTTCTAAGCTATAAAAACAAGAAGTTTTAAAATTCGAAAAATTGACATTTTTCCAAAGGGGGTTAACCCTTAGTTTTGGTCCAAAAATGGCCATTTTTCCAATTTTTTTTTAATGTAATATAGGCCAGGAGAATGTCTTTTACGATATTCTAGAACGAAAAAAACGCCTTTCTCGGCTATAAAAACAACAAGTTGAAAAGTCGAAAAATTGACATTTTTCCAAAGGAGTTAACCCATGGTTTTGGTCTAAAAATGGCGATTTTTTTCCAATTTTTTTGTTTTTTTTAAGCTTATATAGGGCGAGAAAATGTCTTTTATGATATTCTAGAGCGTAAGATCGCCTCTCTAGGCTATAAAAACAAGAAGTTCAAAAAGTCGAAATATGGCCATTTTTACAAACGGTTAACCCATGGTTTTTGTCCAAAAATGGCCATTTTTCCAACTTTTTTTTTTCAGGCAATGTTATCCAGGAAATGTCTTTTACGATATTCTAGAACGAAAAAACGCCTTTCTAAGCTATAAAAACTAGAAGTTTTAAAATTCGAAAAATTGACATTTTTCCTAAGTGGTTAACCCATGGTTTTAATCCAAAAATGGCCATTTTTCCAAATTTTTTTTTACGCGCTATTGGGCCGGAAAATGTCTTTTACGATATTCCAGAACGAAAAAACGCCTTTCTAGGCTATAAAAACAAAAAGTTCAAAAAGTCGAAAACGGCCAATTTTCCAAACGGGTTAACCCATGGTTTGTGTTCAAAAAAGCGATTTTTCCAACTTTTTTTTACGCAATATAGGCCAGGAAAATGTCTTTTATGATATTTTAGAGCGTAAAATCGCCTTTCTAGGCTATAAAAACAAGAAGTTCAAAAAGTCGCAAATGGCCATTTTTCCAAAGGGGTTAACCCTTGGTTTTGGTCCAAAAATGGCTATTTTTCCAACATTTTTTTTTTAGGCAATATAGGCCAGGAAAATGTCTTTTACGATATTCTAGAAATAAAAGACGCCTTTCTAGGGTATAGAAACATGAAGTATTAAAGTCGAAAATTGATATTTTTGCAAAGGGGTTAACCCATGGTTTTTAGTCCAAAAATGACCATTTTTCAACTTTTTTTTTTCAGGCAATATAGGCCAGGAAAATGTATTTTACGGTATTCTCGAACGAAGAAACGCCTTTATAAGCTATTAAAACAAGAAGTTTAAAAAGTCCAAAAATGGCCATTTTTCCAAAGAGGTTAACCCATGGTTGTGGTCCAAGAATGGCCATTTTTCCAAGTTTTTTTTTTAGGTAATATAGGCCAGGAAAATGTCTTTTAGGATATTCTAGAACGAAAAAACTTTCCATTCTAGCCTATAAAAAACAAGAAGTTCAAAAAGTCAAAAAATTGACTTTTTTCCTATATGGTTAACCCATGGTTTTGGTCCGAAAATGGCCATTTCTCCAAATTATTTTTTAGGCGTTATTGGGCCGGATAATGTCTTTTACGATATTCCAGAACGAAAAAACGCCTTTCTAGGCTAACAAAACAACAAGTTAAAAAAGTCGAAAATGGCCATTTTTTCAAGGGGGTTAACCCTTGGTTTGTGTCCAAAAATGGCGATTTTTCCAACTTTTTTTTTTACGCAATATAGGCCAGGAAAATGTCTTTTATGATATTCTAGAGCGTAACATCGCCTCTCTACGCTATAAAAACAAGAAGTTCAAAAACTCGAAAAATGGCCAATTTTCCAGAAGGGGTTAACCCATGGTTTGTGTCCAAAAATGGCGATTTTGCAAACTTTTTTTTCTAGTCAATATAGGCCAGGAAAATGTCTTCTACGATATTCTAAAACTAAAATACGCCTTTCTAGGCTATAGAAACAAGAATTTCAAAAAGTTGAAAAATTGACCATTTTTCCAAGGGGGTTAACCCGTGGTTTTGGTCCAAAAATGACCATTTTTCCAACTTTCATTTTTTCAGGCAAGGTAATCCAGGAAAATGTCTTTTACGATATTCTAGAACGATAAAACGCCTTTCTAAGCTATAAATACAAGAAGTTTTAAAATTCGAAAAATTGACATTTTTCCAAAGGGGTTAACCCATGGTTTGTGTCAAAAAATGCCGATTTTTCCAACTTTTTTTGTTAGGCGATATAGGCCAGGAAAATGTCTTTTTTGATATTCTAGAACGTAAAATCGCCTTCCTAGGCTATAAAAACAAGAAGTTCAAAAAGTCGAAAAATGCCATTTTTCCAAAGGGGTTAACCCATGTTTTTGGTCCAAAAATCGCCATTTTTCAAAATTATTTTTTTAGGCATTATTGGGCAGGAAAATGTCTTTTTACGATATTCCAGAAGGAAAAAACGCCTTTCTACGCTATAAAAACAAGAAGTTCAAAAAGTCGAAAATGGCCATTTTTCCAAAGGGGTTAACCCATGGTTTGTGTCAAAAAATGCCGATTTTTCAACTTTTTTTGTTAGGCGATATAGTCCAGGAAAATGTCTTTTTTGATATTCTAGAACGTAAAATCGCCTTCCTAGCCTATAAAAACAAGAAGTTCAAAAAGTCGAAAAATGGCCATTTTTCCAAAGGGGTTAACCCCTTGGTTTTGGTCTAAAAAATAGCCATTTTTCCCACTTTTTTTTTTTAGGCAATATAGGCCAGGAAAATGCCTTTTACGATATTCTAGAACGAAAAAAACGCCTTTCTAGGCTATAGAAACAAGAAATTCAAAAAGTTGAAAAATTGACATTTTTCCAAAGGGGTTAAACCCATGGTTTTGGTCCAAAAATGGTCATTTTTCCAACTTTTATTTTTTCAGTCAAAGCAATCCAGGAAAATGTGTTCTACGATATTGTAGAACGAAAAAACGCCTTTCTAAGCTATAAAAACAAGAAGTTTTAAAATTCGAAAAATTGACATTTTTCCAAAGGGGTTAACCCCCCGTTTTGGTCCAAAAATGGCCATTTTTCCAAGTTTTTTTTTTAGTTAATAGAGGCCAGGAGAATGTCTTTTACGATATTCTAGAACGAAAAAACGCCTTTCTCGGCCATAAAAACAAGAAGTGAAAAAGTCGAAAAATTCACAGTTTTCCAAAGGGGTTAACCCATGGTTGTGGTCCAAGAATGGCCATTTTTCCAAGTTGTTTTTTTAGGTAATATAGGCCAGGAAAATGTCTTTTAGGATATTCTAGATTGAAAAAACTCCATTCTAGGCTATAAAAACAAGAAGTACACAAAGTCAAAAAACTGACACTTTTCCTAAGTGGTTAACCGATGGTTTTGGTCTAAAAATGGCGATTTTTCCAATTTTTTTTTTTTTTAGGCTATATAGGCCGGGAAAATGTCTTTTACAATATTATAGAACGAAAAAACGCCTTTCTAGGCTATAAAAACAAGAAGTTCAAAAAGTGAAAAAATTGACATTTTTCCTGAGTGGTTAACCCATGGTTTTGGTCCAACAATGGCCATTTTTCCAAATTGTTTTTTTAGGCGTTATTGGGCAGGAAAATGTCTTTTTCGATATTCCAGAACGAAAAAACGCCTTTCTAGGCTTTAAAAACAAAAAGTTCAAAAATAGAAAATGGCCATTTTTTCAAAGGGGTTAACCCTTGGTTTGTGTCCAAAAATGGCGATTTTTCCAACATTTTTTTTAGTTAATATAGGCCAGGAAAATGTCTTTTATGATATTCTAGAGCGCAAAATCGCCTCTCTAGGCTATAAAAACAAGAAGTTCAAAAAGTCAAAGAATTGACATTTTTCCTAAGTGGTTAACCCATGTTTTGGTCGAAAAATGGCCATTTTTCCAAGGGGTTAACCCATGGTTTGTGTTCAAAAATGGCGATTTTTCCAACTCTTTTTTTACGCAATATAGGCCAGGAAAATGTCTTTTATGATATTCTAGAGCGTAAAATCGCCTCTCATAGGTTACCTATGGTTTTGGTCCAAAAATGGCCATTTTTCCATGGTTTTGGTTCATAAATGGCCATTTTTTCCATTTTCTTTTTAGGCAATATAAACCAGGAAAATGTCTTTTACGATATTCTAGAACGACAAAAACGCCATTCTAGGCTATAAAAACGAGAAGTGCAAAAAGTCGAAAAATTGACTTTTATTACATGGGGTTAACACATGTTTTTGGTCCAAAAATGGCCATTTTTCCAACTTTTTTTTTTAGGTAATATAGGCCAGGAAAATGTCTTTTAGGATATTCTAGAACGAAAAAACGCCTTTCCAGGCTATAAAAACAAGAAGTTTTAAGTTGGAAAAATCGATATTTTTGCAAAGGGGTTAACCCATGGTTTAGTCCAAAAATGACCATTTTTCCAACTTTTTTTTTTTCAGGCAATATAGGCCAGGAAAATGTCTTTTACGATATTCTTGAACGAAGGAACGCCTTCTAAGCTATAAAAACAAGAATTTCAAAAAAGTCGAAAAAGGTCATTTTTCAAAAGGGGTTAACCCTTGGTTTTGGTCCAAAAATGGCCATTTTTCCAAATTTTTTTTAGGCGTTATTGGGCCGGAAAATGTCTTTTACGATATTTCAGAACGAAAAAACGCCTTTCTAGGCTATAAAAACAAGAAGTTCAAAAGGTCGCAAAATGGCCATTTCTCCAAAGGGGTTAACCCTTGGTTTTGGTCTAAAAATGGCTATTTTTCCAACATTTCTTTTTTAGGCAATATAGGCCAGAAAATGTCTTTTATGATATTCTGGAGCGTAAAATCGCCTCTCTAGGCTATAAAAACAAGAAGTTCAAAAAGTCAAAAAATGGCCAAATTTCCAAAGGGGTTAACCCATGGTTTGTGTCAAAAAATGGCGATTTTTCCAACTTTTTTTTTAGTTAATATAGGCCAGGAAAATGTCTTTTATGATATTCTAGAGCGTAAAATCGCCTTTCTAGGCTATTAAAACAAGAAGTTCAAAAAGTCGAAAAATGGCCATTTTTCCAAAGGGGTTAACCCTTGGATTTGGTCTGAAAATGGCCATTTTTCCAACATTTTTTTTTTAAGCAATATAGGCCAGGAAAAATATTCTTCTACGATATTCTAGAACTAAAATACGCCTTTCTAGGCTATAGAAACAAGAATTTCAAAAAGTTGAAAAATTGACATTTTTCCAAAGGGGTAACCCATGGTTTTGGTCCAAAAAATGGCCATTTTTCCAACTTTTATTTTTTCAGGCAATGTTATCCAGGAAAATGTCTTTTACGATATTCTAGAACGAAAAAACGCCTTTCTAAGCTATAAAAACGAGAAGTTTTAAAATTCGAAAAATTGACATTTTATTTAAGGGGTTAACCCATGTTTTTGTTCCAAAAATGGCCATTTTTCCAAGTTATTTTTTTAGGCATTATTGGGCAGGAAATGTCTTTTACGATATTCCAGAAGGAAAAAACGCCTTTGTAGGCTATAAAAAACGAGAAGTTCAAAAAGTCGAAAATGGCCATTTTTCCAAAGGGGTTAACCCATGGTTTGTGTCAAAAAATGGCGATTTTCCAACTTTTTTTGTTAGGCAATATAGGCCAGGGAAATGTCTTTTTTGATATTCTAGAACGTAAATTCGCCTTTCTAGGCTATAAAAACAAGAAGTGCAAAAAGTCGAAAAATGGCCATTTTTCCAATGGGTTCAACCTTGGTTTGGATCTAAAAAATAGCCATTTTTCCAGCTTTTTTTTTTTAGGCAATATAGGCCAGGAAAATGTCTTTAACGATATTCTAGAACGAAAAAACGCCTTTCTAGGCTGTAGAAACAAGAATTTCAAAAAGTTGAAAAATTGACATTTTTCCAAAGGGTTAACCCATGGTTTTGGTCCAAAAATGGCCTTTTTTCCAACTTTTATTTTTTCAGTCAAAGCAATCCAGGAAAATGTGTTTTACGATATTGTAGAACGAAAAAACGTCTTTCTAGGCTATAAAAACAAGAAGATCAAAAAGTCAAAAAATTGACATTTTTCCTAAGTAGTTAACCCATGGTTTGGTCCAAAAATGGCCATTTTTCCAACATTTTTTTTTCGGCGTTATTGGGCCGGAAAATGTCTTTTACGATATTCCAGAACGAAAAAATGCGTTTCTAGGCTATAAAAACAAGAAGTTCAAAAAGTCCGAAAATGGCCATTTTTCCAAAGGGGTTAACCCATGGTTTTGGTCCAAAAATGGCCATTTTTTCCAAATTTCTTTTTACGCAATATAGGCCAGGAAAATGTCTTTTATGATATTCTAGAGCGTAAAATCGCCTCTCTAGGCTATAAAAACAATAAGTTCAAAAAGTCAAAAAAATGGCCAATTTTCCAAAGGGGTTAACCCATGGTTTGTGTTCAAAAATGGCGATTTTTGCACCTTTTTTTTTAGTTAATAAAGGCCAGAAAAATGTCTTTTATAATATTCTAGAGCGTAAAATCGCCTCTCTAGGCTATAAAAACAAGAAGTTCAAAAAGTCGAAAATGGACAATTTTCCAAAGGGGTTAACCCATGGTTTGTGTCCAAAAATGGCGATTTTTCCAACATTTTTTTTACGCAATATAGGCCAGGAAAATGTCTTTTATGATATTCTAGAGCGTAAAATCGCCTCTCTAGGCTATAAAAACAAGAAGTTCAAAAAGTCGAAAAATGGACAAATTTCCAAAGGGGTTAACCCTTGGTTTTGGTCTAAAAATAGCCAGTTTTCCACCTTTTTTTTTTAGGTAATATAGGCCAGGAAAAATGTCTTTTATGATATTCTAGAGCGTAAAATCGCCACTCTAGGCTATAAAAACAAGAAGTTCAAAAAGTCGAAAAATGGCCAATTTTCCAATGGGGTTAACCCATGGTTTGTGTCCAAAAATGGCGATTTTTCCAACTTTTTTTTTACGAAATATAGGCCAGGAAAATGTCTTTTATGATATTCTAGAGCGTAAAATCGCCTCTCTAGGCTATAAAAACAAGAAGTTCAAAAAGTCGAAAAATGGACAATTTTCCAAAGGGGTTAATCCATGGTTTGTGTCCAAAAATGGCGATTTTTTCAAACTTTTTTTTTAGTTAATAAAGGCCAGGGAAAATGTCTTTTATAATATTCTAGAGCGTAAAATCGCCTTTCTAGGGTATTAAAACAAGAAATTCAAAAAGTCGAAAAATGGCCATTTTCCAAAGGGGTTGACCCTTGGTTTTGGTCTAAAAATGGCCATTTTTCCAACATTTTTTTTTAGGCAATATAGGCCAGGGAAATGTCTTTTACGATATTCTAGAACTAAATTACGCCTTTCTAGGCTATCGAAACAAGTATTTCAAAAAGTTGAAAAATTGACATTTTTCCAAAGGGGTTAACCCATGGTTTTGGTTTAAAAATGGCCATTTTTCCAACTTTTATTTTTTCAGTCAAAGTAATCCAGCAAAATGTGTTTCACGATTTTCTAGAACGAAAAATCGCCTTTGTAAGCTATAAAAACGAGAAGTTTTAAAATTCGAAAAATTGAAATTTTTTTAAAGGGGTTTTTCCCATGTTTTTGGTCCAAAAATCGCCATTTTCAAAATTATTTTTTTGGCATTATTGGGCAGGAAAATGTCTTTTACGATATTCCAGAAGGAAAAAACGGCTTTCTAGGATATAAAAACAAGAGGCTCAAAAAGTCGAAAATAGCCATTTTTCCAAAGGGATTAACCCATGTTTGTGTCAAAAAATACTGATTTTTTCCAACTTTTTTTGTTAGGCGAAATAGGCCAGGAAAATGTCTTTTTTGATATTCTAGAACGTAAAATCGCCTTCCTAGGCTATAAAAACAAGAAGTTCAAAAAGTCGAAAAATGACCATTTTTCCAAAGGGTTAACCCTTGGTTTTGGTCTAAAAATAGCCATTTTTCCACCTTTTTTTTTTTTTTAGGCAATATAGGCCAGGAAAATGTCTTTTATGATATTCTAGAGCGTAAAATCGCCTCTCTAGGCTATAAAAAACAAGAAGTTCAAAAAGTCCGAAAAATGGCCAATTTTCCAAAGGGGTTAACCCATGGTTTGTGTCCAAAAATGGCCATTTTTCCAACTTTTTTTTTACGCGATATAGGCCAGGAAAATGTCTTTTATGATATTCTAGAGCGTAAAATCGCCTCTCTAGGCTATAAAAACAAGAAGTTCAAAAAGTCGAAAAATGGACAATTTTCCAAAGGGGTTAACCCATGGTTTGTGTCCAAAAATGGCGATTTTTGCACCTTTTTTTTTTAGTTAATAAAGGCCAGGAAAATGTCTTTTATAATATTCTAGAGCGTAAAATCGCCTTTCTAGGCTATTAAAACAAGAAGTTCAAAAAGTCGAAAAATGGCCATTTTTCCAAAGGGGTTACCCTTGGTTTTGGTCTAAAAATAGCCAGTTTTCCACCTTTTTTTTTTTAGGTAATATAGGCCAGGAAAATGTCTTTTATGATATTCTAGAGCGTAAAATCGCCACTCTAGGCTATAAAAACAAGAAGTTCAAAAAGTCGAAAAATGGCCAATTTTCCAATGGGGTTAACCCATGGTTTGTGTCCAAAAATGGCGATTTTTCCAACTTTTTTTTTACGAAATATAGGCCAGGAAAATGTCTTTTATGATATTCTAGAGCGTAAAATCGCCACTCTAGGCTATAAAAACAAGAAGTTCAAAAAGTCGAAAAATGGCAATTTTCCAATGGGGTTAACCCATGGTTTGTGTCCAAAAATGGCGATTTTTCCAACTTTTTTTTTACGAAATTATAGGCCAGGAAAATGTCTTTATGATATTCTAGAGCGTAAAATCGCCTCTCTAGGCTATAAAAACAAGAAGTTCAAAAAGTCGAAAAATGGACAATTTTCCAAAGGGGTTAATCCATGGTTTGTGTCCAAAAATGGCGATTTTTTCAACTTTTTTTTTAGTTAATAAAGGCCAGGAAAATGTCTTTTATAATATTCTAGAGCGTAAAATCGCCTTTCTAGGGTATTAAAACAAGAATTCAAAAAGTCGAAAAATGGCCATTTTTCCAAAGGGGTTGACCCTTGGTTTTGGTCTAAAAATGGCCATTTTTCCAACATTTTTTTTTAGGCAATATAGGCCAGGGAAATGTCTTTTACGATATTCTAGAACTAAATTACGCCTTTCTAGGCTATCGAAACAAGTATTTCAAAAAGTTGAAAATTGACATTTTTCCAAAGGGGTTAACCCATGGTTTTGGTTTAAAAATGGCCATTTTTCCAACTTTTATTTTTTCAGTCAAAGTAATCCAGCAAAATGTGTTTCACGATTTTCTAGAACGAAAAATCGCCTTTGTAAGCTATAAAACGAGAAGTTTTAAAATTCGAAAAATTGAAATTTTTTTAAAGGGGTTTTCCCATGTTTTTGGTCCAAAAATCGCCATTTTTCAAAATTATTTTTTTTGGCATTATTGGGCAGGAAAATGTCTTTTACGATATTCCAGAAGGAAAAAACGGCTTTCTAGGATATAAAAACAAGAGGCTCAAAAAGTCGAAAATAGCCATTTTTCCAAAGGGATTAACCCATGGTTTGTGTCAAAAAATACTGATTTTTCCAACTTTTTTTGTTAGGCGAAATAGGCCAGGAAAATGTCTTTTTTGATATTCTAGAACGTAAAATCGCCTTCCTAGGCTATAAAAACAAGAAGTTCAAAAAGTCGAAAAATGACCATTTTTCCAAAGGGTTAACCCTTGGTTTTGGTCTAAAAATAGCCATTTTTCCACCTTTTTTTTTTTTTAGGCAATATAGGCCAGGAAAATGTCTTTTATGATATTCTAGAGCGTAAAATCGCCTCTCTAGGCTATAAAAACAAGAAGTTCAAAAAGTCGAAAAATGGCCAATTTTCCAAAGGGGTTAACCCATGGTTTGTGTCCAAAAATGGCCATTTTTCCAACTTTTTTTTTACGCGATATAGGCCAGGAAAATGTCTTTTATGATATTCTAGAGCGTAAAATCGCCTCTCTAGGCTATAAAAACAAGAAGTTCAAAAAGTCGAAAAATGGACAATTTTCCAAAGGGGTTAACCCATGGTTTGTGTCCAAAAATGGCGATTTTTGCACCTTTTTTTTTAGTTAATAAAGGCCAGGAAAATGTCTTTTATAATATTCTAGAGCGTAAAATCGCCTTTCTAGGCTATTAAAACAAGAAGTTCAAAAAGTCGAAAAATGGCCATTTTTCCAAAGGGGTTGACCCTTGGTTTTGGTCTAAAAATGGCCATTTTTCCAACATTTTTTTTTTAGGCAATATAGGCCAGGGAAATGTCTTTTACGATATTCTAGAACTAAATTACGCCTTTCTAGGCTATAGAAACAAGAATTTCAAAAAGTTGAAAAATTGACATTTTTCCAAAGGGGTTAACCCATGGTTTTGGTCCAAAAATGGCCATTTTTCCAACTTTTATTTTTTCAGTCAAAGTAATCCAGGAAAATGTGTATCACGATATTCTAGAACGAAAAATCGCCTTTGTAAGCTTTAAAAACGAGAAGTTTTAAAATTCGAAAAATTGACATTTTTTTAAAGGGGTTATCCCATGTTTTTGGTCCAAAAATCGCCATTTTTCCAAATTTTTTTTTTTAGGCATTATTGGGCAGGAAAATGTCTTTTACGATATTCCAGAAGGAAAAAACGCCTTTCTAGGCTATAAAAACAAGAGGTTCAAAAATTCGAAAATAGCCATTTTTCCAAAGGGGTTTAACCCATGCTTTCTGTCAAAAAATGCCGATTTTTCCAACTTTTTTTGTTAGGGGATATAGGTCAGGAAAATGTCTTTTTTGATATTCTAGAACGTAAAATCGCCTTCCTAGGCTATAAAAACAAGAAGTTCAAAAAGTCGAAAAATGACCATTTTTCCAAAGGGTTAACCCTTGGTTTTGGTCTAAAAATAGCCATTTTTCCACCTTTTTTTTTTTTTTAGGCAATATAGGCCAGAAAAATGTCTTTTACGATATTCTAGAACGAAAAAACGCCTTTCTAGGCTATAGAAACAAGAATTTCAAAAAGTTGAAAAATTGACATTTTTCCAAAGGGGTTAACCCTAGGTTTTGGTCCAAAAATGGTCATTTTTCCAAGTTTTTTTTTAAGGTAATATAGGCCAGGAGAATGTCTTTTACGATATTCTAGAACGAAAAAACGCCTTTCTCGGCCATAAAAACAAGAAGTTGAAACAGTCGAAAAATTCACAGTTTTCCAAAGGGGTTAACCCATGGTTTTGGTCTAAAAATGGCGATTTTTTCAATTTTTTTTTTTTTAGGCTATATAGGCCGGGAAAATGTCTTTTACGATATTCTAGAGCGCAAAATCGCCTCTCTAGGCTATAAAAACAAGAAGTTAAAAAAGTCGAAAAATGGCCATTTTTCCAAAGTGGTTAACCCTTAGTTTTGGTCTCAAAATGGTTATTTTTCCAACATTTTTTTTTAGGCAATATAGGCCAGAAAAATGTCTTTTACGATATTCTAGAACGAAAAAACGCGTTTCTAAGCTGTAAAAACAAGAAGTTTTAAAAGTCCAAAAATGCACAGTTTTCCAAAGGGGTTAACCCATGGTTTTGGTCTAAAAATGGCGATTTTTCCAATTTTTTTTTTTTTAGGCTATATAGGCCGGGAAAATGTCTTTTACGATATTCTAGAGCGCAAAATCGCCTCTCTAGGCTATAAAAACAAGAAGTTCAAAAAGTCGAAAAATGACCATTTTTCCAAAGGGTTAACCCTTGGTTTTGGTCTAAAAATAGCCATTTTTTCACCTTTTTTTTTTTTTAGGCTATATAGGCCGGGAAAATGTCTTTTACGATATTCTAGAATGACAAAACGCCTTTCTAGGCTATAAAAACAAGAAGTTCAAAAAGTCAAAAAATTGACATTTTTCCTAAGTGGTTAACCCATGGTTTTGGTCCAAAAATGGCCATTTTTCCAAATTTTTTTTTAGACATTATTGGGCAGGAAAACGTCGATATACGCCATTCTAGGCTATAGAAACAAGAATTTCAAAAAATTGAAAAATTGACATTTTTCCAAAGGGGTTAACCCATGGTTTTGGTCCAAAAATGACCTTTTTTCCAACTTTTATTTTTTCAGGCAATGTTATCCAGGAAAATGTCTTTTACGATATTGTAGAACGAAAAAACGCCTTTCTAACCTATAAAAACAAGAAGTTTTAAAATTCGAAAAATTGACATTTTTTTAAAGAGGTTAACCCATGTTTTTGGTCCAAACATGGCCATTTTTCCAAATTATTTTTTTAGGCATTATTGGGCAGGAAAATGTCTTTTACGATATTCCAGAAGGAAAAAACGCCTTTCTAGGCTATAAAAACAAAAAGTTCAAAAAGTCGAAAATGGCCATTTTTTCTAAGGGGTTAACCCATGGTTTGTGTCAAAAAATGGCCATTTTTCGAACTTTTTTTTAGTTAATAAAGGCCACGAAAATGTCTTTTATAATATTCTAGAGCGTAAAATCGCCTTTCTAGGCTATAAAAACAAGAAGTTCAAAAACTCGAAAAATGGCCATTTTTCCAAAGGGGTTGACCCTTGGTTTTGGTCTAAAAATGGCCATTTTTCCAACATTTTTTTTTTTTAGGCAATATAGGCCAGGGAAATGTCTTTTACGATATTCTAGAACTAAAATACGCCTTTCTAGGCTATAGAAACAAGAATTTCAAAAAGTTGAAAAATCGACATTTTTCCAAAGGGTTTAACCCATGGTTTTGGTCCAAAAATGGCCATTTTTCCAACTTTTATTTTTTCAGTCAAAGTAATCCAGGAAAATGTGTTTTACAATATTGTAGAACGAAAAAACGCCTTTCTAAGCTATAAAAACGAGAAGTTTTAAAATTCGAAAAATTGACATTTTTCCAAAGGGGTTAACCCTTAGTTTTGGTCCAAAAATGGCCATTTTTCAAAGTTTTTTTTTAGGTAATATAGGCCGGGAGAATGTCTTTTACGAGATTCTAGAACGAAAAAACGCCTTTCTCGGCCATAAAAACAAGAAGTTGTAAAAGTCGAAAAATTGACATTTTTCCAAAGGGGTTAACCCATGCTTTTGGTCCAAAAATGGCGATTTTTCCAATTGTTTCTTTTTTAGGCTATATAGGCCGGGAAAATGTCTTTTACGATATTCTAGAACAATACAAACGCCTTTCTAGGCTATAAAAACAAGAAGATCAAAAAGTCAAAAAATTGACATTTTTCCTAAGTGGTTAACCCATGGTTTTGGTGCAAAAATGGCCATTTTTCCAACATTTTTTTTTAGGCGTTATTGGGCCGGAAAATGTCTTTTACGATATTCCAGAACGAAAAAACGCCTTTCTAGGCTATAAAAACAAAAAGTTCGAAAAGTCGAAAATGGCCATTTTTTCAAAGGGGTTATCCCTTGGTTTGTGTCCAAAAATGGCGATTTTTCCAACTTTTTTTTTACGCAATATAGGCCAGGAAAATGTCTTTTATGATTTTCTAGAGCGTAAAATCGCCTCTCTAGGCTATAAAAACAAGAAGTTCAAAAAGTCGAAAAATGGCCAATTTTCCAAAGGGGTTAACCCATGGTTTGTGTCCAAAAATGGCGATTTTTTCACCTTTTTTTTTAGTTAATAAAGGCCACGAAAATGTCTTTTATAATATTCTAGAGCGTAAAATCGCCTTTCTAGGCTATTAAAACAAGAAGTTCAAAAAGTCGAAAAATGGCCATTTTTCCAAAGGGGTTGACCCTTGGTTTTGGTCTTAAAATGGCCATTTTTCCAACATTTTTTTTTTTTAGGCAATATAGGCCAGGAAAATGTCTTTTACAATATTCTAGAACTAAAATACGCCATTCTAGGCTATAGAAAAAAGAATTTCAAAAAGTTGAAAAATTGACCTTTTTCCCATGGCTTTGGTCCAAAAATGGCCATTTTTCCAACTTTTATTTTTTTCAGGCAATGTAATCCAGGAAAATGTCTTTTAGGATATTCTAGAAGGAAAAAACGCCTTTCTAGGCTATAAAAACAAGAAGTTCAAAAAGTCAAAAAATGGCCATTTTTTTAAAGGGTTAACCCTTGGTTTTGGTCCAAAAATGGCCATTTTTCCACCTTTTTTTTTTAGGCGATATAGGCCAGTAAAATGTCTTTTACGATATTCTAGAACGAAAAAACGCCTTTCTAGGCTATAGAAATAAGAATTTCAAAAAGGTGAAAAATTGACATTTTTCCAAAGGGTTTAAACCATGGTTTTGGTCCAAAAATGGCCATTTTTCCAACTTTTATTTTTTCAGTCAAAGTAATCCAGGAAAATGTGTTTTACGATATTGTAGAACGAAAAAACGCCTTTCTAAGCTATAAAAACAAGAAGTTTTAAAATTCGAAAAATTGACATTTTTCCAAAGGGGTTAACCCTTGGTTTTGGTCCAAAAATGGCCATTTTTCCAAGTTTTTTTTTTAGGTAATATAGGCCAGGAGAATGTCTTTTACGATATTCTAGAACGAAAAAACGCCTTTCTCGGCTATAAAAACAAGAAGTGGAAAAAGTCGAAAAATTGACATTTTTCCAAAGGGGTTAACCCATGGTTTTGGTCTCAAAATGGCGATTTTTCCAATTTTTTTGTTTTTTTTTAAGGCTATATAGGGCGGGAAAATGTCTTTTACGATATTCCAGAACGAAAAAACGCCTTTCTAGGCTATAAAAACAAAAAGTTCAAAAAGTGGAAAATGGCCATTTTTTCAAAGGGGTTAACCCTTGGTTTGTGTCCAAAATGGCGATTTTTCCAACTTTTTTTTTAGTTGATATAGGCCTGGAAAATGTCTTTCATGATATTCTAGAGCGTTAAATCGCCTCTCTAGGCTATAAAAACAAGAAGTTCAAAAAGTCGAAAAATGGCCATTTTTCCAAAGGGGTTAACCCTTGGTTTTGGTCCAAAAATGGCCAATTTTTGCAAGTTTTTTTTTAGGTAATATAGGCGAGGAGAATGTCTTTTACGATATTCTAGAACGAAAAAACGCCTTTCTCGGCTATAAAAACAAGAAGTTGAAAAAGGCGAAAAATTGACATTTTTCCAAAGGGGTTAACCCATGGTTTTGGTGTAAAAATGGCGATTTTTCCAATTTTTTTTTTTTAGGCCATATAAGCCGGGAAAAGGTCTTTTACGATATCCTAGAACGAAAAAACGCCTTTCTAGGCTATAAAAACAAGAAGTTCAAAAAGTTGAAAACTTGACATTTTTCCAAAGGGGTTAACCCATAGTTTTGGTCCAAAAATGGCCATTTTTCCAACTTTTTTTTAGGCAATATAATCCAGGAAAATGTCTTTTACGATTTTCTAGAAGGAAAAAAGGGCTTTCTAGGCTATAAAAACAAGAAGTTTAAAAACTCGAAAAATTGACGTTTTTTCCAAGGGGTTAACGCATGGTTTTTGTGGAAAATTGGCCATTTTTCCAACCTTTTTTTTTTTTAGGCAATATAGGCCAGGAAAATGTCTTTTGCGATATTCTAGAACGAAAAAAAACCTTTCAAGGCTAAAAAAAAAAGAAGAAGTTGAAAAAGTCGAAAAATTGACATTTTTCCAAAGGAGTTAACCCATGGTTTTGGTTCGCTCTAGTGCAACATCGGGTATTAGAAGTCATTATTATTCATTCAAAGTATTTCCCCGATTCTTATTGGCTAAAAGCACACTTTTACCACAACCAGTTACTGATGACCAAATTCGGAAGAAATTTGACTTTAACGAGGAAATTACGTCAAAAATGCAGCGTTTTGTCAGGTTAAGGCACCGTTAACCGGGAAGACCTGGGGACGAGGTTGAGTTGTTTTGGTTGTGAACTTGAAAAAATGGCGGACATTTCACTCGTTTCAAGAGTAAGAACTTGGCGAAAAAATAGCTAAAAACTGTGCAAGAACAGCAAGAAGACAACTCGAAGGGCGGCATCTGCTATTTGGCGAATATTTGCAGAGCTGCACAAACTATCGAACACTATCAAAGATGAACTGAACATCGATGGATCGATGGAGGTAAGCATGTTTTAGCTATGTTTTTAAACTAGGAATTGTTTTGAGTGAATAATAAAACAGTTATTGAATTCGGCTTTCGTATCATATGAAGAATTATGGAGATCTCGGAGGGTTTTATCCGCCTCGGCCTACGGCCTCGACGGATGACACCGTCCTCGATCTCCATAGTTCTTCATAAGATACTCAGCCTCATTTATTAACTGTTAAATAACGATAAGGGGCAAAATTACTAGGGAGGATAACTCACTTGTCCGAGTTGATATCTCTAGACTGGATAGATGTGAATCTTCGTTTTAAAACTGAAAGAGGAAAAATACTAAAGAATCTTATCAATAAAGTTTAATCCGTAATCAGAAAGCACGAAGAGACCGGTGTTGTGGCCGCAAAGAATCAAAATCAGAGAATACACTAAAGGTGAAAAGAGCAGTAATCTAGGAAGAGATTCCACTCGACCAGTACCAGAACAGATAAAGAGACACTAAAAAAGTTAGCACGAGTTTGCGCTTTAGAACGTATCTTAATGAAAAGTATCCTAATTACAGTTGATCTCATCTTTCCTCTAGTGCCAGAACAGCGTGCGATTTGAAGAGTATCCCAGTTGAGTGATATCCCTTTGTTCGTCTGTTCCCTGATGAATTGTGTAATAACGGTTTGAGTGTCACAGGCTGACGCAAAATATATTTCAACGGCTATACACTCCATCGAGTTTCCACAATCAATCAGTTCACAAGAGAAACCAGGATTTCCACCGTCCGCGTTGATAATTTTAGATTGGAGTAAAGTGAATCTTCTCTTTAAAACTGAAAGTGGAAAAATAAGAATCATGATCAATACAGTTTACCTAGCAATCCCACAGCGCACTGAGTCCGGTGATGTGAGTTTACGCTTTAGAAAGCATCTTAATGAAGTATGCTAATAGTACAGCTGTCCTCATCTTTCCTCTAGTGCCAGAATAGTGTGCGATTTGAAGAGTATCCCAATTAGAGTGGTTTCCCTCCGTTTCTCTGTTCCCTGATCCCTTATGTAACAACGGTTTGAGTGTCACCGGCTGACGCAAAATACGTTTCAACGGCTATACACTCCATCGAGTTTCCACAATCAATCAGTTCACAAGAGAAACCAGGATACCCACCGTTCGCATTGACCGAATTTTAGATCTGAGTAATGTAAATCATCTCTTTCAAACTGAAAGCTGAAAAATAAGAATCATGACCAATAAAGTTTACTTGGCAATCCCAAAGCCGCGGGAGCAGTAGTATAGGGATGTTTTAGTCGCCTTTTTTGTGGATTTAATTAACTTTTTGAGTAGCATAAATTAACGACGATGACGTCATTCATCTCATTATGATAGGATAATGTCATAGTTTATTTTCAGTAGGCAAGGAACAAGTGACGTCACAATACCCAGGGTTGACGTCATCAAAATAATTATGAGATCATAATCTTAACATAAAAAAGTGATATCATATGCCTATTTGGTCATGATGATGTCATACTTTATTCAGGTATTTATTCAAGGCTTTATTTTCCAGTTTTTTCTATTGTTTCGAAACACATAAATAGCGCTACATTCCAAGCGCGTCATTCACGAATTGTGAGAAGAAGTCATGAATTTCAATCAGTTAATGACTTTCGATTTGAGAATTCCCTCGGAAGTTTTTGAACCATAGGACAATTGGGAGAATGAGTTTGAGAATCTACCACAGGTATGTGCTCTCTGTTTCTTAGAAATGTGGTGGTGGTGGTGGAGGAAAACAATGGAAATGTGGTAGTGGTGGTGGTGGAGGGAAAACAATAGAAATGTGGTGGTTGTGGGGGGAAAACAATAGAAATGTGGTGGTGGTGGCGGTGTTGAAGGGAACAATGGAAATGTGGTAGTGGTGGTGGTGGAGGGAAAACAATAGAAATGTGGTGGTGGTGGTGGTGGTGGAGGGAAAACAATAGAAATATGTTGGTTGTGGGGGAAAAACAAAAGAAATGTGGTGGTGGTAGTGGAGGGAGAACAATAAAAATGATGTGGTGGTGGAGGGCGATGTGAGATGATGTGAGGTCGATGAAGGATCGATGTGACGCCGATGTAGGGTCGATGTGGGGTCGATGTGAGGTCGATGTGGGGTCGATGTAGGGTCAATGTGGGGTCGATGTGAGGTCGATGTAAGGCCAGCCTCAAGAGCAAGGATTCTAGCGACCAACAAGCAGAAAATAAACTAGAATGTCCTAAACAAGTAGTGAGAATGAAGTTACTTCTAACATTTGCAAAGTCGAAGTTTTTTTTTACTCGAGAAACACAGGTGATTAAATTAAATTATTGTTTTTTTTTTAAACTCTGATTTGATCCTCGGCTAGGTCTTTGTAATACACTGGGAGAATGCTAAGATCAGCAAGTTTTTTGTTGTCAAGATTCAGCTTTGCATACCAAAAATCGTACCCAGAGTAGACATAGTCTTCCACAGGGAAAATTTCATGGAGATTCAAAGCGGATAAACCTTTCTTTTCGATAAAAAAGAAAAAAGACTAAAAAACAAAGTCGCCATTGCACTACAAAATACCGGAAATCTGCCTTCTTCGGTGTGCAATATATGTAAAATGACTCGTTTAAATCTACTGAAATACATATCAATTTGCAACTTTTGTTTTCTTAGGTTATTTTCCGATTCAAAACAACATTGGCAATCAGCCGCTTTTATTTACGGGTAATTACGTTGTGCTTTAGACCTCCATTTGTCGCCCTGGAGTCAATTTAGTAAAATTTTTAATTTACAAGTAAAATTTACAAGTGTACCCATTGTTTTTAGAGTCCAAAATAATGGCTACACTTGTAAAGGTTTTATTAAATTGACCCCTGAAATGATTCTGTGACCCCGAACCAAACCGGTATATACTAATAAAGGGGAGCGATTTCGATGTAAGCCACATGATACATCCTGTTTGAAATGTCCCTAATTTTAAGCCTTCCATAAGTACGGTTTTAAGAACAAACGAAGTGTTCAACAATGCATATTAAACCTCTATTGTGTTCCCTAAGGTATTACTGTAAACAAAGGCCAATAAAGCACTTTTTCAACATTTCGTACTATCTATTATGATTTGCGAAGCAAATCTACATGGTACTTATCATTTACACAAAATGTTATTTTATGTTACTGCAAAAGAGTCTTCCTACCTGAGTCGTCTTGGCACAGATGTTGGTAAGATTTCCGTATAACCCCATACATTTGTTATGCATGCATGTTAGGACTCCTTTCTTATAAACTTGTTGTGTGAAATAGCTTAGTATGAGACTGCTGCATGCATAATGACTGTATGGGGTTATACGGAAATCTTACCCAGATGTTTGGCAGCCGTAGAAGGTTTACTGTTTGCTGATTGTCCATTTGCTCGAAATGGGGCCAGATTGTGAAAGACTTCATCACAGGTATTACATATGTATTCCGGCTGAGCCGCTCAGCGTTCATGAACTTGTTTCAAATGTGGTTTTAAGGCATCCATTTGACTAAACGTTCGCCCACAGAGGGAACATTTGTGCCGCTTTCCAAGATCTGGATAGCGTGGTATTTTAGAAGGAGTAGACTGAGTCTACTTCATCCTGTAAAATTATAAGTTGTATTAATGACGGATTTACAAACCTGTTTAAAAGATACAGTGCAAAAAGTATTTAAAATGTGCATTCTGTCTAAATTACGTTAACAAAGCCTTTAAACCGCATGGTTTCATAATTCCTTTATTGATATACCATAAATTGGTTTTGTAAAAAAATAACGTAAGTCCATCAAGTTTAAAATCTGACTTCATTTACACTATTATCTAAATCGAATCTATATTAAGACAACTTTTGTAGACGCTCTTTCTGCTCAATATAATTGTAAATTTGTAAATACCATTTAACTGCTGCTAAATTTATGTACTCTACGTTTTATCTTTATAGTTTCTTAATTTTTATGTTTTTATCTATTTGTATTTTTGGACTATTTTAGTTCACGAGAACTTCTGAGAGCTCTTTGCCGGTAAATAAAGTATGTCGACTGAACAACCCAAAGGTAACTAACTTTCTGTAAAACGTACCTCTGCTAGTCGTTTCCTGCCTGCTCCACTCTGTACTTGGTTTAAGTGAGGCCGTCCAGTATCCTAAAAAAGCAAAAAATTTGTTAAGTTGGGAACAATACTCGACCAAGGAGAGAGAACGTTCATTCAAAATAGAGAGAAAAAGAGAGCACATACCTGTGGTAATTCTTCCAACTCATTCTCCCAATCGTCCCATGGTTCAAAAACTTCCGGGGGAACGTCCAAATCAAAAGTGATTAACTGATTGCAATTCATGACTTCTTCTCAGAACTCGTGAATGACGCGCTAGGAATGTAGCGCTATTTTACGTTTCGAAACAATAGAAAAAAATGGCGGGTAAAAATAAACCATGAATAAACACCTGAATAAATTATAACATCATCATGAACAAATAGGGACATGATATCACTGTTTCATATTTAGATTATGATCCCATAATTATTTTGATGACGTCAACCCCTGGCTATTGTGACGTCACTTGTTCCTTGCGTACAGAAAATAAACTATGACATCATCCTATCTTAACGAGATGCATGATGTCATAGGTGTTAATTTATGCAACACAAAAAGTTAATTAAATCCACAAAAAAGGGGAGTAAAACAACTCTATACCACTACTCGCAGGCAAAGTCCAGTGTTGTGGCCGCTCTGAATCAACATCAGAGAAGACATTAAAGGTGAAGAGATTCCACTCAACCATTACCTGTACAGATAAAAAGTCAACAAAAACATAGTATGAGTACAGCATATTAGAGAACCATCTTATTACTTTTGTTTCCAGTATGATTTTCGAGTCCAAAAGTACCCGAACTACAGTTGTATCTCATCTTTTCCAATTGCCCATATCACTGTTATTTGAAGAGTAATTCAATTAGAGTGGATTCCTACATTTTTTCTGTTCCCTGATGTTTTTTTTAACAAGTAAACATGAAAAAAGGGCATTAAATTTCGCGATTTAAGCGTTCATTTTCTTTGTCTGGCGGATCCAGGGGGCCAGCACCCCCCCCCCCCCCCCCCCCCTTTACATTAAGACCAAACCTGAGGGCCAAAAGCCCGAAAATAAATTTTTGAGACCGGGCCCACTCCTTATCTAAGGGTCTGCATGAGAAGGCACATGGAGGCCCCTTCCCACCCCATGGCAAGTTAGCTCAGGGACTGAGCTTGACAATGAGACCAACCAAGAGAGCAAGTCCCCTATGAAAATTCTCACCACAGTCAGCAGAAACCTGGGCCGGGTACTTGTTCAAAGCTGGGATAAGAATTTAACCCAGGGTTGGTGCAAAATTTGAACTCAGATATGAGAGATCAAAAAGCAAATTCACTTTAATTCTCTTTGCCTACAATTTGATGATTCGATACTCTAAAAAGGATAGAGAAAATTATTGGAGAGAGTGCTTTTGATAAAAAAGAAAAAGAAACCTGGGTTAAGATTTCACCCCGGGTTAGAGCTAACCGGTGTTCGAACAACTGGGCCCTGCCCTTTGCCAGGTTTCTGTGCAAATATTCTGGGCCGAGTTGTTCAAAGCTGGGTTAAGATAACCCAGGGCTAGTTCGAAATTTGAATTCAGATATGAAAGCTTCAAGAGCAAATTCAGTTTAATTCTTTTTGTCAACAATTTGATGATTGGCTACTCTAAAAAGAATAGAGAAAATTGTCCGAGAAAATGCTTTTGATGAAAAGAAAAAGAGACTCGGGTTAAAATTTAAC
>OZ037782.1:16249090-16339090 GCA_964035525.1 Porites cylindrica | reverse complement strand
GACTTTCGAGAAACGGGCCCCTGGTTTGACTGCCATTTCAACCTGAATTTTAACATAACCAAAACTTGTAGGAGTGCTTTTTTTCATCTACACAATATTAGACGCGTCAGAAAATATCTAAGCATAGAATATGCCGAGAAATTAGTGCACGCTTTCATCACAAGCAGATTGGACTATTGTAACTCACTTTTATACGGACTACCCCACTGCGCCTTCACTAAACTGCAGCGTGTTCAAAACGCAGCTGCAAGAGTTCTATATCTAGCACCACGGTTTTGCCATATCACACCAATATTATACGAATTACACTGGCTGCCTGTGACGTTTAGAATAGAATTTAAGGTTATTATAATCACTCACAAAGCAATCTATGGAACAGCTCCTAATTATTTATCATCTCTCGTTAACTTTAAACAAAATTCTTCCTACAGTCTCAGACCAAATAACAAATATCTCCTTTCAAATCCTAACTTTAGGACTCTCCCTACTCTTGCTAACCGAGACTTTGTAGCCGCCGCACCAAAACTATGGAATAATCGTCCGTTAGATCTTAGATGCACCGCCGATTTTCAAGTTTTTAAACGTAATTTAAGGACTCACCTTTTTGGAAAAGCCTTTTCTGATATAATGTTGTAATTTTTTTTTTTACGGTATATTTTTAGATCTTTTATTGTAAGAAGCATTTGAAAACTGTACAGTTGAATTTGCACGGTATAAATAAATGTTATTATTATTATTATTCCCCTACCTGGGAAACACATATCCCTAGTAATATATGTTCCCCTACTTGGAAAACACATATCCCTCTTGATATGTGTTCTCCTGCCATTATCCCCAGTGATATGTGTTCCCCCACATGAGCAACACTTATCCCAGCTGATATATGTTCCCCTACCTAGGAAACACGTATCCCTAGTGAAATGTCTTCCCCTACCTGGGAAACACATATCCCTAGTGACATATGTTCCCCTACTTGGAAAACACATATCCCTAGAGATATGTGTTCCCCTGCCAGGGAAACACATATCCCTAGTGATATGTGTTCCCATACCTGCAGAACACATATCCCTAGTGATATGTGTTCTCGCACCTGGGAAACACGTATCTCAAGTGATATGTGTTCCCCTACCTGGGAAAGACATATCCCTAGGGATATGTGTTCCCCCACCTGGAAAACACATATCCCCAGTGATATATGTTCCTGCACCTGGGACACACGTATCCCTACCGATATATGTTCCCCTACCTACAAAATACATATCACAAGTGATATGTCTTCCCCTAACTGGGAAACATATTCCTAGTGATATATGTTCCCCTACTAGAAAAACACATATCCCTGGTTATATGTGTTCCCCTGCCTAGGAAACACATAAATTATCACTAGTGATAAATGTTCCCCTACTTGGAAAACACATATCCCTAGTGATATGTGTTCCCCTACCTGCAAAACACATTTCCCTACTGATATGTGTTCCCCCAACTGGGACACACGTATCCCTACTGATATATGTTCCCCTACCTAGGAAACACATATCCCTAGTGATATGTCTTCCCCTACCTGGTAAACACATATCCCTAGCGATATATGTTCCCCTACTTGGAAAACACATATCCCTAGTGATATGTGTTCCGCCACCTGGGAAACACTTATCCCTAGTGATATGTGTTCCCCCACCTGGGAAACACATATCCTTAGTGATATATGTTCCCTACCTGGGAAACACGTATCCCTACTGATATGTGTTCAACCACCTGGGAAACACTTATCCCTAGTGATATGCATTCCCCCACCTGGGAAACACATATCCCTAATGATACATGTTCCCCTACCTAGAGAACAGAGTTCCCTACTGATATGTGTTCCCTACCTGGGAAACACATATTCCTAGTGATATGTGTTCCCCCACCTGGGAAACACGTATCCCTAGTGATATATGTTCCCCTACCTGGGAAACACATGTCCCTAGTGATATGTGTTCCCCTACCTGGAAAACACATATCCCTAGTGATATTTGTTCCCCTACCTGGGAAACACATATCCCTAGTGATATGTGTTCCCCTACCTGGGAAACACGTATCCCAAGTGATATATGTCCCCCCACCTGGGACTCACGTATCCCTACTGATATATGTTCCCCTACCTAGCAAACACATATCCCTAGTAATATGTCTTCCCCTAACTGGGAAACACATATCACTAGTGATATATGTTCCCCTACTTGGAAAACACATATTCCTAGTGATATGTGTTCCCCTGCCTGGGAAACACTTATCGCTAGGGATAAGTGTTCTCCCACCTAGGAAACACTTATCCCTAGTGATATGTGTTGCACCAACTGGGAAACACGTATCCCTAGTGATATATGTTCCCCTGCCTGGGAAACACATATCCCTACTGATATGTGTTCCCCCACCTGGGAAACACTTATCCCTAGTGATATGTGTTCCCCCACCTGGGAAACACGTATTCCTAATGATACATGTTCCCCTACCAGTAAAACACATTTCCCTACTGATATGTGTTCCCTACCTAGGAAACACATATCCCTAGTGATATGTGTTCCCCCAACTCGGAAACACGTATCCCTAGTGATATGTGTTCCGCTACCTGGGAAACACATATCCATAGTGATATGAGTTCCCCTACCTGGGAAACACATATCCCTAATGATATGTGTTCCCCCACCTGGGAAACACGTATATCTAGTGATATATGTTCCCCTACATGGGAAACACATTTCCCTACTAATAAGTGTTTCTGCCCTAGGAAACACATATCCCTAGTGATATATGTTCCCCTACCTGGGAAACACATGTCCCTAGTGATACGTGTTCCCCCATCTGGGAAACACGTATCCCTAGTGATATATGTTCCCCTACCTGGGAAACAAATATCCCTAGTGATATGTGTTACCCCACCTTGGAAACACGTATCCTTAGTGACATATGTTCCCCTACATGGGAACCACATGTCCCTAGTGATATGTGTTCCAGTACCTGGAAAACACATATGCCTACTGATATGTGTTTCCCTGCTTGGGTAACACATATCCCTAATGATATGTGTTCCCGCACCTGGGAAACACGTATCTCTAGTGATGTATGTTTCCCTACCTGGGATTTACATTTCCCTAGTAGTAATAAGTGTTTCCGCCCTAGGAAACACATATCTTTAGTGATATATGTTCCCCTACCTGAGAAAAACATATCCCTAGTGATATGTGTTCCAGTACCTGGAAAACACATATGCCTACTGATATGTGTTTCCCTGCTTGGGTAACACATATCCCTAATGATATGTGTTCCCGCACCTGGGAAACACGTATCTCTAGTGATGTATGTTTCCCTACCTGGGATTTACATTTCCCTAGTAGTAATAAGTGTTTCCGCCCTAGGAAACACATATCTTTAGTGATATATGTTCCCCTACCTGAGAAAAACATATCCCTAGTGATATGTGTTCCCCCACCTGGGAAACACGTATCCCTAGTGATATATGTTCCCCTGCCTGGGAAACACATGTCCCAAGTGATATGTGTTCCCCTACCTGGGAAACACGTATCCCGAGTGATATATGTCCCCCCACCTGTGACACACGTATCCCTACTGATATATGTTCCCCTACCTAGGAAACACATATCCCTAGTAATATGTCTTCCCGTAATTGGGAAACACATATCCCTAGTGATATATGTTCCCCTACTTGGAAAACACATATTCCTAGTGATATGTGTTCCCCTGCCTGGGAAACAGTTATCGCTAGGGATAAGTGTTCTCCCACCTAGGAAACACATATCCCTAGTAATATGTCTTCCGCTAATTGGGAAACACATATCCCTAGTGATATATGTTCCCCTGCCTGGGAAACACATGTCCCAAGTGATATGTGTTCCCCTACCTGGGAAACACATATCCCGAGTGATATATGTCCCCCCACCTGTGACAGACGTATCCCTACTAATATATGTTCCCCTAGGAAACACATATCCCTAGTAATATGTCTTCCCCTAACTGGGAAACACATATCCCTGGTGATATATGTTTCCCTACTTGGAAAACACATATTCCTAGTGATATGTGTTCCCCTGCCTGGGAAACAGTTATCGCTAGGGATAAGTGTTCTCCCACCTAGGAAACACTTATCCCTAGTGATATGTGTTGCACCACCTGGGAAACACGTATCCCTAGTGATATATGTTCCCCTGTCTGGGAAACACATATCCCTAGTGATATGTGTTCCCCCACCTGGGAAACACTTATCCCTAGTGATATGTGTTCCCCCACCTGGGAAACATGTATTCCTAATGATATATGTTCCCCTACCAGGAAAACACATTTCCCCACTGATATGTGTTCCCTACCTGGGAAACACATATCCCTAGTGATATGTGTTCCCCCAACTTGGAAACACGTATCCCTAGTGATATGTGTTCCCCTACCTGGGAAACACATATCCCTAGTGATATGAGTTCCCCTACCTGGGAAACACATATCTCTGGTAATATGTGTTCTAGACCTAGGAAAGACATATCCCTAGTGATATATGTTCCCCCACCTGGGAAACACTTATCCCTAGCGATATGTGTTCCTCCACCTGGAAAACACGTATCCCTAGTGATATATGTTCGCCTACCTGGGAAACACATGTCCCTAGTGATATACGTTCCCCGACCTAGGAAACGCATATCCCTAGTGATATGTGTTCCCCTACCTGGGAAACACATATTCCTAGTGATTTGTGTTCCCCAACGTGGGAAACACTTATCCCTAGTGATATGTGTTCGCCTACCTAAGAAACACATATCCCTAGTGATATGTGTTCCCCCACCTGGGAAACACGTATCCCTAGTGATATAATTATGTTTCCCTACCTGGGAATCACATATCCCTAGTGATATGTGTTCCCCCACCTGGGAAACACGTATCCCTAGTGATATATCTTCCTCTCCATGGGAAACACATATGGCTTGTGATATGTGTGCCCCTACCTGGAAAACACATATCCCTAGTGATATGTGTTGTGCCACCAGGGAAATACATATGGCTCATGAAATATGTTCGCTTACCTGGTTTGCGATTTGCATTTAATTTTGCTGCCTCTAGCCTTCAATGCGGCTTTTTTGCATGCTTCTACCAAAGTTTCACTTAGTAATTTGGACGCAGCATCGATGCTATTACAGCATGCAAAGAAAGTAGTGTCCGACAGCCCAGGGCTAGTGGATTTTTTTATAGGGCTAGTGAATTCTGTTTTTAACTTGCCTGACGGGCAAGTGATGTTTTTTGAGGAATTTGAATAACAGAAGAACTGTGAAATCAATTCTGCTTGTCAAAAAGCTTTCGGGGCTAGTTGAAATGACGTCTGGGCTAGTAAGTGCTAGCTTCAGCTTGCCCGAAAGGCAAGCTGTAAAAATGATTTTCTTTGCACCCTGCTAGATTATGTTTGACAGCTGCCACTAACCTGGATTGAACTGTTTATATCAATAGTGGTATGTTTTCCTGGTAGGAAAAACATGCCGGCTACTTTCTTTTATTCTCCTGCTACTTAAAATCTTTTTTGTCTACCCTGGCCAGTGCAGGAATTCTTTTAAGGGCTACTATTTTCCCTTGCATTAATATTTTTTTTTGGTACCTTGGTTGCCTGCTCCCCTCCTGATCAATAACTTTTCCAATGGTCAGTCCCTCATAACCTAAAATGATTTTAGTAGGTAATCAAAGTACTGTAAATAATGTAAAAGACTTCTTTCCTTAAGAGTTTCTTATAAATGAGATGAATTCCAAAGAGAAAGGCAATTATTGTCATAACTTTGACAAGCTCAACAAAAGTAATAATTGTGCTTTCAGCAAAAATTACCAAGAGAGTTAACAATAGCAGAATATCTAGTCCTCCCTCCCCCCCCCCCCCCTCGCCCCCCACATTGATATGTCTTTGCTGTCCAGAGATCCAAGTCCCCAGAGTGACCAACTTTCATTCTCTCCCAACAACATCAATACATAGAAAGATCATAATTCTTTAGGCACTTTTAAAATAAATGGTCTTGATTAAAAACCTCCCCTCTTTCAACGAATGTATTATTCTGTGGGAGTGAACAGTAGGTGGCGCTCTGTAGATTAAAGATTTAATATAACTGTCCTGTTTTAGTTGTCTGCCTGTCTGTTTGTTTGTTTTTCCTTTTTAAAGCCACTGTGGATATGTGTGCGTATAATATATGTGCAATAATTAATGATACTGGCAAATATAGTTTTCGTCAGTTACCTTACTATGTTATGTTAAATAACAGGGCTGAAAATATACAGCAGAGCTTTCATTTGGGTCATCGTGCAACACTTTATTGCAAAGGGCTCAAATGTCAGCAGAAATTTGCATAAAGTTGTTTACAAGGAGGAGAATTAATCAAATGCGAGATAGACGACGTTCCTTCTTCATTACCTTAAATTTTTATCAGACCGTTCTGAAATCGAGTCTGTAGACATGATTCATGTTTGACATAAAGAAATTAGTATTAACTGATGTGCTAAAAATTTTTCCCAAAGAAACACAGGACAACCTGTTTTAAGAGAATTGTGATCAATTTGCCCGAATTTTATCAAATTCCCAAAGCAGGTCACATTACTAATCACAGCAAAGCAGAAAGTACAGTACGACCTGCAATGTTGCATTCCTCCACAACTCAGTTTGTTAATATTTCGCTTTGTTGCATTTCATTGACATGAAATTAATTTATTGCGGCATTCTTTTTCTTAGACGGTTTTAGTGCTATGCAGCAAAAAAAAATGTTTGAATCCAAAAATGTCACCGGCAAGATGAGAGTTTGACCAGTCAAAATGACTGGCAAGATGAGAGTTTGACCGGTCAAGTCCACGATCAGGCCGAAGCGGCCGTTATTTTCAGCCCTGAACAAAATAAAATAAATAAAAGAGTTACTGATTTTTCATGTATAAGCATGAAGATGATTTAATTTTCAATAACTTTTGTAAATTGTAATTTTGCTACTTTTTTCTAGTTTCTTTTACAAGTTTTGTAATTTTCCTTTGTATGTAAATACGTAATAAAGTGTTATTGAGAATAACATCCAAGAAGAAACATCTAAGAAGAAACATTTATGAGAATTAATAAAATGATCACATGAGGAAAAATGCTTTGATCTTTGAACGAATTCTCTCAATTCTTTGAGGAAAAGTTATGGAGATTGGTATAGAGAACAAGTATGTAAATACTGGGGCTCAAAGGATTAATCCAATCTCACAACTGCCATGTCAGAATCCTCATTCAGGGTCATTGTGATGTCATCCTTAGCCTATCCTTACTTTAAATGTGACTTTGAACATGATGCAACAAACCCTTGTTTCTCCCTTTTGTTGTTTCCCAGTTATTCTTGAGTAGCTGTCCTGGGGAGCATCTATTAGGCAGGAGGAGTTTCTTAGAGAGGGACATCTAATTCAGGTATTGTAGGGGAGATGTTCATTTGAGATTATACAATGGGGACCCCGGCCCTACAACGTAGCTACTTGGAAAACCATGATGGAGTTCAGCAACAGATTTTTCTAGTGAATTTGGTGCTTGTTTTTTCATGCCCATCACGGCGACAGATAATTATGTGCTTCCATTAGGTTCTTTTCCACGCCCTGTTAACATGCGATAACATGAGCTCATTCTGACCCAAACTTTTGTTAAGCCTGGGCTTAAAGAAAGCTATGCCCCTGATATGTACCCTTCACATTCTATCCTTGCGGCAATCCACCACCTTAATTATTGGTCCACCCAGGGATCACAGTATAGTCAGTAGATCAACAGCAGACCTAACTTGGAGGTTATGGTTCAAATCTACTGAGGTCACAAGAAATTACTTCTTTGCCTCAAGTGGTACCCAAATTCTCTTTGCTTGGGCTAACACTTATTGGAGTTTATGGGTTACTTGTAGCACTTGAATTTTCATGCCAGATTTAATTCTCTGTTCTCTATTCAGGTTATAAAAAAACCCAACTTAATTTACCAGATATATGTAAGGAGCTGACCAGTTAAGCTTTGATTTGTGAAAGGCCTAATAACAATCAAGGTCCAAAAATAGCTTCTTGTTTCACCTAAATATTTAACAATTATTCCTCGAGCCCGAATGGGCTCTGGATCAATAGCCCATGAGGCCAAAGGCCGAATGGGCTATTGACTCAGAGGCCATGAGGGCGAGAGGAAAAATTGTTTTAGTAAAATCCAACTAGTTGGTCAAAAATATAGAGAATAAAAAGCTTTTAGCTAGTTAAAGCTAGAATTTAATCCTTTTTTGCCAGCAAAAAGCCGGCACTTTTCGCTACTAGCGGGCTATAACATATAGCCTAGTAGTAGCTCAACCAATCAGAACACAGCATTGATAATAGACCACTTGTTGGATTTTACTAAACTTGCCTTATACGTATAATTTCAATGTTCTTACCTTAAATTCACATGACTCAGGTATCTGTCGATCTGGAGCTTAACTGGACACCAAATTCATATGAAGTACCTAAAACAGGACTGAAATATTGATAAAGAGTACTGACTGACAAGTTTCTCAACCATAAGGCACCTCTTTTCAATTGTGCGTTTGCCTTTTAATTATATAGCTGTTAGTTAATCCAATTTGTCAGCAAAGCTATTATCCCTTAATTTTTACGAACTGCCCAATTAAGGATTAATCTGGATAGTTTGAGATAGGGCTTTCCTTAACAAATAGGCAAACTGTCCAAATTAAGGAAAATAGGACAGCTGGTCTCAGCCAATCAAATGCCAGAAAATACAATAGGCAATACAAACTAGCCAATCAGTGCAAAGTCCCTGTGACAACGTGCAAACAAAGTTTCGTTGGCTGACAGCGGTTCGTCGCCGAACACTCTTGGCTTCTTTCTTGTCAGCACTGCCTTTTGGATATAAAACTGGTTTTGGGTCAGCAATGTAAAAGTTTAATAAAACAGGAAAGCGCATCTTTAACTTCAAATTCGATTTTAAAAGCCTGAACATCCAGCCCTAGTTTCAGCAGAAGAATTGAATAGCAATATTCGTTGAACAACCTTTAAATTAATATTCTCAATGCAATATGAAAAGCTACAGCGGTACTGCATTACAAAAAAGAGTAATCACTTGCCATTAAATAATAAAAAATATATTTTTACACTCTTACCGATCCAAGACATCTAATGTTCGACTTTTCCAAGATGGCGCGTCTCAGTTTGGGACCCAGATCTCCGCACGGTAAAATTCAATGTCGTCAAAATCCCTACTTGTCCCCAGAGAGAAGACTTTTGCTCCAAATTTTGAATTTTATCCGAAAGTCATCAATAAATCAGGGCACTATACCTTTTTACACACAGGCACAAAACCTGATCAATTTAAATCTTCCCTATAACACAAGTCTGTCTCATAATCTTTCTCTTGTTGTTCTAGAAAAACACACCCTGACTGAATCTGTCTGAATCATTAATTTTTGTAAGCAGAACGTTGTGACAAGAAAACCCTGGCAGATTAAGATCTTTCTGATCTTTGATCTTCATTTTGCAAGCGCGTTCTCCTGTTCCGATAGGATGATTTTCACCCGGCGAGGTAGAGAAGTCAGAGTTGGAAGATTCTGTCTCTAACCTATACCATGTCTCGATGTTTGTCACCATTTTGAAAAGCGCGGCCTTATTTGCGAACCATTGACCTCCAACCGCGGGCAGTCCACCTGAGACGCGGGGGAGGGTTGGTGGGCATGTTGTAGTTAATTTTTATTTTTCCAATGTTTTGGGGTATGGTAATAAATGCTAATGAAATTGAAACAAGGGAAATATAAAAATCAACTGAAATTAACTGCAACTGGCACATGGTTGAATTTACACGTTGTTAAATGTTAACTAGAACATCAAAGAACTGAATTTACAAGTATAAGAGGACTTTGCAATTTCCATAAGGTTGCTTAGAGTTAATCAAGTTGCCCCCAAAATCAAAAGTTGCGCCAAATAGCAAAAGCTGCCAAAAAGTTCCTGAGCAACTCCTTATCGCTGAGGCCAGAGGGGACCGTAAGGAGGTATTCAAATGCCTCGCCGATGCCCATACCCTCCCCCTCTCCGTCTAAACATTAAACTTGAACCTGTTTTGAACCCCAGCAACAATTATGATGCTTGTAACAATGTATCATTAGGAATATTATGAAGACAATACAGGCATCCGGGTGAGAAATTACAGTGTTTGTATGAGAATCTACTACGGATGTCCAATATTCCCGTAAAATGGCTGTTCTGAAAAAGATTTGAATTGTACAGGCTAAAGCTTCAGTCATACTAGATCATATTGAAAAAAATACTACTTTTTTTACGATTGCTTAGGTCAGTTTTCGACTCCATTTCAAAGCTGACCATCCAAATCAGTTTCTTGATTTCCACTAGGAAACACCGTAGAAATTCATGGCCAAAAGTGTTCGCCTTGGCCACTAACATAATAAATGACATGGATCGGAGTTTATGAGAAATTATTTTCGTGATCATTCTTATTATTAAGAAAGGAAAACAGTACTTTGCATACTTGAAATAGTAAGAGCCAGTAAAAGAAAAAAAATAAATAAATAAAATGTGATTGAGCGCCCCATGTATTATTATTATTATTATTATTATTATTATTATTATTATTATCATTTTTATTAGTAGTGGAGCCCCACAGCAAAGAATATTTGGTCATCTATCCATCCGAGAAATTTTGGTGATCACTTGACCGTACATCCGTCCGTCTAACCATCCGTACGCACCACAGGAATCACAGGGCAACCAGTGTGAAATCTCGCACTTTCTAGCTAAGAACCTGATATTGCAAATCCTGTTGTGGTCAATTGACAGCTGTCAAAACAAGGTATCCGCTGACCAGTATCACATGAGCCTATCGCGGGCCCAGGTGTCGACCCATCGAGGTTTCGTGTTTTTTTATAGGTTATCCGCTGACAATTTACCAGCTGATTACTCGTCAATTGATCGCAGGCTAAACTCCAAGTGGATTTCCTCGTAATGGTTACAAGGTTATTGTTTGAAGTAAATTATAACTTTGTTAGGAGCAGCGCCTTTTGCCTTGGCTAAATCTATATAATTATTTTTCGAAGGGACAAGTTTACAGTTCAGCACATTCTCTTTTATCAAAATGCTGTTTATCTGCCGCGACATGCTGTATCGTCTATGCATGCAATATGATCATGTCATAATGTTGTCAAAGAACCAATCTGCCCACTCCTCTGGCAGTCACTTGCACTTGATCAACTTAAATATTTGCAAATAGCTGTAAATTAATCAACCATGGAATAAAACCTTCGGGTCAACAAAAAATTGCGGTCAACGTTGGTAGTGTTGGCATGATCCACTAATGTTTTCTCCGATTTTAGCACTCCTCCATCCTACTTCAGGTTACTCTGAAATACACTTCTCCTTTGAAATAGACTCTGAGATCGCTGAGATACACGTGAGTGGGATTATTAATAATAAACTGGAAAAAAGTAATTTAATTAATGAGCATGCGCTTAACCGTGAACCTGTCTCTTTAAAGATCTTCAGTCAGCTCCTTTGGGAGTCACATTAAGGCCTGTTAGTGACTCTGTTTTCCAGTTTCATAGAGCTCTTGATCCCAAACTTCCTTTTGCATGTTTGGTCCTGATTATCGACTCGCTTGGTGGAGAAGTACTCGACCGATATGCAGTCTAAATACAGACTTTTTAATCGCAATTACATAAAGTGTTTCAGTAATCTTCGTAACAGCTGTTTTCTTGGAAAAGCCTGCTAATCGATAGAAACGATTCAAAATAGATCAACAACATAGTAATTATTGAATGATTCTTCAGTGATCACTTTCTTTGATCTGCACAGGATAAGATTCAGGTGGTCTCCCGAATTTTATTATTTATTCTTCATCAGATCAGTATTGAACATGAAAACACCGTCTAAGTTCTGAGTGTTTTGCCCATGTATTAATATCAATAATTGGGCCCCCCTGAAAAGTAGGATTTACCTCGAGAATTTATTCTATATGGGTAGCTTTTTTCTCTTAAATCGTCTAGTTTATAAAAAAGGTTTAAAAAAAGTTAACTACTCTAGGAAAGTTGATAATTAAGTTGTATGGGTCTTTAAACACGGACCTTACAGTCATAATATTTTCATGTCGCCGTAACGGAAACAGATTGTAAATAACAGAACGAAGTACCATGGAAACCCAAAAGTCCCTCTTGACACGTGGTCTTTGAACAACACGCAAATATATTCTGCTAAAATTCTCCAAACTAACACCACCTACTTCAAAATGGCCGGAGGTTGAGAGCGGACTTGTTTACAAATTAGGTTAAATAGATTGAAATACCTCTATGAAGGAACTTGTGGCTTGTGACTGGCTAAAAATGTCTTTTGATCTGCTTTTCTCGGCTAGCATACTTTTGGCTATGTCAAGCCGAACCTGCTTTGCTCAAACTGGTAAGTAAGTCATGTTAAATGTGTTGTATAACAAGTGACATTCTTCAGTCCTATCGGTCCATCCCCACCTTAACAATTGCAAAATCCGTTCCTTCGCCGGTACACAGGTGTGCAGTATGAACCACTGTAGGCATTTTGAATGCGACACCCACCATCGAGTTTGTTTTTTTAGAAAAAGTCTTTAGATCAGACCGCCGGTGGGGGCCAAATTTGAGCACCGCTTTTGAAAAGTAGCTCGCCTGTTTCTAGAGTGATGTTATCTTGCGGTGAGAATCAGGAAGGGGTTAAGGTGTTGTGGCATGGTACTCTCGTTAAATGTCCCTCATGTCTCCAGGACGTTTGAAGATTCGTTGAGTATAAAGTCGTATAATATACCAAATAATGGCTGTTACCAAAGTCTTTTAGGTCCAGTAAATATCGCTGGAGCAACGTTTTTTTTCTTTCAGCTCTTAATAAGAAACTTCATTGATTATCTGCAAAAATTCCCAGCTTGTGATTTATGTTAGAAAACATATGCATTAACAATAAATATGGATTATAATGAGTTCGATTTTGTCTGTTCAGGCTTTTACTTAGACACAATTTAACAAAACTGTCAAATTTTTACACAAGTTTTGAAATGCTAAACAGCATGGTACCAGGAGAAAGATCAGCTGACTGAGGGTTTTATTTTAATTGTCACTCGGCTTTATAAATTTTTGCCCATAGACTCAACAGTCAGAACCCGTTGTTTTACAGACTTCTTCATTAACTCTAGCATTGAAGGGATTAAGTGTTGATTGCGATTTTAAGCTGCTTAAGTGCTATCAGTGGCATGAAAAAGTTTCGTAACAATCCCGTTGAGATGTGTTTTTAATCATCTCACTTTAGTAGTCTTCTTTTCGTTTCAATTACAACTTCGATCCAGATAAATTGCCCTTATTGATCTCCAGACATTTCTAATTACAGAAACTCCCGATAATATATTAACATTGTAAATCACAATATTAATTTAATCACTCTCGAAAGACCAACTGAAAAAAGTGGCCTTGAGAATATTTTTTACATCCTTTATTCACGAGAACAGTGATGGAAATTCGACTCGCTTCTGAATCGTGAGCTAAGAAAACCAGCCATTATATTAAGATCAATTTTAAAAGTCCCTAAAAATCTACATTGTAACTAAATATTAGCAGCTACTGGTTAATCTGAGACTAAAAATAAACCTTGGTATTGCTTTTGTGGTTTAGTTTAGAATGTACGCAGACAAAAAATGTGTTATTTTCCAGCGTTATGATACCAGTATTTCCAAACTCGTCCTAAAACACGGTCGTCGATTCATAAAACAAGGACACCAGAATCGTTGTATCTTTTCCATGTTTTAAGATCTATTACGGGATCTCCAGGCATTATATAAAATTCAAGGCCTCAGTTTCTTTCAAACACTTAGGTTATTGCATGTTGTATATGTTTTCTGCGAACTTGAGTAGTCATTTTATACCCCCAAAAACATAGTACTTGCAGAGTTTGGACTCGAGAGTCAAATATTACGATGTTCAGGAATGCTACTATGTAAACAAAGCAACGATTCAAATAACTCACGCAATCATTGCTGAGATATTTTAGAATAATTTTCAGCGTGATTGCCAGGCGATTGTATTTTGAATGAAACGAAAAGGTTAAATAAGAGGATGAAATTAGCTAGTGGACACATTCACACACCAAGAAATTCAGACACCCAAAATCACTGCGTCTTTGCAATATCGCTTAGATTAGATATGTGCACTGTTAGCTTACTTCATTTATAACTTAGCTTGTGAGAACGAAAAAGTAAAAGAATACAAATCTGGGACATTTTTGTCCCTGATTACAATGGCAAGTCACTGGCTTTAAACAGTTAGGTCAAAATTACCCTGGAGCAAATGTACCTTTTTTAAAAGGCTTTATTGCACAGGGACTGATGGACCCCTTTTTTTTAACACCGCTAGCACAACACCAGAGTGCTATGTGCTCAAAACTGTATGTTCAGGTGGATTTAATTTGCTACTGATATATTGATGAATAAGTGCTTTCATACAAATATACGAATTGCTAGGCCTTATCGGACTTGCATCATTAGTTAACCTACAATAGAGAGAAGTCGTTACATCACGTTACCTTGGTTGCCATGGTTTCTGGATCTCAACAGACCGTAGTCCTGCAGATACGACAGAAAATAGCGAAAAGGTTGACATGTATGACTTTTCCTGCGCATGGTTACACTCAGGAACAAACCGGGAGCCCATACTTTTCTGCCATCGTTCGACAATGAAAATGACCGTCTCTGTCAAGAAAGATTGTTGTGATCCAGAAATTTTGCTACCATGGTAATCTGACGTCACAGGTCTCCTCTTTCTAGCCTTAGGTGTGTCGGATAGGGTCTATGCTGTCCAACAGTTCCTAAAATGTCGTTTCTTATCACTGTCTGCTGGAGAAATTAACATATAGTTATTCTGGCAATATAAAGGTTTTCAAATTGAAAGCTACCAATAACACAACAGAGTTATATACAATGTACCTCAAATATGTAAGTATTTCACCGCGGCGTAAAATGACGAAAGTTTCAGATCCGACCGGGGATTTAATATCTCGTGCGCAAATTTTTCATGGAGCAAGACTGCTAGGAAATTTATCCATGGCTATGGTAGATGGCATAAATTGTATTGGCAAGTGACAATGGAATTTAATTAAAATGCACATTTACACTTACCCTCTTTCTGGTGTGTTATTCTTTTTGCAATATACAAGATAAAGGGGGGTCAACTGGTTTGCTTAATTGGCTGATCTACTGCACTTTCTAGTGGCACCAGACTTGAGATTCTCATTCTGTGACCATAGCCAGGTAAGTTCCTTGTAAGGTGAAAAAATAACTACCTATTGCTACTTTTGGGAAAGGTTTAACAACCCTCTTCTGTGCGAAGCGCTGCTTATCAGAGGAAATATCATCAATCATTAATGTGTCTTCATAAGCAATGCTTCTCTTTCTACTTGTGTGATCTTAAATAACTGTTGTTACTGCCAATAAATAATGTATCTTATGACACTTTCTTTTCACGTATTACCAGATATAACATCGATCTCCTCTGTTTCATCTGACATTCCATATACGCCCTCTTCTACATCAAATATTGTTTTAATTTCAAGTGTGGCATGGGATATTTCATCAACATCAACTCCTTTGGTTATGCTGTCATCATCAAAACGTTCATCAGATACTGCACCCACGTCATCTTTTTCATCGGACATTATATCAAATTCAACTCCTCCAACGGATCTTACGTCATCATCAACTGCCGTACCGGATATCTTGTGGACTTCGCATGCGACATCGGATATCATGACAATATCAACCGTTGCACCAGATATTATGTGGACCTCGACTGCTTCATCGGATGCTATTGTCTCAACTTGGACTGCTGCACTAGATATCGACCCAACATCAACTGTCGCACCTGATATTATGTTGGCATTGTCTGCGACATCGGATATTGAGTCAACATCGACTGCCACGTTAGATATCGATCAAACATCAACTGTTGCACCAGATATTGTCTGGACATCAACTGCTACAGTGAGTATTGCGTCGACATCGACTGCTACGCTAAACATTGATTCATCATCAGCTGTTACACCTGATATTGTGTGGACATCGTCCTCGACATCTGATATGATGACATCATCAACTATTGCGCCGGACATTGAACTTACGTCAACTGTTGCATCGGGCATTGACTTAACGACAAGTTTTGCATTGCATATCGAGCAAACATCAACGGTTTCTCCAGATATTGAGCTAACATCAAAGGCTGCGTCAAACATTGTGCTAACATCAGCTGTTGCACTGAATAGTGAGTCGATATCTACCTTTACACCGGATGTTAGATCAACGACAACCGCTACAAGTGATATTGACCTTTCTTCAAGTGGCTCACCCTATATCGTGTCGTTATCCACTATTACAGTGGATATTGTGTCCAAATCTTCTGCTGCACCTGATATTGTGTCAACAACAATTGCTACACCAGATATTGTGTCACCGACAACTGTTACAGTGGATATGATATTCAAATCGACGGGTGCATCGGATATTGTGCCATCATCGACTGTAATGTCAGGTAGGTCACTAATATCGGGTACTTATTATTTGTTCAATATCTTTTGGCTTTTAATTATCTGCATGTAGAGAGTTCGATAAGGTCCAAAAATGCAAGTGAGAAACAGGTCATACAGGAAACCCGAATGCTACATTAGCTAATATTTCATAAAAAGTGTGCTCGTGATTCTTCATGAGGGATTTGAATTGGATCGAAGATGGTTTACCTTGCTTGTTTCAATTGATCAATCTTGTCTGGGGCGCGATAGTTTAGCCACCATTATTATTAACTATTATATTTCCGAACAGAGTTAATACTTAATAGTAACTAGAAACTTGAGGTGTATGTGGCGTCCTATGCACGACGTGCCAGACAAGAAACCTTTGAATTTGGCAAGGTAAACCGCCTTCTACCTGATTGAAATCCCTTCTAAAACGACTTATAAAGAGTCAGGAACACAGGTAAATAATAACGGAATATGATATTTAATATTCCATATGAAGAAGCAGACATATACTGAGCACAAAATCTTTGTTAGAATCCAAACCACACTAGGGACTTTTACCTGCTTATCATCAATTCTCAAATTTTGTGCTAAAATATTTTTGATAGGAAGTTTCATCCAGTTTTTCTTCCTTCTCTGGTTAGTGGGTTAAGTGCGAAACTCGTGGCTTGTTATAAATAACGCTATAGCGAACGTCATTGATGCATTTTGAGGGCCACTAGTTATTCACTTCAACTACTGTCCCGTGTTATCCTCGTTAAATAAAGTTGATTATTATTATTATTATTATTATTATTATTATTATTATCATTATTATTATTATTATTATTATGTACTTAAAGAGTGTTCTATAAAAACAACAAATATCCTGCTTACACCAACAACAAGTCATGTTTAATTAAACTAGGTTTTTAAAAGTGTAAAAAAAAACCAAAAAAAAAAACCAAGAACATCGGCGTTAAAACAGAATACAAATGAACTGCAACTCGTTACGTAACTGCACCAAATTTGCAATTGATAAAAGTACAGTAAGCAGATTCTACAAAGAAAACTAATTTAAAACGTGTTTAACTAAACAGCTTTGAAACATGTTTAAGCCTTGGTGCGAATTGGTCTACAAGAGATTCTTTTGGTTGCTCGTGTGGTGTTTATAAATGTCAAGTTCAGCAGATCGTTTTCGCGCTGGCTAAACGCTAACCCGCTAACGTTATGCCGATTTTTGATAAAACCTGGTAATTTGTTGAGCAAAAGAAATAGGTCAATTGTGGTATTTTTACAAAATTACAGAATGCACGAGATAATAAGACAGTATATATTAATCCATTTCTAACGACTCTAACCTCAACAGCAGTTCCTACGACGACAGAAACCCCGGATGTCACAACAGAACCTTACGATGCTACAACTGGACCGCCAGATACCACAACAGGACCTGCAGATACCACAACTAGACCTTCAGACACCACTACTCGACCTCCAAGTATTACAAATGGACTTCTAGGTAACATTACTGGACCTATAGATACCACAACTGGACTTCCAGACATCACCACTGGACCTACAACTACCACAACTACTACAACTGGACCTACAAAAGTCACAACTAGCTCTCAAGATAACACTACTCGACCTCAGGGTATTACGAGTGGACTTCCAGATATTACTACTGGACCTACAGATAACACAACTGGAATTCCAGATATCACTGCTGGACCGGCAGATACCACAACTGGACCTACAGATACCACAACTGGCCCTCCAAAAACCACCACTGGAGCCCCAGATTTTAGTATTGGACTCGTAGATACCAAAACGGGACCTCCCGTTACCACTACTCGACCTCCAGGTATTATGAGTGGACTTTCAGACATCACTACTGGACCTACAGATACCATAACTAGACCTCCAGAAGTGTCAACTGAACTCCCGAAGGCTAAAACTGGACGCCCTGGAAATGCAACTATAATTCAAGATACAACAACGGTATCTCCCCATACCACATCTGGACCTCCAGGTACCACAGAGAGACATCCGGACACTACAACGAGACATTCAGGTATCACGCTGCTATGAGAAGTGGCTTTAAGTGAGATACATATGCATTATTGACCAAGCGGAAGGTCAAGATGACTGGATATTGGCTAAGTTTTTTTTTGCGTTTTTATGGGCCGAGACGAAGTTGAGGTCCACAGAAATGCGAAAAAGAACGATACCAATATCCAGCCATCTTGACCGCGAATAATCTTGGTAAATAAAGGATTTATTATATGGCAAAAATAGAAATTTTACTTGCGGAACCAACGCTGTAACGCGGTGTCAGGTGGCCAAATAGAACACAGGAGTCATTTCATCTCGCGGATTTAGCCATAAAATATACATAACTCATCAGTGGCGTTATAGTGGATGTCATTGTAACATAATGGCAGATAATTTTATATTAAAACTATATTATACAGAGGCTTTGATAGTAGGCGTCTGAGTTTTCAGTTGCTTGCGTCGTGTTTATTATAATAAATGAATGTCAGGTTCAGCATAAACTTTTCTGTTGGCGAAACGTTTTGACGATCCAACTTTACTTTCATGTTTTATATGTTAGATCACCTGATGATATGTTCAGTGAAGACAAATGGCAGAAAAGTGGTATTTTGTAGCAATTTTAGAATTTAAAAGCCGACTAGATGATAAAATTCTTATGATACTTACCTCAACAGCGGTTCCTGCTACGATGGAAGCTACCACAACGACACCTCTCGATATCACAACTGGACCTAGAGATACTACACCTGAACCTCCAGATGTTACAACTGCACCCTCAGATACTCCCACTGGACAACTAGACATCACAACTGGACCCACAGATGCTGCAACTGCATCTCCAGATATCACAAATCCACCTCAATATAGCAAAACGGGTCCTCCGGACACCACAGCTGGGCCTCCGGGTATGACCACTGGACTTCCAGAAACCACACCTCGACCTCCAGGTATCAAAAATTCAACTACAGATTTCACAAATGGACCCCCGGTTATCACTACTGGACTTCCAGGTATCACGACTGGACCTCCAGGTGCTACGTCTGTATTTCCAGGTATCATGACCGGTTCTCAAGGTATCATAACTGAAGATATAAATACCACAAGGGGGCCTCCAGATACCACAACTGAACCTCCTGGTATTACAAACTCACCTCCAAATATCACTAATCGACGCCCGGGTATCACTACTGGACTTCCAGGTATCACCACTGAGCCCCCGGATACAACTGGACCTCCAGGTGTCATGACTGGACCTCCAGATGCTACATCTGTAATTCCAGGTATCATGACCGGACCTCAAGGTATCATAACTGAAGATATAAATACCACAACGGGGCCTTCAGATACCACAACCGAACCTCCAGATACCACAACTGAACCTCCTGGTATCACAAAGTCACCTCCAGATATCACTAATCGACCCCCAGTTATCCCTACTGGACTTCCAGGTATCACCACTGGACTCCCGGATACAACTGGACCTCCTGGTGTCACGACGGGACCTCCAGATACTACGTCTGGAATTCCAGATATCATGACGGGACCTCAAGGTATCATACCTGAACATACAGGCATCACAAGTGGACCTCCAGTTACCGCAACTGCACTTTCAGACATCACGACTGAGCCACCAGGTATTACGACCGGAGCTCCAGAGACCACATCTGGACCTCCGGATATCACGAGTGGACCTCCAGATACAACCACTGGTTCTCTAGATATCACAACTGGAATCTTAGATATCACGACTGAACATCAAGATACGACAACTGTACCCGTAGAAATCACAAAACCTACATCGACGACGCCAGAAATAAATCCATTGCCGACAACTGCATTACCATGTGATCGAATTAGGCGGGAACCAACACAGGAGGACATCAACAATTCATTTGTCGTGGTGACTCAAGGCCTCAGCATTCCACAGGTTTGATTTCTTAATTTAAAAAAAAAAATGTCAATAGAACTCCTTATAATTTAGTTGACACAGGGTATAACGTGCCGTTGGTGATGATGAAGGAAGTGTTGATGACGGTGATATACATTTGTCAAAAAACGCATTTTCCTTTTTCTGTTTTAGTGGTGTTTCAGTGAGGATCTATTTCGGCAGCGACTTGCTGAGTATGTTGCTGAATTCTGCATTAATTCTGGATCTTGCCCGATTATGTGAGTTAATGAAAGAGTTTATTGCCTTGAATTTTCCCGCTCTACTAAACTTTAATCCATATATTCGCGTTAACTTGCTTCCAATTTGTCGGCTACTGTTTTATTCTATACAGTCGCACCCCGCTTACACACACGCCCTTCATACGGACATCTCTGTTATTATGGACAGTTTTTTTTCTCCCTGGAAAAGGCCCTTGCATTTTCTCTAGCTTTAAGCCGCTTGGGACCGACATCTGTTAATGCGGACAACGGACTCTTTTTATAGCGTCCAATCAAAAGATTATCACAGAAAGTAATACTCGCTAATGCGTACATTTCATTGCCAACTGACGCTGTACCGAACATTTCCTTGTTCTAGTGATAGGTTAAAAACAAAACAGGTTGACAATATGCCGGTGTTCTCTGCACTTCAGTACACCAGACAAAATAAATTATATACGTCAATTTCACAATATTTTGGCATCTAACGAGTTATGCTAAACTAATTATGAACTAATTTTTTTAAGTAATGTATAAATGAGCGACGTTTGAGTGTTTCCGTGGATATAGGTCAGAGGAATGGGGCTTTGTGGAGACTAGAAATGTTTCTAATAAGATACTTGTGTCCTGTAATTATTTCCTTAGTATGTTGTTCAAATATAAGGGGTATTTGTTGTTATGAAATTTTACAGACAATCCTAATCCTTTGCACCACAAATCATTTTAAAACTTAATACTGACAAGCAAGAAACAGCATGATTGACTACATAAGGCTCGCCGAAACTTAACTGTCCAGCAGATACTTAAATCTTATATTTTGTTTTTCTTCCAAAGCCCTCCCCCAGATCCTAAAATTGTACAAATAGCGCCAGGGTTTCCAGTCCAAAACACTCCTCTTAAAGTCAGACTCTATATTAACTTGGATGCTGGCGTGAACTCGTCTGCTGGCATGACAACACTAGCCCTGAGCAAGGTGGAGACGTTTTTGGACGCTTTTGTACAAAACGCGAGTGCGACGCTGGGTGTACAAGTTTCAGGTAAAGAGACAAGTTTGACTATATATTGTCTGAGAATCACTTTTCCCCGTAAATGACCCTGGCGACTTAAAAAAGAGAACTCCATGTCCAGGAATCGAAACTATGGCCCTCATCTACAGGGGAGACGTAAGAGTCGTAATACCTCTGATGACACTGCTCAGTAGAATTTGATGCGAGCCCTGTCTGTGGAACCTGTGTTACCATGCGGGTTTTTTGAGGGGGAAATTTCTTTCCTCCATTCCCTCACCTCAAGTGAAGGCGATAGTGGTTGTTTAATTTGAAAAGTAGTGTAAGATTTTGGCTTGCGTGCAGCCTTTCCAAATAGAGCAAACTTACCATAAAATTATATAATTTCAAAAGCCAAAACGTTGTTGAAAAATGGGCAATGTTGAAAATTCTGTATACTGCTTATAGAGATTATCGGGCACCACTTCAGGGACAATTACCATAGCTTTGCCAGCTACCCATGCCAAGTTCGTGATCTCGCTCGATCCTTCCACTTAGTGAATTACTTATGAGTTGGAAAGGCATCATATTGTTAGCAGGGTTTTGAACTATGTGTAATTCCCTTGATAGTTGATGGAGGATTCACAGAATGGAGTCAGTATGGACAGTGCAGCTCCTCGTGTGGGCCTGGCGCCCAAGTTAGGATTCGTACCTGTACTAATCCCCCTCCGGTTAACAATGGTTCAGACTGTCGGGGACCAAGGAACGAAACACAGAATTGTACTTCAGGATCATGCCCAGGTAAAATTTTATTCCTCATCAGTCTAGTTCTGTGGGAAGCAAGCTATAGATATGGAGATTAATTGAATTGCGATTTCAAGTATGTTGTGACATGTTTGCTTAGTTTCAAATATTTTGCAACTTTGAGTGGCAGCATTTGTATTAACAGTGATAACTTCTGCAGTATCTTTTAAAATCATTAAACCTTTTCACATAAACGATAAGATGCAAAAGACTTACCTATGACTTACTTACGTATGACTTACCTTAGCGGAAACTGTCGAAGCCTGCCAATCGATTGACAGGGTTTCTAGCGAGCCATCAAAATTATGCTAATACTTAGTCTATTGAAAGGCCGAGGAATTTTCAGGAAACAAAATACAACACCAACAAGTATTTAATCGGAAGTCTGGTATAGTTATAAGATAAACCTAAAAGAAGTTACCCACGTTACTCGATCGACTTACAAAACACGAGCTATCGCTAAATCCTCGTGCGTATTATGGCTAGTGAATCCTGTGGCTGCATTACTCTCCTGTCATGACGCCCTCGTTTTCAGTGAGGCCACCCCATACAATCGAGCTTCATCACTCGTCACGAGCCACACTGCTTCGATTAAACAATGTAATATGGATTAGTTGAATGAATTGCCTTTGAGAGAGTGTATTGAGATCATGAGGACTTGGCAAAAGGACAACCAAAGAACTGGAGGGATTTAATAAATCTATTGTTGTTGTGGGAATAACGGAGAGTGGTCGATCATCTACTACCACTTCAATAGTAGTTGTCTTGAGATGAGAATCCCGCCCCTAGACTATCTGTATCATTTATTGCAGATCGATGCCTTGGCAAAAGGAACTATGCGGGCTTGTTCATTTTTAAGGCTTAAAAGACAGTTAAGCTGCGCACGCTGATCACACTATATTATGACCCACTCACATCATCCTTAATAAGTTTCACGCGTTGTTGTCAACTGCTTATACCATCAATCGAAAAATATGGTTGCTAAACCATCGTTTATCTGATGTCTCTGAGGAATTCTTAACATGCTTAAGATCGCGGCGAAACCGCCACCAACATGAGTAAGATTCGTGATACTCAACTAAATCATTAGCAACCTCGGTGGACCTTTAAGTCCTACTCCACCGTAAGTCGACACACGCAATCGCCTGATGAAGACCTGCAGTACCGACTACGCGGTCGAGACGTTGCGATCATTAACTACGTGACTGTAAGTATAATTATGTCGCGGGACAAACGATAGGCGACCCCTTTAAACACATACGACGATGAATAATAATTTTCATGACGGTTTTCTTTTTTATTGGAATGTGGTCTAAAATACGGTGTACTAATTTGAATGATGTTTCTGCTGCTCGCCAAATGTTTTGGTGTAAATATAACTGAAAGTGAAACAAGTGCTATGTGTTAGCAACTGAACTGAAACCTGTAATACCAAGGCACTTGACTTAATCATTTGAAAAACAGAGATATTTTTTAAAAAGATGGAATATTATAGATCACCCTTGAAAGAGAGTCAAATTGTCATGTCGGTTCCCTAATACAAAGGGCAAGTATGCCGAGGCTTCTGTATTCATAATTTTCGTCTTTCTTAGTTCCTTGATTTGGTAATACGTGCGAGAACTAGAAGAGTCAGTCGCTTCTTAAAATAGCTAGGTCAGCAGTGTTAGGTAATTAAGATTAATATTTAATTACTATTCAGTCATAGAATCGACTGAAATATTGAAATTACACGTAAAAAGTGGGAAGCTGGCCAGACCATTAAACTATGTATAGGTGGCATAAGAGTAAACTTTAAAAAATCGGGCCTACAGAGTTTATCTCTATATGTATGAAAGTGTGGCGATTAATTATGCTCGATGATCTTTTTTGTCCGTTATGTACTTTACCTTATGAATGCAAGAATAAAGTATTGTTTTCCAAAGCCAGTCTGCGAAACATACGGCAAAAACTTGCTAGTTTAAGCTCAATAGTAGGAACGCATGTTGCTAGGACATAACAAGACGGTTTTCATTTACAAAGAAAGGACTATAGGGCTATGATGAATTGTGTATCGATGAAATGTCGAGATAAAGAAGAAACATTGTTCAGGAATAAAAAGGTTGCTACGATTACTAAGTAAAACAATATTTAAGCTCTCAAATTTGTAGAATCTGACACTGCTCTCCTGAAACATCTTTTTAATAGGACAATTGAAATTTTAAATTTAAGCTACTCATTAGCGATAGTATCGTAAAAGAGAGCCTTAAAAATGGCCGGGCGAATAAAGATTTTCAACGGCTTTGTATTGTTTCAGCTGTTTTGCTCGTACAAGCAGCTGATATTTGCCCATCATAAGTAACTGACACTGGAAAAACTGGACTTTTTACAGAGATAATAAAATTATAGACTTTTTATATGAGATCAAATCTTCTCCTCTTTCTCACAGGGAAAACAAAATGTTTTTAAAATCATTTTTGCGGTATAAGGGACCTTCTTTTGCCGTGCATAGTGCGTTTAATTGTTTACGACGCCACTTTGGAACACACACCGTGAATCCTGAAGAGCCCTAAAGTGTTTATAAGATCAGAAACTTAAAGCAACTAAGAAGATATTGAAACAGTCACAACTAACGTTCGTACAGGGCACGTGTTTCGGATACTTACAGGGTAAAAAGGTTTACATGGAATCACGTTAGTTACACGATAGTGAAACTTTTTTCCAAAAAGTACTTATATACAATGCACGATTTCGATCGTCGTTTTAAACAAGTTTTTATGTTTTCCCTTGTAATGCAGACGAAAAGAGAGCAAACAACAAACACTTAGCATTGTAACACAGCCTGTTCATCCCTGCTACCATAACAAAATGGCTAACAATGGGTGTTAACTATTTACATTTTCTATTGACATTTCTAATAGAGTGTTTTCACTCACGTGGCTTGCATCTATGCAAATTTAAATGGAACAAAAGAAACCGTTTGCATAAGAAAAGAGTACAACTCCCACAGGAGGATTGGTTTGGGACACCAATATGGCCGCCGTTTCATTGTTTTGGGACACCACGTGACACTGTATATGCCACTCATATAATACCCTTGTGCTATAGACTGCAGCTAAATTGCTGATGACACCAATAAGTCCCCACATGTAAAGTTGACCAAAACAGTCTTGGATCCTGGATTTCACGCGTAGAATTCCGGATTCCAGATACTTTATTCCGGTCTTTGTTAGTGGAACTTGGATTTTGGATTGCAAGTTTAAGTGGGATTTTCGGATTCCTTAAGCTGTATTCCGGATTCCAAAGCCCAAGATTCCGGATTACACATTTCCCGGATTCTGTATTCCACAAACAAAAGTCTCCCGGATTCTGGAATTCTGAATCGCTTACATGGAGCGAAATAAGAGTTCTAGAAAACTGCCTACTCGATCTGAAGCGTCTCGAACGGAATTGCACAAACTTTTGACTGTTCCAACAGGAATGTTGGACTTGGCCCCCTCGCGCGCAAAGGCTATAATTAAACTTGGAGTCCACTATAGCAAGTTTTAGGGCCTGATGTACATAATTCGGGTTTTTCTAATTTGCCGCTTTGCCCGGATCTCGGCTCCTTAGTTAAATGCAACGAAAATATACTTTATGATTAGTACATAACAAGCGAGCCAGCCCGGCTATTGAAAAAGCGACTCAGCCCACCAGACGGGGCCAGCACGGATCGTTAATTTAACCATTCCCTTGTAATTGCAGAAAAATTAGTAAGCATCATATTGTGACAAAATCGTCGCCTCGAGAAAGAACTAGCTTCGATAAAGGGAAGCAATTTCCATAGTTCAAGAAAACACGACCCAAACAAAAATAAACAATTATGTAAACTTTCAAAGAGCAACATTCTGGATATTGCCTGATCATGAAAACGTGTTTTCCTGCACTCGAAAATTTAAAAAAGAACTTCTCTAGTTTATCAGCACATGCCGAATTTAATGATTTTTGGTCTAAAACCTGAACAAAATCTTGTTCATTGGGAACATTCAGCTTACGTTGGACTGCAAACGTCTTGTGTGTTTCGCTCACTGAAATTTACTAACTAAAGATTGATCTTTTGTTTTTGTTTCAACTCTAATGAATGCATTCTCTAGTAGGGATTACGTTTGATCGAGTAGTTTTATATTTAAAGATTTCACTGCTTAAGTACTGGCTGGTACAATATCAAAAATTTTCTAAGTAGCAATTTTTTCATTTGAACACAAGGCAGTGCTACCCAAATGATAATATTTTAACCAGTAAGCTTAATTTAATAGAGCTATTAGAAAATTATAGCGTCATCCCCGGGCTCTTTTCTGACCTCCGTGAGAAAGTCAATACCAGTGGTTTTGCAACAGATCGAAATTAGTGGGAAATTTCGACCTAACTTATTTACATAATATAAACTGCGGTTGGAAATGACGGCGCCTCTAGATTTATCAATCCTTACTATCTGTGCAATAATTATTCCATTAAAGGCGTTCTATCAATCATCTTAGTTATCTTTATAATCGAGGGAAGTGCAATGATTTGTAGCCTATGATCGTCCTGTCAGTGCTCTTATAGTATACGTTTAAGTAGGCAGTTGCGACCAAAGAGAAATCCCGATGAACCAATTATTTTAATCGACATTTCATTATTTGATGCTGTCTCTAACGAATGCGTACCAATATTCTACAGCTCCTTTATCACCTCAATATGCGCTACAACCTACATGTAGCGATGTGTCAATGCCATATCGCACGATTTATAAAGAGACATTTAGTCTCCACTAGCAGGTATCCATAATTTAGAGCATGGAAGCCGTCCAACTATCTAGCAAGCCTTGCTCCGATTATCAAACTAATAAATACACATTGTCAGTTTAACAGCAGTCAGGAGAGAAAAAAACAAAGGAAAAAGTACAAAGGAAATGGTTAAAATATGTAAACAACAAGATCAAAACTCAGTGCTACTGTGCTAATATAGCTACCTTTGAACAAAATAATTTGCCATAAAAGAGTCAATACTCTCGACTGCTATAGTAACAACCTTAAACAGTATATTAGTCCAACTTTTCTCTTCTCATGAATGGGGAAAAAGTGATTCATTACAAGCTCGAGATGAAATTATACACCTGAAATTCCGTGCTTACAGGACATACTTCAGTTCCTGGTTCTCCTGGACTTACGATTTTTGCTTGCTAGTTATAACTAGTAACTGCAACATGAAATGATATTCTATTTTTGAAAGTCAAGGACGCTTTTTTAGACTATTCAACATGTTGTTTTTATCGCTGCTACTTCTATCCTTGACGAGCATGAAATCTGCAGGTAAGTGATAATGTCAATTTCCTTTGTGTTTGTGTGTCTTCAATTGACTTTAGTGTTAAGACGGAAGGAAAGTCAACGGGAAAAAAAATTAGATATCATTGTCATAAATTAGGCTTTTGTACATTATGCTTTTGTTTCTGTAATCTTTGTTTTTCGGAGGTATTAGGGTAACTCTTTTTAAATTTAACTTTAAGTGTTTATTTTCTCTTAATTTTTTTATTTCAGTTTTCTCCGAAAAAAAAAATATTCCTTAAAATTCCGGTTTAGTGCTCGAATTTTGCTTCATGCTTTGCCTCACGATAACCCTCGACAAAAAGCTTGCATAATGTACAAAAGCCTCCATAAAATCTTTGGTTTTTGTCGTATTGTTTCACTTAATAACTGCTGCCTTTGAAGCGACAGCACAGAAAAAAAAAATGAGAAACATAAACTTCGTGGTGAGTGGTAGCCGATCTATCAAAAATTTCATACGGTTTGTCGAGTTTAAATTCGTAAAAGCGAGCCACTCTGTATGGCAAGAAAGAAATTCTACTTGCTTGTTATTCTAAATAAATAGTTAACCAAGAAGAATTGAAAATAGATGTGTTTTTCCTATTTCTCTTAAGAGTCTGGCTATACCAATAAAAAAGTAGTTAATTATATACCAAAAAGTGTTCAATCTTCAGTAAACAACTCTTAAAAACACGCATAATAATCACGTGCATGTTTTTGAAAAGCATATCAATGCATACCTCAAAGCTCGAATATTGAAAAGGTTTTACATAATCAGCTCCCGCATTTAACTGTTAAGTTCATTGGAAATAAAGTAGAAACAGGTATAGTAGTGTGACAATCTGCCGAGGCTTCGTTTAACTTAATGCTGATGATTGATATGATATATTTGTACCCAATTATATTTTTAGACAAAGTTAATCGTGCGGCGGGGAACAACCTTCCTCCGCGCGTCGTTTGCTATATTAAGCTGCGGTGGGATGACAATGTTTTGCCGCATTTTATCTAAGTTACTTAAGCGCCAACTAAATACTACATTTCTGGCCCACAATTTGTAATGTAGACAGGATGTGAGTCTAACTGGCGAAATAAATAAAATCTAATAAACGACTTTTGTTAACGTAAGAGCTGTTTTCAAAATCCAGAAAGTAATGAATTACTTCAGTAGCTTCAGATAGCCTGATTTATGTAATGACACACGATTTGCGGCTTCATTTAATAATTGTTTTTCAAATTAACTCAATATTCGTCAGCTTTTAATTTTGTTCTAAGAGACATGAGCCTAGAACCTCCGCCAAGCTGTGGCACATCACATTAATAAATTCTATTAAAAAGTCCCCATTTTTATAACTCAAGTACTGTTTTTCAAAACCACGAAGTGTGTTTTATCTAGCTTGAAAACACGATGTGTGGCGTTGCAATATCACGAACTGCGAGTTTATTAAATTGTTTTAGAGAACTTTGAATTCAGTATTTCTTGTTAACGACTGGTATACCTCAGTAGTTTCTTTTTTCTTTGGGTGAAATGCAGGATGATTGGAGAGACTTTATTTTGGCACTACGTGGCAAAAGCCCCCGATTGATTGATTGTGCAGCACATAAAAATGGATGAAAGTAGCAACAACAATTTATATTCATGACACGGAACTTAACGTTGCTGCAAAACTATGTGCAGTGTTAAACACACATTAATTTTTATGCAGGCAAATTTTGCAAGCGCAGCTTATGTATTGTTCTTCAGTGCTATGTATTATTCGCAAGGCCGGGCCAAATTTTACTTTAAAAAAATATACGTTTTCAAAACTGATTTATATTAGAAACTTACCACTCGAAAACATAAAGCTCAACCCGTTTGTAATGTTGTGTGTGTGTTTTACTTTGACAAACCAGAAGGCCAAGCTTCACTGACGTTTTTTGAACAAGATTGTCTGGACACGCACAATAGCTATCGACAGCGGCATGGAACAAGTGCCTTGCTCTGGGACGAGGCAATTGCTTCTGGAGCACGAAATTGGTCTCAGTTTCTTCTGCAGAATCAAAGTCTGCTACACGACACAACCCACTCTTTCGGAGAAAATCTTGGTTTTCTAGCCATTATTCCAGCCCAAAACATCTGCAACAGTGCCGCTGAAACGTCCTGTGTCCGTTGCAGCCAGATTGTAGATCAATGGTACAACGAATCTTCTAATTATAATTTTAATGACGGGACGCCCATCGATCCTAGCTTGCCGTATCTTCATTTCACCCAAGTAGTATGGCGAAGTTCGTCAAAGCTTGGCATGGGGGTGGCTTCAGGAGGAAATAGTCACTATTTTGTGGCTCGTTATGACCCAGGAGGAAATGTGGGTGGCAGATTTGTAAGAGAAGTTCCACGAGTGCAGCCAACAGGTTTGTAAACGGCATATTTTTGGTGCTTTGAAGATATAGACATTGTTTGGCATGGACGGAACTTTGATTTGATTTGGCAGTAAAATTTCATCATATTGCATTGCATAACATGTTAATCAAATATCATCAATGCTTTGAAACTCGGTTGAAATGCATGCATCTAAGGATACCTTACCAGATTTTAATTGTTTGCCCACGAATATATATAGCTGTTGTTCATGTTTTGTTGTTGATAATTATAACAACGAAAATTGTAGTAGATAATGAACTTGTTATTTCCACAAGTTTAATGTCGAAATGATCTTTTCCTCTCTCTATTTGAATTCGTTATCTAAAATAAAGGAAAGAGTGTAGTAGACCTTAACGCTGTAGTATTTTGAATAAACGAATGCAAACTGCAGATTATATCCTAATAATGGAAATTTTTATGCTAACCCATCCCGTAAGAGCAGCATTGCAATTGAATTAGTTTAACTGAGCGCTTTCAAATCTAAGAGAACCCGAACACGTACGTTGTCTGCCTCTATGGCATCTGATCTATGGTGGTGGTACTTAGTCAGTCAAAAGTGTTTAATCCGAAAGTGTATCGAAAGTAAGAAAAAATACAACATTGCTTACTCCTGAAAGCTAAACTGATGCGTAAGGAACGAAGTTAAAAAATAGTGTTTATGCATGACGAATTTTGTCACATTTGTTTTATTTTCATTTTGCGGAAACTACAACAGATCCACCACCAACACCACCAGATACAACAACAAGCCCACCGGACACCACAACAGGACCTCCTGAAGTAACAACAAACCCGCCCGAGATCACAACATCACCCGTAGATACTACAACCAGCCCACCGGACACTACAACAGGACCTCCGGAGACTACAACAGCACCCCCGGATACTACAACTACCTTACCGGACATAACAACAGGTCCCCCGGTAACTACACCAAGCCCATCAGAGACAACAACAAGCCCACCGGAATTAACAACAGCTTCCCCCGATACCTCAACAGTACCCCCAGATATTACGACATCACCTCCAGGAGTCACAACTGGTCCTTGCAATCGAACACGACGAAGACCATTACCAGAGGATGAAAGTAATTCGATTAGCATGGAAATTGTAGGCTTCAACATTCCACAGGTTTGTTTTTCCTTTAATTGTCACCACTTTTGCAGACTTTCTTACTCCGTGTTGACTTTCAAGCTCGACAAAGAAATCGGCTGGTCGTAATTTAATTGTAACGATCAAATAACTGCTTACAAAAGCAATCTGTCAACATGGGGCAAAGTACCTCGTCGAACAGCACTAGATTCTCGCGTTAACCAGAAACTTCGATACTCCATAGCACAGATCAATTTCCATGCATGATACCACGAGCCTAGTATACGATACCCTATTTAACCCCCACTTCACTGTGGGACAAACCTACCTACTGCTCTTACATATTAGGAAGTGCCTCCCGGCCTTTCTCAACCTCGTTCCCTGGTTCTCTCTCCTACCCAAGAGAACACTGGGAACGAGGTTGGGCCCTTCTGCCTTCATAAATGAAATACGGAATAGACAACACGCCCTGTTAAAAAGCAACATTTACAATTATTACCGTGTAATCGCAAATGTCGTGTTTTCCCCTCTCTTTGCCTTTCCCTTCAATGCCAAACTAACTTCACAGCGTTGTTCTTTGTATTATATTTTTTAGTGGTGCCAAAACGAAGATCAGTTTAAGAAATCTTTTTCTGCATTTGTAGATGATTACTGCCGTAGAAGAAGCGGAGCTTGCGGGGTTCCGTAAGTTTCAAGTAACTTATAATCGGCATTGCATTTTATGTGTAATGAACCATTTTGTCCCGGGAGACTAAAAGTAGCTTTGTTTTACCTGTCTAGCCTCGCGCCCAAGTTTTTCACTGCGAAGTCGAGGGTGGTAAAACAAAGGTTTTTTCAATCTCTCGGGACAATATGGCCGCCTTGTGAATAAAGGCACATAGACTGGAAGAGCGCCTTAAAATTAGTTAACTTGCCAAGTTTGAAAGTGATACGCTCCGCAAAGTTGGAAATTTTGCAAACGTTTGTATGGTGAAGGACAAGTCCCAACCATACAAACGTCCTTAAATTTTGGCCACTTTGAGTAGCTGTATCTTTGTTAGTCTCCAACAAATCACTTTCAAACTTGGCAAATTTTACTAATTTAAAGAAGCGCTTTCCAGTGGAGTCCAATGATTTTCCCTAACTTATCCATGTGAAAAGTTGAAGAAAAATCCGCGGAAGGGTCTATTACGCTTGAATGTCGTGTAATATGTTCTTATGGCACCTTCAGCCCCATTTACACTAAAGAAAAAAGGACCCAATAAAAAAAGAACCCTTAAAAAAAGTTGGTACGGACCAGATATTTTTGCCGTGTAAACCTTCCGTACCATGCTTTCATGAAATGGATCCGGACTTGCCTTTTTCTGGTTGACTATGGCCCCAAAACCGAAAAAAACGAGTCTGGACCCCTTTTGCTGCCCGAAAGCGCCTTGTAAACGCATCTTCATTCAGTACCATCTTCTTCATGTAAGCCTGCCGTGCTTTTCGGTGGTTTCGTGCGTGCGTACTATTGCACTTTTCAATCATGAGCCTAACCTGATTGTTACCCGAGTAAACGATTAAAAAAAAATTGGTCGCGGTTTTTCTGTAGTGTACATGGGACTTCCACTGTCAGTAAAATAATTTCCTTTTTTATCTATTGAACAAAACAAATTACTACACGATAGCAAAGTACTTGTATATTTTTGTCAGACAAAACTCATCAAAGAGTAAAACATTGACTCATGATTGTGGTAAATTAGGAATAACAGCCAGGCCCTTGAAGTAAACCCGTAAATAAAACTTAAAACCGCAAAAACACTGAATAATTCTTATTTTATGCCAATAGTGCTATAAAAACACTGAACCACTAAAGAATTCAAATTTTTATGCTGACGTCAGTATTATAAAAATACAAAAAATTGCATTGAACCTGTTCTTACTCTATTATTCATTCTGTTATTATTGTTATTACTTTTAGACAAGTTTTGAATGCATCTGAGGTTTTCTTACAACCTGGTTATCCAATGGCAATGAGTCCCATACGGATAAAGGTTTATGTTCGTCTGCCAGCTGCAGGCGATACATCTGTTTCACTAGAGAGGGGGCTCTTAACAAATGTTTTGCAACCTCTTGTGCAAAATATAACAAATACCTTTGAAGTGCAGATTTCAGGTACGCACGCCAGGTAATCTAGCCTGTGCCAGGTTGTCAGATAGTAGGGACGTCGCGAAATTAGGACGCGCGTGATCTGGGGAAGGGGCGGTACCCACTGCGGTCAAACTTAATAAGGTGTTTTTTTGTTTATTTGGCGGGATTTCATGTACCAGAAAGCGGAAGCATGGCCAAAAATCTTTTCATTTTTGACTTTTGATTAATTAAGTATCTTTTCATTTTCGTGAAGCGGAGGTGGCGCCTCTCTCCGCGGCCCCCGCGCTTTTCTCGCATCAGTTTTCATCATCTCTGCACGTTATGAGGGAGCTTAAGCAACGACAACGGCAACGAGAACGGCAAGTAAGCAATAGGTTTAGTAAAACAACAACTCTGCACGTGCAGCACGCTTTTTTTGTACATTTCTTTGCCTTCATTGCACGACTACTACGTGAGACTTCTTAGTTTTATGTTTTATGGAGGATGTGAACACAAGACAATTTTCTTTTTCTTTTTCTGACCTTAGATAGATTTATAATTAGAATTAGAATTAACTCTAGAAAACTTCCCCAACATTTGAAACAGCCCGAATTCTCTTAAAGTGACGTTTTCGCTACCGTTGCCGTCGTGTCTTAGTGTGGAATTCCATTGTGGCGTAACTTTTACGTACGTGTACGCGCACGCAAGTCGATCGAGGTTCAACTTTTACGTTAAGTAATGCCACATTTCATTCATTGCCTCTATTTTATTTGCGGATGTAATTTTTACACATGTGGGCACATAAAAATTACGCGACATTGTAAATCCACCCTGAAGGCAAGAGCCCGCAACAGGCTAGTATGCAGTAGACAGTGTTGATATCAGCAGAAAAATATCACATCACATGTTTTACATATGAAATTTGCATAGCGCATTAAGTCATACTTCCATATATAAGGACGTTAAAACTACAAACTTCTTCATACACATTAAAATGGTGTCCGTGTTATGAACCGAGTGACACATTTTGCGAAAACATTGCCACATATAACATTAAGTTTGGTATCTTTAAACCTGTAAAACAGTCTATGTAGAGATATTTATCCATATTGATGAGTGTCCGCAACTAACAGGTTCTACAAATTCAGCGGATCTCGTGTCCTCATGTCCAAGGGCGACAATTCGCTGCATTCCTTGCAGCGTCTCATGCGCCGAGTTTCATGAGAGTGATACAAATTGACCGCACATTTCTGACAAAACATTGTAACTTTTGTTATAAGCCACACCTGTCAGGGCTACAAAAAATGATGCAAAAAGTGTGAGTTCCGAACCAAATTAAATTTTAATTGAATATTCCATCCTCTCTTTACTTAACAGTTGATGGCAACTTTACAGAGTGGGGAGTCTGGGGACAATGCAGCTCCTCGTGTGGGCCTGGTACGCAAGTTAGAACCCGTACCTGTACCAGTCCCCCTCCAATCAACAATGGCTCAGACTGCATGGGACTTAAGTTCCAAACACAGCCCTGCAATGATTTTCCTTGCCCAAGTAATTACTTTTCATTTATCAATTTTAAGCATATAATTTGTGTTGGTTTGTGAAATTTTGTGGTGGCGAATCAAACGAATAGGATGACTACATAATCGAGTAGAAGGGGAAATGAAAAGTTGAACGTTAACAATGTAAACGTGGTTAATAACAAATGACTGACTCTGGGATCACGGAGGCATTTTATGAGGTTTTAACTGCACGCGTAAGGTACTGGACATACCGCGGAGATCCTACGTTACTGTGGGTCAGTGGTTAATTTGGTATTGATTTAGCATTCCCTTTGTTTCTTAATTACAATTTTTCACAAAGAAATTTCTGGCTGAACATTGGGGCTTACCTCTAAACATGCCTTTGCCTTCAACACACCAACTCATACTCACTCTTTTCCTAGTAATAGATTTGAGTTACTTATTGGGGCTGTTTAAGCTACAGTTGTAAATGCTAAAATCCGGTCAATGTTTTGTTTATAAGAAAAGTTCAATAAGCTGCCTTAGCTAGTCTGCCATCACTCCTCACAAAAATAAGAAAGAACTCAGTTAGATAATATTATTAAGAAACGGAAGTCACGTTGCATCGGTGTTCGATCACTAAAACAGGATGGCCCAAGTACAAACTTGGCGGATTTGTGTTGCGTGCTCTCAGAATTGAAACTTTCTCCTAGATCACAACTAAAAGACAGAAATCGGGTAAAAATTAAACACTATTGCCAAATAAAAGTATTTTGACGTAAGTTATAAAACGAAGAGGTACATTTATTGACATATTTTCCTTTAAGCTGCCGTACCAACAACAAATGCATCCTCAATAGGAGTACCAACCACAGGACCACCGACCACAGATTCTCCAACAACAGGACCACCTGCTACAGGTCCTCCAACCACAGGACCACCAACAACAGGAATACCAACCACCTCCCAACCTTGTGTTTTTCCAACTCGAAGACCTGTTTCACAAGAGGAAGTTAACAACGCGATTTCTATTATCATTCGTAATATAAATTTGCAGCAGGTGGGAACCTTTTTAATCCTTTATTCGTGGTGAATTAGATGTACTCCTAAGAGAAATATCAGTTGGCATTGAGGTTAAAGGAAACGGATTTTTCCTGTGGTGAACGAATATCCTGCTAAACCATAAAAAATAAGGTTGCAAAAAGGAAAATAGATGGAGGCGTTCTCTCTTCTCTTCTGACCATTTAGCTTCTCACTGTAGCTTAGGAGCAAGGATGGGCTTTGTTGCGCGAGGCAGATCACATCTTTTTTTACAAAACGGAGCATCGATGGAGAGAGGGGAGTAAATTCAGCGACCATCGACGTCACGTTCATCAGTTAAATTCCTGTTGCGAGTTAACGACGTAAAATATGTTTTGTTTACCTGTTACCTATTTTTAAAGCTTCCTCTGAGGCAATTTTCCCTAGTTATTCAGACTTCAAGTCTTTTGCTCACACAGTAAGAACTCCGTTCAATAAACTAGAATAATTAGCTAAGATTACCTGTACCTTCTTTGAAATTATTCAGCCTTTAGTCTTCTCCGTGAACAATGGCCCGCTTTTTAATAGCAGGCGATTTCTGACGGAACAGTTGCTATCTTAGAAATTTTTGAGATTTATATGTCATTTTCCAAATCTTTGAAAGACTGGATCTTGATCAGTACTGACTGTAAAAATTGTCTTCCAATTTCAGTGGTGTGTAAGAGAGGGCGCATTTAAACAGGAACTTGTTCCCTTTGTCATTGACGTTTGCAGCAGAAGTGCCTCACAGTGTGGGAACATGTAAGTACACGAAGCAGGAAATTAAAAACAAATCTTTATCAAAAGAACAACTTGATTTTAGTTTTCATCATTTTTTTCACATGAAGAATTATAACTTGAACAAGTAAGTTTTCATTGAATCAACTGTAATCATCACTATAATCATTGTCATGAATAAATAAATGGTATTAATAAAATAACTATTTTTAAGAGGTGGCATATCCACATAGGGGTTATTTGTCTTCCATTTTTGGTCAAATTAGAAGTTAGAAATATTGATTTTTGAGGAGAGAAGAAAACCGGAGTACCCGGAGAAAAACCTCTCAAGGCAAAGGAGAGAACCAACAACAAACTCAACCTGAATATGGCGTCGTCACGGGGGCTTGAGCCCGGACCACATTGGAAGAAGGGGAGAGGGTAGGCTCTCACCACTGCGACATCCTTGCTCCATCCTTGAGAGAGTAGAGTTGCAAAATTATAACAAAACTGACCATAACGCTCTACATCTACGATATAATCAACACGTCAACAATATTACAACTGATATTATTTGCCGATGATACAAACGTTTTTGTGTCTCACAAGGATAAAGACTGCCTGACTAATATACTGAACGCTGAGCTAAATAAGTTGTCATTATGGTTTACAGCTAATAGACTTTCATTAAACTTGAAAAAAAAACAAATTCATTGTATTTAAACCATGCCAAAAGCGTACAAATCAAACTATTCAACTTTTAATTAAAAGCCAAAAAATTGATCAAGTAAAAGAAACAGTTTTCTTGGGAGTAATCATGGATGAAAATTTAAATTGAAAAACTGAAATCTCACATGTCGCCAATAAAGTTTCTAAATGTACAGGAATTATTCGTAAATCCAGTTTCTATTTATCTACGAAAACCTTACGAACACTATATTTTTCTCTAGTCTATCCATACTTTTTTTACTGCAACTTAGTTTGGGCCTCCACTTACAGAACTAACCTTATTTGTCTTGAGATTTTACAGAAACGGGTGATCAGAACCATAGCTAAAACCACTTTCGATGCACATACTGATCCAATCTTTCAAAATCTTGGTATCTTATAATCTCAGGATATATACTTAATACAACTAGGCTTATTCATGTACTCCTATCAAAACCATACTCTGCCTTTAAAATTTCATTGTAAATTTACTTTACAAAGTCAAATTCATCTGTATAATACAGGAAACTCGTGTAAATTTCGTCCGCCTTTCTGTCGTACTCGAACCAAACAATTTTCCGTTTTTTATCAAGGACCTAAATTTTACAACACCTTAAACACCAACGTCATCAACGCTTCCTCACCTTTTTCCTTTAAAACAGCACTTAAGGCATTTATTTCTAATAATTATTAGTATACTCCAACAGAAATCTTGCGAAAAAGCCTTTTAATATTTAACATTATTTGTAAACTTCCGTAGTATTGATTAGTTTAATTTTCCACCTGATATTATTTTGTATCTGTCGCCGTAAGTCTTATGCCATCTTCGAAAAATTGTAATTGAGGAGGCCTAATTAACATAAGCTCTATAGTTTCCTTTTGCCCTCCTCGCCATTTCTTCCCACATTTTTTTTGGCATTTCTTTGTAATTATTGTAATCGTGTGGCAAATAAACAAATACAAATACAAATTCAAATACAAATAAAACTCGCGTGACATCTTTTTTCTCGAATAGCTAGCTTGCAAGTGAATTGTGTGTGGTTGCGCTTAACACTTCCATCATAAAAACAGATTTGGCCCTCTTCACCAGCCCTTTCTTCCATTCTTGACTTGAGGGAAACAAAGGTTAAGAATGTCTTCGTCTGTTTATTCAAGTAACACAGCAGATTTAAGAAAGGTCCACTGAACACGTTAATATGGACATTTACATCTATCCTTAAAAAAATATTTGTTTCCAGATCAGCCCTTCTTGCAGATGAGGTTCTCATAAACATAGTTCCAGGTTTCCCAATCCAGTTCAATCCCGTAGAGGTCAGATTCTACGTTCGACTCAAAACTGGCATGAATGCTTATCAGACGCTCGATAGAGAAATTGTGACGGTAATCTTGCAGTCCTCCTTACAAAACGCTAGTGATACCCTTGGTATACAAATAACAGGTTTGTAATTGTAAGTAGTATAATAGGCATGGAATTGTTCTTTTTTACAATGAAACACCCGTTTTAGCTTGTTGAAAACTAGTTCGCAGTCATGCATTTCCTTTTTTGAGGGAAGAAAAACAGAGTTTGCGTTTGAAATTAAATTTTAAACAGATTGCAATGGTAACGAGAGATACTAGATACACGCTAAGTTTTTTTGGTTATTTCTGAAGTTTAAATACGTAGTCAAGGTTTCTAACGATTACCTGAACGGTAAATTTAGTCCTCGAAAAAGGTATTTATCACCCGAGATAATAACAACTTTACGTGACGAGATTTAATTGTATGATCGATCTCCCTGAAAAAGACAAATATACACAGCTCCACAAAGTTTTTGGTTTGATTGCACTTCTCTCCACGCCTCTCCCGTTTTTTTTGTTCTTTATAAAAGACTTCACCATCTCCTAGTTTTGACTTTATTTATCACCTATCCATTGCTGTTATTTTACCAGTTGCTGGAAACTTCTCCGAGTGGAGTGACTGGGGACCGTGCAGCTCCTCCTGTGGGACTGGTACCCAAAATAGAACTCGTACCTGTACCAATCCTCCTCCAATAAACAATGGTTCAGACTGCGAGGGAGTTCGGGTCGAAGAAAGACTATGTAACGGAAGCTCATGCCCAGGTAGAACCAGTTATTCCGTCAAATATGATTAACGCATTGTCTGCGATTATCCTAATTCAAATCTGTTCACTATAGCGAGAGTAAAAACTTTGCAAAACCTCACAAGATTGTTCTTCAGATGTTCTAAAAGTCATTAATTATTCATGAATGCAATCTGACAAAAGCCAATAATTGACGACAATTTGGGTCATGTGGATGAATCTTGATTCCTAATGAAACGCCAGATAAAACACCACCAGGTTTTTATCTGAGATCAAACAGGTTTTTTTATCTGAGATCAAAAACTTGCATTTCTTATGAGTTAGATATTTGTTGCAAAACCAGAGAAGAAACATGTCACTGCCTAAGTTCTTAAAGTTTCAGTCGAGAAGACATGTCAAAAACTCGGTATTTGGAACCCGTAATGAAGCCCTCGCCATCATTCTTGACATATTTCTGGAAAATTCAGAGCAGTGGAAAATCCATTTTCAACCTGACTTATCACTCCAGACCTACAGTGTAAAGAGAACCAGATATCAGAGATTTAGGCTATGTGCGACGCAAGCTACAATAAACAAACCCCTTTACTGAAAGGAAGTCCTTTGTACAGCGAACGATATCCCTATTTAGTAAAATCCAACTAGTGGTATATTATCAAAGCAGTGTTCTGATTGGTTTAGCTACTACAAGGCTATATGTCATAGCCCACTAGTAGCGAAAGCGCGGGCCTTTTGGCGGCAAAAAACGATTAAAGTCTAGCTTTAACTAGCTAGAATTTTTTTATTTTCGATATTTTTGACGAACTAGTTGGATTTTGCTAAAACAATTATTCCTCTCGCCCTCATGGCCTCTGAGTCAATAGCCCATTCGGGCTCGAGGAATAATTGTTAAATATTGCACTAACAGTAACAGATAAATCGAAAAGAACCTCCATATAATGAAACTCCGTTAAAGCGATCATATTTTGCCAGTCCCATGGTCCCACGTTTCAGTGTATATCCAGGTTCCGTTGTAAAAGATCAGTGCTTCATAGTTCTTGATTATGTATGTGATTATGCGAAGCGAAAAGTAATCAGAACCGGGAAGCACACCGGCACCTAGAATTTCTTTCTTCAAAATCCTGAAAAAAAGGCATTTTGGTCTAGGCGACAAACTTTCGAGAAAACGCAAACTGGAATGAACTGAACTTCTATCTTCTAGTATTGGGACGAATTCCTGTGTTGACCAGTTGGTTTGAGTCTCGTCACAGAAACTTCACCAGCAAGTGGTCAACTGCAACATCTATTAAACGTATCTTGATTTATGAGTTAACTCGTTTCAGTGCGATCAAAACCTTTTTGCTTACTTTTTTGTCTTTTTATTCTCATCATTCCTTTCATGTTCTGGTACATGGAAACTTTACGCTTTTTTACAGAGTGGGGTCAGTGGTCGCCATGCAGTCAGTCATGTCAAAATGGTTCTCGGGTACGTCTTCGGAACCGCACAAATCCCCCACCAGCATTCGGTGGCAGAGACTGCATGGGACCTGGGAATACCACTACCACTACCACTACAATTACCATTACAATTAGCATTACCATTACTACAACTGCTGCTGCTTCTACTACTATTACTACTACTACTATACTACTACTACTACTACTACTACTACCACTACCACTACCACTACCACTACCACTGCCACTACTATTACCACTGACATTAACACTACCAGTACCACTACCAGTACAACTACCAGTACCACTACCATTACCACTACCACTACCACTACCACTACCATTACCACTACGACTACGACTACCACTATCACTACCACTACAACTACCACTACCACTACAACTACCACTACCATTACTACTACCACTACCACTACCACTACCATTACCACTACCATTACTACTACGACTACAACCACGACAACAACGACCACTACTCCTACAACCACGACACCGACTACTACTACTACTACCACTACATCTACATTTGCTTTTGCTTCTTCCACCTGTATATTATTAATGAAACTCAGACGCAAAGCATAATTATCATAAATAATCTTTCAATTTATTTCAGTTGATGGTAACTACACAGAGTGGACTCCATGGGGGCAATGCAGCGCAACATGTGACAATGGAACGCAAACTCGCTACCGGTCCTGTATCAATCCCGCACCATTAAATGGCGGCCGCGACTGCGAAGGACCAAGAAATGAGACACAGCTATGCATTATCGAAGCTTGTACCCGTAAGCTTGATGACAATACTTGTTTTATACACGGACAGAGTAATACAATTTATAATTACATCCATCTCTATAAGCACTTCTACTCCTACAACAGTTACACCATAATCAACTATGGTTTTACCATGGATGATCATGGTCACCCACCACAGTTTAACATGGTAAAGCAATGATATAACCTTGGTTTGGCCATGGTCAACCACGAACTTTAAATGACGCAAATTTGACTATGGCGGACCACGGTCAGGGACATAACGAACTATGTATGATCATGGTTCCAATGCCAATGTTTACCACGGTCAATTGTGGTCTAATACTGAAAGGGAAGCCAAAGCAAACAATGATATACCATGTTTAAGGTGAAAAAGATAACATTATATAACATGGTCAGCCATTTTCAAAGTAAAAGCTAGACACGGAATAACGTAGACAACCATGCATGACCTTGGTCAAAGTAACATGTTTGACCATGGGTTACCATGATAGGAATGGGTGAGAGGCACAAAGTTATAGTGAATTTAAACACCATAAATAGCTAGATTTGTGGTCATATCAAGGCTCCAAGGGATCGTCAGGATAAGATTACAGTTACATGCCAATCAGATCGAACTAATTGATCTCACATGTAATGCTGTGGTTTGATGCTAAAATATGCTTGAGGCGTAAACACATATTACACCTTAACCCTGCATGCAACTCTGATTGAATACAAAACTTCGTCCACACCTGTTTTAAAGGAGTATTTCAGCGGCTTCAAAATACAGATGGGTGTGGCCCGCATCAATAAATCACTGGGATAAGAGAACATGACCAGAGCGCGGACACAATGGGTGTATTTTGGTGCACGGTTATTTCCTCCACGTCAACGGGCTACAAAATGTAACTGTTTAAGGCACGTTGTACAGTACCGCAAATGATCCCCAACCGCAAATGATCCCGAGACCGCAAATGATCCCCAAAATGGACCGCAAATGATCCTTGACCGCAAGTGATCCCCAAAGTCGACCGCAAATGATCCCGTAAGAAAAATAGGAATGACTTGGACGGATCATCGTGTCGATTTTATTATTATTACCAAAACGTCAGATTAAAAGCTAAATTTTACTTCTCAAATAAATCTATGAATAAAAACTAAATGAAAAAAAAAAATCATTTAAGTGTAAAATCGAAGTCAGTAGGCAACACACGACTTTTCCCTCATGCTAAAATGCTGCTTGTTCCGATGAATTTTTTCCGGATCTGGCGGGTAGATTATACCTCGGAGCAAAACGTTTTGACTGAGCAAATGTAATTTTTGCCGCTTATTTCATACTGAGAGGTCACGACACGCATTTTCTGCGGTTATTGTTGTTTCTGGTCAGCATGATTTGGCCTTTCATGCAAGAGCATTTCCTTTGACCTCTTTTGAAATGCAGTGCCCTTCATTGCCGCTAATTAAGGGTTTTAGGTTGTTTATTTTTTTCCAAAGTGCCTCCTGGATCCGAATAATTATGAGTGGTTTTCTTTCTCGTCCGTGAATATGACAGTTTCTTACGATGTTTTGTCACGCGGTAACTATAGCTTACCTCGCTTTTGCGTTTCTCATTACCAGGTTTAGATTCCTGGTAACTGTCTTCAGCAAAGCACAACAAATGAATATACATAAAAGCGTCAATATAACTATTCGCAACATGTTCATGAGTAGTAAGAAAGTTGCTATTTGGAAATAAACAGAAACCTGTGGACATTGATAAGTTCGGGGGCATTTTGACTTGTGTTTGTGTTAAATCATGTCTTGTTTCGTAACGGTCACCTAAGTTACGATCAAATGTCTTGCTGTTTATCACGTAAAATTAACACTTCAGAGAAAAATCAAAATTAAATATTCTGAAAATTAATTTCACACTTTCAAAAAGATCAGTAAAGTCAATAAAGCTCTCGTTATGTAGAGGGTGCCCGGCTTTGTATTCCTCAGCTTCTAGGCGTTAAAATAATAGTCTTTTCTGCGTAACGTCCTGCCTGTCTTAAATTTTTCAGCGACGAAACATTCTTGAAAGAAAATTGAAGCAACTGAGGTAAGGTAAGCGGTAGTTATCGCGTGACAAAACATCGTAGGAAACCGTCACATTCACGGACGAAAAAGAAAACCGCCTATAATTATTCGGATCCGGGATTTTAGCATGAGGTAAAAGTCCTCTGTTGCCTACCGACTTCGTTTTTACACTTGAATGATTTTTTTTTCATTTAGTTTTTATTCATAGATTTATTTGAGAAGTAAAATTTAGCTTTTAATCTGTCGTTTTGTAATAACAATAAAATCGACACGATGATCCGCCAACTCTTGAGTCCAAGTCATTCCTATTTTTCTTTCGGGATCATTTGCGGTCGACTTTGGGGATCACTTGCGGTCGAGGATCATTTGCGGTCCATTTTGGGGATCATTTGCGGTCTCGGGATCAGTTGCGGTTGGGGATCATTTGCGGTACTGTACAGCACTTCTAACTATCTTATTGCATAGTTATAGTTGATACTACTAATGATTATCTATAAGTTCTCGGTATAGTGTTCTAAGCAATGTTATTTCTTTCTATCTGTAGCTCGGCTGTATCCTTATGGCGTGCAATTTAATGATGCCAGACTTTCCAACTCCCGGTCCTTGGAAAGATTATGTTTAAGGATAAACATCGATGGGCAGGGAATCCCTTTCGTCCTAAGAGAACACCGGAGAGTTTATGTAAGTACTGCCATTTTTTTAGTCGTTAGGGTATTGATATCAATTGTTAGTCATGTGAAATGAAAAAAAATTATCCGTTTCTGATTGGCTCAAATCACCTGGCTAATTCTTCATAACCCGCTACCGTTGACCAAATTTAGAAGATGTTTGTAGATATCGGTACAATTGACGTCATCGTTTTACCTCGTTCTTTATTGTTATGCTTTTTTACAGCATTGTTAAGTGTAGACAACACAATCCGATGCCACGCCTAAATTTGTCGGAGTACTGGACAACCCTTCAGCCCCTTACCATTTTTAACATCAAAGTTACCCCTTTCGTATACCTTTTACTGACAAACAGTACCCCTTTCACTTACCTAGTTTAGAACTTCCCATCCCTTTTAACTGCTGTAAATACACTATCTTTTCACTGCCCCTTTCCCACAGCCATAAAAATGCGTCTCCTAGCCCTGTTGGACCTTCGAAGTGACAGATTTCCCACCTCTTTCATATAATTCAACTAGTGAGACTTCTACCCTTTCATATACCTGATGCCTGAAAAAGTTACCCTTTTGGGGCCGAGCCTCCCCGTACAGGCAGTACCTTCCCTCCTCCTAGATAATGGCCGTAGTGTTGATTTCAGCCCCGGCGACAGCGTTGAAACCAGCTTCCTAAAGTACCCGACGACGCTGCCTTCAGTGTCAAACGCTTAACTGTTGTATATTATACCTATACCGTGGACAAACTGCATCCTGAGAACAAAAATTCATCTGACCATTTGAATTTTGAATTTATTTTTTTAAAGTATTCCTTTTTTAACTTCATGACTACCATTTCGTTTCAAGGTATGTCGAAATGGTATGTTAAAATTTATTAGTCCACGCGTCATTCAGAGGCCTGAACGTTTTCCTGGTCCAAGAAACGAAGATGGAATTCAAAGATTCCGAAGCTCTTTCATCTTGGCACCGTACTGGGCTGAAATTAGTCACGCAGCTTTCGGAAATCAACCAGCATCCTCTAAGGTCTTTCATCAAGTATACAACAAGTACTCCATGAATTCCAACAATGACAGGGAAGTCTTCAAAAGAGCAAATAGAGATGTGCAGCGGTATCAAACAAATCCCACAATTCCTCTATTTGAAGCGAGCTGGATACTGGTAGTGACCTGGGTCAATATTTACCCTAGTTCATTTCCTCTTGCACAAACGGTAAGCTTTTGTTAAGCAACCTGTGGACTTCAGGATTGTCCCAGTTTATACCAAATGTTATTTTAGTTTTTTTTCTTTATATGTCACGGTTAGCCAAAGAGCTACCCTACAACAGATCGCCATCAAAGTTATTTATTTTTTCTACATACTTGAAGCTAGATTGGTCGGAGTCCCACTTTCTAGATATCCGTTTGTAACTAGTTTATAGATGAATGTTAAACTGAAAAACCGTCAGGGATGCGTGACACTTGTACTTCAGTAGACATCATATGCATCCTTCGCGCGCTATTACACGCTTACATGCTCCGATCATTTTTATGATGTCTATGATATTGCCTAGTCCTGTACAACGGTTTTTCTCACACAGAAGAAGGGTTATAAACCCGAAACGTTTGTTTTTTTTTGAAAACATTTGACACTTTTTGATATTTCTAAGACTCAGGGAACTGAGTTGACACAAATAGTCTTGTCCCAATCCCTCACGTCTAATTTCTTTCTTGGCCGCCATTTGAGCAGCAGGAGATGATTGAAAATTAAACTGGCAATAGAAGCTCTTGTAAGTGGATACGCTCAGGACACGGATAAGATTTTGGTAACTGTAACTGGTCGCTTACAAGAATGTAAGAATGCAGATTTTGTATAGGAGTTGAGAAAAACGGGATTTTCTGAGGGTGGCCGTAATAAGAGCTGTCCGCTTACGAGAGTGTCGATTAGGAGAGCTTGCACTGTACTTACTTTCAACGCTAGAACTACATGACTGATTTGACGCATGCGCTACACTCACTCTCATGCCACTCCTTCACGACGTTGACTGATTACGAAATGGGATTTCGAGAATTACCACCGGCAGTCTCGTTTGAACATTGTTGTAAATCAGCATGACTGACGTGACGGTAGTCTAAGTGCCTGTCCTTTCCATCGGTGGGCCATTTTAGCAGTTACGTTGTTGATAGCTGATTTTGAGTTCGTGTCTCGTTTACTGTAACCGTTTACGGTATTAAATATTAACTTTATGAAATGTTATTGTTTAGGCAAACACATTTCAGGCTGTTCTTATATCAGATGGTTATCATACTTTCACGTTGTTCAATTATCCTGAAAACGGAATCAAATGGTCAACGCCTACACCAGGGTAAGGCAATGTTTTCTTGGTGTCAATTTTTTTTATTTAGACAAACATTTTTTCTATTTATTTCAGTAACCCTAAGCAGAAGGTCATGAGCTAGACCTGGGCCTGAGTCATGAGGGATAACTACGCGCGCCGTTACGATTTTAGGGGACGGTTAAAGGGGCTATGTCACAAGGATATTGCTGTCTTAGGCCCATTCTGAGCTTAAGTGATTAATTTACACCTTTACTGATACACAAGGAGTTATGAAAAGGATATCAAACAAGTTTCATCATGGAACACTAACCAAAATAATTTTGGGCGATTTTTGCTGGCTTAGCATTAAAATTTGAAAAGGTTCCATTGGCCCAACGTTATCAAATTTCACTTCATTTCCATCTTTGCTATCTGTTGCAACAGACGACAGAAAACGGTTTCCACAAAAGTAACAAAACTGGACCATTATTTTGGAATTCAGTTGATTCAAAGAAGAGTTTTAGCTTTCTAAAAGTATGGCAATTTATAGCATGACAAAGCTCGTATAAGAACACTCTCATTTCTGGAAAGAGCGAAAAAGAGCCAGAATGCAGAAAGAAACATTTTACACCATTACTTGATCTGCGTGGCAAAGAGTTGCAAGTACAATCTGTTACAATGCTTACTGGTCTTTGACTCATTTTTCTTCAGGCTATTCCGTCAGGTCTGGCAAAATGCAGCCGGACTTCCCGTTGCCGGATATAATGCAGGTGTCGGATCTAATAGCCCATCCCTGCGTTACGTCAATTTACCCAGGTAATTTTTGTTATCACTTTATATGTCATACTACAGCTGAATCCAGTGAAACTGAATAAATTGTTTTCCCACGAAATCTCCAGATGATGATGATGGTAATGATAATAATTATAATGATAATAATAACAATATTTTTAATTTAATTATTCATAGGAAATATTTCCAACTTAATATAAAAACACTCGTATCTCGATCCAGGCAAAATAACTGAAATTATCCTCGGATCATTTCCTTCATCTGAGTTACCAAGCCTACTACTTTGGCTTTTTCCGTCGATTTTGAGTACTATATTGGCCACTTTCTAGTTGCCCTACGCCTCTTTTTCAAAGCGAGGCTAAGTGGGAAGCTATTGATATAAAAAATAATTTTTAATTATCATGCAAATAAAACTCGTTTTCACTTACGAGAGAGGGAGTTTGTGTAACTCGGAAGTGGAATATTGTATTGATATCGACAAACGTCTTTCAAATTTGATCAACGCAAGCGCAAGCTGGTTATGAAGAATTAGCGAAAGGATTTGAGCCAATCAGAAACGGAAAAAGATTTGAATAATAATAATAATAATAATGACAATGATAATGATAATTCTAATGACAATAATAATAATAAAGATGATACTAGTACTGATAATAATAGATGAAAATTACCAAAGCTCAATGTAGTACAATAACTTCCACTATCTTTGAAATATCGCATGCAATTTAGGATTGTGGATAAATCCCTTCGGTGAATGCATTACAATGAAAGCTCCTCGTTTGTTAGTTATACGGAATAGCGTCCGTTTCTCTGTATTTTACACAATGAAATTTGTCTTTTAAAATTTATTATTGCAAAATCTAAAAATGAAACGTAGATGGACAGTGCACAACGTTGTTTAAGTGCTCAGAAGTATTCACTTAGAAACTTCCACACTTTTTGGATTTTATTTATAAATTCAGAAGTTAGAACTTCATTTTGTAACATAATAAACTGTTCCACATACCTGGCATTTCCTTCAATAAAATCTTTTCTCTGGTGCTTTAACACTTTGCCCTTTTCCATGGCGAAACTGTTTTAAGGGCAAGTGTTAATAACACTTCTGTGATCTACATGAGCTGTGATTTTTCGCCCGCAACAGGTCGGGAACTGTTGATGTGGACACATTAGATGCCCTTCCTGGAACAGCAACAAATCGTCTTGGAAGGTGGTTTTACAGGCTTGATGAAAACTCGCCTTTTCAGGACTTGTCAAGCAGAACATGCATCGAATGGATAAGGCAGCGGTCCAACGTCCAAATACCGCTGAACTTACCTGCGTGCCCCTGTCGGTTCAACCAGGCTACCTTGGATAAACGTTTCTTCGTAGATTACAACGGAACTCTCGCTACACGAAATAATGGAACTATATGCGCATACTCCATACCTGCTGTAACAAGCCGATGGTCGCAGCAGTGTTGTTACACGGACATTCCAGGGGGTGGAAAAGTACTCTCTCGTGGACCACCAGAAGGGGGTAGCCCGTTTTTAATCCCCTTCACTGGGGCCCCTGGTTTATCTGATTTCGAGGGCCGTGATGCATGTTGCAATACATCGAGTCTTTGTTCTTTCTACTATCAGCTACGTCCATCTCGAAGCTGCTCAGGATACATGTTAAGACGAAGAGGTGAATGATTTAGTTTTGGTCTAACATAAATTGAAATTTAAGCTTAGAATTGAATCCACTTCCATCGTATTACCCATTCAAATCATAAGACCTCTTAATTCATTCTTAAAGCTACTTAAAGCTACACGAACAGTAAAGAAGTCGATTCTTAGATGAGTTTAAAAGTGGGAATAGAAATCAGAATCTCCCGCAAAGGGCCCCTAACTCCTTGCTCCTGTGCTAATCCTTTTTGTTTTTGTTTAGGTTCTATATGGGGAGATCCACATTTCACAACATTTGATAACACTACATACACCTTTAACGGCCTTGGGGAATACTCAATGACTGTTATTGACAACGGCGTGTTTGAGATGCAGGCGCGCACAAGAAGGACCACGGGTAGAGGCCTGGGAACGGTGTTTTCAGCAGCGGCTGCGAAAGAAGAAAACACTGCTATTGTGGAAGGACGAATAGACAATAAGGGTAATTTCAATTAGTAGTAGCTAGAAGATGAAAGAAAAAATACTCACCTAAAGCTACAAACGAATTGAGACCATTCTTAACTCTAACCAACGTTTCTCTAAAACAGCTTTTCAGTTCATAAATGTTTTGAAACGGTGCAACAAAATTTTGAGACAATTTACAGAGGCCGATTAGCTGAATCTATACTGACAATTCTTTCAGGAAAGAGTTTAAACCAGTTGTGTGTTGATAAAATTTATGAATCATACACGATAGGTTCAAAGCATTCCTTGGGATTTCCTCATTGTTTTAGAGCCTCTAGAGAGAAGCCAAGGAGAGCGAACATTTCTGTTTCTTAAAACAAAACCCTTAGAACGTTTTGTACTTATTATGACATTCATTTCGTTAGTCGTATTAAAGAAGTTGCCGATCACAATCTATTTTACGCAGACTGTCATCTCGTTTAAGGAACTGTATTTCCCTTATCAGTTTCCAAAACAGATTTGGTGTCAATATTCTGGTTTTAATTTACTTCTTATTTCTACAAAGGTGGTCTTGAAGTGCTCGTAGCGGGAAGACAGTATGACATCTCCTCTATTGCGCAATTTGGCGCACACCTTCCAGAAGCAAACATCACGCTGATTAGAGATTCTGACGGCTCAGTCACTGCCCTCTTCCCATCCGGGATCTCTTTCATTTTCGCTAACGTCGAGAGAGCCCTGTCCATTTCAATTGATGCCCCAGTTGAGTTTAAAAACCGCACCAGGGGTCTTTTGGGAACATGGAATGACGATCCTTCCGATGATTTTGTTACCCCGGATGGGAAAATGCTCCCAACTGAGGCTTCTCCTCAGGAGATACATTATAAATTTGGCTTGAAATGTAAGTAATAGAAACTTAAAAGTTTATTAAACGAATTCCAATAAGGACTTAAGCAATAATGTTGAAACGAGCAATCCGAAATCAGGATTTTGCTCATTTATCATAGAGGTGCGCATTTTTTTCCATTATCATCGCATTTTCTATTTCTATTTCTTTTTAAGATGCATTGTCGTTCGTTACTGAAAAATGTTGAACGAAAGTCATAGCAGAACTTTTTTTGCATGTACTTCATACGCAATAAGTTTCTAATGAGTGAACGTTTTTCAACAGTCAAACTGCGGAGGTAAATTTTTAAGCAATGTATAGTAATATATAAATTGGATACTCTACTGAGGAATTTTTTAAGGTACAGCCACAGAAGAGACGTCTCACGCAACCTGGTACCTTTTTCTCTCAATTCTATGCCGAGCTGTTTTCAGTCAGTTTTCAGACAGTAATTATTTTCTTCCACCCATTTCCAGGGCAAATTGACGCTTCAAAGTCGCTGTTCACTTACGGCGCAAATGAAAGCTCGGCAGCCTTCATAGACCTGAGCTATGTACCAATGTTCATAGATAACATCACCTGGACAAACGACTCGTTCCGGCTTCAAGCGGAAAGAGTCTGTGGGAACAACACCAATTGTCTGTTTGATGCTGCCGTGACCATAGATACTTCGTATGGGTGGACGACAAGAAGACAAGAGGAAAATAATAACCAAGTAAACAGAGAGCTAGGTATAGGGATGCAATCTGTAACAACGGTATAAGACTGTCGTTTGAAATAAAACGATAAGTTGTGAGAATAGGGTCTCAAGAAAAAAACCTGCAAATAGCTTGGAATTAGTGACGTACCAGCCAAATTTCAAGGACTCGCGATTCCTTTCGGAAAATAAAATCAAACGTATTCTGGAAACAAAACCATAAAAGGACATAAAAAGTACAAAACGATTAGAGTTATCAAATAGATTTGTCTGTTCCAAGGCATACTCTGGCAACTGTTTTTGTTAGAACCCTGTCATTTAGGTATGATACACCACGTTGCATGTACGCTTCCATGCATTTCTTGAAATATTTCTGTTCTCTTAAACACATATTCTTGAGAATAAGATCTTACCTTCTTGTCCTCTTCGCAGCATCTTTCCCCCCAAGAATTCACGGACCAAACGTCATCAACGCTACCATCAATCAAACGATTGAATTGAACATCACAGCTGAACATAACTCAAGTGATTACTTCGTGTTTACAGTATGGAATTTTCCAAATGTTGAAATTGTTGCTAATACATCACAGTACCTGGTTATTCGTTGGCAGCCCAAATCTACCCAGACGGTAAGTCATCATATTGCATAGCAGTATAGAAACTGTGTAATATCTGAGTCAACCTCTACCTTTACTCCCAAGGCTTTTCACTAAGTTCGTCGATTCTCTTTTCTCCACTATTTAAATCTTAAATTGTTGGGAATCTTCTACTTTGGCCATTTATAGAGCGAGAAGGCTAAAGAGCTATCTAAAATGCCTGATATTGCTCGTCAACTTTATAATTATAATTCCTACCGATAACTCATCTAGTTTCGCCTCTATTACTTCGAATTAGGTGGAGCCCGTGTTTGGCGTGACTGGCAGCGATGGCTCTTCGTCAGAGCTCCGCCCAGTGATTGTTTTGTGCCCCTGTAAACATCCATCCAGATGTATCGAGGACGAGGTCGTTCAGATTCAACGAGAAAGTGGTGCTAGATTTATCATCTTGTCATGCGGATGTCCCTCGGGATTTACGGGACAGTTTTGTGAAAGTAAAATTGACGCATGCGTGGAGAACAACCAGCCTTGTTTTCCCGGTGTCAAGTGTTATGATCTCAACTCTTCAGGGGGTAAGACGGGATATAGGTGCGACCCGTGTCCCGCGGGATACCGTGGGGATGGAGCGATATGTGAAGGTACGAAACAACATTTGAAAAGGTTGTCATGGAAGGATCAACTAATGAAAACAAGAATAAACGAATAAATGAATGTTGTATTGTTTTCGACAGATATCGACGAGTGTGCTTCAAACGTGTCCAAATGTGGCCAACTATGTATAAACTCTCCGGGATCCTATTTGTGTGACTGTAACCATGGTTACCAACTCGACATTGATCGCACCAGCTGTAAAGGTAAAAGCAACCAAAAATCACTCCATTTTTTACTCAATTTATCTGCAGTATTCTATCTTGCCCAATCCGTCACATTCTAAAGTAATCTTTGCAAGTAACATTAGTTTGGGCCAAAACCAGTAGCACGTAGCATTACTTATCAGAAATTTGTTAAATTTGTTAAGGGTCTTACTTCCACCAACCTCTCTAACTAAAGAAGATAAATTTTAAACCAAGGATAAAAGCGAACCACAACTTATTAATTCGTTACAGGTTAATGCTTCCAACACCAATCAGGCTATCATGTGATTTACATACCAATGGTCCTAACTTTAAAGAGAAAATACGACCACGATTTTCAAAAAACTAATTAGTTAATGTTGATGTAGCTCTCAGCTAAAATGTTTCGTGAAACAAACGTTTGCCAAATTGCTGTAATAATTACTAATAACTTGTGTTGAATAATTTGTTTTTCAGATATTAATGAGTGCGTGGATTTCAATGATTGCATGCATAACTGTTCAAACTTCCCTGGTGGTCGAAACTGTACATGTTTCGAAGGATTCCAAGTAGACCCTAATGACAACACCGTTTGCATACGTAAGTAAAAGACCCCCTTCCAAATAGGGTTAGATACCCCAGTGCACCTCGAATACTCTTCTGGGAAAGCTAATCCCTTATTAAAAGTTGTATTAAGTTCGCTTATTCCTTTATTTTTTTCTTCAGCAATTTTGAGCTGCAACGCTACAGCGACAGGCTGCCAGCAGGTTTGTGCCATGGTTCATGGGCTACCAAAATGTTCTTGTCACAAAGGGTACGACCTCTACAATGATGGAAAAACTTGCCACGGTAGGAAAAACATAATTAAAGAGCCTATTTTCACTAGGAGCTGTTTTTAATATGTATAGTATGTGATACATTCTTAGCATACGACGGTTAAGAAGGTCATTTACTTAAACAGCCTCAAAATGCTACAACACAAACTAAGTGTATGTGAAATATACTTCCTCTTTCATTGCTACTTCCTTCATCTCAGCACGAGAAAAAATGTTACAATGGATATCCAAAGAGTTAAAAACGAATTGATAAAGCAATTATGCTCTATGCCTGCATGGCGTTTTAAACAGTTTGAGTTTTATGTCATTTTTGAAGAAATCCAATGCAAAGCTTAATGTGTTTAACTTCCTCTTGACTGGTATCGGGTATCACAAAGCCAAAACCCCAATCTTTTGAAAGACAAAAACCACCGTGTTTAGGACAAAGTTTCCTAAATTACTGAATTGTTCCATGCTGGGTTGCACCTCTTGATATGGTCAGTCTTTTCTTTTTTCGATGGTGAGAAATTTTTCTTTCATGTACAGATATCAATGAATGTACAACACATAAACACAAGTGCTCTCAACTATGCCACAACAGCGACGGAAGTTACAAGTGCTCCTGTCGCCCTGGCTTCACTTTATCCTCAGATGGCGTTACATGCAATGGTAATGAAAACTGTTATAGAGTTAATGGAAAGAGTTGTCAGAACGTAACACGCCTGTTTTTAGTTTCTCAGTTCACAATCTAGTCGTAATAGAAATGCTGTCAAGAGTCTTCGCTTGGGGTGCGGGAGGGGGTACTCAACAGTACATAAGTGGGGACAGGGGGTCCAAACTTTCGGCCCCTGGGTTTTCCGGACCCCTACCCCCTGTCGTTCCATACTAATGTTCAGTTTATGACTTGTGCTCTTTTAGTAGGTTTTAACACCGTTTTCTGTTTGTTTCAGATATTGATGAATGTGGTTTGATTGATGAGCTATACTGTGCAGGACCATTAGATGTCTGTTTTAACACCATTGGATCTTTTCGCTGTGATTGTCAACAAGGCTTTCAGCGTGTTAATAATACATGCAAAGGTAATACGTAAGTAATATCAACAAATATTTAATTTTTTGGAAAAGAAATTTCTACAGACAGCATCATGAACCTGCTGACACTGATGATAATTACTTGTAAACACCCTCCAATTTTTAAAATGCACTGCCTAGTTGCTTGTTTTGGTTAAATGGTATTCAGAAGTCAATTCAGGGAAACGCTTTGAATTGGTTTACAAAAAAAAGGCTGGAGAGGAAAATAACTCTTAAACTTGTTCCATACTGACCAAACTGACTGATTGGGTAGAAACATTGCCTATTTTCATTACTCGCTCGTAATCTAAACGGTCGTTCGCAATACAAGCCCCAGAAAGACGATGGATTATATATTATGTCTGAATTACTGTTAATACAATTACATTTTTGCAAATAAGTTTAGATCTCGAGGCTTATTTTCGACTTATGTCATTTGTTAAACAAGCTACCAACAGTACTTTTTAACACGCATAAACAAATATATTTTTCCTTAGAGTACTTTCCGGAAACAAAAGTACGGTTTCAAACAAGTGCGCCAACGTTCCGTTCCGTCAAAACAGACCTGATTCCTAAAGACGGCATCAATAATGCAGTTACCATGACCTTAAAGGATACCAGCTTAAAAGAGGTAGATTTTAATCTTTTCTTTCATGAAGTACTGCAAGATCCTGTATAAAATTGCTATAATTTAGTGTAGTTTGTTTAAGAACTGGCCATAAAATTTCGCACGTTAAAAACCTCATTCACCTTATGAGATAAACACTTACTATGCTTATCTTCCATGGACAATGAATGTGGCAAGAAAAAAAACGTACATACAGGTAATTCCGTTACTGCTCAAAAGCGTTTAGTGAAATTCATCTTGGCACGTCTTTTGTTCATGGAATAAAACAATCTGGTGTCATTACATTTCAATCTCTGTTTCTGCCACAAAAAGGAGCTTGACTCAGCCCCTTAGATACTACTGTCACACAAGAACTGAGGGGAACATGCATTTCTCCTCATTGACATAAATTAAACTTACAAGAAGATGCCTGGGCAGATGGATGTTTCTTCTGGTTTTTCTGCTTTGCTTTATATAGCATTTTGCAGGGATTAAAAATTTAATTGGATAGCCTTTGATAAGTTATAGTAGATGCCATTAATACTATTATTTTAAGAAATTACACTGCATGGAAATTGTGATATGATAGAATTGTGCTGAAATTGGAGCATCTTTGAGTTTGGTGACAATCCGGGTTTACGCAAAGAGCTTTCAAGCTAAATGAAAATTTAGGAAAGACGCCCAAGGGGTGGCACCCAGGTATCCCCTACATCCTTTGTTCGTTCGAGAAAAAGAAGTTACTATCAACCTTGAAACCCGGAAGATAGAAAGAAAAAAGGGCTAGCCTACGAACTCACATGCTCTTATCCTTTTAAGTGGCGTGGAGAACTATCCATGTCATTTAAGGACGCTGTCACCAGAGTAGCTGTGGCGTATTGCGAACAGGGAAAGAACGCTGAGTGCTATAATACTGCAGTTGTCAAAAGGTGAGGTAGAAACGTTTTTATGTTATCTAGTAAAATTACAAAAATTAAAAATTTCCGAGAAAAGCCGCTATAGGATCGCGTTGTGGAATGTCAGTGGGATAATTCATGCCGGAGGAGTTGTTTACTGACCTTGAACGGTCAATTTCGGATGTCCGTGGATATGTATCACCATGCATTTATAGGAGCGGTGTATTATGTAATAATATTTGTGACATCTTCTATTCACAGGCTAGCTCATACAGCAAGGCTATTTCGTCTTCATTATTTTCTGCAGGTCTGTAAGTGGTGAGACGCTTACTGGAAGTGTTGAGTTGCTAAAGCAATTCCCAAAAGAACAACGCTCCTATCTTGTCGTGGCCTTTTACGTGATACTTCAGAACGGTCAAGGAGAAGGCTACGTTATGAATCAAAATGCCTTAGTAGACGCTCTTAAGGAATCTGTGGCGGCATTGTCTTCGTCGATTAAAAAAGAAGTGTACAACATTCAGGCGTACCTCAAAGAAGACAGAATCAGTCCACCTTCTCGTGAATCCCAGATTGACAAGTTGCAGAATAAATGGATAATAATTGGTGTCTCCGCTACTATAGCGTTCGTCATGGTTATGGTAATGATCGCCTTGTGCAGGTAATAAGATAAGAATGATATTATTATAACTTCACATTCACTTGATTGCAATAACGTTGTTATACAAATGAGCGAAAGCTAAAACATAGAAAGCCAAATAGTAGTTAATAAGCCACGCAAACTGTGTTTTGATATTTGAAAACTCTGAAACATTCTGCCAGAACAGTACATACTTCATTTGAACCATTTGAAGTAAATAATGATATTGGCCCCTGTAAAGACGATATAATCTCCTGTTCATTCTCTCGTCAAACCTGATCCCTGAATGTAGAAAGCGTGCCAAATTTTTTCCTATCAGGCTTTTTCAATTCCCTTTTTGCATGACAATGTTATTGCAATTAGGTGTATATTTCAGTGGCTTTTACATGCATTTTCTGTTGTTTACGAAAGCGAGATGCGATGGCAACTTTAAAGTTAGGGTATTTCATGATTTTAGGCTCAGAAAATTTATGTTAGTTCCAAGGCCGGTTGGTCGTTGCTCTCATTTTCCAATCGTGTGAGCAATTATTGTACGACACTGTGGAAATTCATTACCACATTTTTATAAAAAAAAATTGCTGGTGCTTCTAAGCTTCAACCAGAAATGGGCTGCTGGCTCTAACTGTGGAAGGAAAATAAGAGCGATTTCTCAGTATTCTAATCGAGAAATCACTTTTCAACTCACTAAATGCATGTGTGTGTCCAGGCTTCGCTTCACAGAATCCACTTCACGCGATTCACATAAATTCCTTTCCTGAATTAGAAATATCTGTTATAAGATTCAGATGTAAATACTATGCTCTTTCTTGCCTGGTCTTTGTACGGCGTCTTCCCAGAAATTCTCGGTGAATGCATTTGGGTGACGTAAAACTCGCTCGGACTACGTGACCAGAAACGTATAGGCTGCACTGAATAATGAGGCCTACGAACTTTCCACCTATCGCCGTTTAGCTTTAAAGTACATTACCTCTGCACACCTAAACACAAAATTACTTTAATTTGTAATCTCTCAAGCTGACTATTTTTTTCTGCACGTCCAAGCAAAAAAGTTTCCTTTTTACGAAGTGGTAGTCCCATTCTGTCATGTACTTTTGGTAAACAATAGTCTAATAGGAAAAACTACCCATCCTTACCCTAACCCACCATTGTACCCAAAGTCATGCAGACGTTAGTGTTAACATTTGGTTAGGGGAGGGTTAAGTGGGTGGCATTGGCCCAGAAACGTAAACTGATCCTCAAACCTTTGAGGCGGCAGAACACTTTTTAACCTTGAAGTCGGCAACTTGAAATAGTAGAAGAAAAACCAATTTCTGGATATACAAGTACAATTTTATCACTTTAAGTTTATTGAGTGTAAAAAGAGAAGGATAATATATTTGAATAATTTACCTGTAATATATTTATTTTGCTCATATATTATCATGCTTTATTTTAGACGCAACAGACAGAATTTATACCACCCGACCAAGCTAGTCACCAACATCGAATTTTTCACTCTGCGCTGGAATCGGGATGGAACTCGAGAAGAAGATATGTTCCTGGGCATACCTAATCCGGGAATAACTAGTTCGACGACTACTCTGTAAATTAAGGCACTTAGAGAACCCGACGCAAACGTTCCCTTTAGCTGGCGCGACATTTATTCAACTGGTATTTTCAAATATTTCTCACAGTTTGTAAGCAACGGATTGTGTTCAAAATTGGAAATGGTTGCAAATATTGACGTTAAGATAAAAATATTAAAATCAAAGGTTCGTTGCAGTTTAGAGCGTTTAATGCTTGGCGATTCCACTTTTAAATTTAATTCACGCATTGACAAACAAATTTTTTTATGATACCACAATGTAACAATTTTTCCCCTTTGCAGACAAAGGTTCTCAAACTTGTGTAGAACTGAACTATACCTCGATTCTCAACCCCCAAAAGAAATGGAAAAACATCTTGCTACCTACAGATTCTTGAGCTTCAAAACATTTTTAAAATGTTGGTTCCGTTTCTTATCGGCTTAGACATGGCATAAAATGCTCTGTTTATGCTGTCACCGCTATTGCCAGCTGTTGTTGCTCTTGCGAGTTTGAGAGCAATAAACCTTTGTTGTAAAAGTTTGAAAAGGTACCTAAGTACTTATAGAAAAGAACGATGTAAATGACGTCAAATGTAAGTACTTAGTAGCGCATGATATTTATTATTAAGCACATGTAGTGAAGCATTCGTTCAGTACTAAATAATAATTATAGCAATTCGTCATGTGAATGATTTAAGAAATAAATATTTCACGTATTGCTGCTTTATAGATGTATTGTCTATTAATAATTCAAACTCATTAATAATTCATAAAGAAAAAACAAAAGAATTAATGCTTAACGAGTGTCTTATATCTAATAAACCCGTGATAAGGACACGGCAAAACCTTACGTCCACTTTTTTAGACCAAAATAACCCCAAGTCTAAATATTAGTGCAAGAATGGATGATCTATATCAGAGATTTTGAAGCCGTTCAAAAAACACACATTATGTATTATCATGTTAAACAACTCGAGGCGAGTACACACACTCTTGCTCTTTTTTTAAACAGTACTTAACACAGTTAGATGAGGTGCTCAATGCAATATGGGGTGGTAGCTTTGACGCGCAGTTGACGGTTATTTAGTGGGAGAGTTTAGGTAAATATAAATTTCTGTATAAGTTGATATTAACTGTTGTGTTCTGAAGGTTGTCTTGGCCTTTCACTTATAAAATTTGGAAATATTTTCAGAAGCAAGTACTAGTTGTAAGCTCTCGTAAAGAGTGTTTTTGAGAACACGGGAACTGGTTTTTCCAGTTTGGAGATTCTTCTCGAGCCAGTCCTTGTAGATGAGTTGAAGTGGAGAGACTTTAAATACCTTGAAAACTTTTTTACGGTTTTTTTTTTATAAATATAAGGTTAAAAAACTACCTCTTTGACGGCTGACGGGTAACCTCATTAAGACCCTCTTAGATTAGAGAACTTAGCTTTAGGTAACTAGCTAGTATGAGTAGTATGCACATGCGCGTATTAATGATTATAGTACGTGGAGAGGAGGGATGACGAACTGGTAAATTCAAAACTTGAAAGGAGAAAAAACAGGCAATATTCCGTTCTAAAAAACCCAAGATAATGAAAAACTCCCTACTCCGCCTAGCTGAAATTGCAAACCATAAACCTATAACAAGTCTTGCACTGACCAAAAGTACACAGTGAGATAGCTTGGTCATTTATTTCTGAAATGAAAATTAGATAGACATGGGTGGCCAGAAAATTTCGATACCTTCCAAAGGGGTGGGGTTGGAGTTGGGGATGCAAACCCTTCAACCCTTTTCTTGGATCCATGCAGCCCTGTGAGACAGAAACTAGTCCATTCAAACCACTGTTGTTTATGTTACCGCTTATAGGGCTTGCACAGTCTTGAAAAGTCCTTGAATTTTGGGGGAAGTCCTTGAAAAGTCCTTGAATTTTCTTCAACTTTGAATGTAATGGCCTGGAAAGAATTATTTGATGTTTTTTGGTTGTCCGATACAGAATATCAATCATAGCTCTGATAATTTAAAGGTTATTTACATAAAGTGCTCTATGTCTTATGCAGTAGGTAACTATCATTTAAAGACAAGTGAACTGAAAACTGTACAGACAAGTTGGTGAAGCAAACATTTCAAGCCTTAAACTCTTATTAGAATAGACTGGGAATGTGCATTTTTCTACAGTCTTTGAAATAAAGAGGAGAAATCGTTACGTTACGTTGCCATGGTAGCAAAAGTTTTGGATGACAACAATCCGAAAAAGTCACTTAAGAGTCTATCGCACTATTTCAAACTTCATCGATCTCATTCAATTTCATTTAATTTGGCAAATCTTGGCGAAATTTTCTTTGGGACCATATCTAACGTTACCTTAGTTTAGAAAATAAAGGGGACAATTTTGCGTTGTGTTCACCTACTCCATAAAGCGAGCTCGAGAAATTAGGAAGTTTCATGTACTATAGTGATGCTACGACGGCAAAAAATGTACAAAATAGCGTGATGCACGAGCAAAGTTGTTGTTTGTTAATGTAAACATATCATTTTTTGCCGATCTCCTTGCCATCGCCGTCGTGGTTTTGTTGTCATCCAGAAATAGTGCTACCATGGTAACGTGACATCACACTTCTGCCCTCTATTATATTCCTAATAAGTGGTCCTTGAAAATCCAATGTGGTCTTTAAAAAGTCCTTGAAAAATGGGTGCAATTTTTTGTATGAACCCCGGCTTAGTAATACATGTACTTAGTAATTGTGAGCAACGAAAAAGCATAATTAGGAACCTATAAATGTTAATTTGTATGCATTGTAATTTTCTTTGAGGGGATCTTACATGAATTTCATATGAATGTCCTCAAGATTATATACGTGTGGTAATTCCTGTTATCAGCTAATATTTATTAGTCACCATTAGTGTTCGAGAAGTTTTTAACCACCTGGTTTTTTTACGAGTCTTCGTTTTCGTTTTTAGGGTCTTCGTTTTAGTGTTTTGAAGTCTTCGTTTCTAAACTGCTTAAATTTACCTCCATATCACATTACTCATACTGCGAACAGTCGACGCCAAGTGACGCCGTTTAATAGTCAGGGACTGTAGGTGATAATTTAAGATTTGATCAACTATTAATATTCATTGTATTAATTATTGATAGCCACGATAACCACCCTGCTGCGATCCTGATATATTCCATCATCATAACACAGGCTAGAACGTAAATAAAAAGGAAACTACTTGGAACAGACTCCTTTTCAAACAAAACAGTTTGAGCGATACATTAGTTGCGTAACGTAGCAAAGATCATTAAAAAAAAAACAATTAAAAAGGTGTTTATACGTTTGTCATTCATCTATGATTAAAATACGCCCCTCTCTTAATTTTTAAATAGCAGTCGAAATATCAAAACCGAGCCGTCTCGACGTAATCGTCATTAGGCAAAATGGTTTACGTTCGCCCTTACTTTCTGTATTTTCTCTTTCGATCTCCTTTAGTAACATACCAAAGCGAGGGTTTAATACCAGTTAATCGTGGCACAAGGCGACAAGGCGTGTCTTACGCTCATTTTGCAGTCCATAAATTTCAGTATCTTCAAGGATCTCCGTTAGGTTCTTCCCGAGAAGTAGATAAAGTTAGTAATTGTGCTCTGGCGTGTCTGAATAACCCACCGTGCTTTTCATTCAACTTTGGTTTGTTGTTGACAGCAAAGGGAAAGCTGCCTTGCGAACTGTTAACTGATGACAAGTACAGAAATGCGAGCAGAATATTCCCTTCACAGCGATTTCATCATTACAGCATCAAGGTAAATATATTACTTTACCTGCGTATACCAAGGACATATAACATTGTTCCAAGTGGAGGGGGGTTGTGGGTGTTTGTTTAGGGAGGGTGACGAGTGCTGAATTGACGTAAGGAGGCTGAAATGACTCTATCTTAGTGAGTCTTTATCTATTTTGAGAAAAGTGGGGTGCTACCCCACCCCCGGTCCCCACCTGCTCCGCCGTCTTTGTAAACACATTTGCTAGATGGAGAGTGACGAGTTTTTTTTTTTTTTGCCTCGGGGACATTTCATGTTTAAACTAGTATCCGAGGGCTGATGACTATCCCTGCAAAGCCTACATATAATAATCACAATTTCAAGGACAAGTACGAATCGAGCCTGGTATGGTGATGTAAGAGTTAAAATCTGCGAATGTAATCTAAAAGACGCTTTTTCTTGTTATAGTTTCCAAATTCGTGTACTTCTGAATTTGTGAGTTCATTATATAAATTATGCAGTTTTATAATGGCACGTGGTTACAAGAGAAATGTCAGTTAATTATCATATAAATGGTATTACGTTCACATGGTCAAATTGGGTTTCAAAAGTTAAGGTTTCTTTTCTGTGATAAAGAGGCTTTCTTAGATTAAGCAATCCAGATATTTTCCACGAAATTTCTTCGGCATGGTCACTCTTTAATCGTCTGATTATGTACGTCGCGGATGCGCAGGTGTTTCCAATCTTCAAATGTTTGTATGAACTGAAAAAAGCTGTTGGCTTGTATAATATTCATCCCTGGGTATTGTTATTCATGGCATTATAATAAGGTATGGGGAGGACCTGGGACAAGCCCAAGACAGACTGAATTGAATACGTGAATAGGTAATCTGAAACCCGACTTACTCGCTGGGGAGGGGGGGGTGGGTCGCCAATCACCTTCGTGTCGGACAAAATGAAGTGAATGGGACTATGCGTGCCAGTGTTTCCTATTATTTATAAAATAACTGAGATAGTACGCGTGATCTGATTGGTCAAAAGCCTATGGTTTATTATACCGGTAAACCCATAGAAAAAGGCATCCGGACCACGAGCCATAAACAAAACCGGCTTATTGATCTGAAAACAACGATTTTAGAAAGCCGGCTGAAAAACAGAACAAGTTACTTACCCAGCCCTTCTTAGTATTAAAAGCGTTGGTTTCCACATTTTATTACTGAGCGTCACAATTCGCTACTGCCTTAGGTTTAGAAGTTATTAAGTACAAAGCTGGAAAGCAGTTTACATTTCACGCGATGCCAAATCGCAGAGAAAGACAACAACTGTGTGAATTTCTGGTGTAGAACGTCTCTAGGAAAACTTAACCATATGCCAACCAGCAACAAAACGGATAGTTTTAACATTCTTGATTTATTTTAAGTCAAAATTAAATTCCTTAATGAAAGAAATTAATCCAAAGAGAGATCTCTGATCAAGATATGGTACAAAATCGGCCGCTGTAGGTTGTAAACAAGCTGCCAACGATGATGAAAGATGTCAGAGTTTCGGACTGGTTTTTTCCAACGTTTGAACAAATTATTCGGTGATATCGATGCCATAACCTACCTCAAACCACCTGACTTCACAAATCGACAAATATTAACGCCAATATGTGGCTACGGCAAAGAAACCTTTCTCCACCACTGACATATTTCCATCGGTGACTGTACGTGCATATAAAGTCACATGCGACTACTTCGCAAATGCAGCCACGTCGTTACCGCAGCGTTTCTTGATCATGATAAAGCCCAGAAAACAGATCTTAAACCACTGCGGCTTGTAAAAAGTGAATGAAGTCCTCCATTACAATAGCTGCCAGTTCCGTCTATGAGCACGAAATTCTTACGAATCGACTCAACAAAATACATGGCATGTCCCCTTGGTGTCCGTATTAACCGGGTTCCACTGTATCATTAATTAATCCCCAGGGATGATATTTACAATTCAGATGGAACGTGAATAGATAGCCCATGTATCGCTCGGATAACATTTGTATTTGCAAACAAAGAATTGCTGATAAATTAGAGGTAGTTTGGCCTTTGTAATTTTGATCTCATCGGAAATGTCTTTACTTGTTAACGCTGGTCTCAGATCACCGTTTTTTTTCTTTCCAAGCTTTGGTTCGGAAAGCTGTATTCGTTTGTAACGTCAGCTTTTCTTTAATCTTTGAACAGAACAATGATAAGAACGGTTGCATTTTTTAATCGACACAAACTTCTTTTTGATATTGGCACTAAGGATATTTGAGTAGGGCAGGAGGCGGGAATCGTTTATTATCTGGCATTTGCACTTGCGTCGCAGACAGTCTTGAGTTCTCTATCTAGGTAACAAGTCTGGTTGCAACGCAAGCTAGTATTTACATGGCTTTGATCATATAATGGAGAAGGGCTGGGACATTCACCGCCTTCTTGGTGATCCGTCCGACATTTTCTCTTTTTTTCGACGGACAATTAAAGGCCATTCCATAATTGGGCTGGGTCACAGGCAGCCCAATATCGTTCTCGTTGAATTGCAGCCTCTAAAGCTCTTCAACAAGCAGGTTACACATGCCGACAGCTTTTTCAACGCAATGATGAACATGAGCATTTGGCGAATGGCAAACACCTGCCCACGAAAAAGAGATAAGCTAAAAGTCTTTAAATTGTAAGAGTGAAAATAAATATATAGTTTGAATAAAAATTACAGCCTACATTTGTAGAAAAAGGGAAGGATGTACTTATTATTACTTCGAAATAACTTAGTCGCGGAGTCGCTGCCATGGTGTCTGCGGTATAGGAACTTCCTTATTCGTTGAGTGTGGCGATCACTTGCAAAATTATTTTTTTCGCAATGGTTCGACCTGATATGACTGAACAATTCTCCCAAGAAAACGACATTCCAAAACACAGATAGATAAAATAGAAAAATTTACAATATATCAATACTTAGCCTGCGTAGCTGGCGGTATTGTGTGGGTGCGAGATTAAAGTTTTGGCGGCGGAGCTGTGTTCGAAAATAAGGGAGTAGGGTCGACTATATTACAACGGCTCCACCGCCAAATCTCACTCGGCTACTACACAATACCGCCAGCTACGCAGGCTAATCAGTATCAAAAATTCATGAATATAATATATGAGAGCATTACAACCGAATCATTTAATTCTACTTCAGGCACGATGACAAAATAAAAGTGTTCTTAAAACGGTCCGTCTTCCACTTTGGAAATGGAAGTGTCGGTGACTTAATTGATGTTATTACTACTGCTAAATAATAACTCAGGCTTGTCTACCTACGTTGGTTTTGATTTGACTATCAGAATAGTAAACAGGAGTTTTTGAGATTTTTATAAACGTTTGTGTTAACCTATGAATTGGCATTTTTTTGTAGACTCCGTGTTCAAGTAACCCATGCAAAAACTCAGGAATTTGTTTCCCAAATTATGAAGAGCATAATTACCGTTGTATCTGCGCCCCAGGATATAGAAACCCTTATTGCACGACAGGTTTGTAAAACAGCAGAATATTTTACTTAGATTAGATAATAAGCTTAAATTCTATAAAAGGCGCTCTCAATGATACAGTACCATTCCATGCCATAACTTAACTGTAACTTTTTCAGTTTTCCATTACGAATGAGGAGGATTTCCCGAATTTAAACATCCCGTATTTATAAGTGGTAGTTCCCACAAACTTTGTCTATGATTAGAAGCTAAGACCCAGCTTGGTAAGATCTCCCCTTAGTGCCGCTATGGCGTCCATAGAAGCAGATTCCTTACGAGAAGTCTCACTTACGCCTTCACGCAAAATCGTACAAATTCTGCTACCTGCGCTTTTCCAGTGGCCAATAACAGGTTTCAAAACTTTAATGAACATATAAGGCGCATAGAGATTTTCCTTGGTTTTAGATTGTTTTATCTTTCTACTTGATGATGAGGTCTGGGCGGCATCGAAACTTTAAACTCTTTTCGCTGATTTTTATTCTTAAGTGTTTAATAAAATATAGTTTGATTCCCAGGTACTACTATTGAAATCTGAGGTTAAATCGATGGCTCTCAAAAATGTCTTTGTGGTGATAAGCCCTTGTGATACAGAGATGACGACTGTCAGCTGTACTTATAGAACCGTGAAAACACTGATCTGTTGCTACCTCGGCAAATAACAGTGTTTGAAACTTGCTTTTGTTCCTGTTTAGCTTGCTTGGCTCCCCTGGGAATGGAAAACGGTACAATAACATCAGCGCAGCTGAACGCGTCATCTCAGTATAGTTGGTACAACTCTATTGACCGCGCGAGGTTGAACATTCGGGCGAACGTTAACGGCAGTGGGGCGTGGTCAGTGGCACAGAATAACCAAAATCAGTGGATACAGGTTGACCTGCGAATCAAGACACGCATCACGTACGTAGCAACTCAAGGAAGGGCGAACGATATCCAGGATCCTGACGATGTGTCATGGGTAAAGAAATATCGATTGCAATTCGGTGACGATGGAAGTTCATTCGAGGGTTTCAAGCAAGAGGGTGAAAGCGTCGACAAGGTAGGATTAAGATGTGACAAGAGAGGAAAAAGGGTAAGAGGGAAAGGTCCTTTTACCAGAAACAACTAACTCTTTTTCTCTTTTTTATTTAGGTGTTTCCAGGCAACACTGACCAAGAGACAGTCGTGAAAAATGTTCTTATTCAACCTATAAAAGCACGATACTTCAGGTTAATACCAACTGAATGGCAGCATACCATATCCTTGAGGATGGAGTTGTATGGTTGTTTAGGTACAGTACTCTTTCATGTCTTGGGGAAAGGCGCGTGTATGACGTAGAAGGCATATGAGGCCGATAAGAAAGAAGCCTAAGGAGGCAGTATCATAATTATCCCATGTTTTCGTATGAACAACAATCGAATTATGAGGATTCAAGGGAAAAAAAACTTCAACCCATTGACGGCCTTGCTGGTCAAAACCGGCCGTAAAAGACTACCTACTTTAAAATATTGCAGCTTTCTAAGTTGCGCGAACATTGCTTTAACTGTCAGTTGTGAGCATTGAGTAAAAAGTCCTTCAAATCGGGATTTCCATTATCGCAAAAAAAAAAGTCGGCGGTTTTTGCAAAATATTACCTTTTGAATTTGGACAAGAAAAAAAATGACCGTTTTTAACGTCATAGGAAAACGACAAAGATCACGTTTTATTGCCTTCAGGTTTTTTACAGAAATCATCATTGCAAAACCAAAAGTCAACATTCACCCTAAAATTCAGTCGTTGTTCTTGCTTAGAAGTGACTTTTTTGTTCTTTTTCGTTTCCCGGGACGCGTCACAGCTTTTTGTTCTAGTGCATCCTGGTCTTGTCTCGATTTTCAACATCACTGCTACATTGCATCCTAGGAAATAGCCAGAATTTTTGACAGCGTTCGTTCCTGCTCCAGCTCTTTTCCCATTTATACCAAGTCCACAGCCACTCCAACCTACCACGGAAATTCTCAGTGCATGGTCATGAATTCCAAAATATGCCCTGGTAGGTCAAGAAATTCGTCAGTAGTCGAGTCCCAAAGGTACTTCGTATCGGCGCGGCCATTTTTCCAGTTCCTCAAGCAACAAGCTAAATTCACAATAGCAGAAAATCACCTTACTCGCTTCTTTGAGAAAGTGGACTCTCAGCTCATGCGGCAGCCAATAGGATGAACAATGGCTGTAAACTTACCAAGCATCGTATACAAACCAAACTGCAGCCGTTATTATAGCTCAACTTTGTCAGAATAATGTTTCTAGAACACATGAGCCTTCAGTGCTTCAGAAATGGTAACCCCAAATGCGGGGTCACGAAATCCTATGGATTGTTTGTATGTAGAAAATCACTCGAAAACGTAAAAAGTGCTAGGCGTCACGTCAATGGGTTAATAAATTCTCCAAGGAGTGGCCAAACGACAATCAAAGATTCTTGAGCAAAAATTTTCCCAGATAACACTGAAAACCTTTGAAAGCCCGACTTGAAATCTTCGACCCAGGGTTTTCAAGTTTTGATCCACCTTTTTGTCCAGTCGCTGTTATGGCTTGGCACTTTTAGCAGGCTCTACATCTGGGTGATACTACCCTTTCTAGGACAACTTCTCATTTTGGTGCCTACTACGCATGCGTTCTGCGCGGTCTCGGGATTTTAAAAGAATTGTTACACCAGGTAATGCGTCATGCAACTTTTGCGAGAGTTTTTCAATATAATATCCCTGGAAAGAATGAATAGCTGCAAAAAGCAGAGCTTCAATCTTTGTGTAAAGGTTGCTGCAACAAAAATTTTGCGAGGCATGATCGGAAGGTGTTACCACTGGCAATATTTCGCGCAAAGAGCGTCGATAAAAGCCTACACAAGCGGTATTTTTAGGGGAGCCTCCATAAATTGGAAACCTGTCAATGCGAAAAAAATTAGTTAATGACGTCAGCACAGGCCTACCCGTACGTCGTCCGTACGTAGAGACTGTCAGGGAGGGACTAAGTAACAAGAGTTTTTGTTTGTCTTGGCCAATTTTTTAAAACCTGTTCGTTTAGAGGCAGCCAATGGAGTTGTTCCACTGAAACTGTTTGAGCCAAATATTTAAACGAAGTCTAACTTTGGTGGGTTGTTTTAAGATAAATGCTTTTCTAGCCCTCTCTATATGCTTTCATAAAACTGTTCACAATAAATGATGTTTAGATAAAATCGTTGGGCAAATTGTAAATGACTTAGAACGCGGTTTTGTTAAACACTGGCTAAACAACGTTTAAATATTTGGCCCTTTAGTTTCTTTTGTTTGACTTACGACAAAAACCTTTAAAAGATATATTTTGAAGGCTTTGCTTTTAGCTTGGTCACGCTTTTCGTAACGCTCCAGGAACCAATCTAGTCTCAGATTGACAGGTGCATTTGCGTAAAAAATTACAATGTATGTGCAGCATCTTGATGAGTTTGTTTATCGACAACTGAAACTTTGTGTTCTTTTAATGTTGCCATAACATGAAATACAGCTGCTAATCAAGATTCTGGTTTGATGGTTTGTTTAGTTATTTGTAGTTTAGGAAAGCGTTGCATAAAGTTAACGCGAATCAATAACAGATGACTGCCTTTTTGAAAGTTCACGCAGGCTTTCTCAGTAAAGGCAATGCACAATACCAAAACACGCACCGCACAGTTTATGTAGGTTGTAGTAGAGAAAAATGTTAAATGAGTGATTTGCAAAAATTTTCTATCAGATGATTTGTGAGGCATAAATGTAAAGGCTAATTTACACATGACTGTTCGTTCGGGCGCAAAACGAAAACACATAACAAGCTTACGGTGAACACAAAAGTCGGCCTAATTTTTCTTTTAGAACTTCCCTTAACACAGAAACTTTGAACCTAGAAACTGTAACCCGCAAATTGCTACTACCGAAGGGCTACAGAAACAGCAAATTTAATGGCTGACCCAGAATTTCGCAAAAGGGTGTTGTGGGGGATTCGGTGATTTAGTTTGGAAGAATTCTACTACAGTGGTCGAAGCTGATGCATAATTATCACTTTTTGCTTTAAACACGCGTCTTTTAAGCTTTTGCTGGGTGAGTTTTTTTTAAATTTTTGTTTCAGATGTGTTTGCGGGACGAAACATCAAATTGACTGGGACTCTGCGACTTGTATAACGTATTCTCCAGACTACTATCAACGTCTTACTTTATATAGAGAGCTGGTTTACTAACTTAGAACAAACGCCACTGAATCGTAGCCAACAGTTACCAGCGCCGTACAGACGACTTATTGACGAGATCAAGCAAAACTAACTACGAGAGAACAACTGGAGAACTGACAATTTGACTAAGAATAAACGACTGTTTAACTGTGATAATAGACGGATCAAAACGCACCAATCACTGATTACGAGTCTTCATGGCCAATAACATCACGGCTTAACTGACAGACGACCAATAACATCGCGGCATAATTGACCAATCAGATCAATAACCAGAGTATAATATCATCAACTGACGTGATACAACTCACTTTGACTCTGAAGATGACTACCGCACAGGTTGTCGAAACGTCAGTCACTGTCAACAACAACAGTCCTATTCAGGACTACGTTCACCCGGACGATCAAACTCAACCTTTTGATAATATTCCTTAATAGAGACTGTAATAAATCAAGGCAAGAGTCGTCGTAATAGTCTCGACCGTGTTTACTCAACTTTACTCTTTTCCTGACCACGAGGTCCTAGCCCTAGTTTTACATCATGTAATACGACACGAAGTGTCCTCTACTCTACACTATCCCCTCTCTAATTAAAAGGGTGAGTCTCCGGATTCACGGACAACACTTGAAAGTGTAACAGTGTCAAGGTAACCAGTCCAGTTCACAAGCAAAGGAAAGAAAACTAATACAAAAAAAACTGTCCATAACAAATCATAGTCTCAATATCCTCTTAGTGCTCGAGCCTTCTTTAACAATTTCGGTCTCAGTTTCTTAATCCGATCGTTTTCCATGGTCTGCTTGTCCTCCAGCATTTGTACGCGATCTACAATTTGCTGTAGACTACTGATAACCCACTCTCCATAACGGTCTGGGGGTCTTCTCACTCTCACCGGTCTTCGATTCTGGAGAGTAGGTTCCGGTTCCAGTCCTTCACCTTCATGTTCACTCCCTTCCTCCTCGCCACTGAGGTCAGGTGGGTCAGATTGAGTTGGTTTGCTTGTAGCATCTAGGGTATCTACAAGGGGGCCACCGTCCTTAGTGTCTGGCGCTTCCACTGAAGGATCACTTCTAACATCCCTTTCCGCCCCGCTGGGCTGGACGTCATCCGACTGACAACCACTAATCTCTAGCGTATCGGGTTGTTGGCTTGACAGTTCAGGATCACCTTCCAACAACTCACTCTCTTCTTCAACTGCACTCATTGCCACCCCAACAACTGTCCCATCTTCTTCTCCCGGCATCGACTGTGCATGTCCTTCTTCAACAGCCTCCACTGCAGGTGCAGTGCCCAAACCACCAGTAACTACTTCACCCACTGCCTTCTCCTGTTTTCTCTAGTACAACCTCAAGTTGTTGAAATGGACTACCTTGGACCTCCTAGAACGCCCTGCAACTTTTCTAACACAGTACGTAACTTCGGTGACTTGTGATACGATCTCGAACGGACCATCCCACTATCGGTGAAACTTGCTTGCTTCACCTGGCCTTAGCTGTGGGGTGTAGCGCAGGACTAAATCTCCACGTTGATAGACCGTGTGCTTCACTCCCTTGTCGTAAGCATCTTTCTGGCGTCGCTGAGCAACCTTCAGATTCTCCCGTACATCCCGGTATGCACCTTCTAAATCCTCCTGTAGATTAGCAGCAAATTCAGTGTACGAGCACTCACTGTCCTTAACCCCACCCATCATCACGTCCAAGGGTATCCTCATCTCTCTTCCGAACATCAGTTCAAATGGAGTGTGCCCTGTGGAGGCATAGATGCTACTCCGGTAGGCCATCATGCAATAATCCAGGTGTTCATCCCAGCTCTGAGGTTTACCTCCAACTTTAGCTTTCAACATGCTCTTAAGGGTCTTGTGTAGGTTCTCAATTTGCCCGTTGCCCTCTGGATGGTAAGCAGTTGACCGCGTTTTGTTGATCTCTAGCAAGTGGCACATCTCTTCAAAAACCTTCGACTCAAAGTTACGCCCCTGATCACTGTGGATGCTGTCGGGCACACCGAATCTGCAAATCCAGTTCCTCACAAGCACCTTTGCACAAGTTGTGGCACGTTGGTTAGGAATTGCAAACGCTTCAGCCCACTTGGTGAAACTGCACTGCACGGTTAAAATGTAGCGATTTCCTCTTCGTGTCCGAGGTAATGGTCCAACTATGTCAATGTGGATCCTTTGCATGGGATTTCCAGTGGCCAATGGCTGCAGAGGTGCTCTTGGCTTTGGTCTACACTTTTCACTTGGCACAGGTAAGGCAACCATCGCAGTACCGATGCACGTCCTTTGTCAAGCCCGGCTTCCAAAATCTCGCACTCATTTTCTTCAGGGTCTTCATTCTCCCCAAATGGGCACCTGCAGGACCATCATGAACTTCAGTAAGCGCTGGCCTAACCAGGCTTTGTGGCAAAACTATCCGTTGCTTAGTTGGAGAGGTGTCTGTAGGCGACTGAAGATAGAGCACTCCTCCCTTCAGCTGCAACAGGTCAAGTTGCGCCCATACTGCCCGAGTGGTTCGACTCATGGGCTGAAGTTCCTCAGTCGTCGGTTTCTTCCACTCTTGTGACAACTGCGCTACCACCGGGCCAATATCAGGGTCTTCTCTTTGTGCTTGTGCCACTGCTGCAGTCGACCATATATCCCTCCCCTCACACTGCTTATGAACCGTTGGCAACCCTGCCACAGCGGCTACCTGGGGTCGGGCTGACGGAACACACGATGGGCACTCTCCATGATGACGCCTTGGTCGCCGTGACAAGGCGTCTGCATTACCATGCTGTCTCCCCGGCCGGTGCTCAATTGTATAGTCGTATTCTTGCAGGCGTTCCAGCCAGCGGGCCACTTGCCCTTGGGGCTCCTTGAAGGACATCAACCAGGTTAACGAGTGGTGGTCAGTTCGTAGGCAGAACCGCCGTCCAAGCAGATAATAACGGAAATGGTCAACATAGGTGACTAAAGCTAACATCTCCAACCGAGTAGTGCAATAATTTCTTTCATGTTCGTTCAAAGAGCGACTCCCGTATGTAATTACTCGTTCTGTCCCATCAGGTTGCAGCTGAGATAAGACTGCCCCGATTCCCAAATGTTGGCTAGCATCTGTGTCCAGTATGAATGACCCTGCACCGGCGTTAAAATCTGGATAGGCTAGGACGGGTGCACTGACTAATCGGTGTTTGAGCTCTTCAAAGGCAGATTGTTGCTCTTGTTGCCAATGAAAGGGCGTGTCCTTCCTACACAGTTTATAGAGTGGCTCCGCAATGATGGAGAATCCGGCAATAAACCGCCGATAATAACTAGCCAGACCGAGGAAGCTGTGAAGCTCTTTGACGTCCAGCGGTGTTGGCCAAGTTTCAACTGCTTTAACTTTCTCCGGATTCGTCCTTATTCCATCACCGGAAACAACATGACCCAGAAAGGTAACTTCTCTCTTCAGGAACTGACACTTGGTTGGCTTTAATTTCAAACCCGCTGCTTGTATTCTGTCAAAGACCAACCGTAGGCGGTGAAGATGTTCTTCAAATGTAGAGCCCCAGATGATAATGTCATCTAAGTACACAAGGCAATGTGTCCAAGTGAGTCCACTGAGTGCCAGATTCATCAATCTGGTGAAGCTTGCTGGCCCATTTGTCAAACCAAATGGCATAACCCTCCATTGAAATTGTCCACGATGAGTCGAAAACGCAGTTTTGGGTTTGTCCTCCTCCTTCACTGGCATCTGCCAATATCCAAAGGCCAAATCAAGGCACGAGAACCACTGAGCACCGCCCAGGGCCTCTAAGACATCATCAGTCCTAGGCAGCGAGATAGCATCTTTTTGGGTGTACTGGTTAAGTCTCCGAAAGTCAATACACATACGGTAAGTTCCATCATGTTTCCGGGCCAACACAACGGGGCTACTCCAGGGACTTTGGGACTGTTCAACCCTACCATTAGCTACGAGATCATCCAGCTGTTGGTCAATGATTTCTCTTTGGTGAGGGGGAATACGGCGCGGTGGTTGCTTAATTGGTGTACAATCACCCGTATTAATTTCATGTTCCATGAGATCAGATTTCCCTAAATCCGAACTGTTCATAGCAAAAATGTCCTCATACTCTTTCACCAGAGACGAGAATTGTTGCTTTTGACCTTCTGAAAGCCCTTCCAGGTTTTGTTGTTCACAGATTGTCCTCCACTTTTCTCCCTCTCCTTTTGTCTGCTCACTCTTCCCCACTGTGCTGTCAATGGTCGAACAGAATGCATGTGGCCGAGAGGTACTTTTCGATTCTGAATCAACTCCAATGGGAATTATACTACCATTCACGCTGCTAATAGGGTGATATTCGGCAATAGGAACATCTGACCGTATCTTGATTGGTCTATCCGAGAAGTTGGAAACTCGAACAAGGGCCTGTCCCGCCCTTGGAACCACAAGGGAACGAGCTATGCAAATTTCCGATTTTCCCTTTAGTTCCTTTGAGCCCTCCAAGATCCCAGGGCTTCCCGTATTTTGTTCATATCCCTCTTCCAATCTAGCTCCTAGCACTTGTTCAGTCCCCGGCTCTACTTCTACTTCAGCACACAGATAAAGTCTACAAACACTAGGTGTGACCTTGCAGTATCTAATAGGAATTTCAGCATCTCCTACCACAAAGGTTCCCGTGTCATAGTGAATTTGACATCCATACTGCTGAAAAAAGTCTGAACCAAGAATACAATCATGTGCTAGACCTTGCGCAATCATGACAGGCCAGGAGCAATCCATGTTTCCTATGCGAAATCTCACTTGGGTTTCTCCTAAGACAGTCAGTTCATTGCCATTTGCTGTCGTTAATGTTCCTATCACTGGTTTAAGTTTAGAAACATATCCACTTTTCTTCCATGTGTCCTCGCTCAATACACTAACCGTAGCGCCAGTGTCCAACAATACACAAGTTAAACAATGATTCACAAGTCCAGTAATATAAATCCCGGAATCAGATATGGCTGAAATTACACTCTCATTCGCGGTTGTATTGTAATTTACCTCACGGACATCACTGTCTGACAGGGCCACACGTACTGGTCCTACGGGGACTGTCTGGCCCTTGGCAGGCCCCGAGCTCCGTTTCCCGTTGTATTAGTCGGACAATCACGTGCAAAATGACCCTGTTTACGACAATTGTAACACACTACTTCGTTTCGGCGCCGTGGGGCTGTCACGGTTTTTGCTTCCGTTTTCATTTCCAGCTCACGAATTTTCTCATTCATGCCAAGAACTAATTCCTTGAGCTCGCGTATTTCAGATGAAATCTTCTCACTATCAGCCGAGGCACCAATCACATTAACAGATTTCTTCTTCTCAACCGCAGGAGCTGCGCGACAAGCCTTACGAGCACTTTCCAACTGGCGAACCACACGCACAGCTTCCACGAGCGAACTCGGCTGGCTCATAAAAACTCTCTCACGAATGTCATCACTAATTGCTACACCTTGAAGAAACTGGTCCCTTGCCAGTTCCACTTTAATCGACCAATTCCATCAAGCTATCCGCAAATCCATCGAAATCTTCATTTGGCTTTTGGCATCGTGCCCGCAACTGCAATTTGTAATCTTCTTTCGTCTTCCCCGAATCAAATCTTCGAGTCAACTGATCAGTAAATTCTTCGAACGGTAGCGATTCCGAGAGCTTGAGCAGCTCAACAGCTTTGTAGGCCGGTTGGTCCAATAATGTAAGCAAATACGCTCGACGATCCACCGGTTTGATGTGCACGAGACTTGCGTATTGCATGAACTGCGAGAGCCACGTTTTGAAATTTTGGCCCACCGAATAAACGCGTGGAGCTCTTACGTTCCTCCTAACTTCGCTTTGTTCGCTTGACGCCACCATTCTCTGCTTTAGAGCTTGAGACAGGGTATTTACGAGCTGCTGCAGGTCACTGCCCCCTTCGTGTGGCTCTACTTTCGGTGGTTTCTTCTTTTGTTGTTGTTTCAGCACGGGTTCTGTCGATTCAAGTTTCGGTAACCCTCCTTCGGCGCCTGCGGACATTTCATCTAGTTTCGGTAACCCGCCTTCGGCTCCTGCTGGAGTTCCATCTTCTTCCATCTTTATATCCCAGTTCGCTGCCACCAATGTAATAAATCAAGGCAAGAGTCGTCGTAATAGTCTCGACCGTGTTTACTCAACTTTACTCTTTTCCTGACCACGAGGTCCTAGCCCTAGTTTTACATCATGTAATACGACACGAAGTGTCCTCTACTCTACAAGACTATTGGGGGTCTCCTTTTATTGCGAACTGTAAACGTCAGATTCAAGTTGAGGATTTCTCAGAATAGATATAAGTATATAAAAAGAGGCTTCGCGTCTAGCCCTGGCTGAATCTATATATTATTGTATATGTACACATCCAACTCCGTCAGTGGGGCATAACCGTTGAACAGGTCTAATTTTGTTATTCGTGTATTGAAATCGTGTCCGTTTAACTAAAGTTTTCGGGGTTTTGGGATTGTTCTCCCATACACTCTTAAGACTTGAAACGTTCTGTCGATCATGATGCGTGCGTGTTTTTCATATACAGAAGAGATCCAAGCCCTTGGAATGGAGAGCGGCGCTTTTGCTGACTCACAGATAACAGCGTCTTCAGAATATGATGCTTACCATTCAACGAAACGATCGAGATTACATACAAAGGAAATATCATCGCTGGAGAGAGGTGCATGGTTGAGTTCGACGAACGATGCAGACCAGTGGCTTCAGATAGATGTTGGTGAAGTCATAAATGTGACACACATAGCTACACAGGGGCGAAATACCTACTCCCCTTTTCAATATGTAACAAAGTACAAGTTGCAATATCGCAACGATGGACAGCCGTTCCAGTTTTACAAGAGAGAGGGACAGCCTTCAGATGAGGTAAGAAAATTCCGTTTTACTTCATGAAGTTGAAGTGGTAATTAGAACAGTTTTTAAAGCTTGTGAAGAGAAGATACTTGCTTATCTTTTCAAGTCCCCATAGTTGCAACATCAATTTTCTCTTAACAATTTCGATACATGATCAAGAGAAAGGTTATGAGAGACCAAAAAATGATCATTACAAGGAAAATGCTTTGATCTCATATAAATCTTGAAAAAATTTTATAATGAAATAAAAGTAGATCAGACTGGATATTTTTACGTTGGTATTCGCGGCACCACAAGGACGTGGTTTTTACTCCTTTTGTTTTTAAACTGGGTGAGGGTTTGACATTTTGGGTCTATAGATTATAGTTAAGGTATTTTGTGAACTGAAACCAGGGTCAGGAATTTGATATGTTTTAATATCACAAGTCTTTTTTGAACAAGGATTTAACTCTGCATTAGGGTTGCAACAATCACATAAGTTGGTCTGAACCAGAGCACCGTTTTTGTAAAACTCGCACCACAGGATACGTCGAACCTTAAGTAAGTCGAAAATCGCGCGAACTCAAATCAAAATTGATATTCCCTGGATTTTTCTCATAGTTTTGCTGAAATATACCCTCGATACGGTCTAACCCTCGTCAAGTGTAAATTTTCGCTAACACGGATTTTTTCCCCTTTAGGTCATTAAACCCGAACTCCCTTGCGAAGTAAGTGAGCCAAAGATCCGAAGTACCGAACACCAATGCCTTGGTCTTTCACTTACCAAATTTTCGATGTTTGCACTCTTTCTTCGTAAGAATCCCGACTTTACATCGTTTGAGCATGAATCAAATATAATACATAACTGTAACTGAAAAAATTGTCGTTTGATCCATCTCCACATAAACCGAACTCCCTATATTTCGAACCATTTCCCATAATGGTTAGTGTTACACTCATTTTGAAGATTAATTGCGCCTTTCTTTAGGTTTTTATTGCTAACTTTGACCGGGACACCATCGTTTATCAGCATCTCAGTACAGTGATCACAGCTCGATACTTGCGAATAAGGCCAACGGAGTGGGTGAATCACATCGCAATGAGGATAGAGCTCTACACTTATCAAGGTATGATATATACTAGTAATAACGCAAGATAAGCGAGTACGGGTGAGATCGATGCAAATTTTCTAGTTCCAACGCTGTGCTTTGCGAAAGTTTCGAGTGATGGAAAAGTCTTAAGGCGCGTGATCAGATTACAAGTGATATGTTTACCTAGCATGTATTCGATTCATTTTTAGTCGAAGTCCAAACGAATTCTGGCTACATACGTGTTGCGCACGTGTAATAGTCACTAGTAATAACCAAAGGCCTTAAAGCAGTGCGGGTGAGTTTCAGAGTTCTGATCGAAGTTCCTCAAACGCTGCGCTTTGCGTAAGTTTCACGCGATATAAGGTCAAAACGCGCATGATCAGATCGGCGTGTGATAGAAGGAACAAACGCACGTGACCAGATCGCGTTGTACATTCCATTCATTCATTCTTAGTCGAAGTCCAAACTAATACTAGCTACGTACGCCCCTCACTGTATAATAGTCACATGCAACGTGGAGAAAAGGACTGCGGGCTCCTCGGCTCGCCCGCAATGATTTTCTGACTTATTGCTTAGCGAATGCAAGCTGGCCATTTACGTTCTGGGCACGTATAATAGTTACAAATAATAACCAAAGAGGGAGTGGGGGCGAGTTTCAGGCTTTGGATCGAGGTTCCTCAAACGCTGCTCTTTGCGTAAGTTTCACTTGATAGAAGGACTAAACGCGCCTGATCAGATTATGAGAGAAAGAACGTCCAAAAGCTCGTCACCAGATCGAGTTCATTCATTCTTAGTGGACGTCTAAACGAAGCTAGCTACATACGTGCTGCGCTTGCGTAATAGTTGCAATCTGAGGAATAGGAATATGTTCTCCTTTGGTCGCCCGGAATGATTGACTAACTGAATGACTGGTAGATAAACCAACGTCAGTCCAGAAGTATTGCCTAAGGTCCAAGAGAATGTCTTAAAAATCTAAATTCTTCTAATATTACTTACTGACGAGTTTTTCCCTTCCAAAGCTAAACAGCTCAACTAACCGTTGCTTTGAGGCGGCATAGATCGGCATTGCTTGAAAGCTGACAATAAGATGCTCGTACGTTAAATTGCAGAAGAATGAGAAGATACCATGCAGTAAACTGAACATTACAAACAGAGTTTATCAGCGGACTTCGAAGGAGACAGTTCCGAAATAATGAGGAGCATACAGTGCCAGGCATGGCTGTAAATTGGATTTATTTAATTGCTTTTATTAACTGAAATAATTTACTTACGAATAACTGTCATTTAAGTTTAGCTACCAATCTAGACTATCTGCTCATAGACCTTATAGCAAAGTACGATCTGTGTTGGCCAAATTTATATCTTAACACGATCTCTGTTACTTGCAGATGAATGGCCGAATTGAAACTATAAATGGATAATCCTTTAGACAACTAATTCATCTTGTAATAAACCCGTAGGACGAATTTAGAAGGATTTTTGGTTTCTAGGAAGGGGAAAAATAGGTGCCACTCTCTTAAAGTCAAAACTGGGCAGAAACCCGTCTTAGTTTTCGTTTAGACATAAATTTAGAGACGGATGAACAGTTTTGGACGAATTATCCGTTTGTTAGCACGTCTATAAGATCGAAGTGCTGACAGACAACTCAAAGGATTAACGCCGAATTCACACCTGGACAAGTCATCCGTCTCGGATGGATAATTTGTCGCCAGCAAAAATTCGGCCAGTGATATAAAATCTTAGGTAAGTCAGAGTATAAACGCAAATTGGTCTTGTAAGTGATGCAAGAAAGAAATATTTCACTTATTGGTTGACAGGGCACTTCACAGAAATTAACCCTTCCACGCCACCTAGAGTGAATCATTTAGCCTTGGAGTCTGTGAATAGAATACTTTGTTTTTACCATTACCCTACGAGCAGAGGTTTCTCTCTTGCATTGCTTCAGTTTGTACGTTTACGAAGTCGTTCCCTTCGCGAGGCCTCTTCAGCAGTGCTTCCACTTGATACTTTTGTCATGCAACAGTTTCCAATTTCAAAGTCAAAAATTTGTTAAATTTTGACTTTGGCCAAGTGAAGGGGTCAAAGAATCTTTGTGTATACTTTTCCCAAAGTGTTCAGTCATTATTAAGCGGGTTGAACTTAGAGGAAAAAGTGAGGGCTTTCCCCTGGGACAAAGAAAACTGTACATAAAAACGAAGTGTCTTTTTAAAAAGGTCCGGATTTGACTGTAGTTCGAAAAGGACGAGTGGCGAACAATACTTTGAGACCTGGACAATATTAAGGTCTAAATGAAAATAAACCTCCCTATTTTAAATATAGTATTTATTACAAAAACTTGAAAAAACTTGGTAAGTCTTATACTAACCAGAAGTAACGAGAAAGTCAACTCCCATTTCAGGGAAAGGCTCGCCGCCCTTGATTTTGAATCCCTGTCAGGATGACTCGTATTTCAGGAAAGCACACATCGTTATTCCTAAACGGGTTCTCCCATTAGAAAATATTCAGTATAATTAGTTTGGGTAGACAAAAACAATAACATAAACACAGGTAAATAAACAGATATGTATTTAGGCTTTGTACGTATCCTTCTCATTTTGCGAACTGGAGTTGACAAAAGGCGACGGTTGAAATGACCTGCCGCGGTTTGGAGGTGGTTATTATTGAAAATTAAATCAATTATATTAATAACCACCATAAAAATCTAGGTAGGATACAATCGATAATATATATAATTATAAAAGCAATGTAAAAGTTAGTTTAGAGTTAAAATAATGCAGTGACTATTTGGAACAGAGAACTTTAAAGAATAAGTAATTGTATATAAAAGTAAACTGAACAAACTTACGTAAAAAAGCTATTATACTTTGTTTTCCCTTAACGTATACCGAAGATCATAAAATATGAAACAGGTGTTTCGTTTGTTTTTCATCTTTCAATCCAAGTACGTCACACTTTATCAATTTTTAAAAAGCATTTGAGCCGTTTAACTTAAAACCGCCCCGACATAATCGCTATTAACGCAAAATGCTTAACCTTCGCCTATTCTTGTTGTTTTTTCTGGTTCGAAATCCGTTCGTAACACACCAAAGCGAGCGTTTAATACTTGCGGGTAGTGGCATAAGACGACAAGGGGTGTCTTACGCATATTTTGCAGTCCATAAATTTCAGTATCTTCAAGGTTCTCCGTTAGGATCTTCCTGTGAAGTGGACAAACCTCGAGATTGTGCTTTGGCCTGTGTGAATAACCCACCTTGCTCTTCATTCAATCTCGGTTTGTTATTGACTGCAAAAGGAAAGCTGCAGTGCGAACTCTTATCTGAAGACAAGTACAGAAATGCGGGCAAAATATTCCATTCTCAGCAATTTCATCATTACAGCATCAAGGTAAATATAAAATACGATAGATCATATACACATTTTCCAAATAGAGCGTCTTTTAGATTTCGATAAAAGATCTTGTAGTCCGACAGAAAAGATGACTTTTTGCCATGAACCTTGCAAGTTTATATAAGGTAAACACCCGCGCATAAGAACCTATAATTTTCGAGATCAGGCTGATTAGGTTCTTAATTTTCTAGAGTTTGTCGTAGCATAGTCATTCACAAAAATATTATACTATTAGTACATATAATGGTTTAGAACTATAAATGAAAACCATGTACTTGCCAAGCTAAATATATACACAATAACATATTATTAGAGATTTCATCACATACAGTTAACATCCAGAATTTTGATAATCGAAATCGGGGTGATCTTTTGTATAAGAACTAACCTGCGATCAGGCGATTTTTTTTTTTTTTTCGGCGGGGGAAAAAAATTCGCCTGATCGCAGGTTATATAAGAACCACTTTTCCTCGCCAGGTTGAACTGGTTCTTATAAACTTGATAAATCTCAGATTTCAGGCTGTAGGTTCTTAAATCTTTCGGTTCTTATATGCGGGTGTTTACTGTATAGTATTTTTCAATACAGTAAAAACCCGCGTATAAGAACCTAGGTTTTTCCAAGTTAGCCTAAACAGGTTCTTATAGAAATGGTATTTAGTGTAAAATTAGGCTAACTAGGTTCTTAATTAGGTTTTTAACTTTTGTTCAAGAAATAAAGCTGAATTTTTAAATGATCTGGTGTTTAATGTCCCAAAACAGTATTCTTGGAGGCTTCGTTAAGCAAAATACTATACTATTTTAATCTGATTCTGTTACAATCAAACCTATGGTACTGTAACCTTCACTATAATTGTCAATAAATCTTGCATACACAACAACAATAAATAAGTAAGAACCTGTTTTAGGATTTTAGCCTAAAATGGTTCTCATATGAAGGGTGCTTAAAAATGAAATTTTAGCCTAACAGGTTCTTAAATGTTAGGTTCTTATACGCGGGTTTTTACTGTACTCTAACAGCTTGCCTGGGACTCCTAGTTTACTGATCCATAAACTGAAGCTCTTGCAGTAGTGGGGAAATTTAATTCTTCACATATTATATATTATATTATATATTAAACTGCGACTCGCTCCACCATTTGAACAATTGTGACAAAGGAAGACCGTCAACATAATTTATTCAAAGTTATTGAAAACCGCACAAACGTATGCGGGTAATTTGTTTCATCCGGCAAAAATCAATTTATTCAAGCATTTTCAGGACAAAGGCGTGCTTCACAATGAGTCACCCTGGTATGCCATAATTCCCAGCTGTTTGACTGAACAGACAAAAATATAAATTTTCCCTTAAAATGCAGCTAAAAAATAAAATTGTTATCCAAGATTTCGCCGATCATCGCTGGTCATTTCCTCAGGTTTTGCTGGTGTAACAAATATGATGAATCCCATATTTATGAGGGATGATTCTAGACTCAGTGCCAATATAAACCCATGACTACCTCATAGAAGAACTAGAAGAAAGGCAGCTGAGAGTAAGACCTGCAAACGCGGCACATATAGGAAAAAGAGGCGCATCGCAGCTGATAAAAAAGACAGCCTAGCTATTAAAAGAAAGCTGAAAACAAGCATTGAAACTTTTAATCCGGATGCAAAAAGGTGAGATTGATTTACTGGGAAGTAATTGTTACAAGTTAGTTATTACTGGCCAAGATGAAGCCGTGCCTGTAGAGAATTCCCCAGGATTGAAGATAATTAGAGAGCTGACCTCAAGATCGGGCCTCAAGACAAACCACGAAGCAGACACAATCATCACAGCACAAGAAATATAATTAGCACGGGAAGAGAAGAACAAAACTATGTTCTGCTGCAGCTGTACCATTACCTTGAAAGAGGGCTAAACATCCCCATGGTGATGCAGTCACCTAAGAAAGGCAGAGCCGAACGATGTGGACATAAGTGTTACGGTAAAAAGCTTTGCCAGTCCAATACCCGACATGTAACCAGCCCATGCACTTCCAAGGTGTAACACTGGCCATCTCCAACTGTATCCCCCATCGGAAAGGGTAAGAGGTTAAAAATTCTTCAGTGAGGGAAATTCAGCTAAAGACTCCTTGGCAATAAAACTGCTGACTTTTACGATGTATTTCTCCAGTTCACAGCTTTTGCCTTGGCATGCTACAAAGTGCATGACTCAGTAAAATATAACTACATGACATTTGGAAAGTTTGGAAAACAAAAACAGGAAGCAAAGGAGCAGCTGAAACTATATCCAGACTGTGCACTTAGTCTCCAACAAATGAACCTTACAAACGATACTCAAAAAGGCATCTTCCGTAGAGGATTTTAGGCAGCATTTGGAAGTATCGAATGTGGACTTGCACCGTTCGTGCCGCAGGCATGCGACCTTAGTTTTACATGTAGATTGTTTGTATAGCCTGCGTTGCAAGTGTTTCCTCGCAAATTTGTCGTGAAAGTTGCGACGAGAGCAACTCTCAATTTTCGACAAACTTGTGCGGAAACGCTTGGTATGCAGGCTGCAGACAATCGTATGTCCGGCATGAAAGGAAACCCCTAAGTCTACCAGTGCTGCATCTGAAGGCGCACCTTACAGCCAGACTATGAACCCACGGATTATGGCTGGACCGAAGAAAGGATGAGGTATCTAAGTCTCTACAGCCCGTCACTCTCCCTGCTCCGCCAGAAGCAGTTTCACATGCTCAACTCATCAGATGTTTTAGTTCTTTGGAGAGTTCATGCCAAGTCCAAGGGCAGAGGGTGCAAGAGAGGCAGGTGGCATGCAAGTACGATGGTTTGCATGTCTGTAAAGGTGGTGCTGCACGAGGCAACGAACATTAACGAGCAAGTCAATTTGGAGACCGCTGTGCGACTGGACCGGCTGTGGTTCTAACAGTGGCACACTGAAGTTTTTTTGCCCTCAGAGTGAAAAAGAAACCAGCGTTGCCTAAAGCGGCGTGTAAGATGTTGAAGAAAGGGTGGTATTCCCTTTTTTTTAATTTTTACTATTAGTAACCTAAACAAAATGGACCATTTTTTTTTATTTTTGCTTTTATTAACTTTGAAGCGAAAGATACGGGAAAATCAGTCCTGTTGATGAATCATGACAATTTGTATTGTATTTAATATATCCTATAACAATTTGGTAAGGATAAATATATTTGGAAGTGATGGATCTTTTTTAACAACTACTGGCGTGTCATTGACGAATAGGCTTCATCTTAGTCAAATTTACCACATTTAATATCCGGTTTCAGATCAATTTAGAAAAATTCAAATTCCCCAAGACTGCACGACTGACAGTTGCTAAAAATGAGAGTAAAAGATACTATGCCTCGAAGTGAACCCCTCTTGCTCGTTCTAGTCTGCCGGACTATTGGTTTTGGTGAATAATTTTTAACTGTCTGTTGTTGACTTGGAGACTTTTCATGCTTAAACTTGAATATCCCAGGTCTAACGACCATCATTACCCTACAATTAAAACATCGAGAACAAGTGCAAATCAAAGCTGATATGCTCTTTTTAGGAGCTTCTTTTTATAGAAAACAATGAGCTAAAAGTCGAGGACCAGCCAGCAATGACATTATAATAAGAGAAAAAAGTGTGGATGAAATATAATGCCTACATTTACAGAAAAAGGAAAGTTATTTAAATTGTAATTTCCTAAGTAACTTTGTCGCCCAGTACTTGCCAGTGAGGGTGTTTGTAGTACGTACTTCCTGGATATTAAATGGATATCACATGCAAAGTAACGTTCAATGAACATGGTTTTTTTTAGACTCCATGTTCAAGTAACCCATGCAAGAACTCAGGAAGTTGTTTTCCAGATTACGAAGAGCATAATTACCGTTGTATCTGCGCCCCAGGCTATACAGACTCTTATTGCACGACAGGTTAGTAAAACAGCTCACCATTCTATTTTAGTTTAACCCAACTGACTCGTCATCCCATGAAAAAAGTTTCAGTTTTAAAAAGCAGCAGATATCGGAACGCAGTATATACGAAAAATAATAAAAAATATATATAAAAGAAATATCTTATCAAATCAATAATGAAAACAATAATCCACTGCCCTTCTTTACTGCACATTTAAAAATCGGTAAATGTAAGTAAAGAGATCTATAGAAAATCAACGTTCTTCATAAATTTCTGTAAATCAAGCTTACGTTATAATAACCATGCGAGATGAACAGCTTAGTACTCTGAATATTTTCAAGGTAATACTTACTATTCAAAAGTGAGAGAGAATAAACGCTTTTTTGGGGAAAACCCTATAGTGCCTAATTCGAACCGTCGAATGTTTTGGACGTCGTTGAATGGCTCAGTTATCTTACTTGACCGAAATTCTAAATTTCAAGCTGCATTAGAGATGCAATTAACCGTGGAATTTGGGAATGAGGGTTTTATTTCCATGAATTAACGGCACTGTGCTTCTTTTAATGCCTTTCAGATATCAATGAGTGCTTAAGTCAACCCTGTTTGAATGGTGCGACATGCATCGATCAGGTTAATAACTATAGTTGCTCCTGTCAGGCGGGATACCAAGGAAGGAACTGCGAGACAGGTTAGCTTTTTTAAAATGGCTTTAAGTCGAAGCACATAGAATAAAATGCCGGGAACCAAACCGGACACGCCTTCTGTTCACGTACAAGAACAGTGATTTCGGTGCGATTTCAGTAACGGAGCGATCTCTGATTGGAGCGTCACATATGGGATAGGTTCTGTGCCACACGTGAAACAAGTATTCGGGGCGTAGTTGAAAAGAATAAGTAGGACCGAAGACTGGAACCCACTGACACGAAAGTAAATATTTAGGAGTGAAGACTGGAAGCAAATGCACCAAGCCATCTCCGCCAACCGCTCCGGCAGAATGTTCTATAAAATTGAACGACTTGCCCCAACCCCGGGTAGTTGCTGTTCATGCTTTACTGGATAGCTTTTCATGTTAACACGTAAAACTATCCGGTACAACGTAAACAAAGCTTAGCAAGACCATATGATTAGATTTTTTTTAAAGCATGTACCAGTACTATAGTTTAGTATTTCCACAAGTTATCACTAGTTCACGTGACGTGGTCTGCAATAACAGACGTCGCTGTGTGCATGACAGCTACTCGTAAATAATGGCTTTAAAATGTCCCGTTTCCGTGTCATACAATCTACGTTTTGTTCCACCTACATATGGGTATGAATATGTAGAAATCTGGACAGTACTAACAACTGGATATAGATTTGACCTTTTTGATTGGCAACTTCTCTACGTTTCAACCAATCGGCCATAGCTCACGTTCATTTCCATTTTAAATGAAAAGAATGGAGAACTAAAGAAACTGAGATTTAGTTTGCAGCTAACCTCTGTTAAAAAATTGCGCCTCACCCCAAACTCTGTACATCGGTTAGATACGGTACAACGGTAGCTATTCTTAGCTTAATCGGGGCTCTATTTCTTCACTTTTCTTCCTTCTAAATGAGTTTCTCTTATTTTCATGGTCTCTTACTGTATATACATTTGTAGTAAAGAAGTAATTAGAAATACATGAGCGTGTAAAGCGCATTATAATGTCTAAGGAGATTCAGGCGGATGGGTTTTGTTGCTTACCCTACGTACATCCCCCTTCTCCCCCCCCCCCCCCCCGCCCCTCCCCAAGTCCAAAATAGCTCTCAGTCTGAACAGGATTGACCTATTTTCTTACTAAATGGATAGAGTACTTCGGACATTGTAACTTGCATGAGTTTGCAAAATGAAGTCACGTCTTTTAGAAAGTTTGGGTTGATAAAACATTGCCTCTTAATTTCGAACCGTTAAGTGTTTACAACGTTGTGAATGGTTCCGTTTCCTCAGTGAACCAAATGCAACAATTTATCAAGTTCTTATCTTTCCTTGTAGACAAAATGGTACGAGTAAACTCCAGAAACTTTCATTCCAAATTTTAACCCGCATGTCAGATGCAATTCCGTTGGATTTGGCAGTGGAAGTTTTTGATTATTCTCTAACGTGTTTCGATGCCTTTCAGATATCGATGAGTGTTTAAGTCAACCTTGTTTGAATGGTGCGACATGTATCGATCAGGTTAATAACTATAACTGCTTCTGTCAGACGGGTTACAGAGGACGAAACTGCCACGCAGGTTTGTTAACAGGCTGTTAGTCGAAGGACATTGAAAAAATTAATTTCACTGTCCCGGAAAATACAGTCAAACCCTGTTGGTGAATACGGACACCGAGGGAGCCATAGTGTCCGTATTAACGGGGTGTCTGTTAGTCTCCATGTAAGGGATTTCTTTCCCCAGGGGCAAAGCAAAGTGTTCCGTAATACTGCCAGGGGTCTCCGTGTTAAGCGGGTGCCCGTAAGGCGGGCTTTGACTGTATAACGAAACTGATCAAATTTATAACCCAACACTTTGACAATACAAGATATTATTTTGAAAGCTGCGATTCATTACGACTGCTGTGTCTTTCACAGCTAATACGGCCAGACTTTTTGAGTCACATCGTGTCAGAGTTCAAAATACCGTTGGCACTATGAGTTATAACACAATGCGCTCAATGTCGATCAAGGTTAATAGTAAATTCCCGAAACTTACGTTTTTTTCCTGTCTAGCTTGCTTGGCTCCCTTAGGAATGGAAAACGGTAAAATAACATCAGTGCAGCTGACCGCGTCATCTCAGTGGGATGGGAACCATTCTCCTGACCGCGCAAGGCTGAATATTCCAGCGATCGGCAATTACAAAGGTGCGTGGGCAGTAGCAGCTGATCAGGTGAACCAAAATCAGTGGATATTGGTTGACCTGCGAATCAAGACACGCATCACGTACGTAGCTACTCAAGGGAGGGCGGAGGATGTGCAGTGGATAAAGAAATATAAATTGCAATTTGGCGACGATGGAAGTTCATTCGAGGTTTTTAAGCAGGAGGGTGAAAACGTCGACAAGGTAGGATAAAGTTGTGACGAGAGAGGACAAAGGGTTAGAAAACTGATACCCAATTATTTTTTATGGTTGGCTCCTCTCAAGGCTTTTGAAGATCATGCAAGAAATTCACATTGAAATGTCTTTTTCAGCATTGAGTTTTTTCAGCAGTTGAAATCTTTGCCGGGTAAAGATATCACAAATTTGCCGCCAATGCTTAGTCTTATTTTGGTAAGACATCCAATTACGAAAGATCTTCATCTCCTTCTTCTTTCTGATTTTTCTGAAAAGACTGAAAGAGACTCTGTATGCAATGTACAAGCCAAATTATTAAAAGTTTTTACCTGTGAACCAGAGGCAACTTTAGCTCTGTCTTGTTCTTCAGGTGTTTCTTGGAAACTCTGACAGCGGGACAGTTGTGACACATGTTCTTATTCCACCAATCAAAGCACGATACGTCAGGCTTATACCCGTAGAATGGCACAATTACATATCCTTAAGGATGGAGCTGTATGGTTGTTTAGGTAACGGCAGTACTCTTTCATAATCAAGTCTTGGGGATAAGCCCAAGCATGACCTAGGAGACATGTGAAAACCAAAAGGCAAAAGTAGAAAATAGCTGCGTCATGATTCTTGATCCATGTTTCCCTGTACACCGCACTCGGATAGAGCTCTTTATCTTGTGTGTTTTGTCTTCTCTATAGAGGCACCAGCTTTGTCTCCTCATGAATTATGCGTACATATGCAAGTAAATAAGACGAAATTTGAAGGAACAGTTCTCTAGAGTAATTATCACATGACCCGTATTTAGGAAAACAAAACATACAAGCTAAAGAGATCTATTATGAGGGTTGCTACCCAATGTACAAATACAGGACTTTGAACAACGAAATAAAGACATAATTGCATTCTCCAAGGTGTGATAAACTATCAATAATGGGCTTTGGTCGGATTTTACTAAACAACACTAACAAACTCAAAATCGTCCATCCAACGTTTTTAAGATTCACGCACGTTTTTACAGCAAAAGACGTGACAGATTTCACGCTATAGTAACGGTAGCTTTATCACGAACCAGGCACTCTTTTGGATTTATATTGGTTACAGACGCTTTGAAAATAGAAGAAAATCTTGATGACAATGTCGCCTTGAGGATCACGTCCCCTTTCTCTTACTACGTTCAGTAAAAATGCGCTGTTTCGAGCAAACGCAGTTTTGTATAACATGCGAGTTGCGTTGTGAAAGATGCCTGGAAGGAATGAATCACTGCAAAAACCCGAGCTTCATTCCTTGTGCTACGCTAGCTGCAACAAAGTGTTGCGACAGATGTTCTTCAATTCAGTCAGGAGATGTTACATCTGACAACAAAATTGTGCAAGAAGCACGGGTACAGGCCTGTACAAGATGTTTTTATGGCTAATTCGGTAATAGCTGCTGAACACGTTTTTCTAAGACATTCTGCATGCTGTACAGTAGACACCGGCTAATCAGAACCAACATTTTTTGAGGTCTGGTGTAGATATTGGCAATTTAAGCTTAGTAGGTTCTTAATTAGGTCCTTAATTTATATGAAGAAGATATGGATGTTGACTACCAGAAAAAATAAGGAAACTTGAGTTTGGTCCTTACATACACAGTATTTATTCAGAACTGTTCATCGCAAATCTTCTTTATGGAAGGTCCCATTAAGACAATTACAATCTGTTCTTTTAATAAACCTTTTTTCGTTGTAGGAATTACAGTAATACTGCTGTTTGTAATTATGGTTTGGGCAGTATCTTCTTGTAATAAGTCAAACTCCTTGGTTAAAATGTTTATCTTAATTTACCTGTAACCTAAATATAAGAACCTGCTTGATTTTGTTTGGCTAAACAGGTTCTTATATTTTGGGGTATTAAGGTGCCAGATGTCTGTCAGGTTCTTAAACCAGAGATTCTTATTATCGGGTGTTTACTGTATAAAAAACGTACCAGTGTAGGTGTAGTACACATACACTCTTTCATAATTGGGTCATCGAGGTTGATTATTTTTTTATTTATACTACTACATGAGAAATTTCTGCAATCTGATTGGCTTAGAGCAGTGGTATTTCAGCTTAATTTGAAATACCTACATGTGAAAATTACAAACCTTTTTTGGGTAGTAGTATAAACAAATAATAGCATGATTTGTACGTGATATTTGGCAT
>OZ037782.1:16184090-16244090 GCA_964035525.1 Porites cylindrica | reverse complement strand
TATTTATGCCAAATATCACGTACAAATCATGTTATTATTTGTTTATACTACTACCCACAAAAGGTTTGTAATTTTCACATGTACGTATTTCAAATTAAGCTGAAATACCACTGCTCTAAGCCAATCAAATTGCAGAAATTTCTCATGTAGTAGTATAAAGGGAGTAATAACGACTGGAAGTAATGGGATGAAATTCAGGCTACACTTATCCATGAAGAAGGCATTCAGCATATCTATCCCTTTCTTGCACGTTTGGGACTGAAATTCATGATAAGTTAGTATGTCTATATCAGACCCTGGAAGAAATGTAAACACGCCGAGGTTTTTCTTCAGAGGAGAATGAGGCAGAAATAGGGTAGGGTACTGAAAATAAAGAACGTTTGCTATTCAACATGCTACGCTGAAGATGTTTTCATAACTTGGTTAGAGAGTGATATGCAAATGCTTACAAGGCAAAATTTACAAAGCGCAATTCGCTTTTGAAGACATTTCCACTCTTTTTAACGATTATTCATTTGCTTTTACGATACCTTAATGCTTCATTTGTATGTTTCGTGGTCACTCTTACGCTATTAACCTAAGTCCGGATATCCTAACTTGATGTTACGGCCAGTCAAAAACACAATCTTACTATTCAAATTTTCTGCAAGCTGATTCGTTTAGAGTGTTTTAAACGCGACATTGAAATCATTTAAAATCGATCTTAGCTTTGCTTTGCAGTTTTTTTTTTTTTTAGTTTTGTTTTGCAGTTTAAAGTTCAGCAAAGAGGACCAAAAGACCGTTGGCGTATTTTGTTGGGTTGTCACTAGGATGATTAGTAACACATACACAGTGCTCGGATCACAAGTGTCCGTAATGCTAAATGAAGTTTGTATGAACGCGTTCACTATAAGTCGTTCGGAGAGAACGCTATCCGTTAAAAGCGCGTGTCTGTAAAAAGGCACAGATGTACTGTGTTTCAACTGCTCGAAAAGGTCAAATAACGATACTTTGCTCACCAAAGGCCTGTTCACAGGCTATTCTCACACTCGGCCAATATTTGTTCATCAACTAAAGTTAAGTTAACGCCTTTAGGTCAGTGTTCACGTCAACGACGATGTATAATTTAACTTTGGTTAATACCAATACATCAATAATAGATGTATTTAAAGAGGTTCAAGTTGTTTATTTATAGTTCCTCGTAATCAGACAGTTCTCGTCTTAACTTTAGATTAGCCGTCTATACAAGCATTTTTTTTTTAAAATCAAAATTACTGTACAATTTTCAGCTCAGAGTAACAAAAAAATACTCGAGCAAATAATACCTCAGCCATTCCTTAGGATAGAGAAGTATGGTAATCGTAAGACTCACTGTAGTATGGCAAACCAACCTCATGGCCCAAACACACGAACAAAATCAATCATTTTCTGATCGAGCTTTAGAAAAAATAATAGCAACGCTGATTATTTTTCCTTAAATGTTGCTCATAAATGGCTTAACCTTTTTGCAGGTAAAGCATCCCTTTCAAATTTTAGATTTTGTCTTTTTTGCGACGTCTCCTATTCTATACTTTACAAACGAGGAAACTGGACCGAGTTAACTTTCGCAAAGACTTCTGGGATCTTTACGGTAGACGGGGAAGACAAGCTTAAGCAACATCAACGGCGAAGGCAACGAGAACGGCAATAAAGCAATAGGTTTAGATTGGCAAAACTACAACTTTGCACGTGCATCACACTTTTTTGCACAATTCCTTGCCGTCGCAGCAAGACCACAACGTGCAAGTGCCTAATTTCAAGTTTTGTCGAGGACGTGAACACAAAGCCACGACTTTCTTTTTCTTTTCCTGAACTTTGATACAGTCGTTTACAATTCAATTCTGGAAAATTTGCCAGCATTTGACGAATTGAACGAGATGAAATAAGCCCGATAAAGTTTGAACTAGCGAGAATTCACTTTTTAGTGACGTTTTCGTGGCCGTCGCCGTCGTTGTTTTTTCCTAATAGGGACTTTAAGATCCAGCGACGCGGAGGGCAACGAGAACGTCAAAAAAACAATTAGTTTCATAAGCAAAACAACAACTTCGCACGTGTATCACGCTTTTTTCTACATTTCTTTCCTGTTATTGCACGACTACGACGTTAAAATGCCTAACATTGCGTTTTATGGAGGACGTAAACAAGCAACGACGAAATTTTATTTCTCTTTCTGAGCTTGGATTTGGTCCCTTGAAATTCAGCTTCAGGAGGGTTCGCCTACCTTTGACAAAGTAAGTGGGTAAGAATAATCGCTATAAACACTGAAGGAACGCAAATTCACTTTAAAGCGAAGTTCTCGTTGCCGTCGCCTCGTTGGATCTTCAACTCCCTAAAACCTGACCAGCGCGTTCACAGTCAGATCCCACAAGTCCTTGCGAAAGCTAACTCGGCCCAGTTTCTTCTCGTTTCTAAGTGGCGAATAGGTTAAATTGTTTGTATTGATAACCAAAAGGTCAACAATGACGCTACGGAGTAAACGCAAACTTAAATTGTGCATTCCTTGACGAAGGGATGGCCAGCTTATCTGTGAAACGCAATGTAATACCGTGTTTAGTGTGAATGGGCCCTTAACAACACTACTGGCCACGTGTTGCTTTGAATGATGAGGCATTTAAGTCTAAAGGTGTCAGGCTACGACTCAAGTAAACTTGTTCTTCCGTAATGGGATGTTAACGAGACTAGACGAGGGCGGCGGGGAAAAATACACATGATTGAACAGTCAAAGTATGGACTATTTTGAATTTTGTAGCCTGGCTTTATATTTAAACAAAGAAATGGTCCAGTTGTCTGAATCACATGCAGTCCAAAATCCCTTTCACTTCCTTTCACTGGAAAAGTGAAACAGTTCATCTCCCGCTTTTTGATATACCACACCAGAGTTCTCCCTTTGGCCTTTGCCGGCTTTCCGTTCTGGGGTTGTTTACACGAAACACCCTTCCCTTGGACAACATTTGGATCATTATACGTTTCTAGGAAACTGCCCACCTACCCCTCCAGGGTTACCAGAAGTGTTCGCGAGTGTTCCTGCGTCTTAAACGCCAATCATCTAATCAGGAATTACTACGTACTGGGTAAGTTACTGCGATGATTTAGTAATACAAGCGTTCTTTGCAGTCGCTACATATCACATCTGCAGTCACTGGTCCTTCACTGGTCTCTTTCCCTCCTTTCGACCAGAAAAGGCGTGGCAAGATTATTAACGTCATACAGTCGGAAACAGGGATACGGTCGAATACGAAGAGATGATTGTGAGAACGACAGACCACAAATGCATCATGTTCCCCTGTAAGCCACGTAGTGAATAGGTATATCAAAATTTCAAACCTTAAGGTGTCTTTTTCCCCAAGACTGTAAAAAGAAAATATGACCTTTTACACCTCTCAAGCAGTAAAACCTTCCACTAGACTGCCATAAGCTACTATGCTTGAGTGAGTCACGATGTCGTTTATGTCGTTATACCGAGAGGAATCTATTTAGTGTCAAATTTTCTGGTATCACCTTGTGAACCATTTGCGTGACTTGCGTGACGCACATTTTCAGCCAGTGCTTCCGCAGGTCACGTCATATTACGGTACCAAAATTTCCCCAGAATCAATTCAATAGCACCTCTCCGCGCTGCTGTAGGCGAAAACCTCATGATGTTAACGTGCGACGAGCCAATTTCGCGCATGACAAATGCTGGTCAAACAAAGACCTTAGCCAACCCATCGGCGCCAGCGCTAGCGATGTACGGTCGATTAGGATGGAAAGCAACGTCATATATGGCTTCATCAAATTTCTTCCGATGTGAAGTTATTTCTTGGACGCATGTTTTGCTGTCCAGATTCCATAGACGAATAGAACAATCGTGGCCTTAAAAAAACAAAAGTGTGTCGTTAAATACTATACACTGTACTAACCATCTCGCTTTTTCATCGTCTAAGAGCAACAATGTATAATAAAACAATTCCATTTTTGTGACATAGGGAATAACCACGGACTTGGTGAGTATTATCACTTGCCTCGACCTTGATCTATATTCCGGCTACCATCCAATAATTGCTTATCAAATGATTGAATTGGCCTGACATTTCAATGCCGTCTTACTACTAAAAAAATACCTGCCACAGGTTTATCACTCGACCGCGTTTCCTAAGAGTTTAACTACCCCCGAGATCACCCGTTGACCAAAAAGCTTGAGGAATCTGGGTACAAGCATGACAACGTAATGCGTTTTTGCATGACATCACATGGTCCATTACATGTTGATGCACCTAAAGCAATAAAATGGCGTCCATTCTGGCTTGAGGCCAGTTAATTGGAAATTCTCTTTTTTATGTACACAATTGTTGTTGTTCCAGTTGACTAAAATAGTCACCCGTCACATGAGTACAACGCTGTATTTTTAAGGGACCCGGAAGAAATAATACTAATAATAAAATACCCTATAGATGCTCAGTTGAACACTATGAAATCTTATATTTATCATACTTCCTGAGAGGAGGTAGAGGCCATTGGGATCCACTGCCAGACTGGTGACTGCGTCCAGATGAGCTACCATGGTGTGGACCTGTTTACCTGTGGGGGCAGAGGAGATTGATGTCATATATATTCAATTCAGTCGTGAAATAATGCATTTTAAAATAGGCATTTCAATGTCTGAATAAAACGTGTACCCAGTGTCAAACGCGGAAAAATATGTAACTAGGGCAGTTTCAAGAGAGCACAATTATAAACAGCAAGGATTCCCGGGGACACTTCTGTCGAAGAATTAGAAAAAGAAATGGTGAAAGACCTTTTCTTAGCTTGTATGATTTGTTTTCCCAATTCAGCCCACGTTTTGTTCGGGCACGTGAATAAACGGAACATACAAGTTAAAGGGTCTATTTTAGCCGACATGCATACTTTGATATTTTCAATGCTTTTAGTTCTCGATACTGGAACAAGTCAAACAGCCAGGCATTGAGAGTAATTTGTCACCCATGAAAGACAAGTGATTGGTAATTATATGGTATACTCAAGAAAGTAGGAGATAATTTCACTTTCGTTTTGCCAAAAATTTTAAAAAGCACGAATTACTTTCCTTTTACACTTTTCATTTGATTACACATCGGAATTCAACAATAGAACCAACCAGCTTGTATGATTTTGTTTATACTTACCAGAATTGTTATCGAAAAAGCGTATATGTCTGTCCTCATGTGCAGTGACTGTGAGGGGGAGGGTGGGGTGGCTGACTACTTTGTTGATTTGAGTTGACGGTGAATTATCTGTGAGTAAAAAAAAGGCAGTGATAGTAATAGCCCATTTCCGAGTTCCAAAAGCTCTCACCTCCAAAACGAGGCTAAGCGCCAAACCTTTCTTGTGAAAATTTGTTTTATTTGTACGAGAATAAAAAGTCGCTTTCACATCAATAGCTTCGCACTTAACCTCGCTTGGGGCAACTAGAAAATAGCTTATTTACTAACGAGTGTAATGTTAACTAAATAACTGGAGGCGGTTCTAAGTTTCAAATATTAGGATAAGAACCTGCTCTTTTTATAAGAAAGGAGAGAGCTTTAGATTCTAAGACGAGTACGACTACGAGTACAAGTTTTTCTCATTACTACGTAGCGCTCGCGCGAGAACCACCGTTATTTTTTGCCGGAAAATGTGGTAGCTGTCGTCATTCTACTACAAGTTTTAGCGCGAATGTCGTGGTGGCGAAGAGAAGTTATCAAATGTTAGAGTTTTATCATTTTGCGATCGGGAGAGGGTGTAACCTCCTTCACTAACGATAACAGAGCAAACTTTTCTAGTGAAAAATGGTAAAATGAAGCTTTCCGGGAGGTTTATACTTTGAGAATACGCGAAAAAACTTCAAGTCAAATCTCGTACTCGTAGTCGTTCTCGTCCTCGAATCTACATGTAAAGGTCTCTAATAGGGAGCTTACGCAGCGACGTTTTTGAGCAACGAAGGTCAACCGGAAGTAGACTTTTTGCACACTTGAGCCGTAATTTTGAGCAAATTCTTGGGTAAATCGTCTCTATAAGAGTAACGACCCTTAGCAATACAAATTTGGCCGTGTCAAGGCATATTAAGAGAGAAGAAAGCTCACTTCCGGTTGACGTGCGTCGCTCAAAAAAGTTGCTGCTTAAGCACCCTAATGAATCATCCAGAGCGTGCTGAGGAGCTACTCCTGCCCATTATTCCTTTACACCGCACTGCACTTCAAAAAAACAACGTCAGTCACACGTCTTAAAGGGGCTATGTCACGAGAAGATATTGTTGTTTTCAGGTTAGTTCTGTGCTGGAGTCATTACTTAGTGCTTTTACCCATCGTTCACAAAATACCGGGTACTCTAATCCAGTTCTGGCCCCCTTCTCTCTGTCAGGCAACGTCGGGAGAGATGGTCCCTGTCTCCTAGCGTTGCGTGACAAAGAGAGAGGGGCCAGAACTGGACAATGGGTACTCCTGTAGAGTTATGAAGATATAAACAAACTTCACCAGGTACATGTAACAATAACCATGATGATTTTTAGGTGATTTTTGCAGGAACATTATCAAAACTATTTGCGAATGATAAGCTCCGTTTCTCGTTTGTCTCACGATAGTCGCTTAAAACTTTTTTTAATCGTTGAACGCAACGTTTTGACTGTTTTCTGCTGGTCTTCGTCAGATGCCGTTTGTCGATTACCCCTGCTGTAGTAATTACTGCCTGCCTGCAGACGTCTCCTATCGTGAAAAGTAGACGCGCGAGAGGCACGCGAAAGCCTTTCCGCGGCCCCTCGCGGCTCGCTTCGAACGCCCAAATAGGAGACCTTGCTCGTAGGCTATCCTATCTCACGCTAGATAGTTTCCTAGCCCTTCCAACATTGGACTATGCTGAACTAACAATAAGCTCGTAGTGAAGCTAAAGCATGCTATCAATTAGGACATTTCGATCCTAACTCATGCGAGGTGGATTTTAGCCCTTCCAACACTGGACTAGGCTGAACTAACAATAAGCTTGTAGTGAAACTAAAGCACACTATCAACTTACTGTATGTTTTTGTGCTGTCGAATGATACTACCGGAGCAGCAGTTTCCAGATCATAAATAATACACTGAGCAGATGAGTACGCAGCAACCATCTGAGACGTCTCAGTGCGAATAAAGTCGATTGATGTGGGTACGCCATCAGCTATTGAGGAGTAGAAAACATGGAATCAATGGTTAAACCAATCAAAAGACAGTTACCCTCCTGCTGTGCAAGGTGGTTCTAACTTTTTAGTCTGTGGGCGAAATCCCGATACGAATTTATCGAGATTCCGATACTGTTTATTATGTTGCACTAGGCAGTAGAAACTTTTAAACTTGTTAGTTTGATCACCCAGACATACGCTAACGAGAAATATACCTTCCCATGGTACTGTTCAATACGTTGCATAATTTGCGACTAGACACTTGGGGGACAAGACGAAATGCTTTGATGTGCACAACCAATTCAAAGCAATTACCATTCCTACAGCTAAGTATGAAAGCGATAGACTAGTTCTTTATTATGGTTTGACGACAAGTTTTTTGCATATTAGAAAAAATACCATATCATTTGGTTACCATATAATCTGACGGTAACATTTTAGATAGTCATGAAATCTTACGGCGAGGTAATTGAAACGAAGTGAGAGCTGACCAATAGAGACACCACTTACTTTGTCCAGGGACATAGCTGTTTAGTAAAGGTGATTTTAGAGTGGGACTCCAAAGCTTGCATGTTCCATCTGCTGAAGCAGAGAGTAACTGCAGCGAACCTGTCTGCACTGCTAGGTCCCATACTGCATCGGTGTGTGCAACAAGGATGGCACTCATATTTTCGGAATCTGGAAATAAATAAATTCCACATTATTATTGTCAATTAAATATACACTTCCGCTTCCTTTAAACAAACAAGACACGCACGTTTCACCCATTAATCCTCCACCCATTGACCAAACTAGGAAATGTGCCCAATAAAATAAGCGCCCCCGATCTCCCCTCAATATTTTGAATACATTTGACCTTAAAATTGTGGGACACACTCAATTAAAATACATAGTAAGGATATCGTGGATATTGCAAGGAAATCGTCTGATTTTTCGTTCAGACTTCTCCAAACGTTGAGTACACGAGAAGCATTACAGCCGAATAGTTTCTTCTACAGTAAATCAGTTCCACTTCTTTCTTTCTCTACGTGCCTGCCATATGCTTTACAAACTCATTATTTCAGTTTGTCAAAGGAAAAACATGACGTTAGTGACCTCCCCCCCTCCATTAAGTGCTCCACCACCTTTTTTGCAAAATGCCAAAAAAAGAAAGGAAAGAAACAATAAGTGACATAAATAAACAAATAAATACTGTACTTTGAAAACTTACGGTAGGGTCCATAAGGATCGATATCAAGAGAGGGGATACTCCAACAGATAATTGTTGAGTCAGCGCTGCCGCTGAAACACATCTCACTTGTGGAATTTATTACAACAGATAGAACAGGTGCACTGGGAAAAGGAAAAAAATTAGTGTCAATGTATTTCTTGTGAAAGTACTGATTGAGCACTTCCACTGGAGACAGGACCGCTATTTTACTTGGTCTACCGAGCCAGGCGAAGTTCTAACCGTTTGCAGGGTAAAGTCAAAGATCTGAGTATTGGTCCAGCCCCGCAGAACCTCATTATACGCTTTTAACATCATAGTTTACACTTTGGAAATTTTATTCTTGTATTTCACTTTGCCATGGTTTCACTAATTCATCCCTGCAGTAAGCTACATGTAAGCAACACCTGGTGATGAGATTTCTGGGATTGCCTAGTCTTCCACCATAAGCTTAGCCTTTTCCAGGCTCCAACATAGTTGTGTCAACTGACATGAAAAACCCGCGGGTTTTCCCAACGTCCAGGTACTATCCGAGCGCCCGATACAGGGTAATCGTTACTAAAGCTGATACTCAGTCCCGGAAATCATGTGCTACTAGCACCCAGTTTCCCTGAAAATTCTTTCGTGATTAATAAAATGAAGCACACGTGTCTCTTCTAAAGGCTGTAAAGTACAAATCACTCTCAACATAGAGTACCTCAATGATTAACAATGGCCAATCACTTCAGTTGATAAGTAGGGATGTTTTTTCTTTTCACTCCCCCACTGCCACAACCCACACAGTTTTCGTGAAGGCACATACATGTAAAACAAGCCGTCCTTATAGCGAGCCTAACCGTAACGGTAACAGCAACAAAAACGTCACTTATAAGCATGCATTTATGTTCTTTTAACCTTCTAAATTGCTTAGTTTGTAAAGTATGGGGAAATTCCTCTTGGACTAAATTTTGCGAGAAACATTTGTGGTGGAATAATGTTTAAGTCCTCCAAAAATTTTTTCATTACAAATAAAACATTCGTATCATTTTGAGAACTTATTTTGCATATTAAACGCACAATGCTTTTTGACATTCCAAGCGCCACTACCCTTGTGGTTACTTTAGCTCCGTAACGAAGAATACGATGAAGTCAATAAGTGATTTTTCTTGAAGTTACCTATGTCCTCTGAAAGTGTAGATTGGCTCAACATCTAAAATATTGCTCCTGTAAATTTGAAAAGACAGAGAAACGTCACTTCATGTATGTATTCCGTCACATGCATACATAGGGCAAAGGACTTCCGCAGCTGATATCATTCAGGGCCCAGTTGTTCGAAGGCCAATTAGTGCTAACCAAGGGTTCGATTTTCACCCAGGTTTCTTTTTCTTTTGTTCAAAAGCATTTTCCCGGATAATTTTCTCTCTTCTTTTTAGAGCATCCAATCATCAATTGTAGACAAAAAGAATACAACTGAATTTGCTTCTCAAGCTTTCATATCTGAAATCAAATTTCGCACTAACTCTGGGTTAACTTCACCCTGCTTTGAACAACCCGGCCCTGAACCATACAGAGTAGCAGAGGAGCAGTGTACTTTTTATTCTCTTCATTACCAGCACCCTGGTACAGTCAACTCCCTGTATACTGAACCCTGTAGGGACCTTGAGTTAGTGTCCTCAATAGCAAGAGTCCGTAATAGCGGGGGTTATTTCAGAAACGTCTGCGAATTATTTTTGCCTGGGATTTAGCTGCTGTCTGATTTATCGGGATGTCCGTTATAGCAGGGTGACCGGAAGGTGAGAGTTGATTGTATTACTGTTCTGGCTTCTACTACAGGCAACTGTCTCAAGGCAGACACATTTGGGACCGGTACTAAGTGTCCGTCTTAGAGTGATGCCTGCCTTATACATGTTGTAGACTGCAAAATAAAGAGAGCAAGAAAGAAAGGGAACAACTCGTGGTGTCTGTTTTACCGAGGTGTCCATTAAGAGAGAGTCGACTGTATCACCACACCTCCCAAGAGAACAATAAATAGTTTGAGTTAAGAAGTTTGATGTGACGTTTAAGGTATTCTATGAAGCAATAGAAAGGTAATGTGCATTTATCCTACGTTGTCAACCAAGAGTACAATAAGCATTTTTTAGTTTTATAATGCACTCTATACCAGTGTTTTGCAGAGAAATTTCTGCCACATGTAACTGAATTACAATGATGTCACTTAGAGATGTTAATTGAACCCAATTAACAACTGCTGCTGCCACTTGAGGTTTACCAGCTGTTTTTTTTCCTTAAAAAACAGAGTTTAAGTTTACTGATATAAATACTTGCCTGCGTTGCAAACGTAATCTGACCTTGGTTAGTAACGTCTGCGAAGCAGCGCCGAGATCCTTGTTCTCGGCCCCAAACGGACTGAAGGAGTCACCGGGAGTGCGTTTCGAATTTCCTTTTATCCTCATTAGTAAATCGACGATGGATTTTTAACAGGCCAATCATGGAACATACTCAAATCTTGGCATACAGGTAGAGGTCCGCAACCAAACAAGGATTATTTTTGGCAATGTTTCGCAGACGGACGTAACCAGCATTAAGTTTTGTCTGTGGCGCAGGCTAATAAATAACTACTTGAAATAAGAATTAATAGAATTTAATAATCTCACTTTTTCTGTGGTACAGTCTTTTGAAGATTCCATAGTTTTAGTGAGTGATCTTCTGAAGCCGTTATGAGAGCAGCTTCAGTCGGGTGAAAATAAAGAGACCTTATACTGTCAAAGTGACTGCAAAATAAATTCAAATATACAATCAAAATAATAAATAAATAAATAAAATTAATAACGATGAAGAAAATAATAACAGTCCCACAAAGGTCCTATAACAATCCACAGCTACAGGAAATGCAAAAATTGATGCTATTTATTTTGCTCATGAGCACGAAGAAGAAAAACTTGTCCAAGGATTATGACTTGAGTCCATCACCACTTACAGCACTAATTCTATTAATTTTGTCTGAGCAAGGCCTGATTTGCAGTCTCATGAAGGTACACCCTAAAATACCTCCATAACTGCCCATAACTGCCCATATCGCCAAGGATACTGTAATACCACTGTATAAGAACTCAAGTTGCCATCCCAGCCACTAAAACAACCTTGCAGGCCTGCCAGTAGTATCAACTTGTATTGTCTCTCATGACAGCATCCGAGGCAGGACCAACAGCTACGTCACCAGTACCCACTGTAAGCAGGTGGCTAACAAGAACCAGGCTTGATACAACTGAGCAATCAAGAAACATGTCTTCCTCTGAATGATTAAATCTGTATGTGCAGCTCTGTTTTGAAGTTAACAAAAAATATATTTACAGGAAACCTTTTCATTTCTGGGTACCTTCTTAATGTGTACTTCGGGCTCCATGTCTTCCTAAATTCTTCCTTAGCACTCACCTAAAGAAAAACAATGTTTAATAATTATTACATGTACATCATGACCACTACACCTCAACAACTCTCATCGAACTTACATTGTATACTTTCTGACAAAAATTCTATTTGTAGCTTTGATACAAATATATTATAACATGTGTCTAAGGAGTAGAACTTGGAGCCAGTAAGAACAATTCTAGCTAGTGATGATGAGATTGGAACTAGGTGCTCTGGGACAGATTTCAAGTCCTCCAACCTAATCAACCAATTATGGTGTCTCCTGATTTTTTCTTATTAAACCAGGGTTTTCCTCAAGAATTCCAGTAGCAGGAAAAAGCTGTAACTTTTGAAAGAGGCTCCACAAAAGTAGTCAGAGGCTATCAAATGTTAGCCAGAGAATTCCATGCAGTAAACAGAGAATTCTCCGATCTTGGATGCCTAATGAACACCCTGTTAAACTACTAGCTGCTAATATCTTTGATTCCATTGCATAATTAACTGTACAGAGTATACATCAAGCCTGTGAGTACAGCTGTGCGTGCAACTGGGTAACCGATGGTACAGTTTTATTGTTTTAGCATTTACAATGGCAACGGTAGCAAAAACGTCAAACAAAAAGTGAATTTGTGCTGCTTCTAACTTCTTTCTTATTCCATCTTGTTCAATTTGAGTTGTTGTTTTGCTTATCAAATCTATTGCTTTTTTGCCATGGTTGTCGCCATGGCCATAGTTGTTGCTAAAGCTCCCTGATGTATACTGAAACAGTGTCTCAGTACTCAAAGATCAACTTCCTTCAAAGCAGCCTTTAGGTGACCTAAAAGTATAGAATGGTTGCCAGATGCAAAATTTTGGCAGCCAGAGGGAAAAGGACACCTTGTGCAACACTTCATGAGGGGTTTGAAATAATCAAAATGGCTGCCTAACTATTGCAACAGAATTGGAAGAGCACAATGGCATCTCAAGGCTTTACCTTGACAACCTTGGTAAAAGAGAAGAAAATGGAGCATAAATAATATTGAATGCAAATGTTTACCTCAGTATAGCTTTAGAAATCACAACAAGTAAGAGAACTATGGTTTGGTACATGACCAAATGGTGACTTTTGCTGCAAGTTTAGTCGTCAAATATTATTTTTACTCGCCACGGCAACAAAAATTGTCACTGCTTGGAGAACTGTTTCAGATAAATTATTGTGATACTGTTTCAGTGGGATACAAGTAACATTGACACTTACTTCATAAGAGAGTGCTTCAGCTTCATTGGACACAGTGAGACTTGCCAATTCACCAAGACCCAGTGCACTCTCGAAAGGTTCATCCACTGTGGTTGTGCCCGCACCTGACGAACTACTTGGTACTGAAACACTAACTATGGGTGGAATCTCTGACGTCGCACGAGAGCCACTTAGTCTGACTGGGGGTGGAATGTTTATGATGGGAGGGGCAGGAGCAGAGTGTGGCATTTCATCTTCTCCTTCTAGATTTGCCAGCATGGCCTGAAGCACTGACTTTGTTGGTCCTATGATTAAAGAAAACAATAATACATTATAAGGGCTTGAAAAAAGTCCCATTGGGTAGTTGGGGACAAGTAGATTTTCTTGCTGGGCAGGAAATGTGTCTTGCTCACTTGCCCAATGGGTGAGGGCCCAGGAAAATCATTCTCCGACAAAATCAGTAACAAAGATGAGCAGGAAGTAGCCCCAGGCAAGCAAAATGTCAGAAATGCTTGCCCAAAAAGGACATGCTGCAATTCAGGTTTTTTTTCAGCCCTGCATCATCCATTTGATTCATGTGTTAGGAAACCTTACAGGGTGTATGGATTATAATAATACATGAAAATTAATATCAAACACACTGCAAGAGACCTTTCTAGCAAATCTGCTCAGTCAGTATTAAAGCCACACAATGAAATGACGTTAAGGCTTTAATGGACAATCTCAGACAAATCACTGTATTTTGACAACCCTACAATCCTGGACAAAACTACTTGAGAAAATGTTATCATTAATGCGCACTACCTAATGCAACAAAACTATTTCCAAATCAACGGCTTTGCGTAAAGAAAACCCCTCTCCCAGTTCAAAGTTGCTTCCTACAAACGCTTAGGGATCCGGCTTTCTTTCGAAGACCCAACTACACTGCTTCCAGGGGGAGGGGGGAAGGGAAGAATCGGTCGGCTATGAAGTTTAGAGAAAATGCCCCCCAAGTATGCAACTTTCTCAACAGTTTTGTCCAAGATTGTAGTCTTGAGTTGGTACTTGTGTCTTTTGCTCAAAGGAAAGTGCAAAGATACATCGTATCATTTTTATATTGACGAGCTTGTTTAGTTCTCCAAAGTTACCCCCTCTAACTTTGCTGCCAATTGACTGCTTGAACTTGCTTACTTTTTGGGCTCTTTTTGTTTTTCTTCTCTTTCTTGTACTGTTCCTTTAACTTTGCCAAGTACGTTGAATCAACTCCCCACTCATTCTAGAATATCAAATCACACAAACTAATCAACCACAATCCTACCATGATTCTTTAAATTCAAAGTTACATACATAGATTGCACATTTTACTATCTGCAAAATCTCATGAATGGCCATGAACGGTAAAAAGCACAAACCTGGGTATCTGTTTCATCTCTGCTTTCTAAAGAGAGAAAAAACCAATTGAAGAACCATATGTAAAAATTATATGTAATAGCTGTATTAATTTATTTGCATAAAAATAATCCTTTTTTAAGTTCTAGACAGAAGAGAAATATTCAAAAGTAGGTTGAGTTTGATTGTCTGGGTGAACGGAAGAAGAGAAATAATCATAAAGCTTCATGTGAACTGCAACATGTGTCTTGCATACAAACTCTAAGTGGTAGATTGTTTTTGGTAGGTTAGTTCCTCTGCAGGCTGCCCAAAAGCAACTTAAAGAAGTAAATACAGCTGTGAACAACCCTTATTCCAAGGACAAAATAATTTGATGCTGATAACTATTAAGGTGATGTTACACAGGACGATTCTCAACAATGATTTTTAGAGCAACACAGCGATGCAATGTTGGAACAATGTTGAAACCATTCGAAACAATGTTGCAACAATCATGCAACGCTGTGTTGCGCTAAAAATCGTTGTTGCAAATTGTCTCCTGTAATAATAATAATGATAATAATAATAATAATAATAATAATAGGTTTTTATGGCACATTTAAAAAATTCTCAATGTACTTACAATAGTAAATTAAATCTAAATGAACTATGTACAGTAATTATTTCTAAAAAGAAAAGTTTTCAAACGTTGCTTTAAAGTGGAAACAGATTCAGAGTATTTGATATGAACAGGTAAACTGTTCCAGATTCTCGGTGCATAATATAAAAATGAGGAGTGTCCCTAATTCACAGTATTAACAGAAGAAACTTGTAATAGCAATCCATTAATGAGAGGAGTAAATGATCCAGTTGGTAGTAACAAGGAGTGAAGACAAATAATGCACTTTTTAATGAAGCAGCCTGGCCACAGACAAAAGTAAACCTCTGGTTAAGTCAGTGCTGAAATCCTTGTTCTGAGTCCCCACCTGTGTACAAGGATTTGAGCAGGCACCATGATTAGACTGTTTAAAAACCCATCGTCAATTTACCGATCAGGATGAAGGGACATTCAAAACGTACTACCGGTAAGTCGTTGAGTCTGTTGGCAGTTCAGAACAAGGACCTCTGTCCTGCTTTGCAGACCCTACTAGCCAGAGTTAAATAAGATTGTAAATCTGTGCTGCAGGCTAGAATTAAGAGGTTCTGATAGACATTCTTATAAAAACCTTGTGTTGTAGATTCCTCTGGCATGTGAATATCTAGATCACCATTGTCTTCCATTTCAATCACTGTTACGTCTGTTTCTGAGCCTGAGTCTTCACCCATCACAAAATCAAATTCTGCAAGCGCATCTGCTGTTTCCTCATCAGGAGTTAACATTTCTTCAACAGCATCTTTGCTCACATCTTAATTTTAAGTCATAAAAAAGAATAAAATAAATATTGCTAAAAAATTAATTGCTTCGTACAATCAGGGCTGTCAAAAAGTTTTTAAGTAGCAGGCTGATAATGAAGAGTAGGCGGCTTTGAAACTACTTGCACCAAAGGCACAAGTTCTTCAGGGCTGAGGCATCTAGGGACATTTTGAAATTTAGAGTGTTCGAAATGGCATTTCCAGGGGTATTTTGTGAGAGGTATTTTCCACCGCGGGCGCCATGTTGTTCTGTCAGTATACACGCAAGACTGGGAACAATGCCATCAAAATGTCCCGGGCATTCCACGACATTGCATGGTTCTAAAGTTTCACAGATATAAATCTGTTTAAATATGCATTCAATGACATTCAAAACTAGGAAACGGATGCTTTACAATTTTATTTGGTGATTATTTTTTCATTAGCAGTTATGGTAGAAGGAGATGAAAGTAGCTGGCTAAGGATGGCTAACTAGCTGGTGGTTTTGGCCGGCTACCCACCCTTATTGACAGCCCTGACTATGTTACAGTAAATGCAGGAGTGCCAGGAAAAAGCCCAATCGATTTTTGACATTAAACTACAGTAGAACCGCGGTAACTCAAACTCTGATGGGAAACGAAAAACAATTTGAGTTAGCAGATTTTGAGTTATCGGGTTAAATTTCAATGAAATTTTGTTTAAGGGAAAGGAATGTGTTAATCAATGTGTAAATTTATTTTAGAATGACCTACTTAAAAGGCTTTCTATAAAGGTGGATGCATTTATAAACAAAAAGAGACAAAGATGGGATCACAAAAATTACATTTGTCCAAAAAAAAGCTCTTCAAATTTCCAAGAGCAAATGGGTTAAAAATGCAAACAGTGCCCCATTTCAAGTACTACACTGTAATTTACAGTAACTAACCTGGTTTCGCTCTCTTGGCAAATCTTCTTCCCACTCTCATGTCATCTCGATCCTCCGATTCATCATCAGCACTCCCTCCATCGTCTAACTCATCATCATTATCTTCTTCATCTTCTACATCATTCTGGAGGAAATCAAAGTTTGCAAGTACTGATGCTTCTGTTTCAGAATCATCATCTAATGGAGCATCTCTAGAACTGCCTGGTCGCACTGGAGGCCTGTTGAAAGAAAACATGTACCACTGTGTCACATACTAATGTAATTAGATGCAATCTGGAACAGTAAAACGTGAACATGAGATCATCCCAATTCTTTGGACCTAGATAAATAAGTTAGGAAAAAAGAGATTCAGATTAATCGAGAATGCGACTAGAAATACATGTAAGGTCTTCATTGTAGCCACTTTCACTTTTTCCAGTTGCTAAAATCCTAGGTGTTGTGAGGGGATGAATCCTATGGAGTAGGGGCAGAGATGCTCAATGGAAAATTAGATGAGGTGTGCTGAATGCCCCCCAGCATTTAAAATGCATGCAAGGACTCCTTTTGCTCTTTAAAATGACAAAGGATTTGAAAATTCATTCCAAAAATCTTGGGGTAGAGAACAACAACCAAATATTTGAAAAGTTCAAGATAGAGCCATTCAGCAAAAACTCTAATTTAATAATTTTCCTAAGAAATACATGGACGTCCAGAGAGTGTGTCTGGCAATCCATACACCTCTTAGTAAATTTTCAAGTTTTTAAGTAGCCAAATCTTTTTCACTAGACTGGCTGATTAACACCAAACTTCAGAATTTTGCAAATCTCGCTTTCCTCTAGTTTGAAACTAGGTGATGACAACTCTGTTACAGAAGGACTTTGTCACATACACAGAGCTCTCTTTCAACTTTCCGGCCATAGTACCAAAATGAAAAAAGAAGTCATTCACTGAGGACATTAACTTGAGGAAAAATTTTTGCTTCGTTAAAGAATGTGAAAATGAGATACATGTATGAGGTTGGCCAATAAAGGGGAGGGGGATAAAAATAACAGTTAATTGATCCTGCCCGCTGCTACAAAAAGGGGTATTAGTTACAAACCAAGATTATTTGAGTTCAAGACTGATTGTTTCCTTAATTACAAAGTTAAGCTCTAAGAAAAATAAGGGGACCCAATGCTCGGAACCTGTGCTATCCTGCAGCAGCATAGCTCAGCATAATTATGACTGTTATTCAAACACACAAATAGAAATTTTCCAAAGTGATCTCCATTCATTTCCTTACCGAAATAGTTAACACAATTTGATAAACGATCAAAGAATTTTTCCTTCTCTCTTGATGATGTATAAATATTGTCAGGAGAAAGCTAGGATTGATCAATCTTGGGATTTAAATGGGTTAAGAGAGGAGGGTTCTAAATAGCACAGGTATTTTTTTGACATGGAACATCTTACCGTTTTCCAGGGGGTATAGAAATCATACCATCAGCTTCTTCTTCTTCTGAAAGTTTTCTACTCGATTCTATTCTCTTGGGAGACCGAGCATTCTCGTCAATAACTGCAAACTCCTCTCCACGACCTTTACCAGAAATTCCATTAGTATGAGGATGGTCAGGAGTAGAATCTGCCACTGAGAGGCCAAGAATAGACCTTACACGTGATGAGCGCACATCTAAAATAGTGTCTGTGTACCCAACCTCTTGAAGATACCTGGAAAAACAAGGTAACATCAAACACTAATAATCATATCAACCCTAGCCTCCCCTCCCATGCAGATGTTCTCAGGGCTTTGTCACAGGTTTCTTTCCCACAAACGTCTGGTGAACTTTTTCTAAACAAGATTGATCACAGTTCATCTGTAACTTGAATTCCCTTAAAAATCTTTGCTTGCTCAACCAAATACACCTGTATAAATCAAATTCACTAGCCTGATAGCTAAATGCACTAGCCATGTGGTCATGGTTATTTAAATGTCATTGTGATTTTTTTTGGCACTGTGCACAATAGACAATAACAAGTTGATAAAACCATTACCAACCATGGACTAAATGAAAGCTCCTTGTACAAACTGCATCACATCTGCCGTTGTCTTTGATTTTCACCAGCTTTAAAAACCAGTCTCTTTTACTAAAGACTGTATTTCCTTGAATAAGCGCCCAGGGTGCTTATTTAAAATTTTGGCTAAAAGGATGGGTGCTAATTTGAAGGAGGGTTCTTAATCAAGGTTTAGCTTATTAGGTTCTCCTGTTAGTAATTGAGCATACCTTAGTCCCATTACAGTTTTCACACACAGAGTTATCAATAAAGTGGCAATACACAGAAACAGGTTTTCCTTATGATACCATTATACATGTAGAAAGTGAAAGGGGGGAAGGAAGGGGCGCTTATTTAAAGGAAGCATTTATTCAATATTTGGGGGCATATTCAGGGGAGGATGCCTATTAATTAGAGCATGGGTGCATACAGTATTCAAGGAAATACAGGATGCAAAAACCAAGGACTAAACTTACTGCCGCAAAAGTTGACGCCCCTGTCGCCAGTTGACTCCTTGTTTACTGTTATTGGTATTTGCATCGTGGCAAGGCTCCTGGTTTACTATCTCTTCTTCCTTGTTTACTTTTTCTGGCGACAAATCTGTACCATACTTTAATCTATGATATTTTGCCCTGTAACAAGAAATAAAAAATTACATGATTATGAACAAAACACAAACAATATACCTTATGAGAAAAGAAAGTAATCAACATGTCACAGGTACAGAATACATGTATGTAACTCAGTGGTTAGAGCATCCAACCAGTGTGTGGAAGGTCATAGGCTCAAATTCCTCTCAGAGACACATTTTTTTTTTCTGTCCCACATTTGTGACATGTTGATTACATCTTTTCTCACTTCTTTACTGAGCTTAAAATTTTCCACCATTCTTTATATCACTGTAAAAATAGCAGTAGTCACAGCTTGATTTTAAAATACTATTGGATGTAACAGCAAAACCTACCCAACAGGGTTGTCATTTAAGAGCTGGGGGCCGGGGATTTTCCCTGCCTACTAAGAGAGTGGCCCCCAGCTACTTTTATTGGAAAATAGAAGAAAAATAGAACCAAAAGAAATCCCTAGCCATTTGATTCCCCGCCTACTTGTTGTATATACCCAGCAACTTGAAATCTTAGTGACAACCCTGCCCAATATGAATACCAAAGAGACAAGGCACCCAGAGTGTGTACAGTGTATTACAGGAGAAGAAATATTACGGAATTGTATGAGAACAGTATCTTTGGGACCAAATGAGCTGTCCTTTACAGAGAGGTGCCTTAATCAAAGGGTTTGATATATAGATCTTACAACATGTGGAATTACGACTGTGAAAAAAAAAAACAAAAAACAAGCTGTGCCCCAAACTCAAGTTTCTTTAAAGCTGCCTTTTGGTGACCTAAAATAAAATGGTGGCCAGACATAACATATTGGAGGCCAAAAAAATGGAGCGACAGTTGATGCAATATTACATGAAAGGTTTGAAATAACGAAAACAGCAGCCCAAATATTCCAATGGAATTTGAGTGTTAATGTGATATCTCAAGGCTTTAAACCTGGATAACAAAGAGAAAATAGATAAATTTTAAAGAAAATGGGGCACTTAATGTTTCATGCAAACATTTATTAGGGCTCACAAAATATTTGAATTCTAGCTTAATGTCCACTGGTCAAACAGCTTTCACAAATTATTATTGCTTTCTCAGGGCCACTTCCTGCTTGTCTTAGTTAATGATTTTGTTGGAGGATGACAAGTCATGGGGCGAGTAAGCTTTAAAAGTTACTTGCCCAATAAGAAAATTTTCTTGTCCCAGACTCTTGGCAAGAATTTTTTCAAGCCCTGATTTATAAATCCCAACTGAGCTGTAAAAAGACCTTAAAAAGCACTAAAATCACCAAAAAGCATTAAAAACACTAAAGCTTGGCAGATGCCCACTGAACACAGATGGCCAAATTGGTGATTTTTGCAACAATGTTAGTTGCCCAAAATTATTTCTACTCAGCTTGGTGGCCAAAATGTTTGCAGCTTGAAGCAGCTTGCAAAGTTTACAGTACCTTTCCTGTTTGAGAGCATACTCCAGCATCTTAATTCTTCTAATCAAATCATGTTTGAGTTTTTCCTGTCCTTTCCTCTCCCCTTGAAGAAATGCTATACGTGCCTGAAAATAAGATAATGGTATCCACATGTTTAGTACAAGCTCTAAAGCCCTATGGCATGGTCATATTCACGAACACTGTAACATCAACAGCTTTCCTCAGCAATGTATAAATAATATGGAGTCATCAACATGCTTCTTCCCTAGGTATTTATTTTAGACTCAATGATGTGTCAGAGGAGAAGCATTATTAATGGTTACTATTATTGGAGTATGGAATATCTACAAGTTGAGATGTACATCATTGAAGTCTGTTAATTAGTTTCAGGAATCAGTCAAGATTTCATTGATCACAGGCAATAATTAGATTGTCAAAAACAATGGGTTCACCGTAATCAGATAAAAATTAATGTACATGCACCCTACAGATTTGTCTGCCACTTTCATCTAAAAGAGCATGTATCATATTTGTTTCAAGTTTTTTTCCTATAATGAATTAATCACATACCATTATTACCTACTAAAGTGGACATACCAGGAGAAATGGCATGCTGTACAATAGGAATGGAGTAGACCTGTGAAGTTTGAAACCTCCAGATCCTTTATTGAGGGAACATGGTTTCTTTAAATATTTTCTTTCCTAAGGGTACGCTACAGCTGTACACCTTTGGGAGTGTGTAAAAAAACCATCTTTATGAATAAAGGCTACAGATGAAGACTGCTCTTCACCTGAGCAAGTTTTCTTCCTTATGACAGAATCTTTGATTTTAAGGACCTTAGACTACACAATGTCATCACAATAGACTTACAATAGCAGACATGTAATAGCTCCTACTATAGATCAATTATTCCTTCTGTCAGAAACAACAAATTCCTTGATATGGCTTTATGAAGGAAAAGAACATGCTTGTCCCAGAAAAAAAGGCGGATGGGACTTTTTAAGTCGATTACACTAGTTTTAAATTTGCAAGCTCAATGTCCATAATATTCAATATAGATAGTAATTATCACCTTTTTCATTACAATGGTATTTTTGTTTTTACCTACAATATTAAGTGTTAGCCCAATTATAACTTACTGTTCATGATTTCAAAAAAGTACATTAAATTATTAAGATCACTTAGAAATAAAGAAAAGGAACTCAAATTGGTCCTCAGTGATTTTAAAATCTCTGATTATGATTTTATTAATAAACCACTGGACGCTGAATTATTAATTCTACCATAACTTTTACTAAGAAGTCAAGGGATACAATAAAAGTCAGCTAAAGCACTGTGCTTGATTTCATTCACCATAAACACATAATAATCTATTCAATGGAGCTTGTTTACTAAATTTCATTAGTAAACAACACTACTCAGACAATAATATTTCAGACTATAAAATAACTGTTTCAGGACACTGCTATTTTTCAAAGGAGAGAACAAGCCAAACAATAGACTTGACATTTAACTTGTCAACAAGCTAAGAGGGGTTTAATAGTGCAATCGAGTTTTGCTTAAAAGAAATGAGATTATCCCTTACTACACTGCACAGCTTTATCTGACACCACAGCTGACTTTACACCACAATATAAACCAACTCCAAATATTACTGTGCATCATCAAGGAATATTTTGTTTAATATAGACATATATAAATAGATTGACATTTGCTTTTTTCAGGTAGAAATCTTAGTTTGTCGTTTAAAGCTACTGTGAGCCAAAGAAAAAAGATTTAAGGAAAATTCAATTAGCGAAAGAGCACGCCATATAAGCCTGAATCTTAAACCAATGCATTTGAAATTAAATTGGACTCAAAATAAAAACACCATGACTTCGTCTTCTTCAATCTTAAATGAGAACATTACACCAGAACAAAGAAAAACTATTTTGAAACTCGCAAAATGGGTCATCGTTTGAAAACTATAAAGAACCAATATATCTCAAGATTTCTGCATATCATGAATTGAACATCAAGCTTGCATTAGTGAAAGATACGCACGATTGTAATTCATCGGCTTTACGACGATACATTTACACGAAAAGAGACAACAAGGCTTAATGCTTTCACATACAAAAGACGAGTTTCTGGAGGACCTTTTTCCAAGCATTCTATCAAAATGATACTTCGCAAGTAACTTTACGTTGGACCAAAACACTCCAAAGATCAGGTCAACAACGAAAAGCTAGGCGAAGGGTAATTTATGATCAAAAGGAGGAGGTTAAGTTTACAACAATTCCCACTTAAAACGCCACAAACATAGATTGTATAGCGTACCAGGGTATTTTATACAGTTGTAAAGAAGATTTAACATTCAAAGGCTTCTGAAATGACAGTAAATTATATATATTACCTGCAATTCTGCCTTTTCCACATCCCAGTGAGCGCGATCCATCTCAAATCTAGCCCATTCATGTTGAATAAAGTGTAAAATACCCGGTATCGTGTATTTTATGCTTGAGTCACTCTCTTGGTTTTGAGACGAAACGGGAATTTTTCCCCCACTGTCGTTATCCATGGCAAACTTGAAGCGACAACTCTCTACTGGATGCAAGCCGCCATTGCAAAGTTTAGCACGCGACAATCGATCGCTGCAAGAGTAACACCGAACGCGCCAAAGAAACTGTCATTTGATCTTTCATCTAATTCCGTAAAATGAAGGCAGAGGGTGTCCTTAAACACTGGAGGACGAAGGAAATTGTTTCTGCTTTATAATAGAGTAAATGTAAAGCCTTAACCTGTCCAAAAAACCGCTATCTCTTTTATAATCCCCTCTCAGAAATGGAAGACATTGAGATTGCCTATTACGCTAGATCACATGACATCTTCTCTCTACTATCACCCTATCAAATTCCTGCACATCGATTTCCGAACACTGCCGAACACTTCCGACAATAAGACGACATTAATTACGCGTCTTCGTGCCTTGCAATTTTGCCAGACTGCAAACAATATTTATCGCAAAAATTACTTTTTAATGGCTAGACGTTTGATATGTTTTTCACCGTGCAAAAGTAAGACAAGATTACAAACAAGTCAATTCTCTCAGAAGCTTTCAAGATTGGATCACATCCATAAATCCGTCATGTAAGATACACTCAACTGACATTTTGCCGTGGCAGTTTTTGTCAATGTGGAAGAAGCAAGAAGCATTCTCGAATACATCAGCTGAAAGACGAATGCTGTGCATCCTGTATGGTAAGTAACGGAATAGAATCAAAACGTGGCTTAAATTCAAGAATCTTAAGCGTCAAAATGTATCACGCATTGGTTGTAAACTGCCTGACAGTACTGCTCTGCTTTAAACATAGCCATGAGTGCTTTATAAAAAACATATCTTCTGGCATGTAAATGAGCTGCAAGGCAGCTATAGAAGAGAACTTTGAATCTTGATCCAGAGTAGAGTTCGTTCCATGTAAGGTATTAAATTCAAAACAGTCTACTGGATTCCTGATTCCCAGTGGTACTTGGATTTTGGATTCCCAGTGCTACTTGGATTCCAGATTCCCAGTTGTACTTGGATTCCGGATTGTAATCATAAGCGGCATTTCAGATTCGTTGAACTTAATTCCAGATTTCAAAGCTCAGGATTCCAGATTCCACTAGAAAATATTTCCGAGGTTTCTAAATCTGCGCAAAAAAACCTTCTTGGATTCCAGAATCTGGATTCCCTCACATGCTAGCTAGCACTTGTTACTCTCGATCTATCGCCCCATATGGGGCAATAGAGTAACAAGTGCTAGCTAGCACCGGCACCAACTTCAATACATGTACAAATCAATACTCCTTTATGAGTCATCTAGTTCCTTCTCTTTTACTTTAAGCTATCTGGAGTGAGACATACTAGATCAGGAATACCTGTTCCTTTGGATCCTTCAGGACGAGAGATGTGTCTTTTGTTTGTTAAATATGGAAGGTGTCGCTTCAAGAGCAAATGTAAAAGGTCTCACTGGACACCCCCTTTACCAGGTGCTTAATTTATATATATACTAGTACTAACCAAAAGTTAAGCAATGCATTGTGCATGGTCTCGTGATGACCATTCTGGTGATCAGGGTGGTAAAGGGGTTTTCCTTGATGCATGGTGGGACCTATACTATCAGCGTGATGCATGATCGAGCCTAAATTAGCTACATGAGGTGTGATTGGGCATAGCAGTGTGACGAGTGATATACTATTTTCAGAACACATGACGTGTGATTTTCCTTTGAAATTTCCATGATGGTTAATATCATTATGTAATTTGAAACTAGAAGCAGAGACATAAAAAATTAATTTATAGTTATGACACCAACTTCTTGCCCTTTTTTCTTGTTCCTCGACCTGTGATTTCTTCAGATCAAATGATAAAAGGATACTTGTTAACGTAGTTAATATTTTATTTTATTTTTCCGAGATGCATGATAGCTTAAGATAATTGGCGTGATGCATGAAAGGTTCCCCCCGCCCCCCTTTGCCACCCTAGCTGACTTATAGTTTTTGGACACACAACTGCAAAGATAGTTGGTTGGTCAACTAAATTTACTCCATGCCCAACAAAATCTTAATAAAATGTGGTCAGACATGATGTCCTGACAAAGTTGGAAACAAAGACTATCATTTTGCAGATTAATAATAATATTAAAAGTGTAGCTTGAAAAAATGAAAATATTGCCAATTAAACCAATGAAATAAAATACACTGTTCCAGTGAAAACATAGAGGTTATTACCTTGCACAATTTTCATTTAAGATGTGCAGTGCATCCTTGATTCAGTCTGACTGCAAAATTAATTGTTTTGTTTGATTAAATACCCTCACTGGTGCCTTTGCATGCACTTCATGCAAGAAGTCTCATAACTTTAATGAATGCGAACAGTTTTTCAAGAAAATTAATCTCTGAGTGACAAATAGCCAAACATATGCCCTTTCAAGAAAGGGAAATTATTGCAGTTCTGGTCAAAAAAATGTGGAAGCTTTAACTGGAAGTGTGGAATTTGTTTGTAGATGAAAAGTATGCCGAACTACCACCCCTGCCACCGTACCCACCCCCATCAGCTTCTATTGGCAACAATGTATCAGGAAGAGAACTTTTAAGTCATAATATTTACATGAAAGATGAACAGAGACATCACTCACCCGTCTTGGAATCAATCCATAACCAGCATAGATCTACTGCTTTTGCTGAAATGACTTGTGGACAGACCAATGTACAAAATGTGGCTTATGTATACAAGACTTTGCATGTAAACCAAGAGAATGTCTACCAAACACAGGAGGTGTCTCCATTTTCAATGAGCCAACACCATCCTGGAGTTGTTTTGGAATATGCATGTGGTGCAAACAGACAAGTGACAATGGTACCAGTGGTTTCATGCATTGATGGTGTTGATATGACCTTAGAAAAGGAAACTCAAGGTTTGCAGTCAAAAGACAATGATAAAGGGTCTGCTATTGATTCCAAGGCGGTGGCAGAACCAACAGACACACTTATCAATAAAATAGCTGAAGTTCTTTGCAAAAGAAAGTGCAGATTTGATTTTGTGTATAATCCAGAGTCACAAGCAAGAGGTTGGTACACTTCACATAATAAATAACTGAAAATAATTATTTATTTGTCCACCCTGGACCTAGCCTGAAAAGCAGGCATATTGTGCAGTGCAAACAATGATTCTAAGGGAGAGGTTGACGGGTCAACTCCTGGCCTCTCCTTTTTTCCCGCCCCCTCCCTTAGTTTTTCAATAATTGCTTTCATGATGGTGGCCACAATCAATGTACTTCTGTGTTGCGCTTTCATCATAAAAGCCTACTCTGTGGGCTACATGTACCCTGGACCCTTTCTCTGAGTGTACAGCTGTAGCCTGAGAGGAGGCTTTTAACCCCAGGGTGGGGTGTGTGTGTGCCTAAGAAAGGGAAAAGAGTGAAAGCTTGCATCTTTTCACTCACATCTCAGCCTGGATTTTATTCTACCCACCTCATGGGTACCCTGTAGCTCTGATTACTGAACGTTCTGTTATGTAGACTGCTAGTAGTCCACAAGGACTAATGCTAAATTGTTTACAGGACACATCTCTTACGTGTATGATGTTAAATTTTTTGTTTGCAGGAGAAGGTTGGATGTATAAGAGCAGCGTTGATCAAAGTTACCAGCAGTATGGAGCTTACTATGATCATGTTAAAAAGAAGCTGGAGTTTAAAAACCAACCAAAGAGCAAGGTAAATGTTAGAATTAACTCATATAAATCATCATCATCATCATCATCATCATCCTTATGTCTGGACTCGTGCCATACACCTTATCTCTTCTGGTAATGGTGGGTTGACTTCTTCGATAACACTGGAAATTAGTGAAGAAACGTCAATTTTGGACTATCAATTTTACTTGATCACCACTACATTCCCAGTAGCTGCTTATCAGGAATGAATATTCAAGGTAGAAATGGATACAAAGCTTTAATACAAGAAAATGGGAGAAAACAATTGGGGTCTAGCTTCAGTAGAAACTTTCCAGAATAAGGCATAGTTTACCAAATCAAGCGCACCTCGTCAAGTGTCCCAAATCATTTTCACACATTTTTTTATGAGTATAGCTAGGCATTCATCTCTCTTATCCTTACCACCATGTTTTTTCCAGAAGCAGTAATGGCTTTTGCGTATGGCAAAACAATGCATTTTTTTATATGAAAAAGTGGAGATACATGGGGAGTTTCGTTTCAGCAACTAACGACGCCGTTATCATAAAATGGGCAAATGAAAGCGAGTTCAAAAGGAGTTCAGGTTCTGTATATTTACATGAAGGAAGCTAAGCTAGACAAAGATGTTGTTTATTCATCTTTGACATGTCAGGTATGCAGGTGTTCACCAGTGCTGGGTGCTGGTAGTCACACCCTTGGGTACCCGCTGTTCATTTTCCCATACCCCTAGGAAACCAATCCCGGAAGCATTTGAATTACAAGCAAGAATTCAAACGCTTCTGGGGCTGATTCTACATTTGTATGAGTAATTATCACAGGGATATCCCGTCCGATCTGCCTGCCCTTTTTCTGGTGGATACCCCATGTAATCCGACCCTGGTAAGCGTCACCACCCTAATGATCAGTTTGCCTGTTTAAGGCTTATTCTCACACGCTATTTTGTGTTTTTTTGGTTGTTTTTTTTTTTGTAGGTGGAGAAAAAGAATTTTAAGTTTTTACGAAGAGCCCATTGGAATACCTGCCAAGAACTCAAAGCAAGGCTGGCAGAACTTCCTCCATCGTACTCCCTTAGGGTCGATCTTTCCGGAGTGAACTTCAGCAGGCTGCGGCCATATTTTTATCTTTTAGTTCATCAGGTACATTGATATTTTAGTTTTTTTTCTGTCAACTTGTGAGAATTTATTTACCAATAAACACAGAGTCTCCAGCAAAGACATTATGTGAAATTATAAATACTAAAGGTTTTTACGGTTATTTTCTGCGCACCCTTTAACGTCGTATTTCCCACCATGGTGCGGCTAACATTGTACAAAATGAGGACGTGTGTCAGTGACCATTATCCTCTTCATTATCCTCCTTTGTCTGGTGTAGCATAAAGAAGTCGGGTAATTTTGCCAAGAAAAGAAGTTTATGTAGTGAGAAACTGATCAACGATAAATTATGAACAGAAGACCATGGTAGAAAGAAACTCGGCTGTCTGGTATTTAGTAGAGACCTTTTGTAATGGTTAGTGAGCATAAGGTGAGGGTAGCATACAGAGTATGATCCATAGTATTGGACATTACTGGAAACTGAAAACCCCTTTGAGCTTTTGAGAGTTTTTGCCCACACAATGGAAATTGTACAAGTCTTAAAGTCTTATATTGAGTGAGGTAGTTATGGGTGAATTAAGTCATAATTGTCCCTTGCAACCAAGAAAACTAACACACGAAAATGTGGTGAGATTGAAAATGAGTTTGGCAAGAGTAAAGCCATGTTTATCCGTCTAACACTCTTTCTTTGCAGTGCTTCCACGCCCAAGGAACAACAAACCATCACTGGAAGCCTACCCCGTTTTCTTGTTTAGTCTCTGAGACGTTAATTGCCTTGTTCGCCAGTGGGAACACATCACCTGCAGAGGCGGAGAAAAGGATGCAGGACTGGTGCGCAAGGCCAGTCAGGGTTAGTAACACACAGTACCTTGTTTATATAATCTATAGTTCAGACATGGAAAAATATGTAATGGGAGAGAGATGTAAACGCCCAGTCTAATCCTTTGGGACATGTGAATTTCACCAAAGTTTTTTGGACCAATTAAACGCTTGAAATCAATCGGAAGTTGGTTTCCGGAGAGGTCCGCAAACTTTTTTTCCACTTTGTCAGGAGAGAAAAATGGGACATTATGCTGTCTTGGTTTGTCACCATCACAATATTCTGCATTGTTTGCTTTGAGGCAGTCGCACATTGAATCGATGGCATTTCAAATGATCGATTTGATTGTTGATTGTACGCACGTCCCAGGACGTGGACTTCCGTTAAATTACAACCTCTAAAAATAACTTAAATGAATTTCACATATCCCGGCCAACGGTCTAAGATTCCCATCTCTCTTATTATTTTCTCCTGCTCAAACAGACTACATGTCAACCCCAACGTGGTTTTTATTTCTTACTGTGAGTCTTTTACCACTTTATTATATCTCGCTCCCAACACAGGACGACCAGGACAGGTTGCACAACTCAGGGTCCCCTACTGAGTGCCCTTCGTTGAATATTAGAGAGCTGTAGATTTGAGGACGAGGACGACTACGGTTACGAGATTTTCTCAAAGTATTGCGCGAGCGTGAGCCAGCGTCATTTTGCGAGAAAACGTGGTAGCCGTCGTCATTCTACAACGGGATTTAGCGAGAATGTCGTAGTGACGGGAACAAGTTATCAAATGTGTGAAATTTTATCATTTTGCGATCGAGAGAGGGCTTAACCTCCTTTAGTATAAATAACGCTACTAACCTTTGCAGTGAAAAAAAGTAAAGTGAAGCTTTCCGTGATGTCTTCTTTTTTAGAACAGGCGCAAAAACTTTAAGTTAAATCTCGTACTCGCACTCGTTCGCGTCCTCAAATCTAAAGCTCTCTATTTTCAAACCGCCTAAAATAACCATGAAAAAACTAACGGTTTTCAAAATAGTCACCATCTAACTAAGGCACTGTTCACACTAGCCTTCGAATACAGCCGTCTCTTTCCACCCGCCCCGCCCGGCACCCGGGACGTTTTGCGGGAGAGAGACTCTCTCCTGCGAAACGTCCCTGGTGGCGACGAGCGAGGATAGATGGCTGTATTCGCATTCGTGTCCACACGAATCAAGGTATTTTTGAAACCGCATTTTTCTTCTTTTTTACAAATCGGCCGCTTTTTACTCTAAGCCAGTGATTCCACCCCCAAAAAACCGCTTTTTAGAATTGTATTTTTCTTTTCCTTTTTTTTTTAAACCGGCGAATTTGACGATTGAAACCGTATATTTCCGAATGCAGTATCACTATCAGCCAACCCGTATTTCGTGTGGACGAGGCCTAACAAACCTGAGGCCAAAGATAAGGTGCGCTCATTTTACGCCCCTCTCTCCTCGATTGCTCCCGTTTTAAAGCTACTACAGCTAAACGAGAAGAAGAAAATCATTATGAGGATTTGAGGTCACACCTGGGAGTCGAAGTCGGGACCTCTTCACTTGCATTCGCCACTTAGAAATAATAACGGAAGTAGAGCCGAAGTGTGTCCTGTGTTTCTGGGAACGTTACTGGGGCCGCGCCGGTCAGCGATTGGCCGATTTTTTCACGTCTCTAGTAACAGTCCCAGAAGTCTTTTCGAAGGTAAACTTGGCCCAGCTTCCTCGTTTCTTAAGTGGCGAATAGAACGCTGCGCACTGACCAACTGTGCCAATCCTTGCCCCTGTTGAACAAAACCTTATGTGGCGCAAATATGACGTCTACTCCTTCCACATCACCTCTGTGTTCGCTCCTAGGTGCGTCAGTGTGTTTCACATATGTGGAGCATTATTGTGAAGTCTTCAATGTCACTTACCGGAGTTGCACAGGAAGTGCTGAACTGTGAGCAGCAAGTGTTTTCTAAGAAACCGTAAGTCTCAAGGCAACTATTTTTGGCATTTGTTGTGAAAACCTAACACTGCCCATCCTTCTGTGCTTTCAATGAACTTTCGAACGCGGTATTGAAGGTGAATGCCCGAACAGCGGAAACCGGTTATTGCTTTCAATTGTTCACTCTGAAGGGTCAGGCTGAAACATGCTTAAATTCAGGCTCAACCTTTTATGCACCAGCATTGCAGAAAAAAACGGGAAGTGCAGCACCTCAGTTGTATTTTGGTATAGTTATGACTGGGATTAAAAACAAATGAGAGAAGAGTGACGTCACGTTACCATGGTAGCCAAATTTCGGGATCTCAACAATCTATCTTGACAGAAGTGGCCATTTGTATTATCAAACGATAAAAGAAAAGTATGGCCTACCGTTTTGTTCTTGACTGTAATCATGCACAGGAAAGTCATACATGACGGTTTTTTCGTTTTTTCTTTTTTTCGCCATATTTGCAGGACCGCGAAATTTTGCTACCATGGCAACTTGACATGACGACTTCTCCTCTTCGCACCGGGCGGTCGGGAGCCGCTCGGCTGGCTTGAATGTTTGTATTAGTCATTTTTAAAACGCGAAAAAGGTTTAGGAATAGGTAATGTCTTAAAGGAACAGCATCAAAATAAACTTGGCGGCGTAACTTCGGGGGAATTATCTGGCTAGATGCAATGCAGAGTGTTCCGGGGGAGCTGTTCAAATAGTTGCTCAGTCTCATTTTGGATCGATGTTAGTTTCCCGCGTCACGGCCTGGGCTGTTTAGCAGATACGAGGATTAGCCTGAAGCCTTACGACCGATCTTAATTCAGGTTTCCTTAAGGTCAACCGCTTTGCTGGGTTCGGGGCTTCAGAAACCGCTGTGTACGTTATTTTCGTGCTTTGTCTGAATACTATTTATCCACCAGGCTTCTCTGGTTTTCGATATTTCCATTTGTAAGTTTGCTGTGGATTTTCACTGTTGTTCTAATTGAATGGAATCACGATTGATTTTTCCCCCTGCAGATCCGCCTTGGACTACGCCTATGCTTGTACGTTATCAGGACCTTTAGTAAAGGGAGACACAAGACACTTTGCTCACAAACATACCCCTAGGATAACCCAATCGGTCAAACAAGGAATTCAAGCTGTTAAGAGAACATCACTTTTACAATCGAAAGGAACAAATTCAACACCTTCTACACGCGATGGAACTGTTAATTTAAGGAAAAACAGCAGGAAAGGCAAGGCGGTTTCTAAAATGCTGGGTAATGGAACGGAAACAACGAAGGGCGCAACGGGGAAGCGAAAGAAAAGAAAACGACCTCAGCATCTGTCGCTGCTTGACGAAGAAGGAAACAGAAATTTGCTCAAGCGGTGTAGGACAATTCTTGATGACAGTAGAGACGTGTTGCAACTACAACGGTGATACTAGTGGTCAATAACAAACTAGAACTACATTTTTCGATACAAAAAAGTCCCTTTAAGCGTGCTTTCCTAAACGCATGAACAACATCCAATTACCTTGATGTATTTGAGCAACTCTTTGAGTGAAATAAAATATTGTGTCGGAACTTGCGAAAACTGTATTAACTGAATTTTTAAAGTAAAACTTAAACACTGTTAATTCTTAGCGAGGAGATGTTGATCAAAGATAGTTTAGTTCACCCTTTTTCTTAAAAAAAAAACAAATTACACTTTTTCGAATTATATGGACGGGGACTTCCAATAACAGAAGCATCTCATAGTAGCCTTTCTTTGTGTTTGTTTGTTTGTTTGTTTTTTTTATTTTTGCCTAGTCCTTGTACGGCGTTTTCCCAGTCCCTCTCGGTCAATTCACTTCGGTGACGTATCCGAGGCAAACATTTTCGCTTGGACCACACGTGACCCGAAACGCTTTGGCTGCGCGGAATAATGAGGCCTAGGGACTAGGCGAGTGTTTTTTAGTGTCAGAACTAATAATTACTAGTTATTAGTTCTTAATTTTCTAATTCAATCAGTATGTAGGTAAGCTTAAAATACAAGAGTTCAACTCTCAATTAAACTGATTGCTGGATCATTACTTGTAAGTGTGAGAAAAGTTTTTCACTTCCCATATCGGCATTACAAAACCCTTCAATGATCATATCCGCTTGATTTTTTGAAAACTTGCATTTCAAGATCTCCTGTTCTAAGCGAGAAAACAGTTCAGAGTTTATCACTCCTTCTTTCCCACAAGCCCATGCAACCTGACTTAGCTGATCTCCTTGAAACTCTGCCAAGTCTCTATCCAGTACTTGTGCTGCTAGTTCCTTTAAAAATTTTTGGCAGGGAATTTCTGACAACGCGTAAGAATACATACAGAGCGATACTTCACTGTTTGTAAGCTGGGGAAATCCTCGCCTGTAGATCTCCTCTGCTACGGCTTTGAAAACCTCTCCCTCATTCATTCCCCTTGTTGCAAAGGACCAAACAATCCACAACAGAGAAGTGGTGAAGAGATCTTTGATTCTGTTGTCAACTATCTCCTTGTCAAAAGTCTCAAAAAGTTCCTTGCTTCCTTTTCCTGCGGTCGCGAATGCCCACAGCATCATCACTACCTCTTTCCTCCGAAGTCTTACCGATGAGCGTCGTAATATCTCTTCTTCAGCCTTCTCGAACAAGACATCGGAGAAAACGCCACGCATGGCAAACGTGTACAAGAACTGAACGATCTGTCCATTGTGAAAGTTCTTGAAATCTCTCTGAATAATTTCATACTCTATGTGATCAAAGAACTCGGAGGAGCCACGCCCCACCTTGGCGAAAGCCAAGAGTATTCCGTTTATTTGACGTGCCTCGCAGATTGATATCCTGATCACCTCATTCAAAATAGACTCCTGAACTCGCTCAAATATCTTGGAGTCTTTCATTCCTAGGCTCGCACAACCAGTCAAAATCTGGTTGATCTCAGATGTATGAAACAGGGAAAAGTCGTGCGATAAGATTTCTTCTTCACAGATTTGAACCAGAGGGTGCGTTTTATCTCCAGTTCTCCCTAGAGCCCACATAATGTTCGCAAGTCCTTGAGCTTTGCAGGATGAAATGTTGTCAGAAATAAAGTCTAAGATCTCGAAGTACGCACTTTCCTGGCCATTTCTTGCTTTTTCCCTTTCTCTCAGCAGAACTTCTTTTTCAGCCTTGTATTTATGGGCAATCTTTGCAATACTGTGAAGGACTGTGATTCTGTTCACTAGCGATGTCTGGTCTTTGTTATCCTGGTAAAACTCCAGTTGGTCATTTATGGTATTTTTAGATAATATCTCGCTATTAAGTTCCCTTTCCCTGGCATAGAAAAGTGGTACATTGGGGCTAGAATGACACCAAGCTTTCTGCATCGCGAAGCTTGTTGGCAGCAGGATCATTTTCTCCAATAATTGTTCGCGTTGGAATAAAGAACCTGTATTCCATGTGCTGTATTTGCAATTTGCAATTGACTCGCATTGAGCCTGGAAAATCTTTGCAGTTAGTGAAGGTGGTGACTTCTTGGTACCTTGTTTAAAGGAAACCAAAGCAATTCTACCACAGCGAGGTGCCAAAAACCTTGACACTGACATCGCGTACACTGTTGTAAAAAGGTATTTCTTGATCGTTAAATGGCTTGCTGATCACAAGTGAAGGAATCCGGGATCTGTTTCTGTTTGAAAGAAGAGAATTCGAAACATGCCTTGTAAATCAAATTAATTTCTGACAGAAATATCCTAGACGATCATTAATTCCAGACCCTTTAAAGCCATTAACTTGCTCAAGTTGAGACTTGAATGTCTTCTGATCAAAATCTAGAACTCGGGAAGCGCCAAATTTAACTTTGCAAACAAGGGGCTGATTTTTTTGGATTATAGTGGAGACGTGCACAGTGAAAAGAAGCTGGGGAAGGTAGTGGAAGGGGGGGGGGGGGTCTGTGTTTAACAGTAACTTGATGTCGCAGGTGCAAATTATAGTAAGTGAACAGCTGTTTAAACAAGGTATCCCCTCACCAGTATTACAAGACCATATCATGTCTGCAACCTCCGCGTACGGCGCAAATATGAAAGAAGTGAAAGGTTCATTTAATAAAAACTTTTTTTATACAAGTGTAACAGTGTGGCCATTGTTGTTAGTGGTAGAGTCTAAAATCTAAAAACAAGACCTTACACTTGTAAAACTTTCTTTTAAATTGACCAAGTAATATACAACAATCCACGAGAAAGTCCACTAACAGCTTTCACACCACATCAGCGTGCAAAAAAAGTCGTGTCTGATAGCCCGGGGCTAGTGGATTTTGCCATTGGGCTAGTGATTTTTGTTCTTAACTTGCCCAGGCAAGTGCTGTTTTTGGGAGAAATTCAAATTACAGAAAGATTGTATCAAAAAGGGTTTTGGGGCTAGTTGAAATGACTTGTGGTCTAGAACATGTTAGCTACAGCTTGCCCGAACGGCATGCTGTAAAACTGACCTACTTTGCACCCTGTTTCCACTGTTGCAGGGCATCCAGTGACCCATGTCACATGACCATATTGAAGCTCAGGTTCTCTACCTAACAAGGTCACATAGTTTTTGGAAGTTACCTTATGACCAGTTGACAACATTTATTTTTTAACAGTAGCTAAATTGATTTACCATATATTGTAGGGTCAAGTTGTATTCTTTTTGTCACGCCTAGCCTGCATAGCAGGTTTTCAAAAGGGAAGGGGAAAGAGAATCTGGCCAGCATGCACAAGGGAGAAGGGAGGAGGGGAATGTCTAGGGGGATTCAGGATGCATCCAGCCTACTTAGTATTTCTGCAAAAATTAAACACCTGTGAAAGTCTGGCTGTCAAATGGCATCCAAGAAGGGAGGAGGGGAATGTCTAGGGGGATTCAGGATGCATCCAGCCTACTTAGTATTTCTGCAAAAATTAAACACCTGTGAAAGTCTGGCTGTCAAATGGCATCCAATAAAGAATGTTTGCAGCAAAATCTCAGCCCAAAGTATGTTTTTGTCTTTCTTACATTTTTCTTTTTCATAAACAAAATCAATTCATATGGTCAAAGGTTCTAAAAAGCCCAAATGCATGAGCACGTCCAAATGAGGAAAATTGCAGCAATGTGTGATCATTTAGAAAGTTGAATACAGTAATACAAAATCCATTGTACATGTGTTAAAGCTGAAGAAGGAATTATTTGGTGTCATATGGGCTGGACAACATACGTGGTTGGGTTTAGCATTGAGAATTGTCCAGGCTCTTTGCAAATGGCATGCAATGTTCGTGTGAAAAAAATAAAATCCTTTGTGAACTCCTTGAATTGATTTTGATCGGAGCATACACAGAATGCCAACAGTATAGAAAGGCAGAAAAGAAGATTTTCTCTGCAGTTTTGTCCCAAATGTATTTACATTCAGCAGAACTAGGTGAACTCGCAGGGAAAAAGAATGTAAATCATTTCTCATCAGTATGAATGCACACAAGCCATTAATTGACTCTATTGTAGTTTGGGGTTTGCTTCATCTCAGCCTTTAAACTTTCAACATTTTATTTTTTACCTTTAACTTCTAAAGGTTTGTGTGACTGCATCATTTGAAAAACGTTCCCAATTTTTTCCCATTGGGTTTTTGGGGTTTTCATATCAGAACACAGGTGAATAGTTTAGCCAGAGTGACTTTATGAAGGATTGTTTGTACATATGTTTTTAAAGGTTAAATTTAACTTCAGGTTAAAATCTTCTTGCCTGGGTTGATTCTCAATTTCCTTTGTCTCCTAATTCATGAATAATCAGGGCTAGGAGACAGAGGAAATTGAGAATCTACCTAGGTTAAAAAATTTTGACCTGAATACAATTTTGACCTGTAACACATGCACTTGCAGATGTGTATGCAATTTTTACGGTATATCAGACAGAAATAATCACTCAGTATGATAATTGCTGTAAACTAAGAAATAAGGCAAAACATACTTCTAACTAATTCTATAATAAAGTTTATGATACTAGCAGAAACACCTAACAGTGCTGGAAATTACTGTCGGACATCGGACATTGTCTGATCAAAACTTTCAAAAATGTTGGACCAATATTGCCATATGTTCAGACATGTATAATGTCCAATAACTTAATTAGAAACTTCTTAACATCTCTGAGTTGATTTCAAAAACATTAAAAAGGTAAAACAGAAAGATAAAAAGAAAAACATTGCATTGCAGTGAAAGACTACCTAATATGAGGAAACTTGAAAATGTCTTCAGTATCCGCCGAAACAAAGCAGCTCTCATTACTGGGCCCTACTTTCCATGGAAATCTAATCATCGTAATACATGTAAAGCATTTTTTTTCTGATTTTTGGAATATTTTCAATACAACACATGTACATATCACTGCTTTGGTTTCCATTTGGTTAATTACAAATGAGGTTTGCACTACATGTATTATTAAATTTGAAGAAATGTTCTAAAGCAACATTTCAGTTCTGTGAATTATGCCAGCTTCCACTTGAATAAAAGTTGCATCCAAGCAAAATTGTATGAACTTGCCAGATGGTACATTCTACCAGTCTATTTAGACTATTTATTTTGTTTTTCAAAGTTTGAGATTTATGCAAAATTGTGTCTGGAATCAATCAATCAGAGGGCAATTACCGAGAAGTATTGCTTAGGTTTTCTTGCCATGGACTATCAAGTGATTTGAGGCAAACCATAACAGTTACTTGAGTTGGCGACACCTTCGAATAAGCGTTGTATTTATGATCAAAATCAAAAGACATCAATTTTGTCACTTTGATACAGGAAATAACAATATTGCATTTAAAGCTGCCCTCGAATAAGCGCCAAATTTGAGGTGTGAAAATTTTTAAAAGTGCCACGGCGCTTGTTCAAGTAAATACGGTACACTAATAATGACCAACCAATTTTCTAATATGTCCTATCAAAATGAAGGTTTGAAAGGGCATACATCCTTTCAAGTAAGAAAATTAACTCAGGCACTGCTTGAGCATAAGTTATGATGATTGATTGGAATAATTTATCAGATCTTTTCAGTCAACTGACAAGTGTGAAGAGGCAGACATTTATGGGTTGAATTTAAGCTGTGAGTAAAATAACATTTTTCTATTTTTTTTCTGGAAGGCTGTAATAATTATTTAATTTCAATACACTGTAGTGTATTACAGAGATAAGTGCTTTGCTATTGAAAGTAAACTACAGATTAAATGTGATTGTCTGGTTTTATATGAGTTCTGGCATCTTTTATTGGGACAGTATAAAATGCAGACTGTGGACTGCTGACTGCAGACTATCGATTCTAGGGTTAGAAAACAATGGGACTATTGTTGTCATGTTCTCATTTACAAGGTGAAAACAATAGCCTGCACTCTGCATTTTACACTGACGGATCTCTTTTAATATAGTAAGGACTCGTTGGGTTTTGAACTGGGACTCGTTGATTCTGGACTGGGACTTAGGATTTTTCAGGATATGAGTCCAACCATTACAGAAATGCGCCCATTCAAAAATGTCGATCGTGAAAATGCAAATGAGTGAAAAATGACGTTAATTTAGTGTCAATCAAGAAATCCCCTGGGTATATCCCTTTCCTGGTTATTGTTCCTGCTCAGACAGCCGCAACATTTGCCTATTCTTCGATGAAGAATAGAACTTCACGCGACTAACAATAGCTCAGTCTGTTTAAAAACTGTCTAAATTAATTACTCCAAATTAGCATGTGACTTTTTGCTGTTTGAAAAATCCTCAATGATTGTTGATGATTTTGCCTTAAATAATTCAATGCACTGACTTACGACAAATTTTTACCTTTTACAAACTTCATGGTTTGAATCGATCGATGAAATATGAGCGCAACCGATGCGTTAATAGTTTGTTTACATTTTGCCACGGGTTTTGGATAATATTATAAACCTTAAAATTTATGGGCAAATTCGACGAAAAAGCACTCTCACTTACATTCTTCATTTAAGATATTGATTTTAGCAAAGTATAAGGCAAAATTAAAAGCGATAATTTCTTTAAGAACGCTATAACTACATATTTAATGGCCAACCTAAACAGCGATCTAATCCGTCTCTTGAAAACAACTACAATACCGCTTCTGATAATAATATTTATAAACGCTGCAAACATTTTTATTCAATCTTATCGAGTGATTTTCGTGAAGATGAGTTTTTAAGTGAAGAATACTTTGGTTTCTGATTAGCTTTAACTGTTTTGCCATCGAAACAATTCGCACGAGACTACCGAATTCGCGAGGATTTTATGTTAGTGCACGAGGAAGAAAAGTGCTTCTCTTTGCATATTAAACATTTTCTTCTTTGCAGCAATGACAAAGACATTCCAACACTTAAAACCACGGCAACCTACTTCTATTGTTTCTGCATTGACTCTTGAAAGTGTGAGAATAGTTAACCGCTATGAAGTTCATAAGAGACCGAAAAACGACATAGTCTTTGAAACCTCGTTTTTGCTCGCAAAGCCTAATGGGTACCCCACTTTTCACGGGCGACGTTTTTCAATGAGCACGTTTCTGTTATGGACTCACTAATGGGCTACTGCATTTTAGTAAAATCCAAGTAGTGGTCTATTATCAGTGCTGCATTCTGATTGGTTGAGCTACTACTAGGCCTCTGAGTCAATAGCCCATTGGCCCTTCAGCCTCACGGGCTATTGACTCAGAGCCAACTCAGGCTCGAGGAATAACTGTTCATAATACCCCCATCTGCCCTGGTTAAAGAATGCAATTCTCCAGGGGTAAGTTTCAAAAATTGAGGACTTCTTTAGGGGTAGAGTAAAAAAACTATGGAATTCTTTGGGGGTGAAGCTTTAATTTTCACAAAATTCTTCAGGGTAGACCCATATTCTTCAGGAGTAAACACGAATGTTCTGGAAGTGTTCAGGGGTGAATGTAATTTTAGCCAATCTTCAGGGATAAGAAGAAAAAGTAAGTCCTCAGCAGGGGGGGAGGTAGGGGGGGGGTAAGGATATAAGAATATGAAATTAATGCGTGAGCAATGGCCCAATGGCAAATAATATTGTAACAAAATCACCGAACTATAAACATAAAACAGGTTAAACACCGCGTGGACTTTCGGTTGTAGCTTTTTACATTGGAAGTTTTTTATTAATTTGTGGAATATCTTTTCAATTTTAATTTAACGACTTTACAATAATCGTAACAATTTCATTTTATCTACTGCTTTTGTATACATCCCTGGCTTATTCTAAGAAATAAAAAGGCAAAAAAAGTAAAATTCACAACTTAAGCTTAAGAATTCTTAACGGTATACAGGAGTATCCCTGTATTCTATCAGGGTTCCGCTGCATTTAAAAATCTGAACTTTCAGCAAAGGGTTAGCAGTATACACACAGATTGCATAACTTGCGCTTATAAAACGCAGCGTTTCTATTTCTAAAGGATTAAATCGCCTAAAAATGCTAAGTTGCCACTTTGAAGACACACTTTTTGTCATCTATGCATCAGCTACATACCTGTTTAGACGTCGATAAGTTCAGATGTTTTCCAGAGTACATTTTTTCTTGCTAATACATATCGACATTCACCGAAATGACCGCCATTTTGTACTATCATTCCCAGGTTCCTCAAGGTTCCTCAAAAAATGTCTACGGGCCTTCCCAGTCCCTAAAGCGGAAATAGCGTAACGCGCGAATGACGTCTTGAGTTTTGCCATTTTTCTCATTTTAATGAGACAGACAAACATGACATTTTTTAAAATGACAAAAGTCAGACAAAAGTGGGGAATTCGCTAATGTTAATTTCAGTTTTTTTGTCTGAGTTTCGGGTCTAGAAATAGTAACTGCGACTCCCAATAACTCGAAGGGTCCTCACGGTCCTCGAACCCTCACCAACTCGAAACTCGCGCTAACTCGAACCATCGATTTCCCCTGGATTTCCTTCATGCATTTACTGTAACTAGTACCCTTGATAACTCGAACCTCCCGCTAACTCGAGGGAATTTCTGTTCCCCTTCAGATCATTTCTAATATAATTTTACCCTTGATAACTCAAACCATGTTTTAAGTGTCTTTGTCTGAGAAAGTGTTCCAGGGGCCAAAAGTTTTGTTCAACCGATTTGGCTGAAACTTGGCACAGAAGTTGGGTATAATAACATATTTTAAAAGCTACTTTGGCTCACTTCTCTGAGTTTTAGTTTTGGAGTTACAGGGGGGGTCTCATTTTTTGCCCTTTGAGCACCAAAAATCCAGCCTTCCAGGTGGCATTTTGAAAGTGTGATAAGACCCAACTGGTAAATTGTGCTGCCAAATGAATTTGACCATGAACTCTACTATAATAGAGCTTTCAGTTCATGCATGTAACTTTGTCCTCAAGGAATTGCATAGAGAGGAGCCTGGGGCTAGAGTTTGGCCAAAATTGATGTTAAAATTACAACCCAAAATAGCCATTTTTCAAAATTTCACTTTATTCACCTGCCTTCTTGCATAACTTCCAAACCTATACCACTGTTTACTTTAGTCACCCAGTTATCAAAATCAGTTGAGAAAAATTTGGCTTATTATGGTTTATTGAATTTTTGGAACAAACACTTCATGCCCCTCTAAGGCGATGCAAAATGGAATTTTGAGCCTAATTCAGGCCATAAACAAACCAAATTGTTAACAAGAAGCCCTTATTCTGTATTTGGTAAGTGAAAATGAATTGTCAAAGCCAAATCAGTTTTGTTGTTTAGAAATACACCGATTATTACCTTAAAATTGATCTAAAACGGGCCTCTGATTAGCGCAACAAACACATAATTTAGCAAAACAAACGTGATTTTATTCTTTGAAAACCTAGTAAACCATAGAACACAAATGATGATGTTCTGATGTACATATAACAATCTTTTTACAAGATGCTTAAATTTTTCTTTGATTTATAGTCAGTTTCACGTCATATTTCTAAGCATTACTCCAAGCATGGAAAGTCTCCATATTTTGTCAGGCCCATTTTTTTAATATTTTTGCCAGATAAATTTAGCTTATCAAAAGGTTCATTAACATATAATCTTCGTCTGACCTTGTAATAGCCTGAATAGTTGTTTTAAATACCCATCAGCAAAGAAGCATGACAATACATACGTAGCCTACACAGACATATACGAGCTTCAGTGAGCAGTATCAAGGTGAACTGTGATTTTCCGAGTCCTTTAGAGCTGAAAAAATGAAACCATCCATCCACGGTTAGGAGAGCTGGATAACAAAAAGCTTGTTTTGCTTTTATAAAGAAAATAACCCAAACAAAGCCTTGCACTGAGATGATGCACTTGTTATTACATCAAGTTGGCTGGCCCGCGATTTTGGACTTGAAGAGTGTGGGGACTGGACCGAGTTCCCGTCCAATCCTTCTCCTGTTTCGCGGGAATTTTTTCTGTTTTTGGTCAGGTGTGTTCGAAATTGTAGAAAGCGATCTGTTTCAGGATAATTTTTAGATGGCACTTTATTCCTTTGGAGGGGAAAATGACCAGTGCAGTGTCACGTCATGGCCTGTGCAAGAAACAGGAATGCTTCCTTTGTTCTCTTGCCATAGTGACATGACTGCATGGTTAAAGCACAAGTAGAAGGGTTCAGGTGTGTCCCGGGGGAAGAAGAGGAAGAACTGGTGATGCCAAAGCTACAGGTGATTCAAAATATCAGTTAGGGATCATATACGCGCACAAATGGCTTTTATCATGACCTAGGGGACTCTTCTGACTGAAGAGAGATTTAGAGACGACGATATGTAATTTACGATATTGTCGTCTCAAATTGTTTGTTTATGGTTGATTGATTCCCATGTTAATATCCTGGGTCCTTATGAAGAGCACTAAACATTCATCAAATTTGTCCAAAAAAAAAAAAAAGTACGATAATCTAGACAAATCTGGGTCTGGGTGGACTGAGCCCTCTCTTGGTTGATAGGAATACAGAAAAATAAAAACGTTTTTTCAACTGCTCCAGCTGCTTGTTTACATTAAGCTTGTCACGTCCACACGCTTATCTTGCAATGCACAATTCCATTATTTACCCTTTTCGTTGAAGATCTTTGCAAACATGCTGCATCTAAGTTTTTCGATGAAATTCACATTTCCAGGGAGAAAATGTCACTAAAACGTCGTCGCAAAATCGACCGAATTAGTTGATATTATTGGATTTGCTTGGAATAATGCATAGGCAATGAAAAAACACATGTCGTACTTGAATGGGAACTGACTCTGAATCGTTCTGGAAGAGCGCGGAAGATTTGTGTACATTTGTACAAAAAATTGTTTCATTATTTAATTGAAAAATTATTTAGAATAATGTTAACTATTCAGTTAAAAGAATTATGAAAAAATATACCTAAATAAGAGTGTTATCTGCTAAAACACTCTAAAATTCCCTAAAAAAACTCATAAAATTTTTATTCTTTTTTGATAGCGAGGGCCACTTTTGGTGAATAACCGCTGATCAGTTGTAGTGTAGATGACTCTGATGAAAAACTGCTGATTTGTTGTGCTCAGTGAACAGTACTCTAGACACTGTTGTAGCATGTGGGTGGACTGAGCCCTCTCTTGGTTGGTAGAAATACAGAAAAATAAAAACGTTTTTTCAACGTTTCTGCCTGTGAAGTGTTGCTATTCAGTATTCTCTTATATATACTGCTATTTAAGTTCTAGTATTTGTCAATTTTTTTCTAATATTCTTGAGATTTTCTAAAATTCTTTTCCGTGTCTAAAATTTCCAAAACAATTCCTACGGAATTATGTAGCTAAGCGTATTTTAAGTTGACTTGTCTTCGACGAAACAGGCAAATAAAGGAGACCGGTGGAGTTTCAATGCAAGCTGGCTCGAATTGTGCATTTGCCAAACTTAGCCTTGCTTGATAAGCGTGCCCAGGTGACAAGCTGAATGTAAACAACCAGCTCGAGCAGACAAAAAACAGCCTTCAAGTTATTTCTATTATTGTTATTGTTATTTTTTTTTTGATAAAGATATTGCTGCGATGAGTTTGTTGAATCTTTAGTGCTCTTCGTAAGGACCCGGGAAATTAACATGGGAATCAATCAACCATGTGAACAAACAATTTGAGAAGACAATATCGTAAATTATATATCATTGCAGTCTTTCTTCAAGCAAATAAAGTGCGATAAATATAATTTGTGCGCGTTTATGACCCCTAACTGATCTTTTGAATCACCTGTAGCTTTGGCATCGCCAGTTCTTCCTCTTCTTCCCCGGACACACCTGAATCCTTCTACCGCAAGACAACAAAGGAAGCATTCCTGTTTCTTGCACAGCCCATGACGTGACACCGCACTGGTCATTTTCCCCTCCAAAGGAATAAAGTGCCATCGAAAATAAAATTATCATGAAACAGATCGCTTTACACACCTGATGAAAAACAGAAAAAATTGCCGTGAAACGGGAGAAGGATTGGAAAGGAACTCGGTCCAGTCCCCACACTCTTCCAGTCCAAAATGGCGGGCCAGCTAACTTGATGTAATAACAAGTGCATCATCTCAATGCAAAGCTTTGGTTGGGTTATTTTCTTTATAAAAGCAAAACAAGCTTTTTGTTATCCAGCTCTCCTAACCGTGGATGGATGGTTTCATTTTTTCAGCTCTAAAGGACTCGGAAAATCACAGTTTACCTCGATGCTGCTCACTGAAGCTCGTATATGCCTGTGTAATCTACGTATGTATGGTGATGCTCCTTTGCTGATGGGTATTTAAAACAATTATTCAGGCTATTACAAGGTCAGACGAAGATTATATGTTAACGAACCTTTTGATAAGCTAAATTTATCTGGTAAAAATGTAAAAAAAATGGGCCTGACAAAATATGGAGACTTTCCATGCTTGGAGTAATGCTTAGAAATATGACATGAAACTGAATATAAATCAAAGAAAAATTTAAGCATCTTGTAAAAAGATTGTTATATGTACATCAGAACATCATCATTTGTGTTCTATGGTAGTTACTAGGTTTTCAAAAGAATAAAATCACCTTTGTTTTGCTAAATTATGTGTTTGTTGCGCTAATCAGAGGCCCATTTTAGATCAATTTTAAGGTAAGAATCGGTGTATTTCTAAACAACAAAACTGATTTGGCTTTGACAATTCATTTTCACTTACCAAATACAGAATAAGGGCTTCTTGTTAACAATTTGGTTTGTTTATGGCCTGAATTAGGCTCAAAATTCCATTTTGCATCGCCTTAGAGGGGTATGAAGTGTTTGTTCCAAAAATTCAATAAACCATAATAAGCCAAATTTTTCTCAACTGATTTTGATAACTGGGTGACTAAAGTAAACAGTGGTATAGGTTTGGAAGTTATGCAAGAAGGCAGGTGAATAAAGTGAAATTTTGAAAAATGGCTATTTTGGGTTGTAATTTTAACATCAATTTTGGTCAAACTCTACCCCCAGGCTTCTCTCTGTGCAATACCTTGAGGACAAAGTTACATGCATGAACTGAAAGCTCTGTTATAGTAGAGTTCATGGTCAAATTCATTTGGCAGCACAATTTACCAGTGGGGTCTTATCACACTTTCAAAATGCCCCCTGGAAGGCTGGATTTTTGGTGCTCAAAGGACAAAAAATGAGACCCCCCCTGTAACTCCAAAACTAAAACTCAGAGAAGTGAGCCAAAGTGGCTTTTGAAATATCTAATTATACCCAACTTCTGTGCCAAGTTTCAGCCAAATCGGTTGACCACAACTTTTGGCCCCTGGAACACTTTCTCAGACAATGACACTTAAGCGCGTGACAAGTCGATAAAAAAAATGTGCTGCAGTTCCGAAACATTAAATTTATTTTAAAACAACCTTGTCAGCCCAGTTCAAATACTCTTTTTTTCCATCCCTGTATATTAATCAAGCTTTGTTGCTTTCAAAATCCTTTTTCAGAAGATCAATATATCCCTGCTATCCTTGAAGACCTTGAAGTGAAGTGTGCATGATACTTGCATAGCACGATTTTTCGTTGTTCAGACCGTCCCACACAGGGCAGCCATAGGCGAAATTTGATTTGATTAGAGCTCTATACAGTACCTGTATCTACACAGATATACGGCCTAAGTGCACCTATACCAGAGGAAATAGTTCTTGCAATCTCTTTGACATGTTTGGACCATGAAAAATATTGAAAACATTACAGTCAAGAAGACCATTACAGGGACTGATCAAACAACGTGAAATAGAGTTTAGTTGAGATATTTCGACTGGTCAATACCAGTCTTCATCAGGTTTATTGAGATATTTATTGAGATATTTATTGTGATTTCTGTAAATTCGTGATATCTTCTTGTTAGGTTTACGAGAGTTCAGTTCAGTTGCATGAGATTCATGTTGGTTGGATTGTCTAAGAACTATTCTATTGCCCGGCCCCACCGATTTTAAGGGGTCTTACGTACTAAGAGGGAAAAATGTCAGCAGGAGCTGAAGATGTTAGAGAGAACTCTATGAACTTTGAATTTTAACTCATTTGAATGCGGAGCAGTCTGTGAACAATTGGTTTTAGGGTTCGGCCAGTGAATTCACAGACGAATCATAATCAATCTTTCATTTGCCTGCATAATTTTATTTTATGACATTATTGCTTACTACATTATTTCTAGTTTTATCGATCTACAAAACAGCTCTGTTCTGTCACAAGGGATTACTTTAATCAGTTTAATTCTTATGATGGCCTCTTTCGGGGTATTTATAACTGGAATGCAGGCTGATTTGTCGCCAAAAGGATTAGAGATGAGCTCCAAACCACCACTGGGTAGTGGACTGGGTATCCGTTGTGCAGCGAAACTTTGGGTTGTAGCTACCATACCAACCAAAATTATCTTCACTTCCCACAGCACCAATCCTTGCCGCTTTAAACTGACAGTTAGTGTTGACTGAACTGTCAGTGTGCAGGCCTTCATGAAGGTACTGCCAGAAAGGCACCGTCAAATTCTTGCCCACGTATCCCCGGGTGTTGATGTATTCCACTCTCTTGCACTGGCCTCCCCCAATATAATCGACGACGTTGAAGTCCTTGAAATTTCCACGCAGGTAGTCTCTGAAATCGATGCCGTGGGTCGGATAGCTGCATGTTGCTCGCCAGTGGGTGGAGTGAGCCTGCAGTGATCTCATTCGGGCCAAACTCAGTCGGTACTGATTCCAGTTTTGGGCGTTCTCATTCACTGGCGCGTTTATCTTGAAGGGAATTTTGCGGAATTTTGAAAGACCTCGATTTCGAGAGCTCCATGACATCACCAGAGTCCATGCGGTGCCTGGCTCAGACTTCAGGTCACAGTAAACTGCGTAACTGTTTCCATTGGAATCGTAAAGCTTGTAGATGCCATTTTTAGAGCTTCTTCGGCGTAAATAATCAACGCAAGTGGTGGGCCGGAATTTAGCTGGCTTTTCCTTACTTTCCTAGAACAAACAAATAAAAAGATACACAAAAAAAAACTTAAAAGAAAAAAAATGTACTTAGAAGAATGAGGCAGGGGTGCGATAACTTTGTTAGGAATCCTTTTGGGAAACTGATTACCTCGTCATTGTTCGCGTATATATAAAAAATTAAAATTAATGTTGAAAGATGATACAAGAATTAATATTAACATACCTTGTAATTCATTGTGATATGTATATTGACAACGTTTTTACCACCTTTCTGCTGTCTAGCATCAACACTGGCCGCTACTAGTGTCTGAAAGAATAGAACAAGAATTTTCAGTCGTTCAAAGCACTGCATATAAGAGTTTCATATACTTTCTGCTATATTTTGGTTACTGATATTTAAGCGGAAATTAATATTGTCACGCATTTAACGATGATATTATTTGAGAATGTCGCTTTTAATTTCAGTCAGTGTCTATTCTTGTGTCCACCCTTTTCTGATACTACTGCAGGATAGCCAGTTACATGTGATATTCTCGTAGACTTGATGATTTTCCTAGCACGCGCGAAAACTAAATGTTTTACAACTCTTAGTGACCTGACAAGGCTGGCGCCTTTTTTCCTCATTCTCAAGTTATACAATTTTTTTTGTCGGGAAGTACTTACTCCAAGCAAATGCACACCAATGCTAAAAATCAAGACGCTCTTAAATGCCATCGCCGTTTCTCCGCCTGAAATCCGCTTTAACGTGTGGTGTTAGAACTGTTACCGAACTCAATGCTTACTAGCCGATGATGAATTGAAAAAGCAACTAAAGCATTTGTTGCTAATATGCAACTAGTAACAAAAGTGATGTGAATAAATATAAAACATGAAAACCCTTCCCCATAACTCGTTAGCTACGGAAGATTGAACTTTAAAGTGCTACTACGACGAAAATTTTTGTTTTTGTTTCCGAGTTTTTTTAACATAAATCTTTTGTAGATGTTCAAAATTATACAAATAGCGAAAAATTGGAACGATACTTGCGTACGGGGGCTGGAAATTTCCCACTGAAAAGTGCGTAAATACCGTCCGCCATTACAAAGTTCGCAAAGCAATAGCCCGCGAGACCTCCGCAAAGCGGTCGTGCGTTTGACCACGTGAGTTATGCACTGTGACGTAGAAACATCAACCAAAAGATTCGCATTTGGGAAAAGTTTGTGAGTTTAGAGCCTTTTAACAAGATTAACTGGAGGAAGCCGGAGGGCTTTACTCGCTTCGCAGTCATGAGATGTTATGGGTTATTCCTTTAGGAGCCAAATTGCTTGTATCTGCCGGGTAATGTTTTTAAAAGGCCTTTTGGCCAAAGTAACTTGAAGATTAAAAAAGTTGCGGATCGTTTGATACTGTATCAGTTTATAAATTAAGTGAAAAAAAGGTAGATAACTATGTGTTCATTTTTTTTTTTTACCCAATAATACAACTTGTATCAACAATTATGTAAATTCGCCTTGATTAAGTTTAGTTGATAGCAAGTTGACAAGTTGATAGCCTTCAGAGTTTTTAATTAATTGGTTTAAATAATAGTTTCAATATTTTAATAAATATTGTAAATACTGTAAAGCGCTGTTGAATTCCTAGAAAAAGCGTTATATAAGCTTGTATTATTATTATCGTTGTTACTACTAGTAATAGTTGACACTACAGCTGCCCCCGCTCTGTATATTGTCGGTCAATAGCATTGTTGCTCGTTTTGTAGCTCTTTGAAATATATATTTAAAAAAGCACTTTATTTGAGTGTCAGTGTATTTAGCACGAAAGTACTAATTGGGGACACTATATTTTACGTCTCCAACTGGAGACGGGACCGCCATTTTACGTGGTCATCCGAGCCATTCCGGTTAAAGCGAGAGAAAGAGTGTCTGGTAATAGACTGCTAGCACAGGGGCACCCAACGAGAATATAGTTCAAAACCACTTAAACATAGCATTGTTAAACGTATTTTAGTATTTAAACGGTAGATATAGGCATATTTTTATCCCCTAAAAATTTTTCATCTGTTCGGATTTCCTAGCTGAAAGTCTAGTGATCCGAAAATAATAGGGATCAAAGCTTACTTTTTCGAAAATTTCAGCCAGAAAAAAGGCTCCCGAAAATTCTAGGTGACCTTTTTAGGGTAAAAATCCGTTAAAAATAGGCAATTATACCATTTTTTACATGTTCGAAAATTCTAGGAGAGGCAGGCAAGCAAGAAATTTTACAACAAATGTTTCGAAAATTCTAGATCTCAAATCGTCTTCCGAACAGATATTCTTCCGAAAATTGTCGTTGGGTGCCCCTGTGCTAGCAGTCTCTCTTTTTCTTCAGATTTAGTGAGAGCAATGCAGGCCCATGGGAGCGGCGAAGCCGCGAGACGCGCGAAACGAGGGCGCCATCAGTCACGCACGTGGCCATTTGCGTGTCTCGCGTTTTGCTCGACGGACTACAGAAAAAAGAGAGACTGCTCGTAGTCTAGTCTGGCAAGGCTTCCAATGAAAGATTTGTGAACTCGTGTCTGGCAAACTCTCCAAGTTTTTGTATATACACAGTTATACGCTCCTTATAACTTCTTCTGCGCTTAACGAGTGTCTTTAAATTTTTGGTCCATAACTTTCACTGAAACAACTGCTCCACAGAATGTCACTGATAACACGTAACGCAAAAGAGTGTCGAAGAATGACTGCACAATAAATGTCATAAAATCTACCTAAGCGGTACCCTGGGTGCCAGAGACTTTTCTAGCGCGGTTTGTGTCGGCCTTCGGCCAACACCGAAAATTCCCACCGCACGCGAGAAAAACCTCTGGTACCCAGGGTACCTAAGCGGTCCCTTGGGGATGTTCTGTCCTTACGTCATCCTAACCATTTCGTACTTGCGGGCGCAAACAATAGAAACGTCATCATTTCCTACCGATTCCTCGCGGCTCCTGTTCAAGCAAATCGAGATTTTTTCTATATTGACTGGATGACTGTATATTTCAACTGTAAGTACTTTCCTTAATATACGCGCGAGTTACTAGAGTGCCTCCTTGGGATTTCGCCATGTGGGCGAAATCCCTGCGGGGGCAATTATTGTTATTATTATTATTATTATTATTATTATTAATAATATTAATATAAAATACCCGCCAAAATAACTAGTAATAGTTGACACTACAGCTGCCCCCGTTCTGTATATTGTCGGTCAATAGTATTCTTGCTGGTTGTGTAGCACTTTGAAATATACCGATTCATAATGAAGAATTTCACACATATTCCATACAATAGGTGTGATAAATACAGGAAACGCAAGGTTGCATGCACGGCAGTCTCAGCTCGATTTACACAGCTTTGATCAAAACATTCTCAGTTTCGAGAATAGTTTATTCTAAACCATAAGAAAAGATTTAATTAGAAGTTGAATTTTTCGCTATTTCTCTTTCACTTTTTACATTCAGTTCATTTTATTTGCCGGAAAGTAAGCCTTAAAAATTAAAAGGATGTTTGATCGACTCACACTCGCGCATAGTTATAAAGGAAGGACATCTGTGAGCAGGGAATAAGTCAGCACAGAATATGATTGTCGGTGCATTTCTGTAATTGTCCATCAATCTGCTAGTGATAAGCTAGCCGTTGTTCACTCGTCTTGCTTGTTTGGGGCTGAGTCTTATTCCGGTCAAAGAGAGAGAAAGAGCATGAAAGAGTGTCTGGCAAGGTTTCCAATATAAATCAAAGATTTGTGAATTCCTGTCTGGCAAACTCTCCAAGTGTTTATATATAAACAGTTAAAACGCACCTTATAACCTCATCTGCGCTTAACGAGTGTCTTTTGGTCCATAACTTTCAAAACAACTGCTCCTCAGAATGTCACTGCGTAACACAAAAGAGTATCGAAGGATGACTGCACAATAAATGTCACAAAATCTACCTGAGCGGTCCCTTCGGGATTTTCTGTCTTTACGTCATCCTAACCATTTCGTACTTGCGGGCACAAACAATAGAAACGTCATCATTACCTACCGATTCCTCGCGGCCCCTGTTCGAGCAAATCGAGATTTTTTTAGTATACTGACTGTATATTTGAACTGTAAGTACTGTCCTTAATATACGCGCGAGTTACTAGGGTGCCTCCTCGGGATTTCGCCTCGGGGCAAAATCCCTGCGGGGGCAATAATTTGTTGTTGATCAACAACGTCAAAATATATCAACGCAAAAATTATCGTGTGGTAGTTGTTAATTGTAAGAGACACTCTAAAAATCTTCCGACTATCTATTACCTCATTACTTACGTACATTATTCAGCAGTAATTTCAAATATCCTTTACTTCTTGATTTGTAATATTAGAGTTGTTTTGATACTGCTTTAGTCTGTTGCTACTTTTAAATAACAGCTAATAGTAATGTTAATTTTTCAACCTTTTCCTTTTTTAACTTTTATACGTTGCAGTTAATTTTTTAGGTAATGTATGCTAATGCTGCTAATGAATTTGCCATCAAAGGAAAAGCAAAAAATAACTGAAATAAAAAATTACCTGCAAATTATATCTTCACCCCTTCACCCTGTTAGATTAATTCACTACTGTTATCGAGTGACTTTTTCTGTAACCTTTTACCACGAAAATGGTATTATTATTTGAAAAGTGATAACGATGGCAATAAATGATATACCCTAACCGGGAGAAAATGTGCGTTGCTGAAAGGTGATTAAGCAGTTCTCATCTTTCATTAATACTGAAAAGTAAATCTTGCGTTGTTGCTGAAACCCCCCCCCCCCCCCCCCCCCCGGGGCTGAAAGGTGATCAAGCAGCTATCAAATTACTTCTTAAACAAGAAACTCTACCCTCACTACCATCCCCTCTTGCATGGTCAATGAACTGCATAGCGGCATAAATATGAAGCGGGTACTTCCTGATGGTCAGAATTTTTTCATTGCAAAATAGACGTGTGTCCTGATCTTTTTCCTGATATCCACAGGGGAATTCACTGAGCGAGAATTAACGCAAAAGTTGTGTTTTATTCTATGTTTTGATGTTCTTTACCAAAACGCTGTCCATTTTAAAATCATCTGCTACATTTTTGCGATAAAACTTCTTATTTCTAAACAGGCTTTCACTGCCGCTCTTCTATCGCGGCATTTTTTTACTGATTTCATTCTTGTGAGTCACTACTGGATTCTTCCGTTTTAATCATCCTTTAATCAGTGCTTGTTATAAATCAATTTTAAGGGGGTAAATTTCCATTCCATTGCATCTCCGAAAATTCTAGATATGTGCTCCAAACCACCACTGGGTGGTGGATTGGGTACCCTGTGTGCAGCGAAACAAATGTCAGTAACTCACTATCTTAGTATAAACGGTTGTCCTATCACTAACCGTAAAGGGACAGACCTTGGAAAGAGTCAGGACTTTCAAACTGTAAGGTACCTGGCTCAACGAAACCCTTTAATGGACTGCCCAGTAGTTTCATCATGTCACAAAGTTCTTTCAATTCTACGTGCCCTGCCCCCACCACACAAACATCTGTGAACTTCCTCAATTTTGCGGAGCTTTATCTTTCCGCCTGTGTTGTCGGATTTTTAGCCAACTGGTCCCAGTCAAAAGCTGCCACAGACATTAAACATACAAACGATGGACCAAAATGTAAACAAGGGCATGAATAAAGTTCAGTCTTCTCAAACAAGGGCATTTTAACTTGATAAACCGAAGACAGAAAGAGCGTCTATAAATTCAAGTATAAACGAAACATCACCCAATTTACTTTCCTACTTAATTTCCTTGACTCTCTCCCACCAGTTCGCTAACGAAGCGCTCGCGCTTTGCATGTCAACTTTTAATAAATTAATCCCAAATAAATGGCATCCCTTACCTGCGGTATGTTGTCGTAAAATATGATTTTCAAGCATTTTGCATTTACCATTTACTCTGGACTGCCTCTTAAACTAAGTAATTCTTTCGTCTCTCAAGATTGAAAAATGGAGCCCCTCTGTTTTGTACAATGAAATCTGTTCGACTTTCAGTTTAACCTACAAATTGCAAATGCGGCTACAAAAAGATTGAGTGTACCCCTATGCATGGCCAAACCTCAGTTTTGCTCTATTTTTGTCTATAGAAACCGGGCCTTGTTAAATTTATAGTTCATTTGCCTTTCTATTGTTCAATTTCTATACAATAATTGGACCCTTGTTTGGTCTTCACCTTTTAAAAACTACTAGCAGTGCCATACGCATGCCGTTTTTTTACAAAGAGAACATAGGGGGCGTGGTTGAGAGGGGGGGAGGGGCAAGCCCCCATTGAGGAATCCAGAACCCCTTGAGCTCTTCCCTGGGTGCACCCCTGTTATTGTTGATCGCTGTTTGTTTAGATGAAAGCATGTACTTTCGGGATCCTAAAAAGTTATTTGGATGAAGGGGTTAGTATTCCTTTGCTTCTGCTTCAAACTGTTTCTACCATCAATCCTTCAGCGTAAGGATTATGTTTGTTGCATTGTTTCATCAACAACTTTAATTTTGCAGATCTAAATGTTAGTAAGAGAGGATTATAGGAACTTGAAATTTATTTCAATGAGGGACAGTCTGTGAGCAATTACTTACGTTTACGTATTACGTTTTGGATAGTTTTAAATATAATGCACAAGTAAATTCACAAACGATAGGTGATAATCAATCTTTTATTTTTAAGCTGCCTGCATTATTACACGACTTTTTGTTTTTTCAATCTACGAAACAGCCTCTGTTCTGTTACAAATTGAACGGTATTCAAGTTACTCTAGTGCTTATAATGATCTCTCATAAAGGCTGTAGTCAGCAATGCAGGCTTTGCGTCTGCGGGAAGATCAAAGATGAGCTCCGAACCACCACTGGGTAGTGGATTGGCCTCCCTGTGTGCAGCGGAATTTGGTGCTGATGCCGTCCCCGTACCAGCCAAAGTTGTCTTCACTTGAGACTGCGCCAGACGTTGCCGCCGTAAATTGGCAGTGACCGGAAGAGCTATCAATATGCAGAGTCCATGTATTTAGCTTCTGCCAGAAAGGCGCAGTCAGATGCGTCCCCACGTGTCCGCGGATGTTGATGAAATCCACTTTCTTGCACTTGCCTCCACCATGATAATCAAAGATGTTGAAGTCCTGGAAGTTTCCGCGGAGGTAGTCTTTGAAATCGATGCCGTGAGTCGGGTAGCTGCATGTTGCTCGCCAGTGGGTGGAGTGAGCCTGCAGGGATCTCATTCGCGTCAGACTTAAGCGGTAGATATTCCAGTTGTGGGCGTTCTCGTTCACTGGGGAGTTATACTTGAAGGGAATGGTGAAAAATGCTGGGAGCCTTCGATGACAGGTACTCCATGATATCACCAGAGTCCATGCAGTTCCTGGCTCGGACTTCAGGTCACAGTAAGCTGGGTAACTCTTTCCAGTCTTATCGTAAAGTTTGTAGATGCCATCCTTGGAACTTCCTCGCCGCAGATAATCAATGCAGGCAGCAGGCCGAAAATTATCTTGCTCAACTTTACTTTCCTAGAAGACAAAAAAGGCAAAGAAATTTAGACCATCTCTGCTGAAAATTACTATTTGGTATAGCGCTCAAGCAGGAACGATTGAAAAAGAACAAAACGCAATAAAAAATTCACCTTGCAGCCCATTGTAATATGTATATTGACTTCTTTTTTGCCATCTTTCTGTAGTCCAGTATGCAAACTGAAAGCAACAGGCGTCTAAAAAATGGAAGAACTGTTTGTTGGTCAACACAAATAAAGGAGTGTCTAAAAGACTAAACAGAGTGTCATAATACATGTCTGATTAATTCAGTATCGCCCAAATAAAAATAATTTTAAAAGTGCACTACAGTTCAATAAAGTATAAATATTACATCTTCCTCAGTTTTAGTTCTTGTGTCCACCTTTCGGAAATTAAATTAGTACACGTTACTTTCTCCCGAACCTAATAATTTGCCAAAATTTAAAGTAAGAGTGCGCGCAAAAAATAAAGAGTTTTCTCCATTCAAAATCATATATAGCTAGCTCATCATGTAACTGGGCAGACACTCTTTAGCTATCGCGCAACTTAACACCGTAAAAATGTTTTGTGGGTAGTACACTTTGATCACTTACTCCCGCAAGTAAATAGATGCCAATACTGAAAGCAACGATAATCTTAAATGCCATTGCTGTTTTCCTTCCTGAAACCCGCTTTAACCGGTGTGAACTGAATTCCGATCCTGCACTGAACTGAACTCAGAAACTGATTTTTCGCTGGCCGATAGTGTACTAAACGTAAGCCGGGTGAACAAGCAACCGAAATGTGTCTTACAAGTTCTTTATGCTACATACGTGTAGATATGAAGCGTGAATAAATAAAAACATGAAAACATCTTTCCATAACAAGTAAGTTACGGTAGACTGAACAGAACAAAAGAGTTGCCTGTCAGCTATTGAAAAATCGATGCCAGGCGCAAACAGACTTTAAACGCAATTAAAATTATAAAGCTAAGATATCCAGGGATGCCTCTTTGATGTCTTTGATCACTTACTCCAAGCATTGAAATGAATGCATGGCAACACTGAATATCAAGATGCTCTTAAATGCCATCGTCGTATTTCCTCTGGAATCCGCTTTAAACCAATAGTGTGGTGAAAAAGCATCCAGAATGTGTTGAAAATAATTCAGCTACCTGAAAACGAGTGGCGTGAATAAATCTAAAACATCATGAAAACATATTCCTATAGCACGCAAGTGATGGAAGTCGATTGAACCGAACAAAGGGCAGTCAGCTGTAGGGCTTCTTCTTTGATTAGGAGGTCATGTTTGTGATTCGTATTCACAAGTGTAGCGGCCTGAAGGCTCTTTTCTTTGGCAGAAGTTGTCGAAAGACCCTGTGGGCATGATAGGGACAGACTAAAAAATGTGAAAGAGTTAGCTAAAAAGGTTCATAAATTACCGGTACAAAAGAGATAGAAAGGTGGATAACTATGTCTTAATTGTTCACCTGTTAATACTATTTGATACATCTGCAGTGATTTATCTGTAAGTGTGCAAATCTGGCTTGATGTGAGTGTGAAAAAGTGGTCGTAATCTGGCCACAGTAATATATATATATATATATTATATATCTATATGTACATATATATCTAGCCGGATTTTTTAAAACGTTAAAGCCCAATGGACCTTTCACTGGACGAAAAAACGGATTTACTAATGTTTGCGAAAGGTGCAAATATGTGGTAAATTTGGAGCTCCAAATTTGCATTACATTTGCGCTGTCGGCTAAAGTGTGGGCAAATACATATACTGTATTTGCTAGATACGTATTGATACGCAAAAGTGAAGTAAATGTAATGGTTTGATACAAATTTGATACATATTTGCAGCATGGGCAAATCTTCAACATTTCTACCAGTTTACTCAAATTTACATCCTTGGCAAAAATGACAGTTTTCACTTTACTTCAAATGCCGGCAAAAATATTGCAAAACCACTAATTTGCAGTGGTATTTGCTCTTGTTTTTCCAGGATACCAAAAGAACACTTTTGCATGTGGTTTACTCGTATTTGCCTTAGGAGCAAAAACAATAAATTTCTAGACATTTGGCTGTATCATAAATTTGCACATTTGCATCATAATTATCCATATTTGCAAGGGGAGCAAATATAGTGAGCTGCATAACATTTTCTGACAGTCAAAGGTGATGTGCATGTGACATTTCCTATATGTTTGATCCGTTTTGTGACTAAAGTAAATTTCCAATCTCAACTGTAACATTACATTGTTACAATAAAATTTTGTACACGCTGTGAGACTCCGCCCAGAGGTCCAACCCCTTACATGCATCTTTCCTGTTAAGTGTTTTATGTGCACTGTCATTTTAATATAAAGGAATCAGAAACCAGTTAATTTTTTTTGACAATTTTACATTCACAAATTTCTTCTGTTAGTCTTTTTACAGAACGAAATGACAGATAGTCTACCCTGTCATATACTTTAACTCAGGAAATCCCTATCCTTTCATACCTGAAGCATGAAAAAGGTGTCCCTTTCTGACAGCGCCCCTGGCATAAACCTTTCCCGGGCTACTAATTTAAAGCAAATACACTAATTCAAATCCACTCGTTATTAAGGTCCAGTAGTCAGATCATTGATGCACTGTATTTCCTACAGTCAGGGCCATAGCCAGTATGAGGCAAACCGAGGCACTTGCCTCTGTCATTTAAGGTTTGATACTGGCAGTGTTTTGTTTCAACGTAGTCATCATAAAGACCCTGAATAGCTAATACATATACTGCAGGGTTCTTTCTACATTTCCGACAATATTTATACTGATTCTAGAATATTAGGGGCATATATCATACGGGACTTATTTGTTGTAGTTTTGACTGACCACCTAGAGATGACTATATCTCGATGGTGGGCTTCCTAAAAATGATCACATTTTGAAAACTCAACAGCCAATACTACAACAAAATATGGTGAAACTGCTCACAATTTTATCTGAACATTAACTCAGCTGACAAATTTATGAAAGGCTAATTTTTCTTACCCTATTGTTTGCAACCCCGAGTTTACGTTTCACTGATTTAAATGTTGATTTTGAGTTTTACTGTTCATTAAGTACTACCTATTCAATCCAAAAAAGTCATAGCATTTCGGCTGGCTAAAATTCACCTGAAGCCTGGTTATTTGAACTTGGGATACAAGGAGGATCTACAGGAGCTACCGGTCGAATTGTCAAATCCTACCCGACAAAGCCCCCCCCCCCCCCCCCCATAAACAATGAACAGACCTTTATTGGGTTATAGGATCACAGGAGCTCTGAGTTAGCCTTAGATCATGAAAAGTATAGAGCTATAAAGAAAAAACTAAGGTGGTGAAACAAATTAACATGCAGCCTTTAAACTTCTGGACTGGGTTGCTCAAAGATGGGTTAAGATAACACAAGGTTGGGTCCAGTGGTCAGATCATTTACTGTATTTTTTGTACATCATACTAAAAAATCAAATTTGGTCCGAAATAAAAAGTTTTGTGGATTTCAAACTCAGTGTTGTGATTATTCACTTGTACATAATTTCCTCATGGCCATTTAACCAACAAACTTAATTCAATTTAAAACCAACAATTTTAGTTTAACCGGTATTTGTTGTAGTTTTGACTGCCCACCTAGAGATGACCACATCTCGATGGCCGGCTTCCTAAAAATGACCACATTTTGAAAACCCAACAGCCAATACTACAACAAAATATGGTGAAACTGCTCACAATTTTATTTGAACATTAACTCAGCTGACAAATTTATGAAAGGCTAATTTTTCTCACTTTGTTGTTTGCAACCCTGAGTTTGAGTCTCACTGTTCATTAAGTACTACCTATTCAATCCAAAAAAAGCCATAGCATTTTTGCTGGCTAAAATTCACCTGAATCCTGGTTATTTGATCTTGGGATACAAGGAGCGGGGTTGTGGCTTCCCCAAAAAATTCTGATGAAGAGAGGGTCTTCATATACAGGAGCTACCGGTCAAATCCCACCCAACAAAGCCCCCCCCCTTAAAAAAATCAACAGACCCCTACTGGGTTACAGGAGCTCTGAGTTGGCCTTGGATCATGAAAAGTTGTAAGCTATAAAGAAAAAACTAAGGCGGTGAAACAAATTAACATGCAGCATTTATTATCCTTCCAGGCTGGGTTGTTTAAAGCTGGGTTAAGATAACCCAAGGTTAGTACGAAATATGAATTCAGATATGACAGTTTTAAAAACAAATTCATTTGAATTCCTTTTGTCTACAATTTGGTGATTTGATACTTAAAAAAAAGGGAAAATTATCTGACAAAATGCTTTTGATTAAAAGGAAAAAGAAACGCAGGTTAAAATCTAGCACTGGCTTAGTGCTAATCGGTCTTTGGAACAACTGGGCCCCAGTCTTTTTTTGGGTCCAATTCTAAATCACATAACCACTTCGAAGTGAGTCAATGGTACATAACCTGGGCATGTGTTACATTCCCCTTCTGGCATTTGATAATAGTAAAGCCTAGGGTCGCACAATGGGCAGGGATCTCCAATTACTAAGACTAAAAATTCAAAATGACACAGTACCTGTTGTATACAGTTACAGAGGGCCCACACTACCTCCCCTTTACATTAATTAAATACACTACAACAAATCTACTGGACAAAGGTCCAGTAGTCAGATCATTTACTGTATTTTTTCTACATCATAATATTATTATTAAAAAGCTAACAATAACAAGGCCACCCACAGTACCTTAAATTTGGTAAAATAATAAAAAAAAAGGTTCTGTGCTTTTCAAAGTCAGGGTTGAGATTATTCACTTGTACACAATTTCCTCATGGCCATTTATTCAAGAAAATTCACATCAAAACTGACAATTTTGTTCTTACCGCTATTTGTTCTAGTTTTCACTGACTATACCTAGAGATGACCACATCTTGATGGTAAGCCTCCTAAAAATGGCCACATTTTGAAAGCCCAACAGCCAATACTACAACAAATGGTGAAATTGCTTTGTATTTCATATCATTTGTGAATAGAAACTCAGCACAGACATGAATGAATAATTTCTTTGCTGCTCTTTACAACCCTGATTTTGAGTTCAACATGATTTGTCTTTTTAAAACATAATATCTGAGGCATATTTCTTAAGCTATATGTCAGTGCTAGTGAGCAGTCATGGACTGCTGTTTTGAAGGGGCATCTGATAGCAAGATAGCCTTTCCAAAATCAATGAGCATTGGGTGGTACATATTGTTTACCTCTGTAAGAATAATGTTGTCACTCTTTATATCTCTGTGGGGAAACCTGTATGAGTGCAAATGTTCTATAGCTTCACACAATTTCAGTACATTATGTTCCCGCAGAACACTGTGAAAGGGACATGGATTTCCTTAGCAGGGCACCGCACAAAGA
>OZ037782.1:16114090-16179090 GCA_964035525.1 Porites cylindrica | reverse complement strand
CAACCTTTTTTGCTATAAAAGGCTAGAATATTTAGACAGAAAAGGACAATAGTATTTTTCATGACAAGCATCTACAGCTTTAGTTTCAATATTAATGGTCTCAATTATGTATAATTTCTGTTTGTTGCAGAAAAAGCTGAAGAGACAACCCTTTTCCAGTCAACCTCTATTTCGAAGAAGGATTGTTGTAAGTTCAAAGCTTGTATAATTGTGGAGTACATGTCTTCAGAGCAAGGCAATACAGACCAAGGAGATGACAAATCCGAGAAAAGTGCTTTGCAGGAGGCCTCTAGCATGGAGGAGTCAACAACTTAGCCTGTAAAAACCTCTTTGCCAAGCTGAACAGTAAAGCAAAATTAAAACAGTCACATGTAAGCTTGTCATTACTCAATGACAATAGAAAGGACGAATGGCTTCTCCTCAGAGCAGGAGGCACCAGATAATGCTCCTGAATTTGCTTTGTGATAAGGAAATATAAGTTAATCCAAGGCTCTTAAAGAAATTCCAGATTATTTATGACTGGTCATACTTACAGGTACATGTACATGTAGCTCTGCAAATACAGTAATTAATCCTTTAATCACTCTCTGTTTATGACACTGTTTTTTAGAAAAAGATAAATCTGTGTAAACAGTACAAATCCTGATGGTGTTGATTTGTCCTGAGAATTCTGGTGGCAGGTAGATCAAATTGGTTGATGTGATAAATTTTTCATTAGAATCCTTTGGCTATTGTTTGCAAGTAATGTACCAGTCGGCAGGTTAAAAAGGCCAATTAATGTACACATGTTTCTTTTAAATCTGTTTGCTTAACTGCAGGCATTTGAGTTCTGCTGGCACCACTTCACAGTACATTTGTACCGATTACAGCAATTGCAACTGACCTGCTTGAACAAAAAAACAAAACAAATTTAGGTACACCCTGCTTTTTGTCATGATTTATTACGGAATTTTGCAAAGGATTGCAACATGACTCAAGAAAAAGAGTAATGAGAGACAGCAGTGTAGTTATTTTGCAGGCTAGCCAGATCAACCTTTTGTACTACATGTACACGTATACTGAGTTTAAAATAATTATTAGCTTCTTTCATTGGGACCAACTACAGTGACAATGGTAATGTTGACATGCTGTGGAATACTTATAGCTGGTCATTACTTTCATGACCCTCAATTTTCTTAGAACGGGGCAAGTAATAGAAGCTCCGGCTGGTACTTCCTCTAAGAGCATATCCAATACTATACAGGAACCATTAGCAACGAAAATGAAGTTAAAGAAGTCTGATCTGAATTTGAATAGCCTTATGTACCTAAACTATTTCTTAGTTTGCTAAATGCTATAACACAGTTGTTATACCAGCAAAAATTGTAAATTGGTAGCAAGAATTAGGCCTTTCATGCTAATAGAGCCTAAAGGAAAAAATGCCACCAGAATCAAATTTTGTTTAATCTGTAAATAGCAATAGATACAAAAATACTAATTATTTATTAAAATGGGTGTCTTGAGGGTTCCATTTAGTTGAAACAGGATTTGGTCCTTAGATACAAAAGTTTAAGTAAGAAATAGTCTTGTCATAAGTAAATATTGGTCCAAGGGTGAAAGGATTTTTAACCTGTTTCTGAGTTGCAAAAACCTAAAGAACTGAAATAGGTTTGAGGCAACTCTGAAACACCTACAGCTGTATGTAGAATATCTTACACATTTAGATGAAGAACACTTTTCTTATAATATTAATAGTTAGTAATGATCTGATAGAGCATAGAGTGGAGACAAGTAAACATCAACGAACAGTAAAATTGGGAATTAATATGAAGAGCTGTATGTACAGCTTTATACTGTAGTTTGTAATGTCTGTAATAATGTGTAAGCCACTTTGGTTTATGGAATAAATCATTTGAACATTAATGGGAGGTCACTGCTAGAATTTCTTTCAGTAACTTTAATGTTTGATTAATTATGGCCACTTGTTAAGAAACTGAAGTGAGCCATATTATAATTTAAAATATTTTTAAAATTTTATCGCATTTGCTACAACCCAAGCAAACTCATTTAAACCTTGGAATTTACATTTGCTACTGGAGAAAACATGCTCAATTTTATGGGTTTGATGACATTTGCTAACCAAATTAAAGTCAGAATTTGATTACATTTGCTACCTGAGCGAAAAATTGCACAATACTAACAGTTTGATCAGATTTGCTGCCCAAGCAACTTTGTTCAAAACTTGACTTTTGACCACATTTGCCGCTACAAGCAAAATTTTGTGTTTGATCAAATTTGCACACCCTAGAAAATTTGTTTAAAGTTTAGGTTTGCTAACATTTGCTTCGTGAGCAAACATGTTTAATACAAAGAGTTTGGTTACATTTGCCATGCAAAGCAATCTGGTTCAATTATGAAAATTTGATCACCCATGATAACCACACATGTCCAATAAACACAAACGGATACGATTCGTCAAACTGATGGTCCATTGGTGCCAATGGTACGATTGGTACCAATAGAAAATAGACTCCATTGGTGTTAGTGGTGATAAGAAGGGTCTCCATTGGTACCAATGGTACGATTGGTACCAATAGAAAAGCATCCTATTCCAAATAATGGTTCTATTGGTGAATATGCATCTCATTAAGCAGACTTAGATTATTTTCGCATGTGACCTGGTTGGGTACAGGGCAATTCCAATGGTCCATTGGTACCAATGGTACGATTGGTACAAATGAAAAAGCACCCTATTCCAATGGTTCTATGGGTGAATATGCATCTCATTCCCAGGGGGGGTACTTTAGGAATTTCTGGGTGGGGATGTGCCGCTGGGACCCTGGAACCCTTAACCTATACCAGAGCTAGTTCAGCTGAGTTTTGCTACCCTATACTAGAGTAAACTCCTCAAATCCCCCTATCCTAGAGTAGCTGTTTCCCCAGTCTAGATAAAATCTTCAACCAACTGATCAGTTTCCTGAAAAATGATACCCTATTCTAGACCCAAACGCTCTGAATTATATACCCTATCCTAGAGTAAACCGCTTGAAAACCATACCCTTCACAGTGGCACATACCTATATAGCCCATATATGGCAGTACCCCCCCCGGGATCTCATTAAGGGGACTTAGACTATTTTCTCATGTGGTCTAGCTGGGTACAGGGCAATTCCAATGGTCCATTGGTACCAATGGTACGATTGGTACCGATGGAAAAGCACCCTATTCCAATGGTTCTATTGGTGAATATGCATCTCATTAAGAGAGTTAGATTATTTTCTCAAGTGGTCTAGCTGGGTACAGGGCAATTCCAATGGTCCATTGGTACCAATGGTACGATTGGTACCAATGGAAAAGCATCCTATTCCAATGGTTCTATTGGTAAATATGCATCTCATTAAGGAAACTTAGATTATTTTCTCATGTGGTCTGGCTGGGTACAGGGCAATTCCAATGGTCCATTGGTATCAATGGTACGATTGGTACCAATGGAAAAGCACCCTATTCCAATGGTTCTATTGGTAAATATGCTTCTCATTAAGGGGACTTAGATTATTTTCTCATGTGGTCTAGCTGGATACAGGGCAATTCCAATGGTCCATTGGTACCAATGGTACGATTGGTACCGATGGAAAAGCACCCTATTCCAATGGTTCTATTGGTGAATATGCATCTCATTAAGAGAGTTAGATTATTTTCTCAAGTGGTCTAGCTGGGTACAGGGCAATTCCAATGGTCCATTGGTACCAATGGTACGATTGGTACCAATGAAAAAGCACCCTATTCCAATGGTTCTATTGGTAAATATACGTCTCATTAAGGAGACTTAGATTATTTTCTCATGTGGTCTAGCTGGGTACAGGGCAATTCCAATGGTCCATTGGTACCAATGGTACGATTGGTACCAATGAAAAAGCACCCTATTCCAATGGTTCTATTGGTGAATATGCATCTCATTAAGGGGACTTAGATTATTTTCTCATGTGCTCTCGCTGGGTACAGAGCAATTCCAATGGTCCATTGGTACCAATGGTACGATTGGTACCGATGGAAAAGCACCCTATTCCAATGGTTCTATTGGTGAATATGCTTCTCATTAAGGGGACTTAGATTATTTTCTCATGTGGTCTAGCTGGGTACAGGGCAATTCCAATGGTCCATTGGTACCAATAGTACTATTGGTACCAATAGAAAAGCAACCTATTCCAATGGTTCTATTGGTGAATATGCATCTCATTAAGAGAGTTAGATTATTTTCTCCAATGGTACGATTCGTAGCAATGGAAAAGCACCCTATTCCAATGGTTCTATTGGTGAATATGCATCTCATTAACGAGACTTATTAAGGGGACTTAGATTATTTTCTTATGTGGTCTAGCTGGGTACAGGGCAATTCCAATGGTCCATTGATATGAACAAATTTAGCTAATAAAAGGCTTATAGGTTACGTGTGCAGTAGACATAGAAAGGCAGATAACTATGTCATAAATGTTCACCATTAATATTTTTTTTATACAGCTGCAGCGATTTATATGTAAGAATGCAATTTTTCCTCTATTTGAGTGTGAAAAGATGGTGGTATACGTAATCTAGCCATAGTAATATATATACACTAGCCAAAATAAGAACAGTTTTTGTTTCAAAGAGTTCCTTGCGTCCTACAATTAGTTGAGGCAAAAAGTGGATTTGGCATGAAAAAATGACGTCTTCTATATAAGCGTTGGTCAAACATGTAAAAAGACACTGAGTGAAACCTCGATCGGTTTAATTGATCCTAATATGACCAAGTGTTCGGCGTAACAAACCCTGAGTTTTAATTCTTTACCCAAGTACATTTTTTTATATAAAGGATAAGATTAAAATATTTCTTTGCTCTCCGCGGAGACGGTTTCATATTTTAAAATATCTTATTAACCCTCGAGTATGATCCAATAAAAAGGAGAAAATCGCAGAAAGCCTTTTTTTTTGTAAAAAGATTAACATATTTTTCATTGATAAATTTCCCGTTAAAAATGTTGTTTCATTTTGCGTCTAAAAACTGTAACATTTTGCTTTTAATGGTTGTTACATTTTTCGTCAAAATTTGTAACATTTCAGGTTAATGTTACGTGTTGCAAAAACGTTGTTACATATTTTACAGTGTAACAACCGTTACGGTAAAAGGGGATTGAACTTCGCGTAATAAATTGTACTTGGCTTGCCTTTTTGATATTTTTCTCTTCAAAAAATCATTTGTTTATACTTTGCTCATAAATTTAAATTGAAATATAAAAGAAATCCTCGTTCTTCATTTTTGCGGCTTTCTTTCATTTTGTGTCGCACTTGGTCGCAAAAAGGGAGTTTGTCAAAACTGTTTGCCGACATTAAATTCATCCCTAGGTGCCGCCTTTTGGATGGTTCGCATTTGTTCTCCCACCACAATTCAATTCACACGCCTTGATGGTTGATCACTCAAACATTTTTATTTAAGATCTGCAAAGCATTACACGATGTTGTATCTCAGATTCATCTATTAAGCAATGTTTTTCATAAATCACGTTTGAGGGCAGCATTCCAATTCTGCAACCCTTTATAAGGCTGTTGTGTCTCCGAACAGATTACATATGAGCTCCAAACCACCACTGAGTAGTGGACTGGTTTCCCTGTGTGCAGCGAAACTTAGAGTTTATGAACCTATAGTGGCCAAAGTTGTCTTCACCTGATATCGCTCCAAACTTCATGGTCTTAAACTGACAGTGAGTGTATGTGCTGTCAGTATGCAGAGTGTATGAATTTAGCTTCTGCCAGAAAGGCACTGTCAAATGCGTACCCACGTGTCCCCGGATGTTGATGTATTCCACTTTCTTGCACTGGCGGTCTCCAAGGAAATCAACGATGTTGAAATCCTTGAAGTTTCCGCGGAGGTAGTCCCTGAAATCGATGCCGTAGGTCGGGTAGCTGCATGTTGCTCGCCAGTGGGTGGAGTGAGCCTGCAGTGATCTCATTCGCGCCAGACTTAAGCGGTAGACATTCCAGTTTTGGGCGTTTTCGTTCACTGGGGAATTATACTTGAAAGGAAATTTGGTAAAAGGAGGAAGCCAGCGAAAAGCAACACTCCATGACATCACCAATGTCCATGCAGTACCAGGCTCAGATTTTAGATCACAGTACCCCGGGAAGCTGTTTCCACTCTTTGAGTCGTAAAGTTTGTAGATGCCACATTTAGAAGCACCTCGCAACAGATAATCAAGGCAAGAGGTCGGACGGAAACTGGGCTGATTTGCCGCTGGTGGTTTGGGACACGCATCTCCCTGTAAACAAAGAAGATAATAGAGAAAATATAGATGTCTTTCCTCTACTTGATCAGAAGACGTCAATCTCAACTGTAATCATTCAGTAAATTCTTACAGTCTTTCACACATTCATTCAATATAGTTATAAGAGAATTTCTCACTTTTACGACTCAGGTAAATCGATTTAAGCTGAGGAGTGACGAATTCAAGTAAAAACAAAACACTGAAAAAATATAAAATATAATATGTTAAAATATAATCACCTTACATCCCACAGTAACGACATTAGGACCTTGTTTGTTATTTCTGAAATCGTCACCAACTGCAAAGGTCTGTTAAAGAAATCACTTGCATAATTATAAAAGTATGCCTATATCTACGGCTTAAATATTAAAATAAGTTTAACATGCTATGTTTAAGTGGTTTTGAACTGTATTCTCGTTGGGTGCCCCTGCTTATATCGTGACTGTGCGATGAATATCTTACAAGTAAAATGATGCCAATAAAAGCCAAGATATTCGGAAATGCCATCGCCGTCCGGGTTCCGTTCAGAAAAAGCGCTGTCTGAATCTGCTTAAAGTTTGACAGAATTTAAAGCTTCTGTCGTGACAATCGTAGAAATTCGAAGCAAACCAGCAGGGGATTTGCTTAATCGAGCTGTACTATGTTAACATGAAACTCCCAAAAGGAAATAAACAAGAAAACGTGTTCTACATAACACGTTAAGAAGAAGACAAAAGGAATAAAAGGGTTATAACAATTTTGACAGAAAGTACTTAAAGTTGTCAAATTTGTCAAATTTGCGTCATTTTAATTTGGGTTAATTAACTGTTAACATAGACAATGAGTTCGCTATGCTTGCCTGAGTAGTATTTTACAGTAGTTGTGGTTTTCATCTTATGAGTTGAAAGTGATCATTAAAACACACCACTTAAACAAACTTTGTGCTAGCAGTTGAATTTGTGCATAATTCTGTCAAAAATTGTGTGTCATTTCCCTATCTTTTATTCTTATCGGCTTTGAGCTTGAACAAGCTTTTGACAACCTACCTCCACTTTCGAATATTTTACAGTGTTGTAGTTATTTGAACATTTTAAGGATGCGAGTAACGCAACTAAACTCCTAATTGGTAGGTAGCCGGGTAACTAACTCCTAGTCTTTTGCATTTCGCTGACAGAACGTTTTGCAATAGTTTGCAGTCATGTCGATAGGTTGTTTTGGATCACAGACACAAATATGTGGAGACACTCATTACTGACGTGATGCTTAGGCTGAAAACCTATTTTTCTCTCTTTTAAAGATATTTGGTATACTTATCCATGTCAGAATAAACCTTCATTTTGTCGATGTGGGGTAGTCTTTTCAAGTAAGCATCCCAAGCAAAATCTTATATCACCACCATACCTGTACTTTAAAATATCTTATCAATGTAAATCTGTACTTATAAATGCCCGATGCCGCGCGTAATTTCGTGGAAAGGATGAACAGTAGCCGGTGGTGGTGACTTTGCGTTTTGCGACGAGGAGGCGTCACATACTTATATGGCTTATATAGAGGAGTACCCCCGGAGTGTTTTTCATGAATTTCTTAATCAGTATGGTACTAGTGACGACAATTTGTTTACAAATCAATTCCCCTGTTCTTATGACCTTGATAATCAATTGAGCAGTATGTCAGTTATAAGGAGAGAGTCTAGTTTGAGAGGCATCATCTTTTTGTTTACTTTACCAAGCCGCAATAAAATAAAATAAACGAGGGGAAAGGGGTAAAAATAAATAATTATTAATAATAATAATAATAATAATAATAATAATAATAATAATTTTAATACGCTTCCAGTCGCGTCCGTTAATTAAGGTGGCCTGAACCTATTTATATGCGTGAGGATTATGTTTTTGTTTCGCGTTTTTTCAGAATGAACAATTCAATCGATTTATATGATTTTTGGCATCCGTAATAGGTAATGAATAGATGGAACTTTAAGAAAATGTTATTTATTTTCTTGTTGGTGTAAAAACTTTTGAGATATCGGCATATATTTAAAATCGCATTTAACGAAAATGTAAATAACGTCGAAATCCCATCACAGATTTTTTCCCCTAACTTCAGTAAACAGGCGTCAAAGCTCTCTAGTTTTATATCTGCAAGTTTGAAGTCAATCGTGACCGTAGAACTCGCTGCACAAACTGCTAATCAAAAATTCTACTCTAACACATTTGTGAAAGTTGACGCACAAGTGGAGGAAGAGTGCCTACAGCCATCTCTTTAATGATTGATGACTAATCGTTTTAGTTGGTTGAAAGAAGGGAGTTACGCTTGTTGGTTAGTTTGATTCATTCTTATTCTTTCCAACTCCTCTGATTGATTATTTTTAACATTTTATTGGTTTTTATTAGTTAAAATTAAAGTTTGCACGATTTAATTCTGAATTAAGTTCTAGAAGCAGTTTTCAACTTCCGTGGCCTCTTGAAAGGCTGATGCATAAACGAACAGGTTAGAGATGTGCTCCAAACCACCACTGGGTGGTGGATTGGGTCCCCTGTGTGCAGCGAAAGTTGCTGTTCATGGCTGTTCCGTACCAGCCGAAGTTGTCTTCCTGGGTCACCGAACCAGTCTTGGCTGCCTTAAACTGACAGTGAGTGGATGGACTGTCAATATGCAGAGTCCATTTATTAAGACTCTGCCAGAAAGGTGCAGTAAGATGCAGGCCCACATGTCCCCGGATGTTGACGTATTCCACTTTCTTGCACTTGCCTTCTCCATTGAAATCAAAGATGTTGAAGTCTTTGAAGTTTCCTCGGAGGTAATCTCTAAAATCGATACCTTTTATTGGGTAGCTGCATGTTGCTTGCCAGTGGGTGGAGTGGGACTGCAGTGATCTCATTCGCGCCAGACTTAAGCGGTAGAGATTCCAGTTTTGGGCGTTCTCGTTCACTGGAGAGTTGTACTTGAAAGGAAAACTGAAAAAAGGTGGAAGCTTGCGATAAGCAACACTCCATGACATCACCAGTGTCCATGCAGTACCAGGCTCAGATTTCAGATCACAGTACGCCGGGAAACTGCTTCCACTCTTTGAGTTGTAAAGTTTGTAGATGCCACATTTGGAAGCACCTCGGAGCAGATAATCAAGGCAGGAGGTTGGACGGAATACCTCTTGCGTTGTTTTGCTGGTTGCTTGAGGACAGGCATCCCCCTACAAAAGAAAAAAATAGAAAAAAAAGTTATTTTCCTTTGTAGAAAGACAGGAATTTCTAACAGCAAACGATCATTATGATGCTCTAAATACAAATAATAAATTATTTTTAAGTTTCATCTTATTCATAACTTTGACTCCTATACAGAATGAGAACGCACAGTAAAATTTAAGAACTAAAATTTAACAACGCACAGTAAATTAAAGCAAACATATCAAAATAATATACCTTGCAGCCCACAGTAAGAACATTTAAACCTCGATTGCTCACTCTGTGATTGGCGGCAGCTGCAAACGCCTAAAAAATAAATAGGGACAGAAATAATCAGTTGCTAGAGGTTTAGAATTCTTCATATTCGCTTCATTCCAGTTTCAGTTTTACGCGATTTCTTATTGGCAAATCGATAGAAGCTCTAACCGCCGTCCCTTGATGAGAAATTCTAGTTTGGCGGTCATGTCGATCGGTTGCTGTTTTGCCTCGTCAAGTTTTGCCTGAAATTCCTAATATTACTTTTCTCCAAGTTCCACTTAACTTGGGATTTTTAAACGACTTCTTAAACCGGAGAGATATCTTTTTCGCACTATTTGAATCAACGGGGGATTTTGCGAAAATTGCGTTTGAGGCCACTGAATCACTTACAAGCGAAATAACGCAAATAAAAGCCACGATGTTTCCGAATGCCATTGCTTTTTTCGCGGTTCAATACTGTCAATGAAATATCGCTACTCTCTGACAGAACTAAAGCTTTGTTATTGCCTGATGGTCTTCTCAAACTTGACTGAATAGGTGCCCCTCCACTGTAAGCAATCATATGAATAGAATAAAATACATACAGCATATAAAGTATAAAGAGGTCAATAAATTTGAAACATGAAAACTTCTTTCAAATAACAAGTTAAATTTTTGCGGAAGAAGAAAGGATTCAGTTTCCGCAACCGTACATGACATCTGGAGTGTCACATGACATAGTCCCGGTGTAATGACAAAGTTCCTCGTTTTTCTGAGTTTTTAGTGCAGACGTAGCCAATGCTTCATTCCTGAAAACTGATGGAGTCAATAGGGCCATTTATACGAGGAAAAATAAGACGCGTCTTACATAAGACGCGTCTTAAACAAGACTCGAACTGTACCATTTATACGAGCATGTCTTACCTAATAAGACGCGTCTTAGCTAAGCCGCGTCTTATTTTAGACGAAATGTGCCGTTTATACGGAAAGTTCGCGTCTTATTTAAGACGTGTCTTATTTTTCCTCGTATAAATGGCCCTATTGTGTCACTGCCCGCTTACAAACGTTTATTTGGCTGAGACTTGGGTTTTGAGAATGAGCTTTTAGCAGGTCAGTGCTTCCGTGTCAACCCGATGGTTGTTCCGGCGGTTATTGATTAATTTACTCGAGAAACTGTCCCGCAAAAATATGAAAAAGTTTCAACTTAAGAGACAATGTTACAAGGCGCAACGCTTGCTAAAAATTGTTTCCGTACTTTCAACTGAATGCACACAGTTTTCTGCTAAATCAAAGTTATATTTCTAATTACGTGATGCGCCATAATTTATATTAGCAAGAATTATAAACTGTGTCTACACAACATTATTCAAGACCCATATACCCAGAAAAAAGAAAACTGTCTTATTGCACTTCTCTAAGCTTCTCTTGGCTTAACACTACCAAGAACTGGCATGAAAGTAATGTTTGTTCTATTGCGAGTTAGCTACTTTTAGTCATTAAGATTTTGATTTGATTTGAATTGATTTGGCAAATTTAAGATAGTCATACACGTTGGCTACGGTTTCTCTTTCAACCATATGACCGAAAATCTATTAAGGCAACTTAACTGGAGAGACAAGCCTTACCGCATCCATTCGAAAATATCTTCTTTTACTGGTTTACTTTCTTTCCTGACGTCAGGAGCCGTTCTTCAAGAAGAAATAATTGATCGTAATTTTTTGCGCATGATACTTGCATAATCCTTCCCCAACCCAGTTCCTTGTTCCATTCAGTTTCCTCTTATTTGCTTCGAACTCTCGATAACTCAAATTTTTTCCGACTTCCCTGGAGCCGGTTGGAGTTATCGGAAGTCGACTGCATTTGATATTTTTCTCTTGCCTTATTGTCGACTCTAGTGTTTTTCAGGCGTCTACTGTTAGTGGACCTTAGGGTGTTATTTCGATAACAAAAGGGGGGTGGGACGGGGGTTATTCTTTATACTTATACTACTAAGCCTTGCATGAGATTCGTGTTGGTTGGATTCTAGAATTGTTCTATCGCCCGGCCCCAATTTCAAGGGATTTTACGCACTTAAAGAGAAAAATGTTAGCAGGAGCCGAAGATGTGAGAGCGAACTCTATGAACTTTGAATTGTAACTCATTTGAATGCGGAACATGCAGTGTGTGAACAATTAATTACGGGATTCAGCCAGTTAATTCAAAAAGGAAATATCATAATCAATCTTTTATTGGCCTGCGTAATTTTATTTTATGACGTCATTGCTTACTACATTAATTCTAGTTTTATCAATCTGTTAAAGAGCTCTGTTACGTTCTGTCCCAGGGGATTACTTTAATCAGTTTTTAATTAATACTTATGATGATTTCTTTCAGGGCATTTATAACTAGAGTGCAGCCTGTTTTGTCGCCAAAAGGACCAGAGATGAGCTCCAAACCACCGCTGGGTAGTGGACTTGGTATCCTTTGTGCATCGAAACTTTGGGTTGTATCTACTATTATAATACCACCCTAAGTTGTCTTCACTTGACACTGCGCCAGAGCTCGCCGCCTTAAACTGACAGTGAGTGGATGGACTGTCAATATGCAGGCCTTGATCACGAAACTGCCAAAAAGGGACCGTCAGATTCTTGCCTACGTGTCCCCGGATGTTGATGTATTCCACTTTCTTGCATTGGCCTCCCCAAATAGAATCAACGATTTTGAAGTCCTTGAAGTTTCCACGGAGGTAGTCTCTGAAATCGATGCCGTGGGTCGGATAGCTGCGTGTTGCTCGCCAGTGGGTAGAGCTAGCCTGCAGTGATCTCATTCGGCTCATACTCAATCGGTACTGATTCCAGTTTTGGGAGTTCTCGTTCACTGGTGCGTTGAAGAATATTCTACGGAATTTTGAAAGACCTCAATTAAGACCTTTTATTAAGACCTCTTTTTAACCCTCGAGTATAGTCGAATAAATATGAGAAAATCGCAGAAAGCCTTTTTTTTGTAAAAAGATTGACATATTTTTCGTTGATAAATTTCGCGTTTAGAAGTTTGTTCCTTTTTGCGTCTAAAAACTATAACATTTTGCTTTCAATGGCCGTTATATTTTGCGTCAAAAGTTGTAACATTTCAGGTTAATGTTACATTTTGCTAAAACGTTGTTACGTATTTTACAGTGTAACAACCATGACGGCAAAAGGGGATTGAACTTCGCGTAATAAAACGTACTTGGCTTGCCTTTTTGATACTCTTCAAGAAATCATTTATATATACTTTGCTCATAAATTTGAACTGAAATATAAAAGAAATCCTCGTTCTTCATTTTTGCGACTTTCTTTCATTTTGTTTCGCACATGATCGCAAAAAGGGAGTTTGTCTCCTTTCCTCTTTTTCTTGTCTTGTTTTCAAAGTCAAAACTGTTTGCCGAGATCAAATTTATTCCCATGCAGGTTCCGCCTTTTGGATGGTTCGCATTTGTTCTCCCACCACAATTCAATTCACACGCCTTGATAGATGATCACTAAAACATTTTTATTTAAGATCTGCAAAGAATTACACGATGTTGTATCTTAGTCATCTATAAATCAATGTTTTTCATAAATCACGTTTGAGGGCAGCATTCCAATTCTAGCTGATTCTGCAACCCTTTATAAGGCTGTTGTGTCTCCGAACAGATTACATATGAGCTCCAAACCACCACTGAGTAGTGGACTGGTGGGAATGTGTGCAGCGAAACTTAGAGTTTATGGTCTTTATGGACCCATAGTGGCCAAAGTTGTCTTCACCTGATACCGCTTCAGTCTTCATGGTCTTAAACTGACGGTGAGTATTTGTACTGTCAGTATGCAGAGTGTATGAATTTAGCCTCTGCCAGAAAGGCACCTTCAAATGCGTACCCACGTGTCCCCGGGTGTTGATGTATTCCACTTTCTTCCACTGGCGGTCTCCAAGGAAATCAACGATGTTGAAATCCTTGAAGTTTCTGCGGAGGTAGTCTCTGAAATCGATGCCGTAGGTCGGGTGGCTGCATGTTGCTCGCCAGTGGGTGGAGTGACCCTGCAGTGATCTCATTCGCACCAGACTTAAGCGGTAAAGATTCCAGTTTTGGGCGTTTTCGTTCACGGGGGAATTATACTTGAAAGGAAATTTGGTAAAAGGAGGAGGCCAACGATAACCAACACTCCATGACATCACCAATGTCCATGCAGTACCAGGCTCACATTTCAGATCAAAGTACGCCGGGAAGCTGTTTCCACTCGTATAGTTTGTAGATGCCACATTTACAACCACCTCGCAACAGATAATCAAGGCAAGAGGTCAGACGGAAACTGGGCTGATTTGCCGCTGGTGGTTTGGGACACGCATCTCCCTGTAAACAAAGAAGATAATAGAAAAATATTGATGTCTTTCCTCTACTTGATCAGAAGACGTCATCAATCTCAACTGTAATCATTCAGTAAATTCCTACAGTCTTTCACACATTCATTTGAATATAGTTATAAGAGAATTTCTCACTCACGACTCAGTAAATCGATTTAAGCTGAGGAGTGACGAATTCAAGTAAAAAAAAAACACTTAAAGAAGCATAAAATATAATATGTTAAAAAATAGTCACTTTGCATCCCACAGTAACGACATTAGGACCTTGTTTGTTATTTCTATTTCGTCACCAACTGCAAAGGTCTGTTAAAGAAATCACTTGGATATATAATTACATTCAATAAGATGTATAATGTCGCTTCAGATTATAATAATTAAAATTCTGCTTTAAAACATTTCTTCACGTTGGAAGATTAATCACAAGTCGTGTATACTTAAAAATGTATTGTGCGATGAATATCTTACAAGTAAAATGATGCCAATAAAAGCCAAGATATTCTGAAATGCAATCGCCGTCCAGGTTCCGTTCAGAAAAAGCGCTGTCGGAATCTGCTTAAAGTTTGACAAAATTTGAAGCTTCTGTCGTGACAAGCGTAGAAATTCGAACAAGCACACCAGCTGGGGATTTGCTTAACCGATATGTACTATGTTAACATTAAACTCCCAAAAGGAAATAAATCTTAAACAAGTAAACTTGTTCTACATAACACGTTATGTAGAGGACAAAAGGAATAAAAGGGTTATAACAATTTTGACTGAAAGTACTTTCAGTTGTCAAATTTGTCAAAATTTGCGTCATTTTCATTGAATTAATGAACTGTACAGACATTGAGTTCGCTAACTATGCTTGTGCCTTAGTAGTATTTTTACAGTAGTTGTTGTTTTCATCTTAGGGGTTGAAAAACACACCACTTAAACAAACTTAGTTTGTACTAGCAGTTGAATTTGTGCATCATTCTGTCAAAAATTGTGTCATTTCCCTATCTTTTCTATTTCGTATGGGCTTTGAGCTTGAACAAACTTTTGACAACCTACCCCCATTTTTGAATATTTTACAGTGTCGTAGTTATTTCAACAACTATTAACTCCCAATCTTTTGCATTTCGCTGACAGAACGTTTTGCAGCAGTTTGCAGTCATGTCAATAGCTTGTTTTGCGTCACAGACACACATATGTGGAGACACCTTACTGCCGTGATGCTTAGGCTGATGAAAACGTATTTTCTCTCCTTTAAAGATATATATTTGGTATTTTAGACGAGATCTTAAACTGGGGCGAAGAATAATCTTTTCGCTCTGATTAAAACCAAGCCGAGAATTTTACTTTGAGTTGCGAGCCTAAGCATGCTCATCGTTGTACACGGGCCAGTTATTAACAAAACCAATGTATCTTTAAATTATTTCTCTGACCTTTTTTCTCAGTTTAAATACTTACGTGACAGACCGAATATTCTCGGGCTTCTTCACAGGCGCTCTCAGCAATCATACGAATAATAAATGTACCACATAAAACATTTGACGTCAATAAATTTCAAACGTGAAGAACGTACCTTTAACTTGACTTATTTTGGCGGAAGGCGAAATGAAAAGCAAGAAGGGGTCAATGTTTCACAACCTCTGCGTTACATTTCCAGATTTATGATCCCTCTTTCTTAATATTTCAACCTAGACTTATTAAGCTATGTTCTTACTTTACCGGAGAGCTCTTGCGCCGGCACGAAAACCATACCTGATAGGGCTTTTGTTCACACATAAGAACGATGATTTCGGCTCGATTTCTGTCACGAAAAAAAACTGTACATGCACGGCTCCGATCTCTAAAGTGGAGAGTCACATGGCAGACAGGGTTCCGTACCACACTTTGGTGCATTGTGAACAGGTATTCGGACCAAAGTGGAAGTGAATAGAGTAGTATAGGAAAGAGGACTGGATAACCCACTGAGACGGAAGTAAACAGTATTCAGGAGTGAGGATTGGGCCTAGTTTAGGTCACCAAACCCTCTCGGCCATTACGCTCCGGCAGGATGTCCGATGTGTGTGAACGAATTGTTCCAGTTCTGTGCCGTTGCTGTTCATACTGTACTACCGGATAGCTTTTCGTGTCTGGTGTGAAAACAGCCAGACTACGCATTTTGCACAGTTTTAAATATGGTGCAAGGTGATTGAAGTCGCAAACGGTAAATGATAATCAATCTTTTAATTTAAAGCTGCCTGCAGTGGTTGTTACACAACTTTTTGTTTTATTAATTAATCTACGAAACAGCCTCTGTTCTGTTTCAAATTGAACGAAAATTAAGATGTTCATGTAGTTTTCTATCCCAACCAAACAGAACTCATTTCATGTTTTGTGATCCTTATCGAGCAAGAAATGAGACAAAAGGTAAACTAACGAAACTGGAGAAGCTTGACACTAATCGTTCGACCTTGTAAATTTCCCAATTAAATTGATATTTTCTTTTTAACCAATTTTATTGTTTGTATATATTTTATACAGAGTACAGGGGCAACGGGGAATGTTTCCCTAATATCTTTATTATTGGCGATGTGGACTACGCCGGGTCGGTCGGATTAAAAAAATCACAAGAAGTCTTGGAATGGAGGCCTGGTACCCCAGCGTTATTGCTGTGGAGCCTGGAAACAAGAAGACATGCAGGCGGAAGAGTACGTTGATGTTATAGTAAAATTAAGACAACATGAAAATAGGATAAATCACTAAAACTTCTGTGCGACCTACCAGCCCTCCTCACTTTTCAGCTGACTGTTTGAAAAGGAGGATCTGGAGAAAATAAAACATTACGAGTTTGTGCTGGTTACAAACTACGACAGGTTTAAGATTATTCCTTTTCTTAAACAGAGATATATTGGAGTTTCTTCAACTAATTTTTTAACATGTCGGAACGGGCACGTGCAAGAAGCTGGAATACGTCAACATCCCTGGACACGTGGGCACGGATCTGACGGTCCCTTTCTGGGAGAAGCTAAATTCACACACTCTGCATATCATGAACAGTCCATCCACTCACTGTCAGTTTAAGGCGGCGAACTCTTGGGTACAGTGTCACGTAAAGACAACTTTGGTTCAAGGAACGGCCAGATCACTAAATTCCGATGCACGGAAACAGCCGAATCCACCACCCGGTATTGGTTTGGGGCTCACCGCTAATCTACCCCGAGATAACACAGCCTTACAACGGGTTACAGAGTTGGACCAAAGTCCCCCGCATCTGATTTTTAAGAAACATTGAACAAATTAATTTATAGATAATGCTGGTTCGTGTAGTGTTTCACAGATCGATCTTAAATAAAAAGCACAATTACTAATCAAGGTATTTGAGTTTATTTGTGGCAAGTTTGTGTCAGTCAAACATGCGGCAAAGAGCGGTGAATGAATAAATATGACGCCGGGAAAGGGTTTTCAAAGAAAGAGGGCGGGCCGGGGGGGGGGGGGGGGGGAAGGAAGAAGAGAAACTCCCTTCTTGTTCATTTAAGAATAAATACTCTTCAAGTTGTATTGGACCTTGCTCATAATAAATTCGATAGCCTACCCGGAAACGAAATCAAAAGAGTTTGAAAAGTTTGTAACATCACCGTAATTTTTAGGGAGTTATTATAAAAGTAAAGTAAAAATTTTAGGTACAGGATAACCCCTTTTTTGGGGTTATTTTAACTCCTAATTTAACTCCGAATTTGGGGTCATTTTTACTCCTGAAAAAGAGTTCTTTTTACTCCCAGTCTGGAGTTAAAATTACTCCGAAATGGGGTTACTTGTACTCCTTACATGGGTTGTTGTTACTCTTTTTGGAGTTAATTTAACTCTGAAAGTGGAGTAAAAATTTTAGGTACAGGATAACTCCTTTTTTGGGGTTATTTTAACTCCTCAATATCTGGGGTCACTTTTACTCCTGAAAAAGAGTTCTTTAAACTCCTTTTTGGAGTTAAAGTAACTCCACGAAAAATAACTCCACTGTAAGGAGTTAAATTAGCCCCACTAGAGGAGTTATTATAACTCCCTGAAAATTACAGTGATATACCTTACGGAACAAGCTTAAAACAGCCCTATAGAAAACGTAGAGTTTCTGATAATGACGGCTTCTTTGTTTTTAAAATAATATTAATTTTCCACAAAGTGCGAGACAATGCGTTTTAAGATATGCAGCTTAATGCGACCGGACCGATATTTTGGTAAGTTCCCTTATCTCAATGAATTGATTTAGAAGAACTTTAGCTGGTCTCGCGGACTCTTCAAAATAATGGGCAACCCAATAATACGGACAGCAGCTCAATATTCGATATCAAAAGTTTACAGACACTTGACAGAAACTCATAAGGATCTTTTATTTATTTATTTATTTTTTTGCACAAAGTTCAAACTCGTCCTCAGTGTCTTCTCCTACCAAGTTCTCTCACTCTCGGTCCGCAGGGACCGGTGGAAGAGGACCCTGGGAATGAGGTTACGTGGAGTTTTGATTACTTTAGCAAGAAAAAACGAGTTTAAAGTAAAAACTGAGGGGAATTGCCAAGCTAAATGACATTCAATTCAAGGGCTTCAAGACAGTACTGTAAACTTCGATCGGTTTCAGTAACAGATCCTAATATGACGAAGTTTTCGGTGTAACAAGCCTGAGTATTCTCAAGAGTGAATCTCTTGGTATACTTTATCCCAGGACATTCTTTTTATAAATAAATAATATTTCTATGCTGTCTGTGAAGATGGCTTCATATTTTAACATCATGTCTTATTCAACCTCGACTGAACAGTCAAATAAAATGAGACGACAAGATCGTAGCCCTATTTCAATTTAGATGTCTCTGCAAAGTATGTAAATGATGTTTTGACGCGAAAAACATCAGTAGGCAATAGAGAATACGTCATGGAAAGTGCTGGCGTACGGTATTTATGCACTTATCAATTGAAACCCCGACCCCCCCCCACCCCGGGCCAAGGTGGGGATTTGACTTGACATCATTACAAATCTTAGCAAACTCCCACCCTACTGGGGCATATTGACTGGTAAAACCCCCACCCAGGTGGGGAAACCTTTTTAATTCCCTGACTGACTTTATTAATATTTCGTTCGAATTTTCAACTTCTTAATATTGACAAATTTACTACAGCAAAAAGGCAAATATGATAACAGACCAAGATATAAATACAACAAATATTTGACAATAAGTAAACATAATGACCGCTACCCACTTATAAAAAAGTCAGGATACAAAATGGATGATGGAGTAGCACATTGCTATAAAGTTATATTGAAAGGAAATCCGTACCATCTCCATTGAAAGTATGATCTGCAATGATAAGTTTAATTGAAAATAGCAGCCAACATACCTTAACCTTCACAAGCTGATGTTATAAATAGACTGCATAAAATAGTTCCTAGGAGCCATATTTTATATTTTGGCTTAAAGAATGAGGAAATATAGAACTTCAGAAACCACATGGGTTTAACACTAGACGTTAAACGAGCTGTGTCATGAAATTTACCAAAATGTAGCTGTGGGAACTGCCACCAAATTGAGTGAAACATAAAAATAACCGCTTAAGACATTAAAAGATGCTATAAATGACTCAGCAAATACAAAAGAAGGTACAGATGGGAAAACATGAAGAAGATTAAAACGGATTGAAATTTTGGTTTTTGAAAACTTGTTAACCTAACAGTTTTTCAAAGTTCATTGTTTTCGTCCGTAACGCTTGATATGCTTGGGAGAAACATCTGTTTAAAACGAAGCTTTGATTTCTTCATTTCTTTGCCAACGTAACGCTCAAAAGCGAATAGGGACCACGTAACTGGCAATATTAACAAAATGAACCAGATAGCCGTGACACAGCACCTTTTATAATAAGTAGAGGAGTTTGTATCTGCATTGTTTGAGAAGTTTTGAATAACAATAACAATAACAATTTCCAGTCAACGAACCATGAAAGCTCAAGGCAAAATCGCAAAGGATTAGTCACAGTGAAGAAATGAAAGGAAAAACAATTAGGAAACTTACGGCCGAGCAATACATCAAAATACCAGTGATCACGTGAAGAAATTACCGTGAGGAAACTAGGCACGAGTCAAATCCCCACCTCGCTCCCCGACTTCCATGGACTCCCATGAATATGCTAAGCAAATCCTGAGAAATCCCCCACCCCCACGGGCTAACCATGCCTTCAAATACCATAAAAATCCCCCACATTGCCCCACATAGGCCCGGGGTGGGGGGGGTCGGGGTTTCAATTGATAAGTGCATTACGCACGAGATGCGAGTTGCAACGAGTGCGTAAATACCGTACGCCAGCACTTTCCATGTGGTATTGTGTTTATTATATACATACTGAGACATTCATCATTTTGGCGGCCTTTTTACTTTAAATCTCTGAAAAATGCTAAAATTTGCCGCCACACACTTACCGGGAAATGACAACGAAAACGAAGTATCAGCTTTTTAGTAAAAACGTTTGTTAAAAACATAAATGACGGTGAGAATATTTAATTTAATTAATTTTGATTTAATTTATTCCATTTTCACTGCAAAAAAGAAAACATAGCTAAATTACATAAGAGATCAATTAACTACATACTACAAAAAAAATATATTGCAGTAGGGAAGGACTAGAAGGGAACATACGAACCATTCGAGCTAGTCCACCCAAAAACTACAACAGACACGTAAATAAAGAAAAAGAAAAAAGAAAACATTAAAATTATATCTTAAATGTAAAAACTATAATTGATAATATGTCATATCCTAGATTAATCTAATCAGAAAATAATTGTTACATCGATCACTACATCCAAGTGACATGCGGGTGGTAAGGGTCGAAGCTCTTCTTTTTATAGAACTCATTACATTGTTTTTTAAAAAATGATAGGCTTAAATCAGGGCGTTACAAATCGATAGAAATCGATCATCGAAAACTAATCGATTACTCGATATTACTCGATAATACTCGATAATTGTTAATCGATTAGCTAAAATAATCGATAGAAATCGATAATCACAAGACTTAGACCGAGATTATCGATTTTATCGATTTATCCGGTCGATTGAGGACATTGAAAAAAAAATTATATCAAGTCAATTTAGAATCAAGGAACTTTTTTCTTTCTTACCGAAAACTGAACGTCAAAACCTCTTCCAGTCTTGGCGATAATCTGTGATAACCAGATAACTCATTCGCATTTGAAGCAATTTTTCTGAGTTTTTAGACTCGTAGCTCGGACGAAAACGACAGCACACTGTGTAAGCGGCGTAAGAACACCAGTGGAATTGTTTACGCTGGTAAACGTGGCGTACTGCTACAACAAAAACCATGTTGAATTGAGTCAATCTTGGAATGAATTTCATTTCTGCATAAGCTGAATGTTGCTTTCTGTGCGTTCTATGGCTGATATTTAACATAAATCGGCTTTGGTGAGTTAATCAGCGGATAAACATTGGATTTCCAGGTTTCCGGTTTAAGGTTTGTGGGTAGTACGCGTGGTATGTGATAGCAGATGATGGTGAAAGGTCACGTGATTAAGAGTGAACACGTGAACAAGAAAACTTCCCAGACCACGAACCCACTTCATTCGCAGTGCGATAACAGCACACTGTACAATTAATCCTCTTATTAATGCTCAGTGTTATTCCTTATTCCAACAGGGTTGATGGATGCGATGGACGATAGCACAAAATAAACAGACAAGTTTGTGGTTTTCTATATGAAATCAGTTAAAATTACTTTATTTTTTCATAATTCACGTGTACCAGGTTACAAACTAAATAAAACCAGATAAAACAAGTACAAAAAACGGTTTAAGACCGGCTAGGGTTAACTTTACGTCTCGTCCGTCCTTAACTGCCTATACCGGTCTTTTAACTGCTTTCAGTCTTTTATCGTCGTTTCCTTGACAGGAAATATCAAGAACGGGTACTATTTCCCGTTTTTTGGCCTTACGATATCCATTTGCCTTTTGTTCCTTGCTTTTAAGCTCTGTCTTCTTCTTTGTCTGAGTTCCATTGACGAAATCGATATTTTTGATAGAAATCGATAGAAATCGATTAAAATCGAACTATAATTACAGAAATCGATAAAATCGATCAAAGTCGATAATCACAAAAACCTCCGCTATCGATTTCTATCGATTTTCGATATTAATCAAGTAATTAGTATCGAAAATTATCGATTACAATCGATTTTATCGAGTATCGAAATTATCGATTTGTAACGCCCCGCTTAAATTAGAGGTCCTGAGTTTATCAGGCAGGTTGTTCCATAAATATGGTAATCTATTGAAAAAAGTGCCTTTGAATAATTCGGTTCTGACTTTGTTAATCCAAGAACTATAAGTAATCTTAACTGTTTGTTCTCAATGCAAAATTGAAAATGAGTGAATTTAAGTAAAATGGCCGGTTTCAATATAAATTTAAGCTTAAATGAAAGGCAAAGTGGCTCCGACAAAAAGCACAACAAAAGCTTACGTCTCGTTCTGTTTATCCCTTTCCGCTGTTGTTTCGCCGGCTCTCTACCGTTTTCTTTATCGACAGTGAAACAAACGAAATTATTACACTCCATTTCCGAAATGTTTTTCACTTTCTTAGCGAGAAAAACTCTTTGAGTAAAACTTTTCTCGTTGAATGTGTGCTAAGCGGCGCTGCAAGCTGCAATAAAAGGCGGGAATTTTGGCGCGTAACTCACACACCTCTGTGGCTTATGATTGGACGTATCAATTTTCTCACACGTGAAAAAACATCGTTCGCGATTCTGATTGGACGTATCATTTTTTTTTCACGTGTGAAAACCATCGTTCGCTCCTCTGACTGGCTAGAACTAATTTGCATACGAAAATTTACGACATAGCTTTTTGGTGAGTAGTTCTCAGTATGTATATAATAAAGCTAGGTACGTGTACGCGAAGTTTAGTTCTCTTTTTCTAGCAGTAATGGCTGTTACACCGCAAAATGTAACATTAAGGCAAAAAATATATAACAACATTTGACTGCAAAATGTAACGACGACGTCTTACAATTAACCCGAAATCAGTTACAGATTTCAGACGCAAAATGAAACAAATTTATTTAAGTAGAAATGTAACAAGGAAAAATGTTTGTCTTTTTACAAAATAGGAAAGAAATCCTCATTCCGACTCATTGCGGGTTTTTCTCATTTTGTTTCTCACTTAGTCCAGCGCAAAAAGGGAGTTTGTGAGTTTGTCTCCCGCCTTTCCCCTTTTTCTTGTCTTGTTTTCAAAGTCAAAACTGTTTGCCGAGATCAAATTTATTCCCATGTACGTTCCGCGTTTTGGGCGGTTCAAATTTTTTTCTCTCACCACAACTGAACTCAACTTGATAAATGATTGCTCATTACATTTTTATTTAAGATCTGCGAAGCACTACACGATATTGTGTCTAAGTTATCTATAAGTCAATCATTTTTTTTTTCTTTTTTCATAAATCACGTTTCAGGGCTGCGTCACAGGTCTGCGACTCACTCCTTACGGATGTTGTGTCTCCCGAGCATATTACGGGTGCGCTCCAAACCACCACTGGGTAGTGGATTGGTCTCCCTGTGTGCAGCGGAACTTGGAGTTGATGTGCCAATAGTGGCCAAAGTTGTCTTCACTTGATACCGCTCCAGCCTTCATGGTCTTAAACAGACAGTGAGTGTATGTACTATCAATATGAAGAGTGTATGTATTGTGGACCTGCCAGAAAGGAGCCGTCAGATGCGTACCCACGTGTCCCCGGATGTTGACGTATTCCACTTTCTTACACGCGCTTGATCCAAGGAAATCTACGATGTTGAAGTCTTTGAAATTTCCTCGAAGGTAGTCTCTAAAATCGATTCCGTGGGTTGGATAGCTGCATGTTGCTCGCCAGTGGGTGGAGTGAGTCTGTAGGAATCTCATTCGCGCCAGACTAAGGCGGTAAAGATCCCAGTTTAGGGCGTCCTCGTTTTGTGGGGCATCGTACTTGAAGGGGATTTTCCTGAATTCTGCGAGGTGCCGATTTGAGGTACTCCATGACGTTACCATGGTCCATGCAGTGTCTAACTCGGACTTCATGTCACAGTAAGCTGCATAGCCCTTTCCACTCTGGTCATAAAGTCGGTAGATGCCACTCTGAGAGATCCCACGACGCAGATAATCAACGCAGGAGGTTGGACGGAATGGCTTCCCTTCGGTTTCGTTAGGGACGACGACCTTAACCCAGAAGAGAGAGAGAGAGAAAAAAAATAAGACTTTCTTAAAAAGATATACTCACTAAAAACCTCAGCTTCGCTGGCTGCGGGAAAAGTTCTGATACACTGAAAATAATGTCAAAGAGATCTGCAAAAAACTGAGTCGCTAGCTATTTTCTTCAATCGTTAACTTAACAGTAAGAATCCGAAAAAAGATATTCTGTTTTTATCTCATAAACTGCGAAAGCACTTAATATATTATCACGAAAAAATACCTTATATCCAGGTGAATTGTACCCCACTATATTGACGTGTGAGCGATAAACGTTTATACTGCGTTTTTTGAGTCTGTCATCGTCAGATGTTGCTACTCCCTGAAAAAGAGGAACACTTTGTCACAGGTCACCGCTTACAAGTTCTATTTATGTGCTTAATACTCTGGCTTCCAAATCATTTGAAGCTCATTGTTCGTCGTCGGAAAAGTTTTAACCTTTTTAAATTCAATTCACTGGATGAGTACACTGAATACGAAATTGCTTCAGCCTAAACGAGAAACATTTTAATTTAGAATTTTTCAATATTTAGCGTTTGGACCTTTTCTTATCATGGTCAACACAAAGCGTTTTTGTGGAAGATATAAGCTATAAATCACAAGTCGTGTATAACATGTGCTGCCCGAGAAATATCTTACAAGTAAAATGATGCCAATAAAAGCCAGGATTTTCTGAAATGCCATCGCTGTCCGGGTTCCGTTAACGCTGTCGGAATCGGCTAGCAGTTCGACAAAATTTGAAAGCTTCTGTCGTGATAAGCGTACCAAAATGAACAAGCACACGGATTGGGGATCTGTTTTACCCCTATATTAACATTAAACATGCGTAAGAAAATGGAGTTAATAAATCCAAAACAAGAAAATATGTTCTATCAAACACGTTTAGCAGTCTAGACAAAAGAACAAAAGGGTATAACTATGAAAAGTACATTGAGTAGCCAAGTCTGTCAAAATTTGTGTCATTTCCCTTTGTTCCTCGTTAGAGTTCATTGTATTAGTTGATTCTAGGCAAACAATAGACTAACCATGCCATTTTTCAATATTTTACAGCCGTTAAGTTTTGAATTATTTCAACACTTTGAGTTGCGAGTGATTTCTTTTAACATAAAAAGTCGAACTAAACTTTGCATTGACAGATCTTGTTTTAGTTCTCTTTAGTCTTTAACTGCTTCTTTAGCACTTTGGAAGACAATAATAGTTTCATTCAGAAATAATGAAAATAATTATTTTGTATTTCCTTTTACCTGACCCATTCACGTTAAATGACCTAACTGAAGTTTATAATTATATATCAGAAGCCCTAAATGTGCTGTTGTTACTCGTGGTCATTTCAGTAGCAGCCTTCGTGGTAAGCAGGTAATCTTGGCGCTTTTGAAGAGATTATGTAAGAAATAAAACTTAGCAGGAATATATAACCAAATCTGACGAACTTAGGTCAGAATTCAGATCTTACTCTTCTCGCGCCTCACGCTTGACTGGGTCCTTCACTTTCGCAGTTGGCTCGGCTAAGTTGTTTCATTTTGCCGTCTTATCACCTATGTTACCGGAGTCGTGAAGTCCGCTGGAATGTGTGCGTTCACATTGTAGCATTGTGGAGGTGCGTGACAGCTTTCTGGTAATTTCTTCATCCCTCTCTTTTCTCTAATGTTTTCAAGTTAACATTTCATACTTGTTAAAAATTTTGAGAAACCTGGACCTTAAAAAGCCGTCTATAAAATAAAGCTCGGTAGTTTATCAAAGCAAAGTTCCTTGCTCGTGGATCCGTCCACTTCAATTAATCTCATTTGCATAGGAGTGTGCCAAAGGTCTACTTCCGGTGAAATACACGTGACGAGCTTTACCGACTTTCACCCGTTACTTCCAGTACACTGAAGAAGATTCATCTTTTATACTCCTCCTTCTTCAAAAGTCTCCAGTTGACATTATTTTACCCGAGAATTGACGTTTTAGGCGTTTGATTAACTTTATCGAATTAAATTTAGTTTAATTTGATTCAACTGTTCATTCCCACTCGAAAAAGAAAAAGATCTTTGCATAAACACTGTTTGAGTGCGCTCTTCGTCGATGAAGCTATGGAAGGTTCATGCTCCTTCGAGTCATTAGTAGGTACTCTGTGTTCGTTTGATAGAAGGGATAAGCAGAGATCAACTGAGATTGTTCCTTTGTCGTTGTCAAACTATTAAGGACGTAACCGGGCATAGGTCGACATGGTCTCTTTCTGACCTTTCTGGTATTGAAAGCGAAACAGACTTTATTTTAGCTCCGAACTGACCAGCCAGACCATTCCCGTCACAATGATAATTTCCCTTTTAATCAAACTCTTCAGCTAGATCAGTCAAAGCCGAAATAGTATGTTCGATGAGAACGTTTTTTAGCAAAAACTCTTGGAAAAATCCTATTTCATTTTCAAACTGACTGGTCACGGGCGATGGTCCAGCCGGCCAGTTCTGACAGATGGAAAGCGCCCTAAGTTCCTTTAAGATATGCCCTTTCCATCTTTCTGAGCTCGGTATTGGATGGGGATGGAACAGTTATTCCAATTCGTGCCAAGTTCCAAAGGAAATCGCCAATCACATAATTGAAAGAAGAGGGAAACCTGTTAAAGCCGACAAAGGAGTTAGAGGAAGAACATTTCAGAATATATCTATCAGCAAACCGGTATCCTCATTCCTGTAGGTTCAGGTACTCTTGGTTTATTCATTGTATTATATTCTAATAAATAAGTCACTTAGGTTCAATCCGCGAATACTATATAAAGTTTACCATAGTTGTCAACTCTCTTAGATAACCCACAGTCTCCCGGGTACTGCACCAATCCACCTAATCTGTCGGATAAAATAAAACTTTCAGTTTTTCTTTTAGTTTGAAATTAAACCCAATTTCCCCTAGAGTAAATTTTTTTTTTGTAAAAGTTAAAGATCATAGTACTAGTCCAGTTCTGATGGCATTTGTTGTTGTCGTTGTTTTGTTTTTTGTTTTTTTTGTTGTTGTTGTTGTTTTACATTTCCTTCAAACGACTGACTTGTACCTCATTCAAAAGAACGTGTGGGGGATATGGCATCGGATAGAACTCAACGATTCCACATTCGAACAGCAAAACAAGTGGTCGATGCAACTCTTGGAGAGATTGCAACCTCGTTCCCAGGGTTTTCTCCTACCCGCCCTATGGACGGACGGGTAGGAGATTGCGCCAGAAGACGCTGAAAAACTCTGGGTATCCTTAGTTCAATCTCAAATTGTAGCAGACCAATGACGAAGCCATTGACTTCAAGCTCAGTAGCAGATGCGCTTGCAGAATGTTACAAGAACACAGGACACTGGGGATCACGAAGAGAAATCTCTTAGGGACGGACCATTAGAAAAGTTATGGGGGGGGGGGGGGGGCGGGGTTTGAGCCGCAGGAATTTTTTTTCGTTATCAAATTCCTTGTACGAATTTTTTAGGCCGTAGCATGAATATTTTTTAGGGTTAATTGGCGTGCATGAATTTTTTTATTTAATTTTCCCTTGCGATAATATTTTTCTGGTACTCCCCCCCACCCCCATAAGTTTTCTAATGGTCCGTCCCTAATGTCACTGAGACAAAATGGATTTCGAAATCTTGCAAAACTGGCTTCCTGGTCTTACTCGGCACAGGTTAAAGATCGCAAGGCACCATCGGATCCTTCATGGCCGAGGTTCTGTTGTCTCCGCTGTTTCTTCCAGAAGAATGTACTTTTTTTTGTTTTGGAAATTGTCTTATTTCAAATGTACTAACAAAAAAAACGTAAATAGTGTTTCTTTCAATTCACGAAAAGTGACATTTAGCACAGCAGAAATTATATTAATTTTGTCCTTTATTTAGAAGGCTCTCTGAAATAACGCACGTGCAGGCCAGGATTACCCACGTGCAGCCAACAACTGGAAGTTCTACCTGTGAAGTTGGGAAGAAAACATGTACACAATTTTTTGTTAAGACATCTTTTGATTTGATAATGCAATGCCGACGTCTCGAAGCAATGAAAATCTTCAGCGAGGCTACCAATTAAATTCTTCATTTTCAAAAATTTTATATTACACGCATGTTTTGCGTTTGCTTCTCGCCTGCTTTTAGCGGATCCTGACCCCGTGGCCCCGGGATCTTGACAGCTGTAATCCGGTATCACTGTTGAAAGTAATTTGGATACTGAGTCACAAAACGTCCGTAGGGCGCTTTATCCTTCAGATTGGCGCTTCCTTCTGCGGTATCCAGCAGCATTTTGAGAAAAAAGTTGTTGACAGATAAGGAAGAGAGGGTTTACTACGTTTTGAATTAACATAAGCGAACTTCGTTAGAAAGCATGCGTGTTGGTTATGTATCAGTCAAATCGAAGCTTCAACATGTCCCCCCCCCCCCCGGGCATACCCCGGGCATTTGACACCTTTGCCGTCCCGGGGAGGAGGGAATTTGATTATCAGAGTCTTCCAGGGGGTGGGGAATTTGATCCCCATGCTTTAAAGGTGGGGAATTTGAACTGCACCCTCGATTTCAAGTAAAATCTTTGGCGTGGCGAGCTATGGGGGACACGGTGTTAGAGGATTTTCGTGGAAAAGATTGTACCTTTGTGGCCAATAGGTTACGAGGAAAGGGCTTAAACAAGCTTTAATTTGTGGCGTATTTGAAGTATTTAAATTTTAAAATTTTTGATATTGGATTCAAGCTTTGAATGTAGGAATGTATTTTATTGTTGTGTTTACAATGAAATACAATACCCATGATGCATGTCAGTGAAATGGTCATGATGTAGTAATCTCAATAGGTGGGATCTTTTTTATAGAACGCTTTGTATGTTGCATGACGAAGAAAAGCTGAACATTCAGTGACCTTGTGGTAGCGATTTCCGTCGCTTTGCACGAGACGTTTGTTCGTAGTAAATACGCTAACAGTGTTTCTCAGTTTTTGTTATATTTATAAAGATTTTGTTAGACAACTGAAGGCGTTTCCGCCGTCCTTCTGTCATTTTTGTGCCTGTGAAATGTCCCCGGGGTGGGGCGCATTTGATCACCTGAATGGACCCCAGTGTGGGGCATTTGAACGGCATTTTGGCCCGGGTAGGGGGAAATTTGAACAATAATTTTCAAAAAAGTCAAATGTCCGGGGGGTTGCCCGGGGGGGGGAGGGGCATGTTGAAGCTTCGATTTGACCGATACATTATGAGTCTCAAACAGAGTTTAATATAGAATGGCAAACTTGAACAGATGGCAACGGGAAACATTTTGCCGTAAACCTAGACCTGAAACAACGAATAGGGTAAGTACTTTAACATTTAGAACTTTGTTTGTGAATATTAGCTAGACTTTTTAGGACAGACGTTTGATGACCTTTGCCTGGTCGACTGACGATGGTCACGCATATGTTAAAGATGGCGTTGCGTTGTGTTGTCTGTAAAACGATTTTCAAATAATTTCTGAGAAGCTCAAAGTGATTTCCCCAAACTAATTTTTACATAACATAAACGTTAGATGCCTGTAGTGTATTTTCCTTCAATCTGAAAAATTCTGATCAAAGGCACATGATGAAAATCGTCGCTGTTTTCAACGACCTTTCGTGGGTAAACATCAGGTAGCCGTACGCTTTAGTTTTTTTATAATTACTCAGACGGTTGTAATGCTAAAAATATTATATATTTTGATCAACGACGAGTTAAACTTAAAATTTTAGCAATAATTTTTCTTCCTAGCGCGGTTGTATTGGAACGCGAGTCCAGCGAACCATGATGAATTTCTGGGGCTTGAAACGATTTTCTTCGTTTTTCTCGGAAACGAACAGATCTTTCGAAGAAAAAAAAATACATAGCGTTTGTATACTTACTAAAGTCTACCAGCCTGCAAAAGAAGAGCGATTTTGATTTTTTTGAGCCTTGCCACGAATCGGCGACTTTGGTCGATTTTTGGATGGATTCATGCTGATCTGGTGTAGACATAGCTAAAAAAATTTATATAGTCTTCTTAAGAAGCAGCTTGGTTTTTTCTGATTTTTAATAATTAAACATCTTTCCATGTAGAAAAAATATGTTTGGTTGCTGCTTCGCAGATAGACGGGAGCGGGCCAAATAATTCGAATATTAAAGTAGCCTTCATTAATGCGTTTCCACGCGACACTTTTTTGCGGGAGTTTAATTTTGCAGATTATTTTTACACCTTTTCGGGAAATAATCAGGCGGATCAGGCGGAGTTGATTGGCATCTGCCAAATCGGAACGTTCGGCCTTTTTTCTTGTTGATACTGCAATTTTTTCTGTCTTGAGCCGCTCAAACAAACAAGTCTTGATTTGATTGCCCTGAGAATATTCTTTCTGTAAGTTGAGTACACTATATCCAGTGAGAGCAAAGAAATCATGCCTCCCCTTCTTAGCGTGATAACAATGAAATTCCTAATAAAGTAAATGTTAAAAAAAAAAAGCGATCACTCCCGAAAGTAAAGACAGACTGCTTCGTGAATTACACCGCTTTAGGATGCTGGTATGGTAATCTGCATTCTGACCCGTGATTGCAAGGACCACTGGCTCCTTATTTGGCAAAGAGGAGTCAGAATATTAAACGGGGCCAGTGCAAAATAAGCAAACCTTTGCTAGCCGATTTTTTGAGCTGTTTACGTTGCCTGCAAACCTTAGGCTAAACACACAAAGGAGAAGTGCACCAAGTATGCGTGCATTTAAGGAGGAGGAACGGAGCGTCCTTAATGAAAGGAATTACAGGGTACAAAACAACTGTGTCAACTATTGGCATCACGTTCTGTATGTAAGTGAAGGGTTCAACCATGTGACAGCGACTTGAAAGAAAGATTTCTTTCCTTAATTGTTTGTTTGTTTATTTTATTATTATTATTTTTTTGCCATCCACATTTCCCTTTTTTTTCTTCTTACTTTTTCTGCTATCCGCATTTTTTTTTCCATCCGCATTTTTCTATCCGCATTTTCCCATCCGCATCCGCCATCCGCAGGTATCCGGTCCTCGTTTTACAGACACCCCAAACCATTTGACTTTAATAGTTTTTTGAGGTGAAAGGCGCGATTTATTATGTAGCCATAGCAACGGTGATGTTTTCACATGCGAAGATAACATATTATTTTCACATGTGAAGATATCAAGTTTTCGCCCGAAAGCTCACCTGGTATTTCATTGTTGTTTATATAATAAAGAGCGATACTTCACTGTTTGTAAGCTGGTGAAATCCTCGCCCGTAGATCTCCTCTGCTACGGCTTTGAAAACCTTTCCCTCATCCATTCTCCTTGTTGCAAATGACCAAACAATCCATAACAGAGAAGTGGTGAAGATTGTGTTGTCAACTATCTCCTTGTCAAAAGTCTCAAAAAGCTCCTTGCTTCCTTTTCCTGTGGTCGCGAATGCCCACCGCATCATCACTACCTCTTTCCTCCGACGTCTTACCGATGAGCGTCGTAATATCTCTTCCTCAGCCTTCTCGAACAAGACATCGGAAAAAACGCCACGTATGGCAAACGTGTACAAGACCTGAACGATCTGTCCATTGTGAAAGTTCTTGAAATCTCTCTGAATAATTTCATACTCTATGTGATCAAAGAACTTGGAGGAGCCACGCCCCACCTTGGCAAAAGCCAAGAGTATTCCGTTTATTTGCCGTGCCTCGCAGACTGATATCCTGATCACCTCATTCAAAATAGACTATGGAACTCGCTCAAATATTTTGGAGTCTTTCATTCCTAGGCTCGCACAACCAGTCAAAATCTGGTTGATCTCAGATGTATGAAACAGGGAAAAGTCGTGCGATAAGATTTCTTCTTGACAGATTTGAACCAGAGGGTGCGTTTTATCTCCAGTTCTCCCTAGAGCCCACATAATGTTCGCAAGTCCTTGAGCTTTGCAAGATGAAATGTTTTCAGAGATAAAGTCTAAGATCTCGAAGTACGCACTTTCCTGGCCATTTCTTGCTTTTTCTCTTTCTCTCTGCAGAACTTCTTTTTCAGCCTTGTATTTATGGGCAATCTTTGCAATACTGTGAACGACTATGATTCTGTTCACTAGCGATGTCTGGTCTTTGTTATCCTGGTAAAACTCCAGTTGGTCATTTATGGTATTTTTAGACAATATCTCGCTATTAAGTTCCCTTTCCCTGGCATAAAAAAGTGGTACATTGGGGCTAGAATGACACCAAGCTTTCTGCATCACGAAGCTTGTTGGCAGCAGGATCATTTTCTCCAATAATTGTTCACGTTGGAATAAAGAACCTCCATTCCATGTTCTGTGTTTCCAATTTGCAATTGACTCGCATGGAGTCTGGAAAATCTTTGCAGTTAGTGAAGGTGGTGACTTCTTGGTACCTTGTTTAAAGGAAACCAAAGCAATTCTACCACAGCGAGGTGCCAAAAAGCTTGACACAGACATCGCGGACACTGTTGTAAAAAAGTATCTTTCGTGATCCTTACATAGCGTGCTGATCACAAGTGAAGTTATCCGGCATCTATTTCTGTTTGAAAGAAGAGAATCCGAATAATGCTTAAATTATTTTCTGACAGAAATAATCTAGGTGATCATTAATTCTAGACCCCTTAAAGCCATTAACTGGATCAAGTTGTCTTCTCATCAAAATCTAGAACTCGGGAATCGCCACATTTAACTTTGCAAACAACGGGCTATTTTTTTGGATTATAGTAGAGATCTGCGCAGTGAAGCAGTGCGCGTGGAGCCCCATGGGTAACAAAATATGGTTGTCTGTCCATTCAAGAAATTTTGGTAGTCATGTGACCATACATGTACGTCTGTCTGTCTGTCTGTCTGTCTGTCTGCACCACAGGGTTACCAATGTGAGATGCAATACTTTCCTAAGTGTGGGAGCCTGTGGCAAAAAGCTGGAAAAGGAGTGGGGGGTAGGGGTCTGTGTTTAACGGTAAGGTCATGTCGCAACTACAAATTATAGTCAGTTGACAGCTGTTTAAACAGGGTATCCCCTGACAAGTATCACGTGACCGTATCAGGTCCGCAACCTTCATGTAAGGTGCAAATATAAAAGAAGTGAGAGCTCTATTAAATAAAAACTTTTATTTATATAAGTGTGATAGTGTGGCCATTGTTGTAGAGTCTAAAAACAAGAGCCTACACTTGTAAAAGTTCTTTCAAAATGACCCCAGTGTGGCAACATGCTGTCATTGTTTAAGTGATATACAACTATTAGAAGTTACTTGCCGACCAGTTGATAATTTATTTTTTAGTAGTAGCTATTGATTTAACAGGTATCACAGGCTCAACTTGCATTTTTTTTGTCATGCCTAGCCTGCATAGGGAAAGGAGGAGAAGAAAGTCACCAAGGATTCAGAATGCATCCAGCCTTCTTACTTTTTCTGCAAAACTTAAACACCTGTGAAAGTCTGGCTGTCAAATAGCATCCAATCAAGGATGTTTGCTGCAAAATCTCAGCCCAAAATATGTTTTGTGTTTCTTGCAATTTTTTTTTTTTTTTCACGAAAAAAAGTCAATTCATTTGGTCAAAGGTTCTAAAAAGCCCGAATGTAGCATGTCCAAATGAGGAATATTGCAACAATGTGTGTGGAGTTTGTGAACTCATTTTTAAAGTCAAATAAAGTAATAGAAAATCTATTGTGAACAAATTAAGAATGGATTACTTGGTGTCATATGGGCTGGAAAACTTGTGTGGTCGGGCAATGTTTGTGCGAGAAAATTAACACCCTTTGTGAACTCCTTGAATTGCTATCAAAATGCTTTGGATCAGAGCATAAACAGAATGCCAACAGCATTCAGAAACAACAGCATGAAGCAGTCCTCAAAACTGAAAATCACTAAGGATTCAATTGCTGCAGAAAATGAATTTACATTCGGCAGAACTACACAAAGTCACAGTGAAAAAAAATGTAAATAATTTCTTATTAGTATGAATGCACACAAACCATTATGGCATTAATTGACTCTATTGTTGTTTGGTTTGTTATATAGGTTTTGACAGTTTTAATGTTTACAGCTCTTAACCTTTCAACTTCTTTTTTAACTTTAACTTCTCAAGGTCTGAGTGACTCTTCATCATTTGGGAAATGTTCCCAAATTTTTCCTATTGGGTTTTGGGGGTTTTCATATCAGGATGCAGGTGAATAGTTTAGCCAGAGCAACTTTAGGAAGGATTGTGTGTACTGTATTTTTTCGCTTATAAGGCACAGCATTTTTTCTACAAAAGTTTGCTAGATAGCTCTAAATCTGTTCTAATTTCAGGGTGCGTCTTCTAACCGAGTATCTTCGGGTAACAAAACAAAATTAAGTCAAAATTTTTTGACACTTAAAGCTCCAGCTGCTCATCCTGTTCTTTGTTATTGGTTTTCAATGACTTCTACATCTTCTAAAGCTGGTATTAATTTGATGCTTGTTAACAAGCTAGGGCAAATTTTTGAGTACATGCTTGATCCAAGTTGGCAGCTTGTTTTCAGTCATTTCGACACAGCTAACTTGCACTTGTTTCAGACTCATTTATTTTCCTAAGAAAGCTCCTAAATTTTTTATGCCACCGGTGCATGTATGTACCAAAGTCAATATGCCGCAACCAAGACAGCTGACTTGTTTACGGAACAAAAACAGATTCCCTAAGTACTTGCAGCTTTAGAACAATGTTTTTGTGTTGATAGGTTTGATTTTTTCGCTTTTGATCGAAGCATGTAACTTTTTAGCTTTTGTTCACATAGGTGAATAGCCATAATCAGTGACATTGGAAAGCAGAGTAGGTAGGTAGGTAGCTATTTTAACTATCCACATTACATGGATGAGTACAAGACTCGTGTAAACATGAACATGCCAAATTACTATAAACCCAGTACATATCAAGACAGAAAAAAAATAAAAATAAAAATAAAATAAGGTAAAAAAGATAAATAAATAAACATATAAAATAAAAATAAAAATTATATGAAGATATAAAAACAAAAAATAAAAAATATACAAAAATCAATAATACTAAGAGGAAATCTAGCTATATAGAATCCAAACTATGTACAAAAGGTACAATTACACTCAACTCCGGTAGTCAAGTTGACCTCATCCAGCATTGACTTAAAAATGTTAAGAGATGGAGCTCTCCTTACATAGTCAGGCGGATTGTTCCATAATCTTGAGGTGATGTAATGATATGACCTATGCATAAATCTACTGTTATAGGTAGCCTGATTAAGCTTGCAGAAGCCCCTGAGGTCATATTCATTATTACAAAATAAGAAAATGTCCTTCATATTATTCGGCCTCATATTGTATAAGCATTTGTAAAAAAGGGAGAGGGCATGAGAATATCTACAGAATTATGCTCTAGGGTCTTTAGTCCAACATAGGTAAGTAGGTCGCTATATGAGGTTGACTTAGCCATGTTCAAAAGAGTTCTAATGGCGTACTGATTAGTAAGCTCCAGTTTATTAGAAAGACCAGATGACAACCCAACTAAGACTGGAGCACAGTACTCTAGGTGTGACAAAATAAAGGCCTGGTAAATATTAATCATCATTTCTGAAGGTATAAATTTATGAACTCTCCAAAGAAAACTAACTTTAACATTAACCTTATTGTAACCATGTTATTGTAGTTAAGGGGAACATCGCGAAAAATCATGGCTGCGCCTTATAGTTGGGTATTTTTGACTTAATTTTCAGTTTGTTAACTTAGAAAAATCACATTAAAAAGTTTGGGGTGCGTCTTATAACCAAGTGCGCCTTATAACCTAAAAAAATATGTTATATATGTTAATACAGGTTGAATTTAAATTCAGGCTAAAACTTGGTTGATTCTCAATTTCCTTTAATTTCTCCTAACCCTAATTCATGAATAATCAGGGCTAGGAGACAAAGGAAATTGAGAATCAACCTAGGTTAAAAAAATTTAACCTGATTACAATATGTATTATTTTGACCTATAAAATATACACCAGTACATGTATATGCACCTTGTATTATATTCAGACAGAAATAATCAGTCAGTATGATAATTGCTGTAAACTAGAATAATGTAGCTCATAAACAAACATAGAATAGATTGTAACTTATTAAACCGGAGGTTTTTGTTTGATTAGTGTAAAATATTTTCAGTTTTAATTTAATGAATTTTACAATAATCGTAACAATTTCACTTTATCTATTGTTTCAAAGTTTGTAAAAATCTCTGGCTTATTCTAAGAAAAGCAAAAAACCATACAACTGAATTTACTTCACAAGTAATGCACCTATCAATGGTTTGCCCCAGGATGGGGGGGGGGGGGGGGCGGGGGGAGGTTTGTCCAATACTCACAAATAGACTCCATTGGTGTTAGTGGTGATAAGAAGGGTCACCATTGGTACCAATGGTACGATTGGTACCAATAGAAAAGCATCCTATTCCAATGGTTCTATTGGTGAATATGCATCTCATTAAGCAGACTTAGATTATTTTCGCATGTTACCTGGTTGGGTACAGGGCAATTCCAATGGTCCATTGGTACCAATGGTACGATTGGTACCAATAGAAAAGCACCCTATTTCAATGGTTCTGTTGGTGAATATGCATCTCATTAAGCAGACTTAGATTATTTTCGCATGTGACCTCGTTGGGTACAGGGCAATTCCAATGGTCCATTGGTACCAATGGTACGATTGGTACCAATGGAAAAGCACCCTATTCCAATGGTTTTGTTCGTGAATATGCATCTCATTAAGGAGACTTAGATTATTTTCTCATGTGGTCTAGCTGGGTACAGAGCAATTCCAATGGTCCATTGGTACCAATGGTACGATTGGTACCAATAGAAAAGCACCCTATTTCAATGGTTCTGTTGGTGAATATGCATCTCATTAAGCAGACTTAGATTATTTTCGCATGTGACCTGGTTGGGTACAGGGCAATTCCAATGGTCCATTGGTACCAATGGTACGATTGGTACCAATGGAAAAGCACCCTATTCCAATGGTTTTGTTCGTGAATATGCATCTCATTAAGGAGACTTAGATTATTTTCCCATGTGACCTGGTTGGCAGGGCTGCAAATAACGGACAGCAGGTTGCCGGTCATGATGACCGGCCAAATGTTTTGTAGCCCGGACAAACCCCGATTCTGGCCGGTCAAATAATGAATACTAATAATTTTTTTTTTTTGCCTAAGGAATATCCAATTATGTTGGCAATAGATCGTTATTACTACATTGACGTTCACATTTTTGACAGCAAATTGGTGAAAAATGCATTCGCACGTTGTAGAGTTCCTTTCCGCGGTTTTCACGCGTTTTATTGTTTAATACGTTCTACCTAGAGGATCATTGCACGGCGGTGTCTGAAGTCTCTAGAGGTAAAAAGTGAAGCGTAAATCCTTTTCAAACTCCCAAGGTTCAGGAAACGGAATACACATACAATTCAGAAAACTTTAGAAATTACGAAAAAAAAACAAAAAAATTGTGTTATTTTACAAAATCTGCACACGCTTGTTTTACGTTGATGTTCCGAAATGAACATCGGTGAAACTTGATCTTTTTCCTTGCCTGGCACGTGATCGACAGTCACTTCCTCAAAGAAGAATCGTCGCTGATATTTTCGGCAAAAAAGTTGATTTGCATTGGCGAGAAGTTTGTTCCACAAACAGCGTGTTGATGATCAGAAGTCAATAAATAAATTTGGGTCATCGCGCAACATTTTATCGCGAAGGGCTCAAATGTCAACAGAAATTTGCATAAAGTTGTTTACAAGAACGAGGATCTAGCGTCGCGATAGACGACGACCTTCCCTCTTGAGTAGCTTAAATTTTTATCAGACCATTCTGGAATCGAGTCTGCAAACGAGATTCATGTTCGACATAAAATAAATTATTATTAATCGATGCGCGAACATTTATTCCCGGAGAAACACAGGACGACCTGTTGAGAATTGCGATCGATTTGCCTGAATTCCTTCGAATTCCCAAAGAAGGTCACATTGCTGATTACAGCACAGCCGAAAGTACAGTACGACTTGCAACGTTGCGTTACTTTCCAACTCAGTTTGTTATTCACTTTGTTGCGTTAGATTACGACATGACGACATGAAATTAATTTATTGCGGCGTTCTTTTTCTTAGAAGGGTTTAGTGCAAAGCAGCAAAAAACGCCAAAGAAAAAAGAAATCATTGCAGCGTTATAGAGCATTAAGCGACAACTGTATGGAAAATAAAGTGTTTGTATCCAAAAATGACCGGTCAAAATGACCGGCAAGACCGGAGTTTGACCGGTCAACTCCGCGATCAGGCCGGACATTCTCCGTTGACCGGCCGTTATTTGCAGCCCTGGGTTGGGTACAGGGCAATTCCAATGGTCCATTGGTATCAATGGTACGATTGGTACCAATGGAAAAGCACCCTATTCCAATGGTTCTATTGGTAAATATGCTTCTCATTAAGGAGACAGATTATTTTCTCATGTGGTCTAGCTGGGTACAGGGCAATTCCAATGGTCCATTGGTACCAATGGTACGATTGGTACCAATGGAAAAGCACCCTATTCCAATGGTTTTGTTGGTGAATATGCATCTCATTAAGGAGACTTAGATTATTTTCTCATGTGGTCTAGCTGGGTACAGAGCAATTCCAATGGTCCATTGGTACCAATAGAAAAGCACCCTATTCCAATGGTTCTATTGGTGAATATGCATCTCATTAAGGGGACTTAGATTATTTGCTCATGTGGTCTGGCTGGGTACAGGGCAATTCCAATGGTCCATTGGTACCAATGGTACGATTGGTACCAATAGAAAAGCATCCTATTCCAATGGTTCTATTGGTGAATATGCATCTCATTAAGGAGACTTAGATTATTTTCCCATGTGACCTGGTTGGGTACAGGGCAATTCCAATGGTCCATTGGTATCAATGGTACGATTGGTACCAATGGAAAAGCACCCTATTCCAATGGTTCTATTGGTAAATATGCTTCTCATTAAGGAGACTTAGATTATTTTCTCATGTGGTCTAGCTGGGTACAGGGCAATTCCAATGGTCCATTGGTACCAATGGTACGATTGGTACCAATAGAAAAGCACCCTATTTCAATGGTTCAGTTGGTGAATATGCATCTCATTAAGCAGACTTAGATTATTTTCGCATGTGACCTGGTTGGGTACAGGGCAATTCCAATGGTCCATTGGTACCAATGGTACGATTGGTACCAATGGAAAAGCACCCTATTCCAATGGTTTTGTTCGTGAATATGCATCTCATTAAGGAGACTTAGATTATTTTCCCATGTGACCTGGTTGGGTACAGGGCAATTCCAATGGTCCATTGGTATCAATGGTACGATTGGTACCAATGGAAAAGCACCCTATTCCAATGGTTTTGTTGGTGAATATGCATCTCATTAAGGAGACTTAGATTATTTTCTCATGTGGTCTAGCTGGGTACAGAGCAATTCCAATGGTCCATTGGTACCAATAGAAAAGCACCCTATTCCAATGGTTCTATTGGTGAATATGCATCTCATTAAGGGGACTTAGATTATTTTCTCATGTGGTCTAGCTGGGTACAGGGCAATTCCAATGGTCCATTGGTACCAATGGTACGATTGGTACCAATAGAAAAGCACCCTATTTCAATGGTTCAGTTGGTGAATATGCATCTCATTAAGCAGACTTAGATTATTTTCGCATGTGACCTGGTTGGGTACAGGGCAATTCCAATGGTCCATTGGTACCAATGGTACGATTGGTACCAATGGAAAAGCACCCTATTCCAATGGTTTTGTTCGTGAATATGCATCTCATTAAGGAGACTTAGATTATTTTCCCATGTGACCTGGTTGGGTACAGGGCAATTCCAATGGTCCATTGGTATCAATGGTACGATTGGTACCAATGGAAAAGCACCCTATTCCAATGGTTCTATTGGTAAATATGCTTCTCATTAAGGAGACTTAGATTATTTTCTCATGTGGTCTAGCTGGGTACAGGGCAATTCCAATGGTCCATTGGTACCAATGGTACGATTGGTACCAATGGAAAAGCACCCTATTCCAATGGTTTTGTTGGTGAATATGCATCTCATTAAGGAGACTTAGATTATTTTCTCATGTGGTCTAGCTGGGTACAGAGCAATTCCAATGGTCCATTGGTACCAATAGAAAAGCACCCTATTCCAATGGTTCTATTGGTGAATATGCATCTCATTAAGGGGACTTAGATTATTTGCTCATGTGGTCTGGCTGGGTACAGGGCAATTCCAATGGTCCATTGGTACCAATGGTACGATTGGTACCAATAGAAAAGCATCCTATTCCAATGGTTCTATTGGTGAATATGCATCTCATTAAGGAGACTTAGATTATTTTCCCATGTGACCTGGTTGGGTACAGGGCAATTCCAATGGTCCATTGGTATCAATGGTACGATTGGTACCAATGGAAAAGCACCCTATTCCAATGGTTCTATTGGTAAATATGCTTCTCATTAAGGAGACTTAGATTATTTTCTCATGTGGTCTAGCTGGGTACAGGGCAATTCCAATGGTCCATTGGTACCAATGGTACGATTGGTACCAATGGAAAAGCACCCTATTCCAATGGTTTTGTTGGTGAATATGCATCTCATTAAGGAGACTTAGATTATTTTCTCATGTGGTCTAGCTGGGTACAGAGCAATTCCAATGGTCCATTGGTACCAATAGTACGATTGGTACCAATAGAAAAGCACCCTATTCCAATGGTTCTATTGGTGAATATGCATCTCATTAAGGGGACTTAGATTATTTGCTCATGTGGTCTGGCTGGGTACAGGGCAATTCCAATGGTCCATTGGTACCAATGGTACGATTGGTACCAATGAAAAAGCACCCTATTCCAATGGTTCTATTGGTGAATATGCATCTCATTAAGGGGACTTAGACTATTTTCTCATGTGGTCTAGCTGGGTACAGGGCAATTCCAATGGTCCATTGGTACCAATGGTACGATTGGTACCGATGGAAAAGCACCCTTTTCCAATGGTTCTATTGGTGAATATGCATCTCATTATTAAAGAGAGTTAGATTATTTTCTCAAGTGGTCTAGCTGGGTACAGGGCAATTCCAATGGTCCATTGGTACTAATGGTACGATTGGTACTAATGGAAAAGCACCCTATTCCAATGGTTCTATTGGTAAATATGCGTCTCATTAAGGAAACTTAGATTATTTTCAGATGTGGTCTGGCTGGGTACAGGGCAATTCCAATGGTCCATTGGGATCAATGGTACGATTGGTACCAATGGAAAAGCACCCTATTCCAATGGTTCTATTGGTAAATATGCTTCTCATTAAGGGGACTTAGATTAATTTCTCATGTGGTCTAGCTGGGTACAGGGCAATTCCAATGGTCCATTGGTACCAATGGTACGATTGGTACCGATGGAAAAGCACCCTATTCCAATGGTTCTATTGGTGAATATGCCTCTCATTAAGAGAGTTAGATTATTTTCTGAAGTGGTCTAGCTGGGTACAGGGCAATTCCAATGGTCCATTGGTACCAATGGTACGATTGGTACCAATGAAAAAGCACCCTATTCCAATGGTTCTATTGGTAAATATGCTTCTCATTAAGGGGACTTAGATTATTTTCTCATGTGGTCTAGCTGGGTACAGGGCAATTCCAATGGTCCATTGGTACCAATGGTACAATTGGTACCAATGAAAAAGCACCCTATTCCAATGGTTCTATTGGTAAATATGCGTCTCATTAAGGAGACTTAGATTATTTTCTCATGTGGTCTAGCTGGGTACAGGGCAATTCCAATGGTCCATTGGTACCAATGGTACGATTGGTACCGATGGAAAAGCACCCTTTTCCAATGGTTCTATTGGTGAATATGCATCTCATTATTAAAGAGAGTTAGATTATTTTCTCAAGTGGTCTAGCTGGGTACAGGGCAATTCCAATGGTCCATTGGTACTAATGGTACGATTGGTACCAATGGAAAAGCACCCTATTCCAATGGTTCTATTGGTAAATATGCGTCTCATTAAGGAAACTTAGATTATTTTCAGATGTGGTCTGGCTGGGTACAGGGCAATTCCAATGGTCCATTGGGATCAATGGTACGATTGGTACCAATGGAAAAGCACCCTATTCCAATGGTTCTATTGGTAAATATGCTTCTCATTAAGGGGACTTAGATTAATTTCTCATGTGGTCTAGCTGGGTACAGGGCAATTCCAATGGTCCATTGGTACCAATGGTACGATTGGTACCGATGGAAAAGCACCCTATTCCAATGGTTCTATTGGTGAATATGCCTCTCATTAAGAGAGTTAGATTATTTTCTGAAGTGGTCTAGCTGGGTACAGGGAAATTCCAATGGTCCATTGGTACCAATGGTACGATTGGTACCAATGAAAAAGCACCCTATTCCAATGATTCTATTGGTAAATATGCTTCTCATTAAGGGGACTTAGATTATTTTCTCATGTGGTCTAGCTGGGTACAGGGCAATTCCAATGGTCCATTGGTACCAATGGTACAATTGGTACCAATGAAAAAGCACCCTATTCCAATGGTTCTATTGGTAAATATGCGTCTCATTAAGGAGACTTAGATTATTTTCTCATGTGGTCTAGCTGGGTACAGGGCAATTCCAATGGTCCATTGGTACCAATGGTACGATTGGTACCAATAGAAAAGCACCCTATTCCAATGGTTCTATTGGTGAATATGCATCTCATTAAGAGAGTTAGATTATTTTCTCATGTGGTCTAGCTGGGTACAGGGCAATTCCAATGGTCCATTGGTACCAATGGTACGATTGGCCTCATCGCAAGCTACAGCCGAGAAAAGAGCACGGCAAATACAATTTGTCAAGGACAACGTTGACATTAAATACATCAATGGTTTTACTACGACCTTGATTATAGCACGACAAACCCCACGTCAACAGTCAAAAGTGACTTCAGTCACTTGAATATAAAACGGCTCTCTTAGGAGCAATAGCATGATGTAACCACCCTTTTCGGAAACTCTTCATTGAAAACTTGTTTTGGTTTAAACGCTTCCTTGTAGATAATGAAATTGCGCTAAGAAATTTCAGAAGTTAATTTCACAGTGAGTTGAGTGCAGTTGTTAAAACCTGTTGCCTCAATACCACTTTGCTAGTTTCGCGCCTTTCCGCGTTGTTTCGCGTTCTTTTAACAAGTAAGAATTACCGAAAAATAGTGCTTGCGTACAGGAAAGAAGACATTCATATGTCATGTTGTTGTTTGCTCGTGAATCACAATAAACAGAACGAACACGACAGTGACGCGTTACCTTTCAATTTTAATGTTCGTACAATGTTTGTTATACTCGCAGCATCTTGAGATATTATTAGCGCTAGATATATAGGTCGCCCTCGCTTTGTAACTATTAGCGCGTTTCTACTTTGTGTGAAAGCGAACTTGTTTTGCGCGGTTAGCCTATAGAGCGAGGAATATTCATAAGAATTATGGCGCGTTTTTAATTGGTGTAACAGCGAACTTGTTTTGCGTGGTTGGCTTATAGAACGAGGAATATTCATAATAATTATTAGCGCGTTTTTACTTAGTGTAAAAGGCAACTTGTTTTGTGTGGTTGGCTTATAGAACGAGGAATATTCATAATAATTATTAGTTCGTTTTTACTTGGCGTAAAAGCGAACTTGTTTTGCATGGTTGGCTTATAGAACGAGGAATATTCATAATAATTATTAGCGCGCTTTTACTTGGTGTAAAAGCGAACTTGTTTTGTGTGGTTGGCTTATAGAACGAGGAATATTCATAATAATTATTAGCACGTTTTTACTTGGTGTAAAAGCGAACTTGTTTTGCGTGGTTGGCTTATAGAACGAGGAATATTCATAATAATTATTAGCACGTTTTTACTTGGTGTAAAAGCGAACTTGTTTTGCATGGTTGGCTTATAGAACGAGGAATATTCATAAGAATCATAGCGTGCTTTTACTTGGTGTAAAAGCGAACTTGTTTTGCCTGATCGGGATATAGAACGAGGAATATTCATAAGAATTATAGCGCGCTTTTACTTGATGTAAACTTGTTTTGTGTGGCTGGCTTATAGAACGAGTAATATTCATAAGAATTATAGCGCGCTTTTACTTGGTGTAAAAGCGAACTTGTTTTGCGTGGTTGGCTTATAGAACGAGGAATATTCATAATAATTTTTAGCGCGTTTTTACTTGGTGTAAAAACGAACTTGTTTTGCATGGTTGGCTTATAGAACGAGGAATATTCATAATAATTATTAGCACGTTTTTACTTGGTTTTAAAGCGAACTTGTTTTGCATGGTTGGCTTATAGAACGAGGAATATTCATAAGAATCATAGCGCGCTTTTACTTGGTGTAAAAGCGAACTTGTTTTGCGTGATTGGGATATAGAACGAGGAATATTCATAAGAATTATAGCGCGCTTTTACTTGATGTAAAAGCGAACTTGTTTTGCGTGGTTTTCTTATAGAACGAGGAACGTTCATAATAATTATTAGCGCGTTTTCACTTGGTGTAAAAGTGAACTTGTTTTGCACCAATAGAACCATTGGAATGGCATCATTTTCCATTGGTACCAATCGTACCATTGGTACCAATGGACCATTGGAATTGCCCTGTACCCAACCAGGTCACATGGGAAAATAATCTAAGTCCCCTTAATGAGATGCATATTCACCAATAGAACCATTGGAATAGGGTGCTTTTCCATTGGTACCAATCGTACCATTGGTACCAATGGACCATTGGAATTGCCCTGTACCCAACCAGGTCACATGGGAAAATAATCTAAGTCCCCTTAATGAGATGCATATTCACCAATAGAACCATTGGAATAGGGTGCTTTTCCATTGGTACCAATCGTACCATTGGTACCGATGGACCATTGGAATTGCCCTGTACCCAACCAGGTCACATGGGAAAATAATCTAAGTCCCCTTAATGAGATGCATATTCACCAATAGAACCATTGGAATAGGGTGCTTTTCCATTGGTACCAATCGTACCATTGGTACCAATGGACCATTGGAATTGCCCTGTACCCAACCAGGTCACATGGGAAAATAATGTAAGTCCCCTTAATTAGATGCATATGCACCAACAGTACCATTGGAATAGGGTGCTTTTCTATTGGTACCAATCGTACCATTGGTACCAATGGACCATCAGTTTGACGAATCGTATCCGTTTGTGTTTATTGGACATGTGTGGCGGACGGAATCGGCCTGACGTTTGACAAAATTTCTGTCTTGATACCGCAATTGAACGAACTCAGAGGCTGAGGAATTGCTTTATCGTGGACTATATACATTAAATACGCGTAAGAAAATGGAGTGAATAAATCGTATGCAAAATAACTTGGTCTACATAACACGTTTCACGGAAGACAAAACGAACAAAAGGGCAAAAAGTACTTCCTGTTGTCAAGTTTGGTAAAATTTGTAACATTTTCATTTGGCTTAACTGTAGCATTGATTTTGGGCTAACAAAAGAATAGATATGCTATTTTTAACCATTTTAAATTGGGGATTGTCATGATTTTTTGAGTTGTGGGAGAGGAGAGAAAAAAGATTACAGACATTTATTGCTTTAGCAGTTCAACTGGTGTACAATCTGTGAAAAATTTGTTTGTCACTTCCCTTTGTTCTCGGCCATATTTCAGATCACTGCACAAGTTGAGTTTAGGGGGCAAACGATAAACTAAACTATGCCAATTTTGAACATTTTACAGTCGTACTTATTTCAATATTTTGAGTTGCGAGAAAGTTGCTAACAGGAGAGTATGCGCTACTTGTTTTTAATAAAGGGAGCTAAACTCAGTACCGGCATCGACAGACTTGTTTTTAGAACCCCTTGAGCTCTTCCCTGGGTGCGCCCCTGTTATTGCAATTGTCTGTTATTATTGATCGCTATTTTTTCTATATATAAAAGCGTGCACTTTCGGGCTCCTAAAAAGTTATTTAGATGAAGGGGTCAGTATTCTGCTGCGTCTGCTTCAAACTGTTTCTACCATCAATCCTTCAGCGTAGGGATTATGTTTGTTGCATTGTTTCATCAACAACTTTTGGAGATCTAAATGTTAAAGAGGACTCGGAACTCGAAATTTGTCTCAAAGAGGGACAGTCTGTGAATTATTTCTTACGTTTTGGATAGTTTTAAATTTAATACACACGGCGCTCAGATAAATTCACAAACGATAGATGGTAATCGCAACGTGGGGATTATGTCTGTTGCATTGTTTCATCTGTTCAACACCTTTTGGAGATCTATTTAAATGTTAGAGAGGTTTGGGAAATTGAAATTTGTTTCAATGAGGAACAGTCTGTGAATTATTACGTACGTTTACGTATTACGTTTTGGATAGTTTTAAATTTCCACACACTCAGATAAATTCACAAACGATAGATGATAATCAATCTTATATTTTTAAGCTGTCTGCATTATCACACTACTTTCTGTTTCATCAATCTACCAAACAGCCTCTGTTCTGTTACAAATTGAACGGTATTACTCTAATGCTTATAATGATCTCTCATAAAGGCTGTAGTCATGCAGGAATGCAGGCTTTGCGTCTGAGAGCAGATTAAAGATTAGCTCCGAACCACCACTGGGTAGTGGACTGGTCTCCCTGTGTGCAGCGGAATTTGGTGCTGATGCCGTCCCCGTACCAGCCAAAGTTGTCTTCACCTGAGACCGCGCCAGACCTTGCCGCCGTAAATTGACAGTATGCAGAGTCCATTTATTTAGAGTCTGCCAGAAAGGCGCCGTCAAATGCGTCCCTATGTGTCCCCGGATGTTGATGAAATCCACTTTCTTGCACGTGCCTCCACCAACAAAATCAAAGATGTTGAAGTCCTTGAAGTTTCCACGGAGGTAGTCTCTGAAATCAATGCCGTGGGTCGGATAGCTGCATGTTGCTCGCCAGTGGGTGGATTGAGCCTGCAGTGATCTCATTCGGGCCAAACTTAACCGGTATAAATTCCAGTTGTGGGCGTTCTCGTTCACCGGGGAGTTATACTTGAAGGGAATGGTGAAAAATGCTGGGAGTCTTCGATGAGAGGTACTCCATGACATCACCAAAGTCCATACACTGCCTGGCTCGGACTTCAGGTCACAGTAAGCTGGGTAACTCTTTCCCGTCTTATCGTAAAGTGTGTAGATACCATCCTTGGAGTTTCCTCGCCGCAAATAATCAATGCATGCAGCAGCCCGAAAATTAGCGTGCTCAACTTCACTTTCCTAGAAGACAAAAAAGGCAGAGAAATTTTGGCCATCTCTGCTGAAAATTACTATTTGGTATAGCGCTCAAGCAGGAATGATTGAAAAAGAACAAAACGCAATAAAAAATTCACCTTGCAGCCCATTGTAATATGTATATTGACTTCTTTTTTGCCATCTTTCTGTAGTCCAGAACGCAAACTCAAAGCAACAGGCGTCTAAAAAAATGAAAGAACTGTTTGTTGGTCAACGCAAATAAAGGAGTGTCTAAAAGACTAAATTAAACAGAGTGTCATAATACATGATTAATTCAGTATCGCCGAAATAAAAATAATTTTACAAGTGCACTACAGTCCAATAAAATATAAATATTACATCTTTCCCAGTTTTAGTTCTAGTGTCCCCCTTTCTGAAATTAAATCACTACGCGTTACTTTATCGCGGACCTAATAATTTGCCAAAATTTAAAGTAAGAGTGCGCGCAAAAATAAACGGCGTTCTCCATTCAAAATCATATATAGCTAGCTCATCGTGTAACTGGGCCAACATTCTTTATAGCTATCGCGCGCAACTTAACCCCGTAAAAATGTCTTGTGAGGAGCACACTTTGATCACTTACTCCCGCAAGTAAATAGATGCCAACACTGAAAGCAACGATAATCTTAAATGCCATCGCTGTTTTCCTTCCTGAAACCCGCTTTAACCGGTGTGAACTGAATTCCGATCCTGCACTGAACTGAACTCAGAAACTGATTTTTCCCTAGCCGATAGTGTACTGAACGTAAGCCGGGTGAACAAGCAACCGAAATGTGTCTTACAAGTTCTTAAGCTACATACGTGTAGATATGAAGCGTGAATAAATAAAAAAATGAAAACATCTTTCCCATAACAAGTCAGTTACGGTAGATTGAACCGAATAAAAGAGTTCTCTATCAGCTATTGAAAAATCGATGCCGGGGGCAAATAAACTTTAGACGCAATTAAAATGATAAAGCTAAGATATTAAACAATTATTTTTTGAAATCGAGGTGAATAGTGGCAAATATTCCTAAAGCCACTATTCACCGAGATTGAAAAGAATAATTGTTTTAGTATATACACACGAAGTGATCTCACCAAAATCAGAGAGGAAACCATTAAAAAGTACGATTTGATTGACATATCAGGTCAGCTAGACACGCGACAGTTTAAATATAGATCTTTGTAGAATTTTCAAACATGGCAATTCACAAGTTTATCACTTCGCAAACAACAGCGTAATGACTTAAATGGAACCGCTAAATGTTTTAATTGTTTCCTTACCTGAGAAGAAAAGAAGAGCTTTGTTCTTTTCTGTTAACTCGCCAAGTTTATAGCCGAAAAGGTTTGTTGTGTCGTTCTTCGCCTGAAGTGCTGACAAAAATGGCGATTCGGTTCCTCGAGGTAAGACGTCGTCTTCAGAGGGGGACATGGGGGTTTACGGTATTGCGGTATTGGGCTTTTTTTCATGCGGTATTTCGGTAATTTTGATTTTAACGTGCGGTATTGCGGTATCATCTAGCTCTGCGGTATGCGGTTTTTCATCATTTTGGCTGACGGTATTCGGTGAAATAAGATTGTTCACGGTATTACGGTACCGTTTATTTGCGCTTTCCTTTCGATACAATACGTGAAACAAAACACAGTAGGACATAAAGGTCAATAAAAGTTAATATTTAGAAGTCTTGAGACATAACGGTAAATGATTAAACCATTGTGGGTCATTTTGTGACAGTTAATGGTCGATAATATACAATGTGATTGTTGTTGCATCCAATGACAATTAGTCGCCTCAAGTTACCTTACCAGGCTTTTCGATCTGTGTACGTGTGCCAGTCTGCTACACAGCCGTTTTTAGTGTCGTCACGCAACGCTCCTCCCCAGTATACCTGTGCCGGCAATTCGATAGCCTGCGAACAGCAGACGCATTTCCGGTCGTCGCTTCTCTCCCTCCGAAAAATTCGGAGGGAGAGAAGCGACGACCGGAAATGCGAATGCGGTTCGCAGGCTAGCAATTCGACGTCTTACACGTTTTCTCACAATGGCTGAGGTCGCTGAGACGGCGAAGACGGCGTGGTCATCATTGACTGTGTGGCAATTTTTTATGAAGAGGGCGAAGGAGGCGAGCATTATCGCAACAAGAGTAAGTTTAGATGTCGGGTTTCGAGAATTTAAAAACGCCTTACAAAGTTAAAAAAGAAAATCTGGTAAGTTTGCCTCTTACCGGCGCGGCGTGTGAGACAGTCGAGATAGTTGACCCCTGAGATACTGACCTACTAGACTATAGACTCATCCAAACTTGCACTAGACGTGCGTGGAAAGGGTTTTGGTTGGTTGGTTGGTTTGTTTGTTTGTTTTTCGCGCTTTCAAGAGTTATTTTTATTGGAGTTAGTTAGCTGTTGGGTCGACCTACCAAAAGGTTCTTTTCAGTGAAAATTTGCCAAAAATTTGCTAACCACCAAAATATTAAAAAAAAACATGGACATCTGGTGCATAAATGCCTGAGATAAATAAACGCGCTAGATGGAAGCACCCATAAGTATGCGGAACCGATTATGAATGTGATTAAAATATGCGGTATCGGTATTTAGACGATTTTCGACGCGGTATTTCGGTATTTGCCATTTTTTCTTACGGTATTGCGGTATTGGGTACCCCCCAATGTCCCCCTCTCTTCATGTAGCATTCGTTCTCGTGTTTACTTGAAACGTAGAATTTCTGCAAAAATTTGCTTTCAAATTTGTTTGTCATAAATGAACTTCGTTTTTGGGCCAAATTTTTCTTGTCAGGAAACGCTGAGTTCACGAAACGGCCTCTTCTTGGCGAATAAACGGGATTTGTAAACAATCCATCGACCACAAAACTCAACAACAGTAAATGGAAAAACGCCGTTTTGAATCCTTCGAAGTCTTTTCTAGCCTGAAAAAAAGTCAACCCTAGGATTTTGTCGACTTTTAAAAGATCTTTCACTAAGAAAATGTGAAAAAAACCGAGCTCACACATTATCCACTCGCTAGGAGGTGAATATTGTTGAATAGTCCGAGATAGCGAACCAATCAGATTGCTTAAGGTACAGCCACCCTTCAGGACCGTCCGCGCGCGGATCGCTGTAGCGTTAGTTGTTTTTATAAAAACCCCCATAAACCATATATTTTTTAAAAGCTTAATAATTCCAGATTATGGATTTGAACTAACAAAAACGATTTACTTAAATGTGTTTCGAAATTGGAACGTTTTGTGTAAAAGTACACTTCTCTATAAATCATGTTCCACTCCCGCCGGAAATAAACGGAAGAAAACAATTAACACCGCATTCGCTTCTCAACACGTTCCACTAAAAAACCGTGTCTCGGATTTTTGACAAGTGCGTTTGTTTTTCTTTTATTAGCAAATGAAGTTGGGAAAGGCAATTAGTCAACACTCCCCGTGGAAAAAAAGCTCTAGCTTTAAAATGAAAAGGAGTATTAAAATTCGCAGACACGGTTTTGTAGAAGAGATATATGGCATCACTCTGGCCAAATTGACTGAAAGGCTGCCGACTTGGAGTTCAAAACGTACGAGTCGATCGGCAAAATTTGCGTTCGGAGATAAAATAGAAAATACATTTTTGGCGGCATCCTACCTGGAATGAGATTATAACACCTAAATGTTTATTCTGATTGATATCAGAGTGGGATCAATTTTCTCTAACAATAGGACTTTGACAGGTAACATGTAACAGGAACAAACTTTCGCGGCAAGCAAGGGAACAGTTTAATTCTCCGTTGGAAAACTTCCACTCTTTTACACCACGAGAAGCACGGTTTAATTCTTTCTCGAGCAAAAGTTTTGCCTCTCCTTCGATCTTTTTCGTATGATCCGCCCAGGCGTTTTTGTCGATCGGCGCCAGGCCAAAAAACTTTAAAGCCGCCGAATGTCCACCACCGATTGCTCGAAGGCCAAGAACTGAGGCCCGGTTTATTTCAAACGCTCTGCTCTTCTCGGAAGAACTAAAAACAGAATTTGTCTTGTGCGACGGACGGCTTTCATTCTCGCACTGGATTCTCCAGGTAGAACCAAGTCCATGCTTAGTCGCTACATTTTCCATGACTTGGACTCTTCCCTGGCAAAATCGACAAGCTACAGACTCGTCCAGTTTCTCAAGCAGCTTTTCGCTCGATACGATAGCTCGACCGCTTATTGTTTTCCACGTTCCATCAGCAGATGGGGTCGATGAGCTTAATTGGCTTTCTTCATCTGGCTCTTCAAGCTGGATTTTGGAGCGGCTTGCACTCTCAGCAACTGCAACATTTTCGCTTTTCTGAATATCCAACTCCTCGAGCCACTTCTCTTGCTGATAAAATGAGCCTTTGTCGCTCTCTGCCAATTTTGCGGCCCATTCTTTGTCAAACTCACTCTTCGATTTCTTTTTCGCTTTCGGTTTCGATGACGAAATTTTCTCTTTTTTTGGCGGCAAACGCTAAATATCCACGGAGAATACTGAAGGCTATAAACACCGCGAAGACAATTCGTACGTGTTGTGTCGAAGCACGCACTCGGTATCACGTTACTAGTTCACGGGCAAGTTAATTGATATATGACACGGGTATGACAGATCTTGTCAACGATCAATTAAGATAATTAACGAGAAAAAATCTTTCACCCCCGATATCTTTCGACAGAAATAATATTTTCTTCTAATTTTTTTTTTTAAAAGAAAGCTCTCAAGCATATCTATTTGAAAACGTTGAAACCTCAAATACGAAAACATGGCAATTTTAAGGGTGGCTGATACCTTAAATCACCAAGATCACTGAGTGTGTATTCAGAGATATTCAGACGGATGCCACTTCGATGTCTTTGATCACTTTCTCCAAGCATTGAAATGAATGGCAAGAATATCAAGATGCTCTTAAATGCCATCGGGGTATACTTCTCTGGAATCGGCTTTAAACCGTTCATTAGTGTGCTAAACAAGCACCTGAAAATGAGTGGCGTGAATGAATCTAAAACATGAAAACATATTCCCATAACATGCAAGTGAGGAAGTCAATTGAACCGAACAAAGGGCCCTCAGCTGTAGGGCTTCTTCTTTGATTAGGACTGAGTCATATTTGTGATTCGTATATATTCGCGAGTGTAGAGGCCTGAAGGCCCTTTTCTTTGGCAGAAGTTGTTGAAATACCTCATGGGCATGGCAGGGACAGACAAAAAATGTGAAAGATTTAGCTAGAAAGGCTCATAAATTACCGGCAAAAGAGACAGAAAGGTAGATAATTTAGCAATTAATAAATGAGGCTGAGTAGGATATTATGTCTTAATTGTTCTGCCTTGATGTGAGTCTGAAGAAGTGGCCGTAATCTGGCCACAGTAATATTTGTATATGTACATATATATATATCTAGCCGAATTTTTGAAAACGTTACAGCCCAATGGACCTTAAAAATTAAAAAAATATTTATCTATATTAAAAAATAATCATCTTGCATCCTGCAGTAACAACATTTGGACCTTGTTTGCTATTTCCGTGAGCGTCACCAACGGCAATGCAAAGGTCTGTCAAACAAATCATGATCACTTGGATAATTTATACGTTCAATAAAGTGTATAAAATCAGGCCTCAGATTATAACTTTTCAAAATTCTGCTTTTTAAAAACATTTCTTTTCCTTCTTTTTTCACAAATAGGATTCATTGGAAGATAATCACAAGTCGTGAATAGTTATGTGCTGTGAGAGAAATATCTTACAAGTAAAATGATGCCAATAAAAACCACGATTTTCTAAAATACCGTCTTCGGCGGTCCCCATGTTAAAAGCGCTGTCGGAATCGGCCTGAAGTTTGACAAAAAATGAAGCCTCTGTCTTGATAAGCAATAACCGATATGTAATCACTAAATTCGCGAAAGGAAATTAAGTGAATAAATCTTAAACAAGAAAACTTGTTTTACATGACACGTTTAGTGGAGACAAAAAAAGAAAGGGTACAATTTTCACTAAAAGTACTTTCAGTTGTCAAGTTTGTCAAAATTTCTGTCATTTTCATTGGGGTTAACTGTAGATGAAGACATTGCGTTTGCTAACTATGCCTGATAATTTTACAGTAGGTTGCTTTTTTTAATCGTTTGAGTCCGATCGTATACTGCGTATACACTGTAAGTGAAACGACGATGATTACAGCTACTATTAAAATAGTAGCATGCAGTTTGTGGATAATCCTGCGTGTCAAAATATGTGTCATTTCCCTCTGTTCGTTTTTTGAGTAATTTATCAGTGACGTTTGCTGCTATTTTTAAATATTTTAAAGTCGGATTTATTCCAACAGTTTAAGTTGCGAGCGAAAGAAACAAGGTTACATTTTGTTTTTTAATACATACCTAATTCCTAATCTTTTGAACTTCGCTGTCAAGAGTCTAGCAGTAGCTTGCAATCTATCGATTGTTTGTTTTCCCTCATGTAGACTCACAGATTTGAAGACAACATCCGTGCTTCTAATCCTTGATAATTAGGATTAAGATCGATTTTTGTTCTCTGTCTGTAAAGGTCTTCTTTGGGATTGTAGAAGACATTTTATAAACTGGAGCGCAGAATCTTTTCGCTCCACAGTTCTGACAGAGAGGATTTCCCCAGACATGTTATACAGGCCATTTACTTATATTAAATTAAAACGGATCATATCAACACTCAGAAAGCAACCATGCTCTTAAATTCTTTCTCTGACGTTTCTTCTCAGTTCAAATATGTATCCATACGTGACAGAATTAATTAAAGCTTTGTTGCTGCCGAATATTCTCGGGCTTTAACTGGCGTCTCCAGCAATCATATAAACGGAAACTGCGCCTCACCGATCTCGAAAAGTAATAAAGCGCCAAATCGGATAGGTTCAGTGCCAGACTTGAGCGCAGTATCAAGGGTATAGGGACCCTACTGTAGAGGAAGTGAATAAGTTGGAGCAAGGCCTGGAACCCACTGAGACGGAGGTAAAAATCCAAGAGTGAGAAATGAGATTCGGTGCACCGATGTCTAAAGAAAAAGTAGATGGTCTGTGAGAAGGCTAGGATGCCTAGGAACTTTCTCGCGTCCGTTTTAAAAAAGAAGGGCCGCTTGTACTCTAGTTTTTTCATGGACCCCATCTTTTTAGATCTAGGAAAAAACAGAAAATTACAGCCAAAACAAAAAATTTGCAAGCTTTTCTATTGCTGATATGACTACAACAGAATTCAAGAAAACTCAAAAAATACGAATTTAAAAATATATATGGTGACTTCGCTTGATTACAGTGACGTCACAACTATCTGAAGTCGGGAGTAAAGCATTACATGGTCTTACATGTAGCTTGTTAGACACTTGGGACTCTATACAAGTGCGCGCCGCGGGAAAGCGCCTGAGACGTGGATAAAAATTTCAACAAAAACTGGTTTCCTTAGGAAAGTGGCTTTAGGCTAGTTTAGTTAATTATTCTTGACGACAGAATCTCGACGGCAAAACCAACTGGATTGAATGTTGGTTAAGAAACTTGACTATTCCTACCCCTGAGTGTTTGGGTCACTAAACTACTTTAGTCTTTTCTCCAAGGCGTATAATGAGTATTGCTTTGGGGAGAAAATGAAAAGAAAATACGCTTTTTGGATCTTCTTTTTCGTCAGTGCAAAGTCGTTTCCTGACTTTAACTTCAATGCCTTTCTGCCTTCCGCGATTTACACCGCTCGACACACCAAATTTCATACACTTAAAATAGTTACGGTGACACTTTTATTTGCGTTTTTAGAAACACTACAGATCTTTTATTTTAATCGTTTACTAATCACCGTTTGATCCTTTTAATCCGTTTCGACGAACAGATTAGATATGTCCTCCAAACCACCACTGGGTAGTAGATTGGGTCCCCTGTGTGCAGCGAAACTTTGTACTCATGCCGGAGGCGTACCAGCCAAAGTTGTCTTCCTCTCTCACTGCTCCCGACTTCGCCACCTTGAATTGACAGTGAGTATATGTGCTATCAGTATGCAGGGTCCATGTATTGAGCCTCTGCCAGAAAGGTACCGTCAGATCCGTGGCCACGTGTCCCCGGATATTGATGTATTCCACTTTCTTACATGTGCCACCACCAACATAATCAATGATGTTAAAATCCTTGAAGTTTCCCCGAAGGTAGTCCCTAAAATCGATGCCATTGATCGGGTAGCTGCATGTAGCTCGCCAGTGGGTGGACTGGCCCTGCAAGAACCTCATTCGCGCCAGACTTAAGCGGTAAAGATCCCAGTTTAGGTCGTCCTCGTTTTGTGGGGAGTTGTACTTGAACGGGATTTTCACAAATGCTGAGAGCTTTCGATTTACGAGGGCCCATGACATCACCATAGTCCATGCAGTGTCTAACTCGGACTTCATGTCACAGTAAGCTGCGTAACTCTTTCCACTCTTGTCGTAAAGTTTGTAGATGCCACTTTCGGAGGTCCCACGGCGCAGATAATCAACGCAGGAGGTAGGACGGAATGAAGTTGGCTTTTTTTCGGTTTCGTTGGGGGGGACGACCATAAACCAGACGAGAGAGAAAAAAAATAAGACTTTCTTAACAAGATCATCTTAAAGAAAACTGAGCCTTGCTCTGCGGAAAATTTCTAATACAGATGATATCTCTTGTGGATGCAAAACTGAGTCGCATTTTAGTTGTTTTTTTCTCTAGATTTACAATTATAAATTAAAAGAAAAGATATTTGGTTTTTTATACGTACCTTATATCCACGTGAGTTGTACGCAGTTATCTTGACTTGTGAACGATAAACGTTTATATCGCGTTTGATCAGTCTGTCATCGTCAGCTATTGCTACTCCCTGAAAAAAGAGGGACACTTTGTGACAGGAACCACTTGCTCTATATTTATGTGCTTAATATTCTGGTTTCCAAATCACTTTGAAGCACATTGCATTTGTGTGTCGTCCACAAGATCGAGTCTTATTGAGTCATGTTCTGTATCTGATTACATTGAATGAGGTGCGTATGCAGTCGCTTGGTATTTTCAACATTCCGCCTTTTGACCGTTGTTTTTTTGTTAGTACATACTGTTTTTGTGGAAGATATAAATTACGAGTCGTGTATAGTTATATGTTATCCGAGAAAAACTCTTACAAGTAAAATTATGCCAATAAAAACCAGGATTTTCTGAAATGCCATCGCTGTCCCGGGTTCCGTTAAAAGCTCTCTAGGAATCGGCTTGAAGTTTGACAAAATTTTAACTCTTCTGTTTCGATAAGCCGTAGAAAAATGAACAAGCACACGGGCTGGGGATCTGTTTTACCGCCTTAAATTATAACACGCGTGAGAAAATGGATTTAATAAATTGTATACAAGAAAACATGTTCCACCTAACACGTTTAGCAGTCTAGACAAAAGAACAAAAGGGTATAACTTTGAAAAGTACATTGAGCAGCCAAGTCTGTCAAAATTTGTGTCATTTCCCTTTGTTCCTTTTTTGAGTTCATTGCATTAGTTGAGTCTACGCAAACAAAAGACTAACCATGCCATTATTCAATATTTTACAGTCGTAGTTTTGAGTTATTTCAGCAGCTTGAGTTGCGAGAGTTTTATTTTAACATAAAACGTCGAACTATAAACTTTGCATCGACAGATCTTGTTTCAGTTCTCTTTAGTCCTTGTAAAGTTAAAACTGCTTCTTTCAGGGGCACCCAACGGCAATTTTCGGGAAAATATCTGTTCGGAAGACGATTTGAGATCTAGAATTTTCGGAGCATTTGTTGTAAAATTTCTTGCTTGCCGGCCTCTCCTAGGATTTTCGAACATCGACAAAATGGTATAATTACCCATTTTTAACGGATTTTGACCCTAAAAAAGGCCACCTAGAATTTTCGGGAGCCTTTTCCTGGCTAAAGTTTTCGAGAAGGTAAGTTTTTATCCCTATAATTTTCGGATCACTCGACTTTCAGCTAGGAAATCCGAACAGATGAAAAGTTTTTAGGGGATAATCATATGCCTATATCTACCGTTTGAATACTAAACTACGTTCAACAATGCTATGTTTAGTGGTTTTGAACTATATCCTCGTTGGGTGCCCCTGTTCTTTAGCACTTTGGAAAACAATAATAGTGTTATTCAGAAATAATGAAAATAATTATTTTGTATTTCCTTTTACCCGACCCATTCACGTTAAATGACCTAACTGAAGATTATAATTATATATTAGAAGCCCTAAATGTGCTGTTGTTACTCGTGGTCATTTCAGTTGCAGCCTTCGTGGTAAGCAGGTAATCTTGGCGCTTTTGAAGAGATTATGTAAGAAATAAAACCTAGCAGGAATATATAACCAAATCTGACGAACTTAGGTCAGAATTCAGATCTCACTCTTCTCACGCCTCACGCTTGACTGGGTCCTTCACTTTCGCAGTTGGCTCAATTAATTTCTGCTCACTTTTTATGAGAGAAGACGAAACAACTGTATGAATCGCTTCATCCTATTCAATAAAGCTTGTTACAAAATTTTTGACACTTTTTACAGTCAAACCAGGTCAAGCGTTCCCGTCGCTAACGAACTAATGAATTCATTCACGGAAAAATGATTTCGTTTGTTGATTCAATAATCCATTCATAAAATGAACAATCCAATATTCATATTTAGCCTCGATTCCATAATCGAATGTTGATTCGATTACTGTTTTTTGAAAAACTACACTTTCCACAAGTTGACCTCAGAATTTTGTTTTTTCCTCTTTTTTTTTCTGAGAGTCGAGTGCTGGCGAGTTCTGAAGTTCAAACCCAAACAAACTGTTACATGTACGCCAGTTTGCTGCCAGTAATCAGTGCAACAGACCCAGGCCTGACCTCTTAGAAAACACAACGGTCAAACTAAGGTCAGTGTATGTGCGGTGATTGGTGGATTTCGATCCTCGGCCTTTGTCAGTTTCTCATAGTTTCTTTGCGTTTGCGGTCTGTCTATTCTAGCTGTTATTTTGATTAACGGCAATGAAAAACGCAATCGTAAACGGCAAGAAAAAGGAAGCAAATACGATTGAACACAACAGACAAGAATAAAGAACAGATATATTTTGTTCATAAACCAAATCAAAATTTGATTATTGAATCGAGGTCCAATTTGACTGTTGGATTATTCATTTTATGAATCGATTATTGAATCAACAAACGAAATCATTTTTCCATTAATGAATTCATTAGTTTGTTAGCGACGGGAACGCTTGACCTGGTTTGACTGTAACCCTTCCCACGTCCCAGTGCATTTACCATTTTCGTCCCGTCTTCACCGGAAGCGATAGCCGCGGGAGAGGGGTTGATTTCAAATATTATGTGAATAATGCGGTGATACCTTTCCTTTCAATTCTCTATCTGGGGCCTTATACAACTTCGTAACGGGTTTTAGGAGGGCTCTTTAACAAGTCGGGTTATAGTTAACCGCACTAAAAAAGCTTTCAAAACAAGCTACATGGCAGTCAGTGCTGATCAAAATACTCTTTAACTGAATTTACACTTTTTTTAACCTTCAAAACATCGAATTCACCTCATTACAAGCCAGATGGGAGCTTCATTATAACCGGATATATTTTTTTTCCTTACAGGTAGAGTGACCTATAACTGGGAGGGGGGGGGGGGGGGGGGGGGGGACTTGTAAGAGGAAGTTTACGAGTATCAGATAGAGTGGAACAGAACAATTAGTGGGTAAGAAATGAGAATTGAATATGAAATGTTAACTAAGAAACGTTACAACAAGAGACTCCACGGTTATGCAGGTCCTTTAAATTTACAGAGTTACGGATAAATACCGAGGGAATCTAATCTCATAGGTATAGGTTGTTTATGTTAGAGGATCATATTCCATGTCCAACACCATCGTCGAGTAATTTCTTTTCACAAGACACTGATTCTTATATTAGGTTATGTTTACACTATAACGGATAGCCTCTTCGCGTCTATCCCCCGGGGGGGCACTTTAGGAATTTCTGGGTGGGGATGTGCCGCTGGGACCCTGGAACCCTTGACCTATTCCAGAGCTAGTTCAGCTGCATTTTGCTACCCTATACTAGAGTAAACTCCCAAAATCCCCCTATCCTAGAGTAGCTGTTTCCCCAGTCTAGATAAAATCTTCAACCAACTGATCAGTTTCCTGAAAAATCATGATAGCGGAGCGCGACCGTCCGTCCGCACCACAGGCATACCAATGTAAAATAACTCAATCAACAGGTATGGGAACCCAAATGCAACTCAAGGTTTTATTTGTGAGGAAATCACATGGCCGCCCGGACTTTTAGAAAGAAAAAAGTCGTGTCTTTTTCGGCGTTATTTTTTATGTGTACACTAACGTGGATAACAGAGAAAGAGCTGGAGCGAGTTATTAAAAATTCGAAGGAAGAAAAACATGATAATTCAAAGCGGCGGTTAGAAAATGAGAAATGTTAGCGGCCAGCAAGGTGAAAATGAGCGGCAGTGAAAATTAAAAGCGAACGTGATGAACACTGGAAACAAAATATTGGGTAAGCACATACGACAATTTCTGCATAAAAATAGTGTGTAACTAGGAAGTTTGACGTTTTAGTCGTACAAAACAGCGTTGTAGTCGTGCAAAACAACGGCAAGGGAAAGACAAAAAAGCGTGCTGCACGTGCAAATTTGTTTTTTGCTAATTAGAAGAAAAAGTGTGCTGCACGTGCAAGTTGTTTTTTTGCTAATTAGACCTATTAGTCTTGAAGCCATTTTCACTGTCGTCCTCCCTTTAGCATTACACAATTTAATTTTTTGGTTTACACGTATATCATTAACCAGAGCTTCGCTTTTAGCCGTGGCTAAATCTATATATTACCCTATTCTAGACCCAAACGCTCTGATTTATATACCCTATTCTAGAGTAAACTGCTTGAAAACCATACCCTTCACAGCGGCACATACCTATATAGCCCATATATGGCAGTACCCCCACCCCCCCCCCCCGGGTCTATCCGGTATAGTATGAACACCTATCCGATATGACTCTCCACTCTAAAGATCGGCGCGGAGCAGCTAATCGCTCCGTTACCAGGGATCGCGCCGAAATCACACACCGTCCTTATGCGTGAATTGAAGCCCTATCCTGTATGGTTTCCTTGCAGGCGCAAAAGCTATCCTTTTTGCAATAATTAAATGGAAACCTTGAATGAAATTACACTTCCTTTTCAAGACACATCGGTCAAAAGAGATTCAGAAGGACAGTCTTTTAATACTCCTACAGGTGTTTAGAATTGGATCATTGATTACAAACTCTAGTCCAAGTGGCGTCGTCTACTCAACGACGGTTTCCCCCTTTCTAATTTGCGTCTGTTCGGTCATCCCAGGGCAACTTGATTCTTTTCGAAATTACAACAGCCTCAGTATTATTTTCCCGAAAATTTTAAATGCAATTTAAAGTGTTACGAAAGTAAGAATTTTTCTGATTCCTCTCTCCAACGCATTTTTCCTACGAAAAATAGCTTAACTTGTGAAATGCGAAAAATTCCACTTAAGAAAATCTTAGGGAAATTATTAGATGACCTTCAAAATGGAACGGTCGTCTAGAAATGTTTAGCCTTCCTTAAGCTGTAAAAGCTTATAAAAAATTCTAGACGATTTTTGCCCCCCCCCCACCCCCACAGATATTTTACAGAAAAACAGTCGTTGGGTGCCCCCTGACTAAAACTACAGGAAAATAAATCTTTTGGAAAATGTTTTGTTCCTACAAGTGCGGTTTCTGAACACAACATTTTCCCATTTTCCTTAACCAGAAATTTTAAAAATGAAAATCTTAGACCAAAGGTGATCAAAAATTGGAAAGGTAAAACTAAAACCAAACAGTCTCATGCGCTTTTCATTTCCTGTTCTAATGGTCAGTTTATCCGGATTTGATTTGTTGCTATAGTATATTGAAGCTTATAACTTAATACCACAGGCACAATATGTCGAGAATACATCGAGTCACATACTTCAAAGTATGTCTTCCACGGGCTAAAACTGCCCTAGGACAACATTCGTTTTAGAAAATTTTTGTTCCAGAAGGTGCAGTTTCTCAAAAAAGATTTATTTTTTTAATTGTTAATGTGAAAGGATTTATAACGTATAAGAGTTTTCAGCGATACCCTTCAAAGCACAATGTGTAATTTGGGTCTCTTATCACTCTGGAGGAGTACAAGAGCACACCTTCAAACCTTTTATGACGACTTTATGACGAAAAACTAGATACTAAAGGAAGTATTAGTTTCGCAAACGCATTTGTTTCTTCACCACTGTACTCGTACGTTACCCGTGTCATTTAAGACTTCACACAAAGTCTGTCGGAGAAGTGTTGATTTTCGGATGTCTGTCTTAAGGCGCAGCTGTGTTTATCACTATAAAAAAAATAAATTTTCCCCATTTCAGTAGGACTTACATGGTTTAAAGTGCGAAATTACATTTTAGTGCATAATTTTGTACGATAGTTGCTTACAGTTTGCCGCCAACTTGGGATCAAACTGCGCATGAGAATATAGCATTATCTGCATCGAAACAAAATAGCTATAAAAAAATTCTCTGACGCTCATGAACAAAAAGTTGAAGAGCTTTTTCCAGTCTAATAAGTATCGTCTCTTGGCAGCGATCGGCAGGTGGCGTAATAGTCTCTAGGCTAGTCAAAACTACGGAAAAAATAATTTGAATGCTTAGTAACTCAGTGATATTCCGGTTGGCGTCAAGAGGTTCCTTTCATCACAAGAACTGGCAATAAATCCATAGACGAACTCTCTTGCTATACTACATACAGAATCAGCACTGAGTTATTCAACATTCAACGCGTTATTGTAGGTCGTTGCTGAGCTAAATCAGCCAGAAAAAAACACTTGCAGAACATGAACATACTTACTTCTTATGCGGTAGAAGAAATGTTCTGCCACGCATTATTAACAATGCATAACTGACTTCTTTCTAATGACTGTCTATTTCCTCAATGTAAATTGGGACCTTAATTAATGTACCCCTGTTATTACTGAATAGTTGAAAGAGGGTAGCAACATGCCAATTTTTCATACCTGTTGTTAAGTCAAGAAATTAGTGAACCCAACCAGGCTTAAAAATGACGTAGGAGTTCTTCTCTGCGTTGGAGGTAAAGCCTCAAAAATCTTCAGTAAATCTTTTTATTAGACTTATGAAACAATTTACGAGCGAGTCGAGCAAAGTCTACAAAAACTACGCAAAGCATTCTTAAACTGCCCTTTTTTGTCATTTTCGCTCAGCAGTATATATAGGCCGTTGATGTTACTAATAAAATGGTTTAAAAATTATTAAAACTTTAACTTTCTGGCCCACACTAATCGGTCGCACTGGTGTATATCAATGTATGTTTTCTTTGCGCACGAGGCAGTTTTATAGAAGAGACTTGTTATTCTAAGAAAAGGACAACAAATATACCGCATCCTTGTCCTTCTTTAATTATAATTTCTACTTTATATGGTAAATAAATATTCACTGCATGATAGAACGTGTGCCTGCTATATGCCCGCAGCAGCGGCTCGATAAGTTCCAACAATAGATGGAGAACAGGGAACAGGTACTCTTACATCAAAACCAACTAGAGGAGTACTTGTTTTTGATTTAATACCTGTGTCAGACTAATGGGTCTTTCCAGGCACACATTCATGCTACTCAGCGAATTGCATTGGTTACGTAATTGTTCATTTTATTTCACGCCACTATTACAAAAGAGGTTAGCCTGCGTAGCAAGCGTTTCCGCGTGAGTTCGACGAGAAAGTTGGGAAGAGAGCAAAAAAAGGAATGACGGGGGACGGGGAGGGGAAAGAAGGAACCACCTTTTTTTCCATCGCTTCCGCTCTAACTTTCGCGCAATAACTCGATTGGAAACGCTTGCTACGCAGGCTAAAAAGAGGTGGACTGTTAAAAAGCCTTGAAAAGTGCAGTTACAGCTTACTTCTTTGACTTATCCTGTAACATTATTATTGATGAGTATTACAAACTAACCAAGCACCTTAGATCTCAAGGGACCACTCGCATTGGGTAAACAATCATCACGAGTGAATGGTTAAAAGCCGTATTCTAATACGTAGACATCGGCAAAAATATTGGGCTTTCTTTTAAAACCACTTGTGGATACCAGAACAAAAAACAAACAAACAAATGAACTTACGAATTATCTCATGAGTTTGCATCTTTCGCAAGCCACAGAATATTCCGCGAGGAAATGGCTTTATTTGCCCCACTTAAAAATATCGCAGTTTCGTCATTTGAAAAGAATTTAGACAAGTACCTACAACAAGCCACTTGTGGCGGTGTTTTTAAGAGGAAAAGAAACGCGTGAACTGTCGTCAAGTGATCAGGGTATAAGTTAACTGCAATCTGCCTTCGCTCATATAGGCTGTGGCGCGCACCTTCAGTGTTGAACAAGCGATATGGCGTGGATGTTTACCTTCGTAGTCTTAATTCTACAGTTAACTGGTAAGTTCATTAAACACTGTTAACTCTTCTTGTAGGTATTTGGTCAGGGGCACACAAGTACTTTTTCCGTTAAATAACAGTTCCAAGGAGCAAATACTTGCCTAGAAATTTCTATAGCTCAATTCAATTCACGGAGAGATGCAGGCACTTTTACTACTCTTTAGAACATAACTTCATTAGTAGTTAGTAACTTTTTCATGTTCTTTTTTTGCCTAGTATCCGCGTAATTTTTACCTTATTCGTTCGAACTCAGTGGGGATCTTTAACAAACGTGCGCTTGCTCGCAAATTTGCTGACTGCATGGAAAGGGATCATAGCAAAAGGTCCTCTACAAGGTTTTGAACTTAATCACAACTCTTTCCGACACTGTCCCATGTGGTATTGCCAATGCTCTTAAAATACTTTTGGCTTTTTCCGAAAAGCCAGTTCTCAATATCTTTTCCTTGCTCTAAACGTCTCTTAGGTCAATTAGCTTTTGCCGTCCAGCCTCTTGTTCTTGTTCGAAGAGGACTTCAAACACCAAAAAGGAGACTGCCGCCACAACGAGACAACAAGAACCAAATTTTTAAACTCACAAAAAAGGCGAATACCCAGGTAATTAAAAGCTCTAGTTCCCTAATAAATTGTACATTTTTGTCTTGAAAATGGTTAACACGTTGTAGTTAATCCCTTCAGGTATACGGACTTTCCTTTAATCTTGACTAAAAGACTGAAAGACTGTAAACACGTTAAAAATCACAATAGGTAACCATGCACCAATTAAAATTTGTTAACAATTGTAATTATACAGTGAAACCCCGTTCCATATTAACGGGGTGTCCGTATTAAGCGAGTGTCCCTAAGGAAGGGGGGGAGGGGGGGTTGACTGTCTTGTCTTATGGGCGACTAAATGGATTAAATATAAGGTGAACGGAAAATTTCTTTGAGAACATTGACACTTGCAACAAAAAGGATAAGTCAGAGAATGATAGAAACGAAATATCAAGAAGTTGCTAGCGATGAAGGACTGCACTAACGTGATATACACGTGTGTCGTTCACACGTCAAGATAACGGGGTACAATTCACATGGACACAATTCGCAGGGAAAATGTCTTAAAACTGACACAATAGTATTCTTGTTTTCCCTTCGTAGAAACAAAGTGCTTTTCCTTAA
>OZ037782.1:15964090-16109090 GCA_964035525.1 Porites cylindrica | reverse complement strand
GTTCATAGCTGGAGGGCTCCTTCACGGATGAGCGCTGGCCTCCGTAACAATTCTGTCATGTTGTTTATCAGTTCTAAAAGTCAATTTTTACAGTAGAGTAAAAATTGAACACAAAGTGCCCACAAAAAGAAACAAACATTGCGTGATTACTGGTTGCTCGCCCCGAGTAAGTTCATCGATAAAGACAGGCAATGAGGATGCAACTAGGTCTGTTAACATCCTTGTAAGCAATTTTCATATTTCAATGTGAAAAATTTATACTCAATCAATGATAATGCCATTAAATATGAAAAAGGAGCCCTTAGATCTCTTTCGCCCGTCAAGCAAACTGCGCGAGAAAAGGAAAGGAAAAATTTAGACTGCTAGCCGTCTAGAAAAATGAATAAAAATGCCAAAAGATAGCGTTTTTTTGTAACAAAATAAGACATTTTGGTGACAAACTTTCCTTTGAACTTAACTTATTTATCATTATTATTCAACACTTTTAATTTGATCAGCATGCTTCAATGCGCAGAGGGTTGCAAAAAGTACGCAAAGTTCGGAAATTTTTACGCGAAGCTCTCGCCTCTCACGTGAACGAAGCGCGCAGCGGAGCGCCGTGGGTAATAGAATTTGCTTCTCTATGCATCCAAGAATTTTGCTCGTGACAAAATCGTCCGTCCGTATGGCCGCCCCCTCCATGTAAGCTGATGTAAGATTTCAGCTTGGGTCCTCTCTTCAGTGGCTCCGAGGACCAAGTAGGAAAAAGCCCTGGGAGGAGTCCAATGAGTTACTTGTGTTGATATTGGACACCCATGTTATGGTCAATTGACATGCAGCTGTCAAAATAGGGTTAGCCCTTTGTACATTACGCTTTTCTTTCCCCACTAAAATGATCCACCTTAATGCTTCATTTTTCCCACAAAAAGGCTCGATAGTCCCTACTAAATTCACTAAAATGCTCAATAATGCTCATCATAGAGAGGCCTTTTTAAAATTAATTCTAAACATTTTAAGGGGGGTTTAAGGCTAACAAAAATGTATAAGTGGTATGACAACAATGTATGAAAATGAACAGTTTGAATATAGCAAAAAAGATCATCCATATAGCTGTATTAACGTGAAATTTGAATATAGTTTTTTGAATTATTTTTAAACTCGTCATATCTCTTCAAAAATGTTTCAATTAATTTTCTGTGAGAAAAAAAACCCTAATTTACCAGGAAAATGCCACTTAACTGATCAAATAATGCTTAATGCTTCTGCCTCACTATAATACTAAAAAAATGCGAGCATAATATACAAATCACAAATATTCCATACTTACTGATGTGATAATCGTCGTCGTAGTAGTACATACTCTCTCTTTAGACCGTGGCTTCTCACACAGCAGCTCGATGCACTGGTCTGTTTTGAGCCATCATTGTTACCCTCTCCATAGAGCCAAAAAACCCCCTCCTTTAAGGTCTGTTTCCATTTGATTGTAGGTCACCCTATCTTTCCCTTCCAAGAGATGCATATTGCCTGGTTACATGACGGAAAAAATCGTTTCTTTCTCCTGACATACTGTAATAACCAATCGGAAATGACATTCATCTCCTTCCCAATATCTTCATTCGTGCAACGCCTCACCCAAAGTGTTCTCAACACTCTGCGATATCACTCTTTTTTTAAAAGCAGCGATTCTTTGCTAATTCGCCTCCCGTTGGACGCAAGTCGCACACGCATAAATTGCATTTTTGAAATGACTTTTATTGAACTTAAACATTACTTTTTTAAAAAGCCTACAAAAATCTTATATGTACAGTATATCCTCTTAAAGAAATAAAAAATATCTATTCTAGTCCAGGATACAATATTTTGATTCTTCCATTCAATCGTGATAGTTTTCTGTTTAGTTCTTCCATCGCAATTGCTGTGTTTAAAAACAAAATAAATGAATAAATAGATAAATAAACAGAACCTGTTAATTAGGGCAAGAAGAAAACTCCTCTAGTCGCTGAATAAGAAAAGATCCGCAAGCGCGCAACGATGACGGTAGGCGTGAGCGGTTGAAACTTAAACGGGGAGGAGAAGGGTTGGGTTAGACTTACGCTCTATTGGCGCGTCACGCACTCTTCCCCACCAGGAGGGTCGTTGCGTGACAGACCACAGGAAGCCTGCGCTGGTGGTAAACAAGCATTACGACAGGAGCTGGTAGTAAGTCAAGGAACTACGAACTTATTAATCTAACAATGAAGTGACTAGACACCTTTTGATGGAAATACGATAGCATAAAAAGCCAATGATGGATCCAGGGGGCCGAATGTCCCTAAATACATCCATCGGACCGGAGGAAAGATTCCCATAAGCTGCGTCCTTTACAGGTAGAATCAAACATGAACTGCATGGACAGCGTGAATGTGCAACGGCAAGGAAGGGTGAAACTACTTAAATGACTCCAGCGGTTCGGACAAGTAGCCCAGCCCTCACCCCCTCGAACCTGGCCCCACCCCAGCGGTCATGTCCAATACTACCGCACTGTTACGGACCGTTAAGAACAGTTGACGGATCGTACGCTCCGTACAAACCGTAAGCATTACCGTCAGCATCCGTATTCTGACAGCATACGGAGCGTGCATCTCATGATTACATCAGAGCACAGTGTGTTACGGTTCGTACGATCTGTACTATCCGTACGGATCGTAACAGTCCGTATGCTTGATCGATACAGATCGTATTAATTCCTCGTCATATAAGCAAGCCAAACGACCACGCTCTAACAGTAGTATTCCTCGTTCTATGAGGCATAAACCAAAACAAGCGCGCTACAATATTGTTGTTGCTTCTTCTGTAAAGGTCCGTGACTGAATATTCTAGGGAAGTAGAGAGGGAAGGGAGATAATTGAGATGTTTGTTACGACGTTAGAAACGTATACTAAATACGTCATGGAATCCATGACCTTTGTTAAACAATGTATCAGCTCGTATTGTCAATGATTGTGGCTTAGTACTCCTGGCTTTGACACAGTGCGCTGACCGGATGTCTTACAAAAACACATAAAGCAAAACAATGGCACGACCCTGTAATTTTAAAAGCTTACCGAGTTGCTGAGATATTCGGTGATTTTAGCCTGCTCTGGGGCTGTTCCTCGCAGATTGCTCCTGTACTTATTAAGCTGTTGTCGGTCCTTCATCGCAACCAACGTCTGCCGTAAAATGCACATAATAGATACAACCGAGCAAGAGGTCAATAAGGCTGGACATTGGTCAATATTATATGACATTGTATATGTAACTATTAACATGAAGGATTGTAACAGCATGTCCAGGGTCAGGGGGAAGCCCTATCGATTACATAGACATGAGTTTTATGAACTAAGAGAACAAATACACCTTTTTGATGCAGTCCCGCAAGAGCCTGCATTGCATATGTGTCTGAGGTAGAGTTTGGTATCTGTGGGACTAGGCCTATCCGTAACAGTGTTCATACAGATAGCTTCGACTCTAGTCAATAACATTCTTGCAAGAAAAGTCAGGTGGGGGGTCGAGTGAGCGAGAACGATTAACGCCCTTACTTTTCGCGTCTTCTCGCAAAAGCGATTGTTTAACGCGTTTAAGTATAAGGCATTCGACTGTTCCTCCTTACTGCTCCAGGCGACGCACGTGACTTCAAGGAAGACGAACAATAACCGGTAGTCATTGCTAGTTTGCGTTATGCCACAAGGCAGTGGCATTGCAATTTGATTTATCTGATAAGCGCAACACCCTCGTTACCATGGAAATGTTAAGAAATAGCTGATGAGAGAGACCGAGGGGATGTGAGGGTATTCGACATAGAAAACGTTGTGCACTGCAATGGACATAAAGGGAAGAGGAAGGAGGATGGAGGACAGATCTAGAGGTCATGTTCACAAACTTAATTCCATTTCCTATCTAAGAAGCTACTACTTTTTAGTTACTGTAACGCTCAGCTCAAGGTGGGGGCGAGGCGGGGGGAGGGGTGACAAAAAGACTGCGGTAAAAAGGGTATTGTAAAAAGGATATTCTCGATCTCACCGGAAAGCGTATAAAAGGTGTATCGTTGACAACGAGGACTCAAGGGGACTCGACAGGACTAATTTAATGGACACGGGACACTGCTGAATTCGCCAACATGTCCAAATTCCCATTTAACCTGGAAAGCGTTAGACTGCGGGCAGTCTCTCTTTTTCTTCAGATTTAGTGAGAGCAATGCACGCGCGCGGGAGCGGCGAAGCCGCGAGACGCGCGAATCGAGAGCGGCAGCCATCAGTCACGCGCGTAGCCATTTGCAAGTCTCGCGTTTTGCTCGACGGACTACAGAAAAAAGAGAGACTGCTCGTAGTCTAGGAAAGCGTCCACAATTACGTTTTATCAGTTCTTGAAACTGCAGTGTGCTGTGCCACCCTCTCTAAATAATGTTAGCTTTTTTTCTTATGAGGCTTAGGATGCGTTAACCAAAGTTGAACTGAAAGTTTTCTGGTGTCGTTTCTTGTGTTACGAGGATCGCGTCGCGTCAGCTGTTGCGAGCTTTGCGAAACTCGTCGCGTGCTACGATAATTTCGTGGCGCGAGATTCAGTGAATCAGAAATTTTGGGATAAATTACCGCCAATGATCAGACGTCTGCGAGAACAATTAATCTCGAGCAGCGGATTATCTCGGATACTGAAGATTTAGTAACTACAATGTAGTATATAAAGTGACCAATACAAACTCACCTCGATTGCCATATTGTGGCATTTCAGTTTAGTCGCTAAGGACAGTCTCTCATTTGTATCGGTTATTAATTTCAAATAAGTGTTCAACACCTGCAAAGAAAACCAACAAAAAACACTCTAGACTCTCTTGGCAAAATCGCCCGACCGTTCGCGGCCATCCTCGGAGACCCAGGGGCAGATAGTGGGGGCGACGGAAAGTCTAAACGGGCGGGAAAATATGGCACGAAGAAAAGTAAAGAACGGCGAGAAGAGCCCCTGGGGACAATGTCTTACCAGACCAGTTCCAAACTGTCGCGGTCGTTCTGGCTTCTGATTGGTGCCAGAAAACTTTTGTGTTTTTCTGCCCAATCAGAAGGCAGAACGGCGACGACCGTTTGGAACTGGTCTGGTAAGACATTGTCCCCAGGGGCTCTTCTCGCCGTTCTTTACTTTTCTTCGTGCCATATTTTCCCGCCCGTTTAGACTTTCCGTCGCCCCCACTATCTGCCCCTGGGTCTCCGAGGATGGTTCGCGGCGAACGAAAGCTTCTAAGGGCTACTTTTCAGTGATGTTGTTGAGGGTGGCGTAATGGTGAGAGCACTCGCCTCCACCCAATGTCGCTCGGGGTTAAAATCCCGGCTAGCACGCCATATGTGGGTTGAGTTTGTTATTCCTTCTCTACCTTGCACCGAGAGGTGTTTCTCCGGGTACTCCGGTTTTTCCCTATCCTTAAAAACCAACACTTCGAAATTCTAATTCGATCTGGAAGAACACGGACACGTTTCAACAAGCTCTTAAGAACTCCTAAATGCTCTGTGGGTAAACAAATTACAATTACAATTACAAAAAAATATTTCGCTTTACAATATTTGTCTTTTTTATTACGTTTGACGCCAGCATCGTTCCCAGTTCTGGGTGAGTTCGGATTTGTCTGGGCTATTGGCTTCGGTTCCAAGCCTCCCCGCTTATTCGGACAGCGCGAATAGGACAATTGCACGATGACGTCATTTTACTACAGCTACCAGAATCCTTGAGTTTGTTGTTTTCAGGGGCAAATTAAGGCTATTGTTCTTTTATCATCAGCGGAATTGGAAAATTTAAATAACAAAGCAAAAACGAAATGAATTCTGGTAGTTGTAGTCAAATATCGTCATCGCGCAATTGTCCTATTGGCCTCGGGACAAGAAATCCGAGCTACTGTACGTGATTTGTCTGCTGTGGAGTAAAAGATGACTCTAACATTTGAGTAAACGGTGGCTGAAATTAAGTGCTACCATTCAAACACAATATTTACGACAGTGCGGTTCTAACCGTCTACAATTTGCTTCAGTTTATTTCTAAAACCTGCTTCGATACTTCTGTCCATAACAATAAATTATCAATTTCGATTAGTCACCAGTCCCATACCTCCTCAGGAGCTCCATGCTGATGAAGAAGCTCAACAACTTGCTTAAATCCGATGACTGATTTCATTTTCACTGAACCAAAAAATCCCTGAAACAGAGAAGACAACAATTTAGCCCAAACTGTACTTTTCAAGGAAGTTATGTCACGAGGATTTTGCTATTTTAGATCAATTCTTTGTTGAAGGCATTACTTTGTGCGTTTACCCATAAAAAGATTCTCCGGTAGAGTTAAATAGAAGATATCACCTACACTTCATCAAGGAGCACTAATTAACCATAACATTTTGGTGATTTTTGCCGACTTTGCATTATAAATACAGTAAAATCCCGCGTATAACAACCTGGATTTTTTAATTCAGCCTTAACAGGTTCTTACATAAATCGCACTTAAAGCAGATTTAGACTACCAAGGTTCTTAAAATAGCTTCTTATATTCTCATATGAATTTCATTCAAATATATTATCAACATCATCTTATAATACAATATAAATCATTTATACCATACAGTAATGCCTCAAGGCAGCACAGGGCAGGTATGTCCTTAACAAAACATAACAAACAAACTCATAGTCAGTTCTCTGAAATGCCATTTCAAAGTTGATACCAAGAAAATCTTGGGACAAATACAGTACATTCATAACTCCAGTTCCACTGATAACAACCTAACTTAAAATTTTAGCCTTAATAGGTGCTTATGTGGAGGGGGCTTAAAATGAAAATTTTAGCCTAACGGGTTCTTAAAACCCAGGTTCTTATACGCGGGGTTTTACTGTACTTGAAAAAGTAATCCATGTCCATCCTTACCAGCCATTGCAACAGACGACAAGAAATAGTTTCAATGGTTAAATATAGTCTTAAATAACAAAACTGGACCATTATTTTTGAAATTCAATTGATACAAAAACTAAATTGGATACGTTTCTGGGAAACGCCCACCTACCCTCCCTTAAGCCAACATTTTGCCTAAGTGAGATGTAAGTGTCAATGTTGGTTTAGGGGAGGGGCAGGTGGGCAGTTTCCCAGAAACGTTTTATGATCCAAATTTTTTTTGCCTTTTTAAAGGGCTGGATAGCAAATAGCGTGACAAAGCCCCTTTTAAATCAAGTGGGGACTTGGAAGCAAAACACAATGATAACTGCAAAAAAGTTTGTGTATTCTCTTTAGCTATCCATTGATTACCTTTCGGGTCTGGGAAGTCTTTCTTTTTGACATACGTTTGCGGTATTAATAAGGGAACAGAAATCTACCATCGACTTCGCTTCGCGCAAAGCCAGTAAAAACTTTCTACAGTGTTAAGGCTCTCATTCCCTGGGTAATTCACCAACTGGTAATTTGTGGGTTTGCTAGGTCGATCAGCGTGCAAAGAAAGTGGTGTCCGATAGCCCGGGGCTTGTGGATTTTGTTATCGGGCTAGTGAATCTTGTTGTTAACTTGCCCGACGGGCAAGTGATCTTTTTTGAGGAATTCGAATAACAGAAGAATTGTGAGATCAATAATTGTGCTCTTAAAAAAGCTTTTGAGGCTAGTTGAAATGACATCTGGGCTAGTAAATGTTAGCTTCAGCTTGCCCGAATGGCAAGCTGTAAAAATGATTTTCTTTGCACCCTGTCGATGAATTTCTATAATGTGACCATTTCTTTGAAACCTCTTTTCGCATCATATTTACATGGAACTATTTGTTTCTCTATATTTTACATTACAAAATTCGAGAGTTTTTACAGAATTTGACTCCCTACACATTTGGGAGTAACATGGTGAGAACCCATACACACCTTAACTGTGAACATCTGCTCCAGGCCTCTCCACTGTTTGAGTTTGGCTCGAGAAGAGAGCGCTGTCCACTCGTACTGTTTGTCGGATAGCTAGAAAGATAAAGCAGAGACAGACGATGTAATGTACCATCCAGAGCTAGAGACGGTTTGTTTGATTGCCTAAAGTTGCTGTGATTGGCCAGGGGGACTGCATTGGCTTTGACCTTACAATTTACAATCAACAGGACAAAATCCGGGTGATTTTTCAGGCATACATAGAGGACATTACATGGCTGCGCGGACATACGAAATGTCCGCGCGGCCATGTAATATCCTCTATTTATCATATACCCACCAATGAAATACCAGGTAAGCTTTCGCGCGAAAACTTGATATCTTCACATGTGAAAATAACACGTTATCTTCAAACGTGAGCAAATATTTCACGAGCGAAATATATTTTCAACACGAGAAGAGAAATCTCGTATCTCCAAGCGGCCAAGTAATGTTCTATTTATTTTTTAAACACCGATGAAGCACCAAATCATTTCACTTAAATAGTTTTTTGCTGTGAAAGGCGCGATTTATTATGTAGCCATAGCAACGGTGATATTTCACGAATGACGATAACATGTTATTTTTACATGTGAAGATATCAAGTTTTCGCGTGAAAGCTCACCTGATATTTCATTGGTGTTTATATAATAAAAACTAGGGTATCTAAAAGATAGTAATGCTGCGGCACATTCTGTTGATACTGGCATTAGTTAGGCAGTGAGACTTAAAAGAATCAAAAATGACATTGAATGTCCTATTTACATGTTGGAAAGTACTGAATAATTACTATCAGTCTATAGAAAGAACTCGTGGGAACGTTGTTTAAAAAATGACCAAGTGGTTATCAACTCTGGTTTTCCCACAGTAAATTGTAGGAAATAATAGAAATTCAGATCGTTTATCCATATATTTAATATACGGTGCACGATATTTTCTCTGGAAACACAATACTTTTCTTGCTGTTTGTTGCACTTTAATATATAGATTTAGCCAGGGCTAAAAGCGAAGCTCCCGTTAATAAATTCATAATTTAAATCCAGCAATAAACTTGTAATCCTCAGATCAGGGCACATTCATTTGACTTTTGAGGCAAAGGCTAAGTGATTTTAGAGAAAAAATAATTTGACAGGCCAAGAAAGAAACAAATTTTACATCGAGTTATTAAATAGCCTTATTTGTACACCCAAAAATAGCAATCATGTTCGATCACAGTAGATTAGGCCTGGAAAACAAATAGACCTATTCGTGTATTGTATTTGCATTAGCTGTTGCATCATAATGTGGCATTCACTAGTCTCTCCAACATTGCTCCGTTAGAGAGACTATGGATAATTGGACAACCCCGAAATGTAATTTTAAGAAACACACGAGCCACGATAGTCCTTGGTGACAGCCAATTTACACGTTGCATTCCTCTGTCTAAAAAGAGAGGCCAAAATAAAAAACCAGGCCGGATTTTTTGTGTTCGACAAGTTTAGTTTACCAGTAAATCTTGGCGACGAATCTGGTGGCGTGTAAACCAGCCTTTTAAACATACTTTTTCTCATCACGTCTCAGGTAAACAGTACTCTGAGGCCCTTTTTTTATCATACAGACCCCGGATAGAATTTGTTCTTTTTTGCCCTATTTAAACCTATAATTCTGCAGTTTTTCACAATTTTGCAAGAGAATTTGCACCCATTCAATATCCACGACAATCAAAGCACGCGCTTCCTTTGCCCAACAAATTATAGCATTGAATTATACAACGTTGTCATGAAGAGAATTCTCAGATAATGCCGGGACTTTTCAGTTAGAAAAATCTGGTCCTATGTGATATGCAGGGTAATAATTACGGGCTTTTAATGAAAACGATAAAAAAAATTCCCAAAATCACCTTTTCGGCCAGCCGGACGGGTTCTCACTTTTGACAGGCACCAAATTTGCAGTGCGACTAATAGAGTTACCATTTACGCTTCAACATGATAGAGAAATTGTTATGTTTACGTTTTATTTTCCTTTATTTATTAAACTGTGTATGGTTTTGTTATGTGTAATCTTTAAAAGCGAGTGGCATTTACGAGCGGCGTTTTGAGTATTCCTGCATGCGATGTTTATGTTCGACTGGAAACAACCGGTGCAGCGATAAAAATTGCGAGAGGGACTACTGACAATCAATAAAATAAATATAATTCGGTGAAACATGTACCGAGACAATAATTTTCATTTACGAAGAGAAGTATTGAGAGTTAAGTGTCTCATGAGTCAGGTAAGCATAAGCTTATTTATGTTTTAAGCCGGCTCCTGGTGTTTGCTCTTTTTCAAGATGAACTCGAGGCAAGAAAATCGCTCAGAGCTTTCTGTTTACAACCAAAATCATAACTAAATAATCTTCGGAACCTTTTCTTTGAATTTCGGTCAAAAAACGTCTAAAAGCTTTTTAAACCTGATACTATTGTAGGTTAGATCATTGCCCGTTTATAAACTTAAGCCGCATAAACCATACACTCGACTTCAGGAAACCGAAAAAAAAAAACACATGAAAGACAATAATTGCTCAGGCTTACCAGTCGAGATGCTGCTTCTGAAGGTCATCAAGTGTTCCAGAATCGCTTGAGACTTTTCAACCCTCTTACGCCTCAAGCCAAGGCAAGTGAGTAAGCTCATTTTTGAAAACGATGCCGTCCGAAATCGGATTTCCAATGACTTTGACAAGCGGTGCATTTTTCAACAAAAAGCGCAATAAACAAACCAGCCATGAATTACAGAACAATCTTGATAGCAGCTGTATTTCATTTTGTACACCAAGTAGAAAAAGACAGTTTAAAACATCACAAGATGACACAGAACTCTGTCAGCTCCAGCTATCAGTAAGCAAGTTTCCAGACACTGCATAAATTTTCCGCATGAACTCACCTGTCAAATTTTGACCAATCAGAACATAAGAATTGGACGTAGAGCGTGATCAACGCGTGACAGTGAGAAAAGTCAAAAGCGATTGCCTTCCCTGCATGTAAATGTAAAGCCGGTTGAATTTTCGCGTCCGAGGTCAGTTCGAAATCAACATTTTAAAAGTGCTGCTCATGAACTTGACTTATTTCATATGCATTTTAAAAAAAATTAACTTGAGCCTGCCATTATTTGAAAAGTATCAACTTGTCAGCGGATACCTTCAAAAAAACACTCGAACTCAGTCGGTCGATACCTGAAGCCCGCGATACGGTCAGGCGATACTGGTCAGCAGAAACATTATTTTGACAGCTGTCAATTAATCAAAACATGGATGTACAATATCAGGTTGCAGGCTCCCAAACTAGCTAGAAAGTGTGAGATTAAACATTGGTATGCCTGTGGTGCGGACGGACGGAAGGTCGGGTGGTCGGTGTACGGTCACGTGATTGCCGAATTTTCTAGGATGGATAGATTTTCTAAGCTATGGGGCTTCGAATTGAGCCCGTGATCAAATAAAATATCAGCGCAAAACTTTAAACACTACGTGACCTCAATGGGTAGAAAAATGAGCCCGCGATACACTCAGGTGATGATGGGCAGCGTATACTCTAGTTTGACAGCTGTCAATTAACCTTCATTAGAATGTCGAATATTCGAATTAACAGACTACGAGTGTGAGTAAGACATACCCATCCGGCATGTAGTGGAAAATGCCAGATCGTGTACCTGAGCGAACCTGAGCCCACGTTATTTATAGTTTTCTGATAGTGGTCTGCACATGTCCCATTTTGACAGCTGTCAATTGACCTCAATTTGGCTTGCCAATATAACTTTAAACGACTATCAGCCAACTGATAGCCTTGCCGGGCGTAGTTTCGTTTTTATGTTGAATTGGTAAGTGTGACATATTATATCAGCTTATATGGAGGGGCAAAACGACTGGTGTTTCATCTGAGCCCGCGAGATGGTCATGTGATAATTGTCAGCGGATGTCTGATTTTGACAGCTGTCAATCTAATCGTACTCATACGGATGGTTTACATAACTAAGAGGCTAGTCAAGTTGTGCAAGATCTATTGTGACATTTAACATCGGCTTACATGAAGTGTGTGTACGGGTGGGCGTACGCTACGTCATAACCAAATTTTCTCGGATGGATAGTTTACCAAATTTTCTTACCCATGGTGCTCCGCTGCGCGCGCGCGAGAGCTCCGCTATTAAGTAACAGTTATTTAGCTATATATTTATAGAAAACAACAACACAAAAAACGGAAAAAAAAAGGAAGAAGGAATAAATAACTCAGTAGGATTCGAATCCGGCACCTTCCACTCGAGGCGACTACACCTAACCACTACACCACAGAGACTGACTACGTAGTCGTTAGGAAAAGTCTTTCATTTTATTCCTTTTCCATGAAACTTCCGCCGGCAAGATGATCGCCAGCCGCATTAACCGAGCTATGGACAGTGAAAAAACAATGTAAACGCATATTCCATGGCAATAAATGAATGAAAGAACATAATTATGCTTTTCAAAACGCCGATACACGTCCTCGTCTGCAAAATAGGACACAAAACATATGTTTTGTTATCTCGATTTCCGCTGTTATTTTGAAGCGAATGGTCAAAATCACATCCATTTTCGGCTCATACAGTTTCTTAAGAATAGCATTGCATGACATTTTCTCCCTTTCATATCACCTTCTAGCAAGCTGGAATTTGTATATCCCCCGTGTTGCGGAGTCGAAGAGCAAATGCTCATCTTCTCGTCAGGTTTAACACCTGGACGAGTCAAAAAGGCTCTTGAATTGAAATCCAAAGCCCAAGTTTAACCATCGTACTCATCTGACAGACTCCTGCGTGTCTTAAAATTTGGTAAGACCTCTAACCGTGCTGTAGAAAATTTGCCATAGAGAAAACTGAGCAGCGAACGCTGCACTCTCTCACCCACCGAACTTCCCCGTGTTTATTTGAGTTGTTCGTGGCGCAATGCACTCTGGTTAAATGCAATGCATTGTGGTAAAAAGTGTGGTTAAATGCAATGCATTGTGGTAAAAAGTGATGAATTCGAGAATTCGTCGCCCCTTATATATTTCCTTTAAATCCTGATTATGTTGCTGCTCGCTCCCTTCGGTCGCTCCGCAGCAACAAGCATTATTTATTACTTTTTTTAACGGGTAGTGAAGCCTCTAACCAAGGAGCTTTTAACAGGGATTTTACGCTATTAGCTGCCTTTCTTGCTCAACTATAAAGCGTCCCTTTCCCCCAAAGAAAAGGGCTTTACTCACCTTAAACTTGCTACGAATAGCCAGTGGACTAGTAAAGGTGTTCTGCAGTAAAAGGAGAGAGGAAACTATCAGGCTAACAACTCACCTATCGGAAATGAACCAAAGTAAGTAAGAACCACATCAGGCTTACTGCGTTGTCCATGTACTTAACTTGTGACAAGAATTATGTTTTGCTAAAACAGAATATAACACCATAAGGCCTACGCCCCCTTCTCAGAATTAAAGCAGCGTCAATAAAAACCAACAAAATCTTAAAAACACCAAATGAATAATTTCATTAAGCATTTGGAGGGTGCATGACGCTCTTTCGAATAAATAGGGAGTTTTAACAAACGAAAACGCGAATTCAGTGACGACGGCGCGCGCAAAGCTAGAAACCGGCTTGGCCAATGGCAGTTAATTCTGCAAGGAAGAGAGACGGGCGGTGGTTAGTATGGACCTTTTTTGTCTCATCCTCACCTTCCCACTAGGGTGTATAAAGTTTTCCTTTTTATTTTCTATTTTTTGTGTATTTATACATGTATTTTAATTTCTTAATTTATTTACCAATGAGCTGACTTTTAGTTATCTAATTTTGTTTAACTTATTATTGATTCTTTAATATATTTGTGCCTCATGCCATAGTAAGCTATACCCAAAACAGTTGATACAAAAATCCCTTTTACCTCGGGTTCTCCAAAGTGATAACGGCAACAGTAATACAGTGTAACGATTAAAGAACATAACGGCAATGAGGCCTGTCTTGGATGCGCCACCATCACTTGATTTTTCCGCGCACTTTCAGCTCTTGAATCTGCGTCCTTATAAAAGATTGGAAGAAAAACGACAATACTCAGGCGACGTATTAGTTTTACAACGGTCTACCCTGTCTAAAGCCCCGTGCAAACGGCCGCAACATTGTTGGATGTTACATGATGCGTCCGTTTGGACACCCTGTTGTATGTTGTTACGTGTTGTTGGGAGTTCTTGCCCAAAGTTTGAAAGCGAGCAAACTTTTAGCTACGTGCAAACGGACGCAACAACTCCCAAAATTGTTGGGCTAACAATGTTGGGAGTTGTTACGTCCGTGTTGGCAGAGGTGTACAAACGGACGCGACAACACCAAACATTGTTGGCCCAACAATTTTGAGAGTTGTTGCGTCCGTTTGGACGTGGCTTAAGCTGAAAGAAATGAAACGGTGGAAAGTATTCGAGCATGTTCTAATCCTGCTTTACCACAAGCTTTGTGCTTGGTTGAAAAAGAAAAAAAAACTCGTGCACGCCTCTCAGCCAATCAAAACAAAGCTAACATAAATCAGTTGAGGTGACTAGCACGTGACCGAGCTAGCGCCCGTTGATTACTCCATAATATTTTTTGCATCAAATCTATGAAGATGATATTTTTATGGTTACTTTGCCTATCATATTTATTCTTCTTTAACTGAGGATCAATATGCGACTACGCGCGAAATGTACAGTATTTCTTACAAGAAAAGTTTGTCTGTTTGATAGCCGTTATAATAAAAAGAAACGTACCGTAGAATTCCGAAAATAAGCCCCGGGGCTTATATTTTTCAAAGGCCCTTCTTGACGGGTTTACCTTCGGAGGGGGTTATCTACGGAGGGAAATTTGCGTTTCAAAACCGATTGGGTTACCGTTTTTGCTTTGTTTTACTATGTATTCGAGGGCAATTTTCCAAGTACAAGCCCCCGGGGGGCTTATATTTGGAGGGGCGATTTAACGGAGGGCTTTTTGCGTTACCGGTTTGGGCGGCTATAAATGGAGGGGCTTATTTATTTTCCGAATAGACTCCGTAGGTACGATTTATTCAATATGAATTACCTCGATGAGTAATTGCTGCTCGAGTAACTCTATGTACTCATTGAGATAATTTGTTTGTTCACTAAGCTGCGGATAGCCTTCAAAATGATGTCTGGAATGAAAACATTAAAATTAGACCATTAGAAAAGAGATAAACTAAAACCGCGCAAATGAAGTGACTACTACGGCGCAGTCTCCTTAACAGCTATTCAACGCATCGTCACACAACGGTTCTTCGCACAAAAGGAACAGGTGTTCTGGCCTCCATAGGCTACGCAGCCTTATATCGGTTATCGCAGCCGTTCCGGCATTGTTTAAACACGCAAAGCTTGTATATTGGGAGGAGCGTTGCGTGACGGACAAATAACGGCTGCTTGGGAGACTACGTGAGGTCGATTCCCGCTCTGACCTCTTAACAAGGCTAAACAATTTCAATACTCTTTAATCCTATCGACTATAGACGTGTCGTCGAAATGTTCACCCTCATGTGGAACCGTGAACCGCAGATTTCACTGCAAAGTTTTTAACATTTTGACGTCATTTCTATGGTCGATAAAGGAATACACCAAAATTGATTTTTTTTTTTTGGAAATTTCATTGACCGTTTTTGACATCTACTTCACAAGAAGTTTCGCACTACCATTATGCCTTTTCCATGGTCTGTTTGACAAATACATTCCATGTTGCCGTGCGTCTGTTCAGTAAGTGGCACAAAAGCCGCAATCGAGCGTGTCACTGCCGTTTTTGCCACATTTTGCCGTCTTCTATGATCTATTACTAAACTTATTTATTCATTTATTTAGCTTCGCCTAACTAGAATACAATCTTTATACATGAATACATAAAAATTATTAGGCAGGGAGACCACTACAGCCTAACCAATTACAGTGGATCCCTCGTTAATTAAAAAACAAAACATAAGAATAACTAAAGCCACTGATATATAAACAAGAAAATTAAAAGGAAACAAAACAGAAGTTCAAATTGCTAGAAGCAGCACGTCGGCGGGCACAGGAGAGTCCTCGCTATGTTGCACCTGGGACAGATTGTTCTCCACGTTCTGACGTCGTCAACGTCGTACAGGTTCAGAGCCTTATTGTAATATTGAAGTAGTGAACGCTTGAAAGAGGCTAGAGAGATGTGACCTGTGCGTAACTCAGCGGGCAGAACATTCCATGTGCGGCACGCGCGTATGAAAAATGAGCGTTGATAAGTGACAGTTCTACTTCGCTTAGGGATATAAGTAATAGCACTGCTGCTCGATGACCTGGTAGATCTCGTTGATTGTGTAGTTGCAGGCAGAGCTTCACTATCTATGAAAACAGACCCACGGAAACATGGAATCTAGTTGTTTGCAAATCGATCCTGCTAATTTTCTTACGAGGATTTCGCTTGCTTAATCCGAAATAATGTCACAAATTTTTCAAAACCGCGTGCCATGTTAAACAAAACTAAAAGAAAGTTTCCCGTAACATCATCCATGTGTCTGTACTTTAACAGATCATGAGAAACGGCCAATGACAGTGCGCGTAGCTTTCACATCATTGTATAAACTCTTATCGACCATAGCTCTCGTCCAATCAGCGCGCGAGAAGTCGCCCAGTTATTGTAAAACTGAATTTGTTTCTCAGTCGTGCCCAGTCCAACCCCTCCTCGGCCACGCTTGTAAGTAGCCAACTGGGCTGCCTCCTGTAAATTGGGCTTTTGGGACCTACTATGTTTTACTTTGCGGGGCTGCAAATTATTATTCTGTCTTGAAAGGACACATTTTTGGCTAAGTAACCATGTACATATATTCGGACTCGATCAAGGACGCAATACGAGTCTTGAACAAAAATTAGGCATGGTAGCCGCGGAAATCACAGGTAGACTGGTTATTGCCAGATACTCACTGCAACAAAGGTACTGGGTTGGTACGTCAATTCACTCGCGCGTAAGTTAGATTTTATTCATCTGCAAAACTATTATCTTTCGTATTAACTTTGTACAAGCATGCATGTCCGAGCTCAAGTATGATTTCGTTGAACGGCATGGGCCGATCATTTGTAGCTCAGATTTGGATTATCTGTTTCAAGTTATTTGAGTGGTATGAACAAAATATTTAATAATATTTTACTTTTTACTAACTGAAAAAGGCGTTATTAAAGGGTAGAAATAAATATGACAGACACAGCAGCAAAAAAAAAGAAGGAGAAGAAGAAAAAATACCTGAGAATATATTTAAGCTTGGTTAACCTTACGCCAGGATCTTTTAATTTAACGGCTTGATTGAATTGAAGCATCTGAAAAAGATTGCACACATTCGCACATTTCACATGGAAGAGAATGATCGGATAACTTAAAATCAGGTAAGAATGAGCTTAATAAGTAGAGTATATTACATGGACACGCGGAGATACGAATTCTCGCTTCGAGTGTGTGAAGATGTTATTTCAGTTCGCATGTGAAGATACTACGCTTTCGCGCGAAATTCTCCGGGTATTTCTCTGGTGGTTATATAATAATTGATTTTATTAAAAAATGTTCCTTTGATTGGGAGTAATAACTAAACGCCTGCTCACTGAAATCAAGCCTGTATTACCATGTACAGTACTCTTTGATGATTGATGCTTACGTGTTAGGTAATTTAAAAATAAAAATACGGGCCGAGTGCACTTTAGTCAATTTATTAACAGCTCAAATCAGACGAGGTTGGACACCGCGCGCAAGGTATCATGGGGCGAATTATCGCAACGTGATTGGTTGAGTACTCCTACCAAGATGCATTTCGGACCGTGTCCAACCTCCTCTAAGATCAAATGGTAAGCTTACCGCTGCCTTTTCGTATTCACCCACAGACCTGAAAAAATAGTACAAAGAATACAGATACTTTTCTTAATAGACCTTATTGATGATACCCACTATCTTTTCACGAGTTTACAGGAGTTGTGTTGCGAAATAATGGAGCTCAGCAGCAACGTTTTTGAGCGATGCACGTCAACCGGAAGGGAGCTTTTTTCTCTTTTAATAGACCTTGTCACGGATTTCGACGCCATCTTGACGAGTAGGCAAACGCGTGGGAAATTAGTGTTTGTATGAGAATCTAATTTCCAATAATTTCCGTAGAACAGCTGTTCTGAAAAAAATATGATTTGTAAACTAAAGCTTAACTCCTAAGGATTCTACTGAAAAAATTTGAGGGCGTTACATGCACTAGAAGACCTAGAACCACTTTTTAAATTTCCTATACATTTGTCTGTTGGAAAGTCCCGGAAAAATTACAGACAAACATATGGAAAATCTAAAGCAAACCTCTGGAAAAATTTAACCACAGGTACGCCTCCAAAATGTTTTAGGACAATCCTTTGCTTATTGTAGCTTTAGTTTACAATTGATATCTTTTTCAAAACAGCCGTTTTAAGGAAATTATTCGACATTAGATTCTCATTCAAACACTGTAATTTCTCACCCGTTTGCTTACTCGTCAAGATGGCGTCCAAAACCGTGACAAGGTCTATATACCTTACTCTTAGGCTGCGTGCAAACGGGCGCAACAACTCCCAACATTGTCGCGCCAACAATGTTGGGAGTTGTTGCGTGCGTGTTGGCAGTGGTGTGCAAACGGATGCAACAAATCCCAACAACGTTGGGACCTGCAGTGCATCGTGGGAAGGATACAACCCATAAGTCTTTGTAATCCATGCGTAATTAGCGTGCGTGGCCCCAACAATGTTGGAAGAGCTGTGCAAACGGATCGAACATTGTTGCGCTACGCTTCGGCGATCAAGGAACAAAAGAAATGTTAGGAGTTGTTGGCTAAAAAGTTTGACCGGTTTCAAACTTTGCGCAACAACACGCAACAACATCCAACAACATGCAACAGGATGTGCAAACGGACACAACATGTAACATCCAACAATGTTGGGAGTTGTTGGCCAACAATGTTGCGTCCGTTTACACGGGGCGTTATAGAGAAGATTTGCCCAAACGTTTGCTCAAAATCACGGCTCAAGTGTACAAAAAAAGTCCACTTCCGCTTGCTCGCTGCTTAACCTCCCTATTATCACAATTCAAACAGGGGGAACTGCCACTGAATTGAGCGGTGAAACATAAAAATAACAGCTCAATACGTGAATCGGAGGGAAGACAACAAGGGTTACGGATGGACAAACCTGAAGAAGATTGAGATAATAGCAATGTCACATGGTTTCTCAGTAGTGGGGGGGGGGGGGGGGGGGGGGGGAGAGAACGAATGATAAAATCTGCCAATACAAGTACTAGCGGTGGAGTCTGTTTATTCTCTGACTGTAAGACAATGACTGTAGTCTTGCAAAATTTAAAGATCGCGTTTCGTCAAATTTTGCTTCAATTATTAGGTAAATTATTACCCAATAAATAACGGATAGTCTGTCACGCAGCCGCTCTGGGTCTCATCACACAAAGTCCTGAGGAACAATGCCTGACGAAACGAAAAACGGCTACTTGGGAGACTACTAAACTCGATTGCAAGTGAAAACGTTTCAACGGTGAACACAAGTGTGGACCCGTTTGTTACCCCCACTATCTTCCATAAGTTTTCCGAAGATAATCGGGGAATCGACCCAATTTACACGTATATTCGGGATGGGGGATTAACCGAGGAAACCGTTGGGATTATGGGATCGACAGAAAATTTCGCTTGGAAAAACGGGATTGGCCAATTTGAGGCTGCGCTTAAGAGCTGGGTGTGTGCTGTGTCGAAACCGGTGCACCATGGGACTGTTCTAAGGGAAGAGGATTTTGAGCCAGGGGGGGTTTGCATTTAGCTAGAAATTTTGACAATTCCGGGCGGGGAGGAGGGGTTAACTGTAAGGTCAATTTTCCGAAATTCAAACCGAAAATTGAGGGCTGTGCTTTGCAGGCCTTCACGTAACCATTTTTGTCCTAAAGGGCTGCGTGGGAGACAGTGATTGTTCACCATTAACAAAACGTTTCCGGAAAATCCGGTTGGAAAGTAAGTAGAACACGACCATTTGGCTCGTTCCAGCGGAAATTTTTCGGGACAACTGGAACATTTGACAAGGTAGTCCTGTTTTTCCGCACGGAATAGTCCTAAAGGAAATTCGTGTTCCATTTCCTCAAAGCCAAATTTGATACCAGTTTTAGGCCTTCGCGATCGTTTTTCGGAAAATGAAACTGATTTGTACAAATGGTAAACGCCATTCCGGGACGAAATTTACCAGACCTGAATTTTGCGTACCATTTGCCCAAACCGTGGACCGACTGGTTTGCCCAGGTAAAATAATGATAAACAACATACACGTATGTGTTTTGAAGTAGTCTCTTCATTCTGGCTGAAACGAACTAAAAGGAATATTTCTTACCATTTAACAGTTTCTCGGTTCCAGACTCGCGCTGCGGATATTCACGCATTTTTTGAAATCAAACCGTAACGGAAGTGACAATTCCGCGGTAGATAGGTGCTTTAAATAGCTAACCATTATGCTTGGACGTGACGTCAACCAGATTTTCTATCGAATGGTAGGCAACTCCAGATTCTTCCCGCCACAACCTTGTAATAGCTAACAGAAATAGCGATAACGTTCCCGAAAGTCCCATGATGCAATTCGACTCGACATCGAACCATTTTTACGCTCAAACGGGCAACACTCGTACATTAAATAGTATAATATTCGCACTGCATACCCATTGTCCCGTCATGGGGAGCTAAGTCATGTGGGCAAACCGAGACTTCCAGAACAATAGCCAATTGGCGTGCCGAATAATGAGGGTATGCGACGTTAACCGTCACCAGGGGAGGGGGGAGATGCCAAACTTCTAAGTCACTTCCACTGAACTCCGTTCAACTGGCAAAGAGGCGGGCAAAAACAAAGGAATTCTAGATCTAAGCAAGTGCCGCAATGCATCATGCCACTAGCGCGCAAGCTGAACATGACGGAATTAAAGGAAATTTATTTCTCGTGTCACGGGCCAATTATCACTGAATTATGAGCGTAGTGGGAATATTAGTATGTGTATACGAACTATTCAAAACGTTTGGCTGACAACATAGGAGGACCTTTAAAAACGTTTTACCGGACTGTAGTACACACATACAGCGGTAAACAAGGCCTACCTATACAGCTCTGTTAGTTCAGTGTAATCGTAATGTTCCTTGAGGTATTTGCTTAAGTGGTCAACAGCCTTGGGACGCGTTCTTAACTCATCACGAAGAATCCCTATAAAATGTGAGAAATAAATCAAGTAAAGGAAAGTTTGCATTTGAGTTTTGATCGGCTCACCAAACTCTGGCCTGCCAGCGAGCCCACGCCCCCGAAAGCTTGTTTGTGGGCCCCGGGGGGTGCTCCTAGGAATTTTTGGTGGATTGTGACGCCCGGTTCTCAAAAAACCCTGGCCCCATTTCAGACCAAAAAATGTCATTTCCACACCCGTTTTCAGATCTGGAGGAGGTCACAGAACGCAACATACATGTTTACATAGACAGAAATTATAACATCATTACTCAGATTAGAGCGCCAACAAATTCGCATATTATGGGTTTATTTCCTATTAATTTGGAACCAATCGAAAAATATGTTTATACACCACGGTAGCTCCCTGAAAACTATTCCCGATTCCAGACCAAAATGGGCAAAGTCTATACCAGTTTTCAGACCAAAACGGCGCAAAAACCATACTCTTTGGGGCGGCACACACCTATATGGCTTATATAAGGAAGTCCCCGCCCCCCCCACCCGGGTTGTTTAGTCCCACCAATATTTCTGTAAGATTTTATGCATGCATTCACCTGAGTTTCTTGGTAGAAAGATTAGAGCCGGAGAAAATCCATGCACTGAATTTCTAGATGAGAGTAATATACCTTTGCAGTTTTACCTAAACCACAACAAATTATTGTACAATTTGAAAAGTCTGCCCGTTCTTTTTTCAAAGAGATAAGAAAAACTTTCTGAAAGTGTGCTATAAATCGAGGGAACTCCACGTGCCTCGCTGAGCATAGAAGGGATAAAATAACAGTATAATAAGGTGGCAGTCAGATCTTGACACATTTGAACTAAAAACCAGCGTCTCCGTTTATAAGTACAACGGCCGGTATTTTCTTTGTTTTGGTTCGAGGGTTTTGATCTTCCTCCTAGTTTGATGAGCTAACTTACCTGGTCTGACAGTTTTCCGCAGGAACAATACAGCCTACAAAAAATGGGAGAAACATTTCTTTTTGTCACACTTTACACACTTACTTCGGTTGACCAAAAAGATATATACAGGGTTACCGGTCGTTTCAATACAACACGTTTCGATAAAAGCTAATTCCTTCGAGGTATAAATAGGTAAGTTCACGTGCTTGGCTTAAAGAGGTGGCGTAAGGGTTTGCGGTCATGCGGTCTTCCTCGATTTTTGGTGCGATTTTGCGGAAATTTTTATAATTTTCAGTTGGGGTATGGCGATTTTACAAAACTAAGCGGTTTGCGGTTTTTAGAAATTTTCGAGTAAATTCAAAGCGGTTTTCTTATGTTAACCTGTGCGCTGTTTATACGTAATTCTGTGCGGTTTTGCAGTATTCATACCCCCTAACTCCAGGGTCCCCCCTCCTTGGGAACGAAGAATACTTACCCAAACTGTTTTTCTTGTTAAACAGCAAACTTTACTTGAAGTGATCGAAATGTTTCTGCAACTTTACTGCTTGAGTTCGTATCGAAACGACCGGTTTCCGTAACATACAGGTAGCCCAAGTTTGAGAAATGAGTGCCGACACTGTTGCTTTGTTAGGGAAAAAAAAATTGTTTCCGTAACTTATGTTTATGAACGAACAACGGCTAACCTTACTTAAGTTGTGTCTTTCTTCTTTTCGGTGTGGTCCTTGAGCCGATTTATAGTGTATTTAAGTGCAACCGGTTGCTCTCTCCGCTCCACATCCTTGTATTTCGAGGGTCACGCAACAGTGCCGACGCCCACGAAAAAAGTGTGGCCAAGATTAGCGGGTAACAATAGACCTTTTTACCGATACGGCGGCCATATTGAATTAATTTGATTTAAGGAGTATTATAAGATACCCAGGGGGCATGAGCACATTTCGTTTGTATTTTCGAGCCCTTTTCGGGACATTTTTTCTTAAAGTTTTCTTAGAATAAGATTGTAATGGGAAAAAAGATCCTTGCGCCGTGTTTGGATGTAATAATGATCGCCTTTTTCTAGTTTAGTATTAGAAATATTATGGTCTTTCACTTTATATTTCTCGGGGAAAAAGGCGATCATTATTACATCCAAACACGGCACAAGGATCTGTTTCCCATTACAATCTTATTCTAAGAAAACATTAAGAAAAAATGTCCCGAAAAACGTTCGAAAACACAAACGAAATGACCTCATGCCCCCTGGGCATCCTGTAATACTCCTTAAATCGAATTAATTCAATATGGTCGCCGTATCGGTAAAAAGGTCTATTGCATTGTTACCCTCTGAAGTTATAGATTTACTTTTGCAAAACCACAAGCTCAAAGACTTTAGAAAGGAAATAGTATTATGGTTAGCCGTCATGTGACCTTAAAGTCACCAAGAAGAGCACGTGCTGTTGGGGGAAATATTCGTGCGATATATTAATGAAGGATCAATTAAGGTTTCTGGGAAACTGCTTACCTACCCCTCCCCTAAGCCAACATTAAGACTTACTTTTAGGGAGGGGTAGGTGGGCAGTTTCTCAGAAACCTGGATTGATCCCAATGATACTTACGGCAGTGATGGCATTCCCATCATGCATTTTAATGGCTGAATCGAGGAGGGATAGTTTGTCTTGGAGTGATTTATACACCTCAAGGGTGTAAGGCTATCAAATAAAACGAAGTCAAATGTTTAGTTGCACAGCTGTAATAAACAAGCAAAACGATCACATTACATGTACATAACATCATAAAACCTGCACTTAAAATTAATATGTACCAAACTACAAGTAAAAGAAATAAATGATTTCCAACACGTCAAATAAATTTTCCTCTTTATCTGACTTTTCCTGTAGACATGTATTACAATCAAATTACTCTGTGTGACTGGGGGTGGGGGTGTCCGGTGTACCCCTTAGAATTCTTGGTACGGGTGTGCCACCCAGTTCCCCAAAATAATCCTGACTCAATTTCAGACCAAAGCACGCCATTTTTTTCACACCCATTCTAAGGCTAAGGCTCTCAAATCCATACCCGTTTTCAGAACTGGTCCCTGAGTCATCGCTTTGAGAGAGATGACTGTTAATGAGAGATTTCAATTCCAACATCTTTTTGCAAGCGATATGTGTTCCCCTACCCGGGAAACATGTGCTCCACTCCCTTGGAAACACATATCCCTAGTAATATGTGTTCCCCTACCCAGGAAAAACATATCCCTAGTGATATGAGTTCCCCTACAAAGGAAACACAATCATATCACTAGTGTTCCCCTCCCTGGGAAACACATATTCCTAAATATATGTGTTCCCCTACCAATGAAACACATATCCCTAGTAACTGATATGTGTTACCCTACCCAGGAACCACACATCCCTAGTAATATGTATTCTCCTACCCGGGAACACATATCCCTAGTGATACATGTATGTGTTCCCCTACCCAAGAAACATATATTTATCCCTACTGATACAGCTGTGTGTGTTCCCCTACCAATGTAACACATATCCCTAGTGATATGTGTTCCCCTCGCTAGGAAACACATATTCCTACATGTAGTATAATTATGTGTTCCCCTTCCAATGAAACACATACCCCTTGTGATATGTGTTCCCTACCAGGGAAACACATATCGCCAGTGATATGTGTTGTCCTACATGGGAAACACATGCCAAGTGATGTGTTCCTCTACACGGGAAACCTATATCCCTAGTGATAGGTGTTCCCCCACCCAGGAAAAACATATCCCTAGTGATATGTATTCCCCTAAATGGGAAACACATATCCTTAGTGATATGTGTTCCCCTACCTGGAACCAGGATACACATACATATCCTCAGCGATATGTGTTCCCCTACCTGATAAAAAGGTCTTAACAATGCCCAGATTACCCTGTCTAGCAGGCACTTGGAAATGATACGTGAGAAAGAATGGAGTGTAAAAAGACTCCCCTCTCCTACATCTCCCTCATGTGCCCTGTTCTTTCTTAGGCCATTTTACTCCTCACTAACAAATGATAGATTGTATGAAGCAATCACGATGGCAAAACTTCAGGTGGACGAATAATGGATGGTTTATTCTCCAACTGGAAGTTCACAAGTAATTTTTTATCCTCGGCTAGATGACCTCTAACTTCTTGTGTTTGAGCTTTTCCACTTTGTATTCTTGTTCTTCATGGAGAACTGATACCATGGCTTTTGCTTAGTTAGATACTGTAAGCCCCCCATCTCAAATAATCTCCCTGTCTCTGTTGTGCGCACCCCCACCCTCTCAAATGTGTTTGAAGGGGGCTTGATAGAGCATTTACGGCATAATTATGCCAATTAATCCTGGCAACCCCATAAATTACTTTTCATACAGGTCAGTCCCCCCCACCAACAACAACAACAACGACATACAGTAAACAACAAATATCCTGAATTTATGAAACTGACTCAAAAATTTATTAATCTAGGCTAGTCTGTATCTTGCTTCACCTGTTTCAAACTACAACTGAATTACACACCCATCATGTGACTTACCTGCCCAAGAATTATATTTTTCACAGTCTCTTGTACTGTAGGCACTGCTGTTTTATCTTTCCTTGCAGCCTGTGATAAGGTAACCAAGACAAAAAAATTTAAAGCTGACACTGATTTCAAGAAAAAAAGCACTTTATTTTATATTATATAGTTTGTTTATTGAACAAAAGATAACAAAGAATGTAAACAATGTTTTTTCTCTTTCATTCTACATGTAGGAAGTACATGTAAAGAGAAAGATAGCACAGAGAGAAGAATGTTGTTTTAAAAACCTCTGGGTGATACACAAAAATTCAGTTTAAACCCAGAAAGAAAACAAAAATCATCACCTACAAGGTGGGACTTTCGCCCAGAGGGTACTTTGGATTTCAAGTGACAGTGATGATCGAATGGGGAAAAAATCAAAACCAAAAAATATCCTTGGACCAAAAACTAACCCCCAAAAAACCCCATGCGAAATTTCTGAGCCTTAAAAATTTTTCCGAAAGCATTAATTTATATAACATGAAAAATAAAAACATTACACCGCCTGGATCAATACGTGGGCCTATCAAGAATCTTCAGATTCTTGATACGCCAAACAAAACCCTACTTAAATCAAGCCACCCCAAAAAAATAATACTTGCCAAATTTTCCTGCCCTAAAAAAATCCCAGAATTAAAAATTTCAAACCCCAAAAAATCCTTCGATCAACCCTGTCACTTGAAATCCCGAGTACCCCCACCTGAGGACATCAATTACAGCCAAGCCTGATCTTTAAAATTACTAATTGCCACAAACTTAATATCAGTATCAAAAATAATAAATATTATTATTGAAGTATAGATCAGATGACGTAGAATAAATAATTATGAAAAATAAAAAATGATGACTTTCTCACCATTGTTTTTACCAATTCATAATAATTTATACTTTGTCAGTTTTTTAATTACCATAAATCCTCTATTAAGCCCACCACTCTCAAATAAGCCCCTTCCCTCAGATAAGCCTCCCCTTTTCAGGGGAAGAAAGTTAATAAGCCCCTTCTCTATTAAGACCACTCCCCACCCCTGATTGTTCTTCACAAATAAAACTAATGAAGGACTGTAATAATCAATCACAACTGTAAAACTTTGTGTGCGATTGATCCAGGATGGTATATTCACCAACTCGAAGTTGGGATTTGATTCTGATCCTCGGTTGCATGACCTCCAACCATCTTGTACTTGAGCTTTTCCACTTTGTATTCTAGTTCTTTATGGAGAAATGACACCATTGTGATTTCTAAATTAAATAAGCAACCCCCTCCCCCCACCCCCGCTCTCAAATTAATGGAAGTTAATGGGCCTGAAATAAATAAACCCCTGGAGGCTTAATAGAGGACTAACGGTATTACACTCTACCTGCAGGTCTCTCTTTAACTGTTGAATTTCAGCTTGAAGTTTGTGGTATTCTGTGACTGATACCTGCGGTGTATTGCTAATCACTGCAAAAGATTTATGACAGTCATCACTCAGAAAAGCATAAAATTAATACCTGCCTTCTTGAAGAAATTCATCAGGCTAGTGAAGTTAATATCAAAACATAGCCAGTCTTTTGTGTTTATCACAATAATTAACACCTTTAGAAGCCTATTAAGGCTTCTGACACTTTTAATGTTTTCCAAGTTTTGATAAAGATGGCTGACAGTCATTGAAACTGTCAGCATCATTAAGACGTTAAGACTGGCTATGTTTTGAGAACATTTAAATCGATATTAATACCTGCCTATCAATAACAGAGTACCCTCACTCTATCCTTACCCTCTAATGAAGAGCCAGGGGCCGGAAATTTCCCCTTGGTACAAATTATGAATGTGGTCCCCGACTACTTTCATTGGAAAGTAGAGGAAAAATAGAAGCAAAAGAAATCCCTAGCTGTTTGATTCCCTGCCTACTTGTTGTATTCACCCAGCAACTTGAAATCTTAGTGAAGACCTTGCAAAAGGCAACTATTTCTAGGTTATATGAAATTCAGAGGGCCTTACCAAACTGGATGCAGTAGGAAGTGGAAAAGCAGCTTTGATGTACATGTAGTAGTTAAATTTTTATCTCAGTTAATTTTAATTTTCCGTTCTTTTTGGGTATGGTAACTGTAATGTATTTTGATGAATTTGAAACAAGGGAAAACCAAAACTTACCTGAAATGAAAAATTAACTGCAACATACATGTACCACAATAAATTGTCCCATGATAATTATTTTTTTAAAAAACAAAACAGGAAAAAATTTAACAGACAACATGAAAATGCTAAACAGTTCAGCTGGAACTGAAAAAGGTGTGCTGAAAGTGTACCAGCAGATAAAAGTACATAATGACAGAACAGTTATGTGTTACAACTTTACTTTTAAAAGTACCTTCACTTATTGAAGATGAAACACTTTGTAGAGAGGCTTGCGTGGTTGGTAATTTTGCAGTCCTTTCTCTGACAGCTGCTGCAGACACATGGGAGGTGGAAGATGATGAGGAAGATGATGTTGACAATGCAGACATTGAAGTTGTTGACCTGTTTGCTGATGGCCGTGATACTGACGTTGGCAGAGGAGGCCTTTTTGGTGGAGTTTTTGCACCTTAAAACAAAAAACTTCTGTAACCATCCAGATCAAATGACAATTTCACATACTAGCCCATGAAGAACTTATTCCCTGCTGGTTGCGACTGGGGTGCTTATTCAAAGGGGGGCAGTTGATCAATAATTGGGGGTATAAAGTTATTTCTTTGAAGACAACTATTAATGTAAAGTTCTCTGCAGTTAAGCCATAGAAGTGCTTAGGATTAAAATGCTTAAGAGAAGTAATAATATATAGATTTGGCCAGGGCTAAAAGCGAAGCTCTCAATAATATTTATAGTTTGTTCAAACAAAATATAAAATCGTGTAATGCTAAGCGGCAAATGCAATGCCGGAGAACGGTGAAAAGACAGCAACAGGTCTAATTAGCAAAAAAGCAACTTTGCACGTGCAGCACACTTTTCTTGAACATTTCTTTGCCGTTGTTTTGCACGACTACAATGTGAAACTTCCAGAAACGTTTTTATGGAGGAATGAAATGTCGTAAGTGATCTCAGTCACTTTTTTTTTTCACTGCCCCTCATTTTCTCCTTGCATTGGTGGCCGCTAGCATTTCTCATTTTGTCACCGCTGCTACAAAATTTTCATGTTGTTCTTCCAACAAAAAAATGTCTCCAGTGTTTTTTCTCTCTCTCTCTAGATCTCTGTCACCCTTTTTCTCGTTGAGTTTCGCACGCCTGCCGCTTTTTCTCTTTTTCTCTGTCTTTCTCTTGCTCTATATTCCAAATTTGTGGACATGACAATTAATCTAAGCTTAATACTTTGGAAATACGGATAAAGAAACAATTTCTGCTTTCCAGTTTCTTCTTCATTGACCCAGCTGCCCCCTCTGCTTTACAAGACGTGGGTGGCTATGCGATTTCCTGCCAAAATAACATCCAGTTGCATTTGGGTTGCCATACCTGTTGGTTGAGTTATTTTACATTGGTATGCCTGTGGTGCAGATGAACGGTCGGGCGTACGGTCACGTGATTGCCAAACTTTCTCGGATAGGTAGATCACCACATTTTCTTACCCATGCTGCTCCGCTGCGCGCGCTTTGTGTGTAAGAGCTCCGCTATTATTGGTACATGTAACAATAATAATTATTAATTGGGCTTGATTGCAGATGAAACTGTTATCCTGTAGATGCTACAAATGTAGTGCAAGTATTATTACTTGGAGTTTGTAAAAAACTAGATTAAAGCAAGGAAACAAAAAGGATCAATTGTGTCACCTCTGCACATTACCCTTAACTGTTTCAAGTAGTTGAGCTAATCACCACCTGGTTAACTCAGTTGGAAGAGGGCCAGTCTGCCAAGCAGGAGGACAGGGATCCAAACCCTTGCCCGACCACAAAATGCCACTCATAAATACATCGTAAATGTACATGTTCAATTTTGTAAGTGCTAGCACAGAGGACTAGTCTTCACTAACATTACAACTGTGGTAAATTATTAAAAATTTTGAACATACTTCCAACGGCTGTGTTCAGTTTATTTGCATTCATACTGGAGGAAGCAGATGAAGGTTGAGGCCGCGTTCGCGCCGACTGGGCGCCTGAGTCTGAGCGAGGCTTCCCTACATTGTAAGTGCACATTACATTAATTTTTTTCACAATATATAAGAGAAAGCAAATTGAATGTGTGAACAGAATAATTATTTATGCATTATCAATAAATAACATCATGTCATAGACAGGTAACCAATTTGAGTAAAATCCAGTTAATCAGCGAAGAGATAAATAAATATACATGTAAATCTCCTGGATAAGCATGACCCTAAACTACTTTCTTACAAAATGTAGGAAGCTAAAGCAAAGTAGAATCAAATGACCTAACTGCCAATTAAATCCCCAGTCTGTGATTGCATAATTTATGCCTGACAACTTGAAAACTTAGTAACATCCCTGCTTATAAGTCAGAAACAGTGCACCTAAAGCTAGAGCAACAACCTCGAGATCTGTGATCAAACAACCACTAGACCGTAATCAGTCTTAACTCAAGTGGCATACCCTTACCTGCGACTGGGAAGAATATTCTGTGATTCAGGACTGAAACTACCGAATACAACTGCGGAACACTCACCTGAAGTGATACTAAACTGTGTCCCTCCCCAAGCTTCACCAAGCTCAGCATCATCATCATCAGCACCAGCATCACTGAGTGAAAGACCACGAGACTGCTTCATGAAGTCTGCAACCTCTTCTTTGCTCACCCAAGAGAAACCAGGGTCAATGAAATCAAAGTTTCCTTCATCACTGAAAGGATTGTAACGTGGTTTTCTATCTTCTTCATCCTCCCAATCAAGGACCTCTTCTCTAAAAATGAAACATTAGCCAATCACAAACCAGGATTTCCATTTCCAATTCCTTAGAAAGCAAGTACAATTAATTTAATTTAAAATAATTAAATGATAAATGGTAACTTTATAATACATTGTTTTAATCTGTTGGTAACATTAAGCAATGCTCCAAGCGAAGACTATTTTGGTGAACATGGCGTGTAGAAAAACAACTAAAAACAAGTTCCCTACCAAGTTTGGAGGCAGCTACAAGAGATGACCATCGCTTAACCAATGTATGTTTTTATACAGGGGTCCCAGACTAAAAACAGCCTACTGGAAGACAAATTATAAGAAGTTGCATTGGAATTTACGGTAAGATTGATAAAATGGTTAAAATGTACATAAACAGCTATTAAAGTATACATACCTTAAAGGCTGAAGTTGCGTCTGTGTTGTTTTGTTTGTTTTTTACTATTTCCTACCCTATAAATGCTATTTCAGCAAGTTTTAATGTTTTGGTTTTTTGTGACCTACATGTATACGAAGAAGACAAAGGCAGGGCTGTGCTCTAGCAAAGCCTGGTGACCCCTGGCGACTAACTTTGGCTCTTGGGCAACTTGGAAATGTTAGTTTTTTCATTCAAATGATATGCTGGGCACCCTAGATTTTACAGGTCCAGAACACTGGGCTCCCGTCAATTTTCCTTAGAGTACAGCCCTGAAGGGAAAACTAAGCTGTCCTAAGCTGCCCAAAGAAAAAGCTACAAAAATTACCCTCTTCAACTCCAATCGCTCCAAATCTTTGCTTGAGCATAGACCGAAGAATTTCCTTCCTTGGAAATGTCAATTTAGTTTTAAACATCAAGCGACGGCCTCAAGACAACAAGAAATGTAGGGGGAAAAAGTTGAAGTTAGTGCTTCCATTCCTGCTGAGGGGATTAAGAACATGCAGCATGGCTACTAAGCCAAGAGCAATGACCATTAGTAGTTCACTATGAAGAAAAGCAGTTCCATGGAACACAGGCGGCCCAAGCTCATTTCATGAACGCGGACGTGACTCTTGCTTGCGAGCGGTGTTGTGTTACAAACGGTTATTTACAAAGGTTTGTATGGGATGCAAACGGTTTTTCTTAAAAGAGATAAAAAATGTTATGTTTTTAAATAAAATCGACGTACCTTATTGCCTTGTTGTATTCTTTGTTGTTTGCCCGCGTCTCAGGCCGTTTTGAAGCGTTTTCGGCGAGTTAGCGCTATTTTGGTGTCCCACTGCTAAAAGAAAGACGCCAGTTTGGACGAGCCTATTTTGAAATTGGGAAGCCGATCGAGCAAGAGATGAAAGCATCGCTAGTGAACGATCTGTGGGAGGAATTGCAAATCGAGTGAATGGACATGGAACTGCAACATCTCTGCTTTGAATTTCTGAAGGAATTGAGGCCGGGAGTAAGTTTCCAGCGGAATTATTCGCCTCGAGCGACGGACACTCCGGGAATCACTGTTCTGCCTTGTCTTTCTTTTAGCAGTGGGACACCAAAATAGCGCTAACTCGCCGAAAACGCTTCAAAACGGCCTGAGACGCGGGCAAACAACAAAGAATACAACAAGGCAATAAGGTACGTCGATTTTATTTAAAAACATAACATTTTTTATCTCTTTTAAGAAAAACCGTTTGCATCCCATACAAACCTTTGTAAATAACCGTTTGTAACACAACACCGCTCGCAAGCAAGAGTCACGTCCGCGTTCATGAAATGAGCTTGGGCCGCCTGTGCATGGAAGCACTAAATTCAAACTTTTTAGCTTCATTTCTTGTCCTCCTGAGGCAATGGCTCGATGTTTGAAACTAAATTGAAATTTTCAAGAAAGGAAAATCTTCTGTCCATACTCAAGTGAAGTTTTGGAGCAATTGGAGTAGACAAATGGTACTTTTCGTAGCTTTTCTTCGGGCAGCCATAGGAGAGCCGAGTTTTTCCATGTCTTCTAATTAGTAGGTGAGAAACCAAAACATTAAAACTAGCTACAATGACATTTATAGTGCAGGCAACAGTAAGAAAACAACACAGACACAACTCTCTTTGAGGTATTTATATGTATACTTTAATAGCTGTATATGCACATTTCAACCGTTTCATCAATCTTACGATAAACTCGCATACAAATCGTTATAATTTGGCTTCCAGCAGGCTGATGTGAGTCTGGGTAACCTGTGGTCTTTACACTGCTTTGTTATGGCCAAGCTGTAGCATGAAGTTAGTGCTTGGTTTAATTTGAAGACCTGTGCAAGTGCAGGTGCGAATTAAGATGATGATTTGGTTTCGTGTTCGAGCAACAGGACCTAAATGTGGCTAATTCAGTTGCTGTCATACACCCAAAAACCGGCGAACCGCTCGTGAAGCTAGCAAATAATCACTTACCTTTGGCTCAACTGCCGAAAACTTAATGCTCCTCGAGACTTATAAAAAGAAGAAAACAAAAGTTAAGGTACATAAAAAGCCTATAAATCTTCTGCCTTCTCTAATATTAAAGCCATTGCGAGCAAATTACCATTGTGCTTGATCGAATGTTCCTGTGCAACTTTCCGCCATTTGCAAGGATGTATGACAATAGGGGACCTCATGTAATCAACAGCAGAGTGTAAAGCGAAGCTCACTCGCGCGCGAAGCGCACTTAGCGGAGCACCATGAGTAAGAAAATTTAAATTTGGTTCTCTAGGCATCCAAGGAAATATCGCATCCATCTGATTAGAATTTTAATAATACCTTTCATATTTTCGAAGAGACGTGTATTATAGCGAATGATGAGCTTAACATGAGTATTTTCTCATCACGATGGAACCGTTTCGTCTGCGTGGTAATTGTCTCATTGATCATACCTACACGAAGTTTATATTAGCTTTCAAATATATCGCAAAGTTTTTCTAGGCCTTTCTGCCTCAACCATTCACGCACAAAGAAAGTGTCTTTTCGTTTAAACTCTTCAAAGATACATTGATTGTTTTACTTCCATGTGCGAACTGATCACGATGGCGGCAAGCAGTTTCTTACACGGACGCAACAAATACTGTGGGATAGGGAAGTGATGGAGGGAAAATCACACATATATGTGTCTCTTTAGAGCATAATTATAAAAAAAATTCTTTATAGAAATATCTAGCCCGTGTACAGACTTCTTAACCGCTTCTAGAAGAACTGACAAATGCCCCACCCCCGGGCAGAGGCTTTCTGATAAATTCCCCACCGTCGGGACCGACAAGGTGACAAATGCCTGGGAGTGGATGGGCACGCTTGAAATTGACTGAAATGGTGTACCCTTTATTTCCAAAAGTTGGTGGAGCTCTTTTTCGTTGCCGATGAAGTTTCCCTTGTTGCTTCTGTCTCCTTTTTTGTTTCTATTTTGTTTCTGTTTTGTTTTTAGGTAAGGGGACAGCCAGGGGGCATTAACGGGAAAGGAATTTGTATATTTCGAAGGAATAACTTCATTCTCTCCGTCTCCCCCAACATGAACAAGAGCAAAACATTCCTCCCTAGCCTGCGAGCAAGTTCTCCGGCGCACTGGCGTCGGCGCGGGAAAAAGAAGGAGAGCTTGCAACTACGTCTCTGGAATTTGAATATCTGCATCGAAAAAGTCTATGCGAAATTCTGATTGGCGGAGATGACATTAGTAATGACTTCATTACCCTTGGCACCTGTTTTTCAATATTTGTTCACATTTGTTCTCGTTTCCACTTCGCACTGATTGGCGGAAATCATCTGACAGCTCAGTCGACGGGAAGCCACATGGGAATTGCAGGTGGAAATCAAATTCCAGAGACGTAGTTGCAAACTTCCTTCCTTTTCCCGCCCCGACCCCAGAGCCTCCCGGAGAGCTTGCTCGAAGGCTATTTCCTCCCGGGCCTCTCGATCTCTGGTGAATTTGAGTCAGCGTTACAATTTTAATTAAGATTGTTGCAAAGGGATTTACTTCAGTTAAAAGTTTTGTGCTTCTAAGGTGAAGAAGGGCATCGGAGAGTGCGGGATTAGTACATGACGGCGTCAGGGGGTAATGCACCCCAAAGGACCCAAACCCCCTCTGTATCTTCCCTAGGCCTTGTATAATCTCAGTCCGCTCATAGCGTGTCCATGACAAGTCATCAAACTAATTCACTAAACAAGCGCGAAACAAAACAACTCCAAAACACTTCCTTTTGGGAGTACTCGGATTTGTTCTTCCGAGCTCTCTGTGACCTCACTGAAAAAAATCTAACTCATGTATACAGCAGGCTCACAATTCATAGCACTGAAACACACGTACCAGCTTCCGCGGTACGGCATTACGCATGCGCAGAACCATATCACCCCTCCAGTGGCAGTCATGGTCAGCTGTTTTCACCCTTATTAGGGCTCATCAGTTTGGCATAGCCGTCGGGTCTATGAACGGACGAACCCATGTATCTACTATCGAGGTGATATGGTTGAGCGCATGGGTAAGGTACTGGCCATACTAGCCTGCGTAGCAGGCACTTGGAAGTAACGGCACAGGAAAGAACGAGGCTCGCGAGAGCAGACTATGACCATACCGCCGAATCAGACTAACGAGTTAAAACTGCCGAGTTGGTACGTGTGCTGGTATTGCTTTCAAAATTCACCATCTCATCTCGTCGTTGCTTATAAGCACATATAGACATTCCAGTCCTAGCAGAATGTAGGATATTTGTCATATGAACCTAGTTTAGTGTCCTTAGCTCCCTTAAGTCTCCTGTAGCTTAGGGGTAGCCAGCATCTGAACTAGTAACCAGGCCCCGGTTCCTGGAAAGCCGACTAAACTATCCTCCGATTAGCATCAAATCCACGACTAATTTTCTTATTCTTCGGATAACTAATCGTGGGTTAAAAAGGAGTTCCTGAAAGCGAAATAAACCCATGAGTAACTAATCCGAGATTAGTGTTAAAATAAACCGGTTTAACAAGTTTTTGGGAGGATTGCTGTTAAAAAATATGGCGCGAAAAATGTTTAGGCACGGGTGAAGTAAAGGAAAATGGCGGAAAATGAAGTGGTCTAGGTTGAACCAAAGGAGAAGAAGAGGAAACCGAAATTCTTCATCTACCTAGAAATAATTGGCCCAGTTTTTATAACATAGTCCCTATATTCAATCCGCAGTCCACCGTCCATGTTTTATAATGACCAAATTTATTACATGAAGTAGTAACCACCCTGGCAACTGCTTATGTTTTCTCCTCGTCTGTCTCTCGAGGTCGTTCTTGAGGATTTCTACCAAATAATGAATTGACTCTCGGCCAAACCTGTTTTTACTGCAAAGCTCTTCATCAGTGAATTGGTCGAGATCAATTTCTTGCTGTCGGAACTTTTTTCACGTATTTTAGGCAACGGTAAGTCCGCCATTTTGTTTGTTTTACAAACGTTTTCCCCCGATTAATGACTTAATCGACCTCGCTAGGTGGGTTAAAATTAACACTTAGTTTATTCCTAGATTAAGGTTAATCATGCTTTCAGGAACAGGATCAAATCGTGGGACAAAATGTATTCCGCGTAGCGAGATTCAATCCTCGATTAGCGCTAATCGGCTTTCTAGGAACCCGGGCCAGGGCACTGTTCCTCGAAAGACGGCCAGTTTAACCCAGTATGAAGCCAAATTTTAAGCAAAATTTACTTGACGAAGAACATGTCACTAGAGCTTAGAAAATACTGTTTTCTCTTTACGCCGAGACTCAATGATGATAACAAAGAATGTTACTCTAAGAAATGCATAGGAAGATAAGTACAAAAATGGAACAAAATTTTTAATCCTGGATTAGCGTTAATCGGCCTTTTAGGAACTGGGGCCAATGGGCCATAGGTCCGACACCTTTTGGGCCGGTACTCGGATTTTTTCCTTCGGAAAATCTGTGTCACTGACTGAAAAAACATCTTACTCAAAATTATTCCAGTCGGCCTACACTTTTACCGGGGGTATTCATTAAAACAACAACAACTTATTTTTATTGCACATCAAACAGATTACAAGGAATTGATTAGCCTGCGAGCAGGCTCCCGAGTGGACTCTCAGCTCGCTTTGCTCGCTGATATCCTTTTTTGCTCGCTTCTCTTGGGAGCCTGTTCGCATACTACAAAATTGATTACCCTTCCCCTTTCGCTTCCTTTTAAAATTCAAACTGTAAACACATTGAACACATTGTCCTTGTGTTTTTGCTTTATTGCAATTCAAAGATTACACAGCTTGGCCTGTCTTACGGTTTATCGTTCCGTATCCTTTAATAGTAGTTCTAACAGCACTAAAATGGTGGAGAGGTGTTATGCCTCCGTTACAATTCTCAAGATAGAACGGGGGGGAAGGATCAGTGCCTTAATCAGCGCTTTTTAAATTCGTTTAGCCGAAAAGGGGAGTTTTAGTGAAGGGGGATTGAGTGGGGCGCGGCGTGGTAACTTTAAAAAAGAGTTTGGTAAAAAGGAATGAGGTTGAAGGAGGACTGGTGGAACGGGGCTTGGTGAATGGAGGAAAGGTGGATCGGGGTGTGGTGAACGGAGGGAAGGTGAAGCGGGGTGTGGTGAATGGAGGGAAGGTGGATCGGGGTGTGGTGAATGGAGGAAAGGTGAAGCGGGGTGTGGTGAACGGGGGGAAGGTGAAGCGGGGTGTGGTGAATGGAGGGAAGGTGGATCGGGGTGTGGTGAATGGAGGAAAGGTGAAGCGGGGTGTGGTGAATGGAGGGAAGGTGGATCGGGGTGTGGTGAATGGAGGGAAGGTGGATCGGGGTGTGGTGAATGGAGGAAAGGTGGATCTTCAAAGCCGTATTTTATACCCTCTATACTACCGACCAAATGGGCTCAAATGGAAAGATTTCAGTGATCAACAAGAAACAATAGAATGCCTTGATAGAGCACAGGCGGCCCAGACGTAGTATGTGTCACTGAATGAATATATTAATATCCACATGGACAAATTAATGCGATGAGTCGTCCAAACTCCCATGGACTAAAATAGTCTAAAAGTCAAAATATAACAAAACAAAGCTAAGATACCTTCAACTGAACGTATCCTTGTCTATCCTGGCCGGTTTAAGTGGCATTTTGAGTTTTGAAATTGTAGGTACTATCCACTAAAGAAGAATTAAAGGCTGGCTACAAAACAAACAGACCATCTCCACGCGCCTTCACACGAAGCGCTATAAATTCGAGAATAATCGACGAATCCGCTCCAAATAACCATCGGCTAATCTGCAGGTAGCGTGTGCTCCTTCTTCTGGCTCGCTTGCTCCACAAAACCCATCGCAACTGCACAATAATTGCTCGCTCATCAACAACCACTGTTGACCTTTACGCTTCGATATGACCGCAAACGACCAGGTTTAATACGCGACGTGAATATTCAAGTTTAGCGACCGCCTTCGCGCAACAATGCAGCACTTGCTATGGGATAGACAAGGATAGGTTCAGTTGAAGGTATCTTAGCTTTGTTTTGTTATATTTTGACTTTTGAATTTCTTCATGATGACTAAAATTTTGAGTCGGTGTGTGTTTGTCTCTGTCTTTGTCAAGATGGGGCTTTCTCTGTCTTTGCTTCGGGTCGACTTTTCTCTGTATCGCATTGTATATAAAGAGTTTTCCTTTATGTGTAAAAAAATGTCATTTGTTCATAGTTTGTCTGTCTAGCCGCGTGCGCGTGTGTGCGCCACGCGCGATTGAATCACCCGCGTAAAGGAAAAATACAGTGACATACAAGGCCCTTGTGGCCCCTGTGGCCCGTTCTCAATAGTCATAAACTTCGTGTCATTAGCGGTTTTACTCAGTTGGTATCGAACCTTCGTACCGTGAACATCATGGGTAAGCGTGTATGTCGTCATTGCCCAATACCGGGATGTCACTCTAAATTTTTAGTTCGATTAGCAAACCATTTGGCTCAGGTACACGAGCTGTCTGACTTAGAGAGAAAATATTGGCTCCAGTTTGCTAAATTACAAAATACCAACATGGTTCGAGTTTATGATAAAGATACTCCGCCAAATACCATTTCGATATAAATAAGAGCAAACGCAGTTGAACCAGTCAGTTATCAACATGGACCCAAGGTGGAAACACCCCTTTCCTGCTATTGTAGCTGGCCCCACTTGTTGTGGAAAAAGTCATTTTGTCAAACACCTGTTGGAATCTGGAGAAGAATTAATAGACGGAGCTCCTGAAAATATCATTTGGTGTTATGGAATATACCAACCGGCTTATGATGAAATGCTAAGGACTATTCCCAACATCACGTTTGTCGAAGGAGTTCCTGGTGATTTAGAATCTACGATAAACCCAACCATTCGGAATTTAGTGGTCATTGACGATTTAATGCAGGAGCTTAGCAATGATCAAAGAATTACCAATTTGTTTACTAAGGGCTGTCATCACCGAAATTTAAGCGTCATTTTCATTCTTCAAAATATTTTTCACCGGGGAAAAGAACTGAGAGACATAAGTTTGAATTGCCATTATTTGGTGATGTTCAAGTCTCCGCGAGATAGCAGTCAAGTCAGTCACTTGGCGAAACAGATGTTTCCCGGTCATGTCAAATACATGCAAGAAGCGTTTCAGGATGCGACAAAACGCCCTTATGGCTACCTGTTATGCGACCTCAAACCCGAAACACCTACCGACTTCCGGTTGCGCACAAACATTTTCCCTGGGGAGACTCAGCTCGCCTATGTCAGAAAGGTATAAAAAAGCTCCGTCGTAGTGATTGATATCAGTTGAGTATGGCCCAGCGACTAAGAAAGAACCACGATTTTCTTAAGCTCCTCGTCAAGTGTACCCCAGCTCAACGTAAAGCAATTTTGAAAGCAGCCGACGACGCTTTAGTAAAAACCATTTGTGAGTGTGTATTCAACGTACTTAAAGAAACAGTCCCTGTCAGGAAACCGGCAAAGAGAAAACTTCTTAAGCACAAGAAAGCCTTGACTGCTCTAGCTGAAAAGAGTACCCCGCTAAACAAGAAAAAGCAAATCTTGATACAACACGGATGAAACTTTTTAAGTGTTTTGCTACCTCCCGTTCTTCGAGTGTTGAGCTCGCTTCTTAGTTAAGATGAATCACACAAGACGCATGGTTCTCGTTCCTGAAAACACTCTGGAACGATTGCAGCAGCGCCAGCAGATATTAACACCACCTGTAACACAAACTCTGAAAAATCTGGATAGCCAAATGGAGGATATTTTAGAAAGTAAACAACTTGGTGATGAGGAAAAGGCGAAGCTTTACAATCAGGTGTTGCAACGGTACTTGACTTATTACGATCAGCGGAAAGGCCAACCTCTCCATGTGAAGTTAACGGCCCCTAAAACAACAGAAACCCCCAAACCAGCTGAGAACGCAGAATCTACAGAGGAAGCTTCTCCAGATAATTCTCTTCCAACAGCAGTAGAGGAAGAGGTCATGAAAAGTGTACCCAAATTTACAAAGCTGGGGCTAGACAGTTGTTGGATAAAATTAAAAAACACCAGGATGTGTTGCACTGGAATGATAAAGGAGAGCTGTTGTATGAAAACAAACCAATTCCAGGTTCTCATGTGGTCGACCTAGTCAACGACACATGGCGTCACCGAAAAGGATTTGAACCAGTGGGATGGTCCGTGTTTGCGAGGGGCCTGGCGCGAATGAATGTCCCCGAAAACTTGGTTCGTAATCCCCAACGTCAGAGTGCCATAAGAGAGTTTAAAGCAAGAGTGAGAGAGGAGACCCCAGAAAGTCCTTCGCGTTGGCTACCCACCCCACCGGTGACGTTATCTTCTGTCAAAAAGCAGAGGCGCAGAGTCGAGAGTCCTCGCCCTCAGGCTGTTCGATGGTTACGATTATAAATCATGACAAGAGACATTTTTTATTGTGAAACACAAAACTTTATTTTGTAATTCAATAAAATGTGTTGAAAAGAAATTACATGATGTCTGTTTACTGAACTTAGTGTCGTGCTTTTGCTCTTTGCTTGTTTACATCAGTACGATGTTTCGGAAAACCTATAGGAAAATGTTTTTCAATAAATCGTTTTACGAGACTATCATTTTTACTTGTGTTTTTAGAAAAACGATGGACAATAGCACTCATACTTATATGCCGACTACGATATAAAGCAAAATACAAACAGTAATGTCCGCAGACTTTTGAATAGATGCTTTGTAATGTCACAGTATTAAAAGTCCACTGGTTAGAATTGTTGTTTAAAAAGGCAGTAAATGTTCCTGAATATTTGCTGGGTGGTGATCCGTAAGAATCGAAAAATTCTCCCTCTTGCTCCCTGGTGAAATAAAACGCCACCCAATGCGAACCTGGCTTGTCACTCGTATCCACATTGGCGATAAACAGGGCTGGGTAATGTGAAACACTTGCAGGCAGCTGGTCTGAGGGATACACGCCTTGAAACAAACCTCGTGTAAATTTATCCTTTCTCAAAATAAGGGTCAGTTGAATAGTGTCCATTTTTAGTTTGTGTAGTCGAACAACACGTTGCGGTTCCCGTCAATTTCAATCACGTTTTGGAATTCAGCGTACACGATAAGGTTAACCGTATTGGCCAGTGGTTCCTTGAAATGAAGCTCAGCGCGCAGGTTACCTTGCTTTATTAGCTCAAAATGGTCACCTGAGCAGTGGTCTGGGGACAAGTCAAAGCAGAATGCTGTGTAACCAGAGCCATAATCGCTTCTACTGATTTGATTACCCGCATCTTGGGATAGCTTTCCAGTGCCTGAGAACAGGCTTTGATAGCCCGCTATTACATTTTGACCTCTAGCTTCGTCAAAATTCAAGAACAGGGGTTTCCGAGGAATTTGCTCTCCGTCCACATAGACACCCACTTGAGTTAGATTGTGGTGTTTGAAGTTGAACGGGTTGGTACTGTAAGTTCCATTATATGCCTGAGTATCCACTAAGACCAGCACGATTCGTTTAGGAATGTGACCCAAAAAGATGTTGTCGGGGTTAAAACTGCTAAATCCTCTTGGAATAGACAGCACTTTACAATCGATTCGGCGAACCGGGTACTTGGCGCTGGAGTGTTTTAGTGCAGCCGCATGGCCAAGTATAATAGAGGAGGCCAATTTCACCCGGCGAACGAACAAGATGGCTTCTGTGATTACCACCTTGAAAGTTGGAGCGGCTGCTGATGACATTAGACAAAACGAGTTCTTGGCTCGGTTCAGTTTGATTCTTAAATTCACTCCATTTAGCATCAACCGGTCTTGAAAGAAAATGTCGCTATGAATGGGCCCCATCATATCTACAATATGACTTTCTTTAGTGAAATCATAGCGAACCTTTAACCCCTTGTTTGCAGCATCGTCTGCAGCCACAGGGTTGGCAACATCCATTTTTCCAGGGGTATCTTTGTAAAACATGGCCATAGAAAGTTGACTTGTTTTTGCTTCTTCTCCGTAGTTTAGCAAGGTTTCGATCATGGCGCGATAAGGGTAGGTATTGGTGGATGGAGAGATCAATCGCTCGTTCAAGGAAACGTCCACTTGGGAAAACAGGGAATGTAAAAACAGGTTCACGGGACCTACTTGTGTATCGGCGTCTATGGCGGTTCCATTTGCTTTTGTGATCTTGGCTTTAACAAATAACTGAGTGCGTGCCAAGTCCAAATACTCATCTCCGGTTCCCGAAACATAAAATTCTATCGGACCACTGTCCGTGATGTTACTGATGGGGTGGTACTCGATCCATTGCCCTTTGGAGATAGAGGTTTGTGTTGCAGGAATCGTAAAGAGATCCAACTCTGATTTCGTACATTCGTGAGACTCGTGATGCACAAAGGCCATAGTTACTTCCAGAAAGAAAATTTCTCTTTGGGCTTCTTTTGCTGCGGAGATGTTTTTGGTTTCTTGCCTTGAGGCGAACTGATTTTGGTTCCTTGCCCTTTTCTTTTTATAGCTTTTTTGCCAGCTCCTGATTGTGTCTGCAGTGAATTCTGAGAAGGTAGACCGAGGGCTTGTTTCGTGCGCTTGTGGACTGCTGTTTTAATGTTATCTCCATCAAGAACATCTTGGACTACATTGACACCTGTTTGTAAAGCCTTTTTTCCAATCACCTTAGCACCCTGTTGAAGGTGAGGCATCGCCCAGCGAAACAGACCTCTGAATATGGACCCTAGTCCATAACCATGCTGAAATCGAGCACCGTGAAACGCTGGTAAACTCCCACCTTTTTGTTTGGCTTGATTAACATAGTACTGTTCGTACAACTTGTGATTTGGAGTGTGGAGTTTTTTCATCTTTAAAAGTACTGAGGTGCACTTTGACGAAAATGAAGTGTTAACAACACTCTCCCAAACTCAAATGGTACAGACTCCCCTGTGTCTGTCTTTATATTGACTTCGACAGTTTCAAATTGCTTTCTGCTGACAGGTAAATATTGGGGGCGCAAAAATGATTTACTGACTCGCTCCCCAACCTTTCCTTCTACAGGAACAATTCGAAGCAAAGGTACCAATGCATCTCCAACATATTGTGACTGAATAAGATCAAAGTAAATGAAAAGGTCGTGAAAGCCGTATTCCAAATCCACTTGTCTTTCAGCGGTAGAGGTATTAGAAATAATTTCGTCTGGTGAAAATCCCAGCAGGTATCCAATGTTACCAAAGAAAAGTTCTACGTTATTTTGTAGGTGAACAGTCACCTTTCTAGTGAACGCATCGTAGGAAAATGTCACGTCGTCATTGAAACGCTTTACATTCTCGATCAGCTCTTTCATCTTTGATAAGATATCTCCAATGGAAGAATAATGACCTGGTGGTACAATTAGGGCTTCCCATACTCCGGACAATTCTTGGTTCCGAAGGTAGAATCGATTACCAAAATTTTCTTGGACATTATTCCAGCTGTGAGGATAGTGAATTTCCGTTAACGCTACTTCCCAGTCCCCCGTCAAGCTAACGGTCTGAGGTAAACCAACTTGGTACTCAGTTAATGTGTTGCTGGGAAACTTATCGAGGCTGCTATTGCTAGGGAGATGCAGATAAAACTGTTTTACCTCCATCGTACCCCGTATTGAAATGAACTTTTTAATCTGGGTATTCTTAATTTATTAGAAACCACACACCATTCATTTTATTATTTCATTTTCTTTTATTCACTACACAAAAAACGCATAAATTACAATTTCAAAATATCTCTTTCTTGAACCCAAGAATCAAATTTTGGATCTTTGTATCCTTTCCATCTCACCAGATACTCTGCTACGCCTTTACGCTTTCTCTTCCGCAAAATCTTCTCGACGCGGTACACACCATCGTTCTTAATAATTTTCTGTAATTCGGGTTCATAAAATGTTCCATCTAAGATTTCACCTGCATCATCTTTTAGTTTATAAACGGGTACTTGACGAGCCATTCGCTTGTAAACAGAAAAATTTCTTCCGTAAAATTAGGTAAGTAAGATTTTTCAAACATTCTCTTCACTTTGCTAATCCTGACGCGATCTCCCACTTGAAATTTATATCGCACAGGCTTTTGAACATCATCCCCATACAAAGTATCCCACACTTTAGCTTCATTCGCTTTAGTAACCTGACTCGGTTTCATTTTAATACTTCGGTGGTAAGTGTTATTGTAAGAAGACACTAACTGGGGTAATACATTGATATAGGTGAGAGTGTTTTTGGCCGTGAAATATTTGTACATCTTATTCTTAAATGTTCGGTTAAAACGCTCAACCACTGAGGCTTTGAGCCCAGAGTTAACAGTGAAAAAGGCAATGTTGTTGTCACGCAGAAATTTCTGGAACACGAGATTCTTGAACTCTGTTCCTTGATCTGTTTGCAGTTTGATGGGTTTGCGACCAGTAGAAAGCATCTTTTGAAAGGCTTTGACCAGTTCCTGACCTTGTTTTGTCTTCAACGGTAACACAAACGCGTACTTGCTGAAGATATCTATACAAGTCAGTAAGTATTTATAGCCCTTGTTGTAGCGACTGAGATTTTGGAGGTCGACCAAATCCGCTTGAAATTACTCATCTATTCCAAAAACGATGACTCGACTTCTCTTGTAGCGTCTTCGCGCGGGTTTGTGAAGAGTATAAACATCTTGCTGACTCAACCAATCTCGGACTTGTTTACGCGATATCTTGTTCTTTCCTTTCTCTTTGACTGCTCTGTAAACAGCATCTAAACCACCGAAACTTGCGGGTTGACTTGGGTCGAGGTAGATGCTGGCTAGTTTTTTCTCCATCACAAAATTCCGAGTTTTGTACAACCACTTTACCACCGCAGCAAGCTAATACACAACGTATGCGACTGAAAATGTGTTCAAAACCAAAAGTGGATGATGGCGGACAGCAACCCATCACTAGTGTTTACCTGAACGGTAAAAGATGTAAAAACTTCTCTCTCTCTGGTGCTCCTTTATATAGCTACTGTCGAATCTGGGTGAGAGTGGGAACAAGAAGGTTAAATAGTAGTTCCCATTCCTCCTCGGTTAGTTCTAGCTGATCCGCGAAGTTCAAAAATACCACCAATCGTCCCCAGTTTACTTTTGAAAAGACCTCAGAGTGGAGTTTTTTCAACCTTTCTAGACTCGAACCCGGCAGATCTTTAAACTTTTGTTGAAGCATTTCCATTTCACTTGAAGACACTTTTAATGTTTTGGCTTGTGCGCGATACAGAGAAAAGTCGATCCGAAGCAAAGACAGAGAAAGCCCCATCTTGACTAAGACAGAGACAAACACACACTGACTCACAATTTAGTCGTGAAGAAATTTTATTACTTTTAGAAACAAAGCTTATTTTGAATGTCATTAATTATCATGTCAAGGTCCATTGGTTGACACGAAGTTTATGACTATTGAGAACGGGCCACAGGGGAAACAGGGGCCACAAGGGCCTTGTATGTCACTGTATTTTTCCTTTACGCGGGTGATTCAATCGCGCGTGGCGCACACACGCGCACGCGGCTAGACAGACAACAAACCGTGTTTAGTATATTAAACCATATTTATTTACAAACTATGAACAAATGACATTTTTTTACACATAAAGGAAAACTCTTTATATACAATGCGATACAGAGAAAAGTCGACCCGAAGCAAAGACAGAGAAAGCCCCATCTTGACAAAGACAGAGACAAACACACACCGACTCAAAATTTTAGTCATCATGAAGAAATTTTATTACTTTTAGAAACAAAGCTTATTTTGAATGTCATTAATTATCATATCAAGGTCCATTGGTGTTCTTCTTTTCTCACGACTCTATCAAGGCATTCTATTGTTTCTTGTTGATCACTGAAATCTTTCCATTTGAGCCCATTTGGTCGGTAGTATAGAGGGTATAAAATACGGCTTTGAAGATCATCACCCTGCTGGACAACATCAGGTTCCAGAGAAGCGAGGTAAATACTGGTCCACGACAATATTTGGCAGTACGCTTCCCATGATTTATCTAGTTTGAAGCCGGGAGCACTGCATATACTTTCGGTAGCGTTCAAAATAGAATTCAGGTCAATTTGTTCCACCACTTCATCGTGGTAATACTTCCATGCGTCATCATTATCCATCATGAGGCAAGAATGTTGGTTTTGACTTGGGTGTTGAATAGCACAACCGTCGCAGTGATTCAGCTTTTCTTGTTGGATGAGTTTGTCAACCAAAGCCGCATAAGTCAGTTAAAATACATGTCCAATAAAACTGGCTATCCTTTGACGCTGGACATTGTTCCAAAGAATATTGTTGAGAGTTAAGACTTTTTTCCGAGCAAACTGAACTTTAAAGAATGAAATCATGATTGAACGGAGAGCGCGTTTGTCTGTTGAACACATAATAGATTGTTCACCATCCAATCAGGGTTAAAAGAGCCCTCTTCTTCTGAATCGTCTTGTTGTTTTTGCCACAGGTATTTCATAGGTTTGTCGATAGACAGAGAATTACAATTTTGCAAAGAAATACAACATGTTCTAGATGATTGTGAAACAACATTCCTTGACTTTTTTCGAAGTGGGAACTCAATGTCTTAATCGCTCATTTTTAAAAAAAGACAAAAGCTAAACGGCTAATTCTTAATTGCATTTTTTTTACACAATACCTGGTCTTAAGTTGAAGATTTTTGCATAATCAACCCGCGGCGTGTTTGTCCAAAGACAAGTATGGCTGAGAAATAATTCTCTTATGGTGGTCCGTTTTCCAACAAACTACAGCTACAACGGATTGCATTTCAAAAAGTATGGTGTGAGGAAATGACGGAGGAACAGATTATGAACCCCACGTTGATCAGCAGAACTGTCATTATTGGTGTACGCAATATCTACGATTATCCTGATGCCTTATTGGAAATGAACGATTTGTTCAAGCGAAGATTACAACAAAATGTGTTATTTGTATCATCTGAAAAAGGACCTACCTACGAACAAGACCTAACTTACAGAGACAATTTGGTAGACTACACATTAAGTGATGATGTAACCATTATCCATTTCTTTAGTCATTATTATTATTTCTTGTGTACAATGATATACTCTTTGAGGTGAGTAAAATAATTGCGATGAAATACTGTGTTGTGTAAATTTCTTTGCCCCTGCAAAATCGGGTCCGTTTCTGGACCTTGTAAAATTCTTTGTACAGCATACCATCGCGTGCAAACAACACTCGTTTATCTTGCTTTTTTTCCAATCGCCGTAAATGCCAAAACCATTGTTCGGTTAAGTTCTTGTTTACTTCAAAGAGGTCTTTCTGCCTTTGTGTTGTTAAGGCAGCAAATCGTTCAATATTTGATGCGTTCATGGCAAAGGGAGCCATTTTCTTGCATACTAAAACATCTTTCAGGGGCACCCAACGAGAAGATAGTTCAAAACCACTTAAACATAGCATTGTTAAACGTATTTTAGTATTTAAACGGTAGATATAGGCATATTTTTATCCCCTAGAAATTTTTCATCTGTTCGGATTTCCTAGCTGAAAGTCTAGTGATCCGAAAATTATAGGGATCAAAACTTACCTTTTCGAAAATTTCAGGCACAAAAAAGGTTCACGAAAATTCTAGGTGACCTTTTAAGAGTAAAAATCCGTTAGAAATGGGCAATTATACCATTTTTTAGATGTTCGAAAATCCTAGGAGAGGCAGGCAAGCAAGAAATTTTAAAACAAATGTTCCGAAAATTCTAGACCGCAAATCGTCTTCCGAACACATATTTTCCGAAAATTGTCGTTGGGTGCCCCTGATCTTTTAGCGCGAAGTTGAATATGGCACGAAAATTATAACATGTGCTTTTGCTGACTATTACATGAAGGGGGTATTTCTAATGCTGCTCTGCGATTGGTTCAAAGTACTGAATACGAATGAGCTCCATTGTTCCCATTGTTCTCTAAATCTTAAACAAAAGAATACTGCTCTGTGAATGGTTACTAACCATATCAACCCCCTTAACTACTAACCTGGCGTTTCAATTAATCATTTGTCTCACAAAGGTTTGTACGCGTACGAGCAATATATGAGCTCAATCACGACAAAATGACCTCATTGATAATAATAATTAATCGCCCTCATGGAAAACTGCAAGTCTGGAAAAGTGTCCGGGTCGTTTATGTGCGCCGTTAGAAACCTTGAAACAACAAAATAAAACTAAATGAGTTACCACGCTTAATAAAATATCTGGCGTTTTTAAAGGTCTTGATAAATATATAGAGCTTGCTGAGAAATTCAGAATTGTAAAGCACATTAAGCTTGCTAAGCTCATCCACGCACCAATGAATTGTAAAGTGATGATGCGTCGGAATTGCAAAACCAGATTTCTAAGAATTAACAAAGTCAGGGCGGAAGGTAAATTAAACTGTAATTAGCATACAGCTGCAGGGAACGAAAAAGGGAAAGCAAAAATTACGTCGATACGCTTTTGGTCTGTATACGGATCTGTATAGTTAGCTTAAAAGTCCTTTGTTTCATCCTATGATGTCTAAAAACATCAATCCAAGTAGTTTTTGCCGACTGAATCACATGATCGGATCACTATGCTCAGTCTCTCTTCTCATTCTTATCAATTTGACTTCAACATTATCTCGCACGGAAACTCGCGCTACGCAGGCTAACTGGTCGAGATCGAGAGTTGCTTGGCCAGATTTATATAATTTCCATCTTAGTATTGTATCTACAGTTATTTTTAATTTCATTTTTACTTTGTAGTTGAAATTTGTATTAGAAAAACAGAGACAATTACTACGTTCCCTTTTAAACTCCCCATGCAAGTACACTTGGGCTGCATGAGTCTCTCCTGACATAGTGAACAGAAGTTTTATCAGGGCAAATCGTGAGTTTATAGTCTTTAGCCATGTTATTTGGTATTTCCGAACTCATGTATAAAATGTTGAAAAGTCTTGTTCACTTCACACTCAAATCAAGCTCGTAGAGAAAACTCTCACTTTACGAACATCTCTTTTAATTATTACGGATACCCCGATGACAATGAAAGCAGATGATTTCACGGCAAAAAATTTTACAGAGTTTGCGAAAAAAAACCACCAAATATATTTTCTTCTGAACACTGTTATCCCATTCAGGACTTATATAGAATTGAAGTTTCTTGACTGCCGGTACGTATGTGTCTGACTCATTGTTCCCAGTGGTTTTCCAATTCTTTTTCTCTTTTACGTAAGTGAACGCAACGATTAAACTACTTGAAAATTGGACCGCCTTGAAGCTTGCCACTGGTTGTTGAATCGATCACCGTTATTTACAGACACTAATTAAAAGAATTTCCGCGTTCTAGAACGTAAATATAAAAACGCTTCAGGCTAATATCTCCGGCTAAAACCTCCGACCATGGTCCCTATTCCTAAAGGATAAAAAATAAGACCCTTTTTTCATTTCTTTGATAAACAAAAGTTTCTCAGCCTCTGCAAAATATTAAATTTCCATTGAAACAGTAAGTAGCCCTTCGAGCAGTAAAAAATTGACTACAAGGGATTTGATCTTACCACAAAAGCTTTCACGTAGAAGGCAAACTAAGATAACATAAAGAAAAACACGTTTTAAAGAAACAAATTATCTTTATTTGTCATGGTAATTAAAAGAGACATACCTTCACAGTGTTGTTTAAAGCGCTACCAGTTGGCGTTTTCCATTTGTCAGACTGACCGGCCAGACCATTCCCGTCGCAACGATAATTTCCCTTTTGATCAAAACTCTCCAGGCAGATCAGTCAAATCCCAAATAGTGTGCTTGAAGAAGATGGTTTTTCAGCAAAAACCCTCGGACAAAGCCTATTACCTTTTCAAACTGATTGGTCGGGCAATGGTCCGGCGAGGCGGTTCTGACAAATGGAAAGCACCCTAAGTTTCGGTAAATTTCGAATTCGGCCACTTCCTCCGCTCCTTTAGTCACTCCGGCGGGAGAGAAGACCGCCTTCGTCCCCGAGTAACTTGGAGAGCGAATGAGGCAGCTGAAATCAAGCTAAACCTTAGTTTGGCGGGAGATTCTAGAGAACGCCCAGAGCAGCCTACTTAGTGTATTTAAATAAAAATGAAAGGTTGATTTGATCGCACATTTCATCCCAAAAAGCGGCTGAAAGGGGTCCTGGTGGGAGTAGGCGTGGGCCTCAATCGAGTTGGTCGAAGCTGCGGTCTTATCTTTGGACTACAGTTCCAGAAAAAGTAAAGTCCATTGTTGATCACCACGTATCCCGATTGGTACAGAACTCGCCATGAAAGGAACCTTTGACTCAGGCCTGGCACTGAAAAGAAAGAAATTCAGACGGAAATATTATTTTTCAATCATAGTTCTACAGAGGATTGGAGAACCATTCTACCTTTTAAACTTTTAATTCTTAGATTAAAACACAAGGCCCTACGTCACGGTTTGGTTTTGTTATCAGCGTAATCAGTCGGTTTTAGGTTTAATCAGGCAATCAATCTTTAAATCAATCAATCAATCAATCAATTTTTAGTAAATTAATAGAATTACCGAAGAAAGATATCATTCTGTTCCAAAACAGACGGACGGAAATTAAACAAAATTAAGCGCATTCAGGATACATTGAACATTTAAGACAAAAACGTATGGTCATTAGATTCTTGCAAAAGAGGACCAATGAAAGCTGATGAAGAATATCTTATGACTAATATACGCTTACCAAAGCATCTACGTCGGAAACAATATCTAACTTGAAAGAATCTCAAGTTGTGGTTTGTAGGAACTCTAATAGTGACATAGAGTGGGCGTGGCCGTTTTCTGAAATCTTCCTCGGTGTCTTCCTTTGTTGGTATCTTTGGGTCTTCTTCGGCGACTTTTTCCGGGTCTTCCTTCAGATAAGCGGTGCTGTCGAGATTCGCGTCTCTCGCGAATGTTTCTTCACCTCTCAAGGTTTCCGTATCCGTCTCGCTTTCAGCTTTGGTGTACTTAACCAAACAGAGGGCCAAGACCAACACAACGATCTCGTACAAGCGCATCTCTGGCTGTCGAACAAATATGGATATGAAAAAGACTCAGAGCTTGTAAATTAAAACCAAACCTGCGAAGTATTCTTAGCGGAGCTACGTAAAAAATCTCTTTTGTAAAGTCGACAGCGCTGAGACTCGTAGAAAAATGATCGAAAAACAGTCTAGCAAAGAAATTTCCTCTTCACGTTCATATAATACTGGCCATGGATACTGAGTTAAATCAGTGGAGTGGACGCCAAATATGCAAGCCTTCTTTTCTTTTTAATTCCAGTAAAGGAATCGCAAAAAGTGGTCCTTTTTGCTCTTGAACTCGCGGATTCTCATAAACTACGAAGTTAAGTTATTTTAATTAGCTTCTCCAGTCCAATATAGTTTTCACACTATTTTCAACCAGTAGAATGTAAAACTAAATTTACAGGCAAGGATATATATAAAACTTAATAATCAGTCTAAACCAGTGAATTAAGCTATTCATAACCCGAGCTGACAGGAGAGATCTAGGCTAAAGGGAAAGAAAGAATTATAACGCTTTAGAACGAATCCTTACCTCAGCTGATCTGACTGTGATAATGTTCAGGTTTCAAAATGTTTTCAGCTTTTTCTCGGCACGGTAGCAAAAGATGAATAAGCGCGTTTACCCTCTGATCTGAACAAAACAGCTTTTTTATACCATCGGTCACCACAGAAACGGGAACCTAGTACTTGAACCAATAATGGTTATTTCAAGAACTCACCGTTGTTACGTAGTGAGTGTGTCCTCAATAAAATAAGAAGCTGGTTCCTCTGGAAAAACACATTCTTTTGTATGCACTAACTCTTGTATCAAGATACTTCTGAAGGGCCGGACTGTACGAGGGTATTACGAAATTGAAGCAGGCTTACAGCCCGGGGGGGGGGGGGGTACTCCCTTATATAAGCCATGTAGGTACGTGCCGCCGCATCTGGTAGGGTTTTTGCGCCGTTTTGGTCTGAAAACGGGTAATCATACACTTTGCCCATTTTGATCTGGAATCGGGTGTGGTTTTAAAGGAAACTACGGAGTGTATGAACGAATTTATCGCTTCAATTCCAAATTAGTAAGAAGGAAAGAGAAATATGCGAATTCGAAATGTATTGAATAATTTTTTTGTTCGCGTTCTATTCTAGGTAATGATAACATAAAGGCAAGGTCTGAAAACGGGAATGAATTTTAGAGGTGTAGACTGAAAACGGGTGTGGACATTTTTTTGGTCTGAAATCGGCTCAGGATTTGAAGAACCGGGCGGCACACTCCCACCAAGAATTCCCAGTAGTACCCCCCGGGGCTTACAGTCTGGTACACATAATTCAAAAACAACTAAACATGACGGTTCAATTTATCATTTGTCTTACAAACGTTTGTAAGCGTACGAGCAATATAAATGCTAAATCACGACAAAATGACCTCACTGATAATAATGACTAGTTTTCTTCACGGAAAACTGCAAGTCTGGAAAATTTCCGGGTCGTTCATGTGGACTGTTAAAAACCTTGAAACGAAAATAACATAAAATAAAATAAAAACAAAATATAGTTACTTACCGAGTGATCACGCTTGATAAAACATCTAGAGTTTTTGAAGATCGAATAAATATATAGAGCTTGCTGAAAAAATCAGCATTTTTAAAGTATGTTAAAGAAGCTCAACCACACACCAATGATTTTTAAAGTGATGAGTCGGCATTTGTTGAATGGCAAAGTGCAGTGCGGAACTAAAAACAATACATGTTCTTTATATTTTAAAATCGTCTATCCCAAATATCATCTACGCACAACGCACCTAGGCTTGTCGGTCAGTTGATGAAATTTATTTCTGAAATTTTCCCGGCACTAATCAGAAGTTTGCACTGAACCAGATTTCTAAGAATTAACAAGGCGAGGGCGGTGGGTAAAACCGTGATTAGCCTAAGGCCGCAGGGAATGAACAAGGGAATGCAAAAATTATCTCGATCGATTATTGTTAGCACGCCTGTGTACGAATCTGCATAGCCATTAAGTCCTTTGTTTCATCCTATGATGTCAAAAACGTCAGTTAATTTTGGAATGAATCACATGATTCGATCACTATCCGCAGTCTCTCCTCTCACACCCGCATCAATTTGACTTCAACCTTCGCGAATATCTCGCACGGAAACGCGTGTTTTGCTACCCGGGCTAACTGGTCGAGATCGAGAGTGGTTTAACCAGCTTACAATTTCCATCTTAGCATTGTATGTACAGTTAGTTTTATCTTCGACTTTGTAGTTGAAGTTTGTATTAGAAGAACACGGATAATAACTACATTCCGTTTTAAACCCCCCATACAAGTACACTTGGGCAGCAGTCTCTAGGTGAACAGAAGGCAGATCGTGACGAGGTTAAGTCTTTAATTTAGCCTTGTCAGCTGGTATTTCCGAACTCATGTATAACATGTTGAAAAGTCTTGTTCGCTTTATAGAGTGTCTTCACTCACGTGGCCAGCATCTATGCAAATTTATTGGAACAAAAGAAGCGTTTGTATAAGAAAAGAGTTCAATTCCCAGAGGATTGGTTTGGGACACCAACATGGCCGCCGTTTCATTGTTTTGGGACACCAATATGGCCGTCGTGACGTCATGTGAAAACACTCTATACTCAAATCAAGCTCCTAGAGAAAACTCTAACTTTGCGAACACCTCTTTACTACGGATACCCCGATGACAATGGCAACAGATGAATTCACTACAAAAATATTACACAAATTTCAGAATAAAAAAATACCAATTTAAATATATTTTTGTCTGGCCGCTGTACATGTTACGGTCACGCTTAACTCGGAAACCCGTGCAGTGCTTATTTACAATTGAGTGAAGTTTGTTGACTGTACATGTAATTGTTCGCAGTGGTTTTCCAATTACAGGGGTACCCAACGAGAATATAGTTCAAAACCACATAAACATAGCATTGTTGAACGTACTTTAGTATTTAAATGGTAGATAAAGGCTTATTTTTATCCCCTAAAAATTTTTCATCTGTTCGGATTTCCTAGCTGAAAGTATAGTGATCCGAAAATTATAGGGATCAAAATTTACCTTTTCGAAAATTTCAGCCAGAAAAAAGGCTCCCGAAAATTCTAGGTGACCTTTTTAGGGTAAAAATCCGTTAAAAATGGGCAATTATACGATTTTTTTGAAGTTCGAAAATCCTAGGAGAGGCAGGCAAGCAAGAAATTTTTCAGAAAATGATCCGAAAATTCTAGACCTCAAATCGTCTTCCGAACAGATAATTTTCCGAAAATTGTCGTTGGGTGCCCCTGCAATTACTTTTATTTCTTTTACTTACGTGAATGCAACAATTAAACTACTTGAAAATTGGATCGCCTTGAGCATGCCGCGGGTTGTTGAATCGACCACCGTTTACGAGGCACTAAAGAATTTCCGCGTACTAACTGACGTAAATATAAAAACGCTTCGGGCTAATATCTCGGCAAAAACCGCCAACCATGGTCCCTATTCCTAAAGGATAAAAAAAATAAGACCCTTTTTTCGTTTCTTTGGAAAACAAACGTTTCTCAGCCTAATATGTAAAATGTAAAATTCCCATCATGAAACAGTAAGTAGCCCTTCGATCAGTGAAAAGTTGACTACAAGGGATTTGATCTTACCACAAAAGCTTTCACGCAGAAGACAAACAAAGATAACATAAAGAAAACACGTTTTAAACAAATAAATGTTTATTTTTATTTATTATGCCTTTACAATGTTGTTTAAAGCGCTACCTAATTAAGGGCGCTTTCCATTGTCAGACTGACCGGCCACACCAGTCTCGTTGCAACGATAATTTCCCTTTTGATCAAAACTCTCCAGCTAGATCAGTCAAATCCTAAATAGTGTGCCGGAAGGGGATGGTTTTTCAGCAGAAACCCTCGCAAAAAGCCTATTACATTTTCAAACTGACTGGTCGGGCAAATGTCAGGCGGGCTAGCTCTGTCAAATGGAAAAGTTTCGTTAAATTTCCGCTTCCTCTGCTCGTGTAGTCACTTCGGCGGGCGAGAAGACCGCCTCTGTCCCCGAGTGACTTGCAGAGCGAATAAGGCAGCTGAAATCAATATAAACTTTAGTTTAGCGGGATATTCTAGAGAACGCCCAGAGCAGTTTACGTAGTGTATACAAAAATGAACGGTGATTTGATCGCACATTTTATCCAAAAAAGTGGCTGGAAGGGGTCCTGCTCATTTTCCTTTTACTTTCTTTGGAGTGCAGTTAAAGAAATAGTAAAGATAATTGTTGATCCCGACGTATCCTGATTGGTACAGAACTCGATATGAAAGGAACCCATGACGCAGGCCTGGCACTGAAAAGAAAGAAATTCAGAGGGAAATAATTATTTTAAATCATAGTTCTACAGAGGATTTGAGAACTATTCTACCTTTTAAACCTTTAATTCTTAGATTAAAACGTAAGGTCCTACGTGTATGGTTTGGTTATCGACTTAATCAGTCGGTTTTCCGTTTCATTAATCAGGCAATCAATTTTTTAGTCAATCAATCAATCAATCAATTTTAAGTAAATTAAAAGAATTACCAAAGAAAGATACCATTCTTCTCCAAAACAGACGGACGGAAAATAAACAAAATTAACCACATTCACAGGAATGTGCAGCCACTAATTAAAATTCGAGGGAGGATACATTGAACAATATTATTAACACAAAAACTTTTGGTCATAAGATTCTTGCAAAAGAGGACCAATGAAGGATATCTTATGACTAATATACGCTTACCATAGCAGCTACGTCGGAAACAGTATTTAATGTGAAATATTTTCAAGATGTTGTTTGTAGGAAAGCTAATAGTGAAACGAATGTCACGAAACCCACGAGTCACCCGTTGTTCTCCGAAATCTTCCTCGGCGTCTTGCTTTGTTGGTATCTTTGGGTCTTCTTCGGCGGCTTTTTCCGGGTCTTCCTTCAGATAAGCGGTGCTGTCGAGATTCGCGTCTCTCGCTAATGTTTCTTCACCTCTCAAGGTTTCCGTATCCGTCTCGCTTTCAGCTTTGGTGTACTTAACCAAACAGAGGGCCAAGACCAACACAACGATCTCGTACAAGCGCATCTCTGGCTGTCGAACAAACGAATATGTAAAAGACTCAAGAGCTTGTAAATTAAAATTAAAACTGCGAAGTATTCTTAGCTGAGCTACGTTAAAAAAATCCCTCTTGTAAAGTCAATAGCGCTTAGGCTGGTACCAAAACTGGGGATCCAAATAACAGTCTAACTAAATTTCCTCTTCACTTTCATGTAATACTGGCTATGGATACTGGGTTAAATCAGTGGAGTTGACGACAAATATGCAAGCCTTCTTTTTTTAAAATTCCAATAAAGGAATCGCAAAAAGTGGTCCTTTTTGCTCTTGAACTCGCGGACCCTCTTAAAATACCAAGTTAAGTTGTTTAGCTTCTCCAATTCAATATAGTTTTCAACCAGTAGAATGTAAAAATAAATTTACAGGCAAAGATATATAAAACTTAATCATCAGTCTAAACCAGTGAATTAAGCTATTCATAACCCGAGCTGACAGGAGAGATCTAAGGGAAAGAAAGAATTATAACGCTTTAAAACGAATCCTCACCTTGACTGATCTGACTGTGATGACGCTAAGGTTTCAAAGTGTTTTCTGTTGCTCGCACGGTAGCAAAAGAAGAATAAGCGCGTTTGCCCTCTGATCTGAACAAAACAGCTTTTTTATACCATTGGTCACCACAAAAACGTGACTAGAACTTGACCCAATGTTGGTTATTTCAAGAACTCTGGTTTCTCTGGGAAAACAAAATTCTTTTGTATGCACTAACTCTTGTCAGTTTGGGTATCAAAATCACTTCTGAGGGGCCGGACTGTACAAGGCATCACGTAAATGCTATTTCAGCAAGTTTTAATGTTTTGGTTTTTTGTGACCTACATGTATACGAAGAAGACAAAGGCAGGGCTGTGCTCTAGCAGAGCCTGGTGACCCCTGGCGACTAACTTTGGCTCTCGGGCAACTAGGAAATGTTAGTTTTTTCATTCAAATGATATGCTGGGCACCCTAGATTTTACAGGTCCAGAGCACTGGGCTCCCGTCAATTTTCCTTAGAGTACAGCCCTGAAGGGAAAACTAAGCTGTCCTAAGCTGCCCAAAGAAAAAGCTACAAAAATTGCCCTCTTCAACTCCAATCGCTCCAAATCTTTGCTTGAGCATAGACCGAAGAATTTCCTTCCTTGGAAATGTCAAGTTAGTTTTAAACATCAAGCGACGGCCTCAAGACGACAAGAAATGTAGGGGAAAAAAGTTGAAGTTAGTGCTTCCATTCCTGCTGAGGGGATTAAGAACATGCAGCATGGCTACTAAGCCAAGAGCAATGACCATTAGTAGTTCACTATGAAGAAAAGCAGTTCCATGGAAGCACTAAATTCAAACTTTTTAGCTTCATTTCTTGTCCTCCTGAGGCAATGGCTCGATGTTTGAAACTAAATTGAAATTTTCAAGAAAGGAAAATCTTCTGTCCATACTCAAGTGAAGTTTTGGAGCAATTGGAGTAGACAAATGGTACTTTTCGTAGCTTTTTCTTCGGGCAGCCATAGGAGAGCCGAGTTTTTCCATGTCTTCTAATTAGTAGGTGAGAAACCAAAACATTAAAACTAGCTACAATGACATTTATAGTGCAGGCAACAGTAAGAAAACAACACAGACACAACTCTTTTTGAGGTATTTATATGTATACTTTAATAGCTGTATATGCACATTTCAACCGTTTCATCGATCTTACGATAAACTCCCATACAAATCGTTATAATTTGGCTTCCAGCAGGCTGATGTGAGTCTGGGTAACCTGTGGTCTTTTCACTGCTTTGTTATGGCCAAGCTGTAGCATGAAGTTAGTGCTTGGTTTAATTTGAAGACCTGTGCAAGTGCAGGTGCGAATTAAGATGACAGAATTTGGTTTCGTGTTCGAGCAACAGGACCTAAATGTGGCTAATTCAGTTGCTGTCACACACCTAAAAGACGGCGAACCGCTCGTGAAGCTAACAAATAACAATCACTTACCCTTGCTTCAACTGCCGAAAACTTACTGCTCCTCGAGACTTATAAAAAGAAAAAAACAAAAGTTAAGGTACATAAAAAGCCTATAAATCTTCTGCCTTTTTTTAATATTAATGCCATTGCGAGCAAATAATAATTACCATTGTGCTTGATCGATGTGCCTGTGCAACTTTCCGCCATCTGGAAAGGATGCTGCTGTATGACAATGGGGGACCTCGTGTAATCAACAGCAGAGTGTAAAGCGGAGCTCTCGCGCTGGCGAGGAGCACGCAGCGGAGCACCCTGGGTAAGAAAATTTTGATTTGGTTATCTATGCATCTAATAAAATATCACATCCATCTGATTAATATCAATAACAGAACTATAAACTAGAATTTTAATAATACCTTTCTTATTTTCGAAGAGACGTTTAATATAGTGAATGATTAGCTTAACATGATGGAACCGTTTCGTCTGCGTGGTAATTGTCTCATTGATCATACCTACACGAAGTTTATATTAGCTTTCAAATATCTCGCAAAGTTTTTCTAGGCCTTTCTGCCTCAACCATTCACGCACAAGGAAAGTGTCTTTTCCTTTAAACTCTTCAAACGATACATTGATTGTTTTACTTCCATGCGCGAACTGATCACGATGGCGGCAAGCAGTTTCGGAGACGGACGCAAAAAATACTGTGGGATAGGGAAGTGATGGAGCGAAACTCACACATACATGTATCTCTTTAGAGCATAATTATAACGAAATATTCTTTATAGAAATATCTAGCCTGTGTACAGACGTCTTAACCGCTTCTAGAAGAATTGACAAATGCCCCACCCCCGGGTAGAGGCTTTCTCACAAATTCCCCACCGTCGGTGGATGGGCACGCGGGGCCCGGGGGTGGATAGGCACGCTTGAAATTGACTGAAATGGTGTAACCTTTATTTCCAAAAGTTGGTGGAGCTCTCTTTCGCTGCCGATGAAGTTTCCCTTGTTGCTTTGTCTCAGTTTTTGTTCCTTTTTTGTTTCAGGGCATTAATTGGAAAAGAATTTGTATATTTCCATGGAATAACCTCATTCTCTCCGTCTCCCCCAACATGAACAAAAGCAAAAATCTCCTCCCTAGCCTGCGAGCAATTACGTTCTCCGGCGCACTGGCGTCTGCGCGGGAAAAAGAAGGAGAGCTTGCAACAACGTCTCTGGAATTTGAATATCTGCATCGAAAAAGTCAATGCGAAATGCTGATTGGCGGAGATGACATTAGTAATTACGTCATTACCCTTGGCACCTGTTTTTCAATATTTGTTCACATTTGCTCTCGTTTCCACTTCGCGCTGATTGGCGGAAATCTGACAGCTCAGTCGACGGGAACCCACATGGGAATTGGAGGTGGAAATCAAATTCCAGAGACGTAGTTGCAAGCTCTCCTTCCTTTTCTCGCCCCGACGCAAGAGCGCCCCGGAGAGCTTGCTCGAAGGCTATTTCCTCCCTGGCCTCTCGATCTCTGGTGAATTTGAGTCAGCGTTACAATTTTAATTAAGAGTGTTGCAAAGGGATTTACTTCAGTTAAAAGTTTTGTGCTTCTAAGGTGAAGAAGGGCATCGGAGAGTGCGGGATTAGTACATGACGGCGTCAGGGGATAATGCACCCCAAGAGGACCCAAACCCCCTCTGTATCTTCCCTAGCCCTTGTATAATCTCAGTCTGCGCATAGTATGTCCATGACCAATCATCAAACTAATTCACTAAACAAGCGCGAAACAAAACAACTCCAAAACACTTCCTTTTGGGAGTACTCGCATTTGTTCTTCCGAGCTGTCTGTGACCTCACTGAAAAAAATCTTACTCATGTATACAGCAGGCTCACAATTCATAGCACTGAAACACACGTACCAGCTCCCTCGGTACGGCTTACGCATGCGCAGAACCATATCACCCCTCCAGTGGCAGTCATGGTCAGCTGTTTTCACCCTTATTAGGGCTCATCAGTTTGGCATAGCCGTCGGGTCTATGAAAGGGCGAACCCATGTATCCACTATCGAGGTGATATGGTTGAGCGCATGGGTAAGGTACTGGCCATACTAGCCTGCGTAGCAGGCACTTGGAAGTAACGGCACAGGAAAGTACGGGGCTCGCGAGAGCAGACTATGACCATACCGCCGAACCAAACAAACGAGTTAAAACTGCCGAATTGGTACGTGTGCTGGTATTGCTTTCAAAATTCACCATCTCATCTCGTCGTTGCCTATAAGCACATATAGACATTCCAGTCCTAGCAGAATGTAGGATATTTGTCATATGAACCTAGTTTAGTGTCCTTAGCTCCCTTAAGTCTCCTGTAGCTTAGTGGTAGCCAGCATCTGAACTAGTAACCAGGGCACTGTTCCTCGAAAGATGGCCAGTTTAACCCAGTAAGAAGCCAAATTTTAAGCAAGATTTACTTGACGAAGAATATGTCACTAGAGCTTAGAAAATACTGTTTTCTCTTTACGCCGAGACTCAATGATGATAACAAAGAATGTTACTCGATCTAAGAAATCCATAGGAAGATAAGTACAAAAATGGAACAAAATTTTTAATCCTGGATTAGCGTTAATCGGCCGTTTAGGAACTGGGGCCAATGGGCCATAGGTCCGACACCTTTTGGGCCGGTACTCGGATTTTTTCCTTCGGAAAACCTGTGTCACTGACTGAAAAAACATCTTACTCAAAATTATTCCAGTCGGCCTACACTTTTACCGGGGGTATTCATTAAAACAACAACAACTTATTTTTATTGCACATCAAACAGATTACAAGGAATTGATTAGCCTGCGAGCAGGCTCCCGAGTGGACTCTCAGCTCGCTTTGCTCGCTGATATCCTTTTTTGCCCGCTTCTCTTGGGAGCCTGTTCGCATACTACAAAATTGATTACCCTTCCCCTTTCGCTTCCTTTTAAAATTCAAACTGTAAACACATCGAACACATTGTCCTTGTGTTTTTGCTTTATTGCAATTCAAAGATTACACAGCTTGGCCTGTCTTACTGTTTATCGTTCCGTATCCTTTAATAGTAGTTCTAACAGCACTAAAATGGTGGACAGGTGTTATGCCTCCGTTACAATTCTCAAGATAGAACGGGGGGGAAGGATCAGTGCCTTAATCAGCGCTTTTTAAATTCGTTTAGCCAAAAAGGGGAGTTTTAGTGAAGGGGGATTGAGTGGGGCGCGGCGTGGTAACTTTAAAAAAGAGTTTGGTAAAAAGGGATGAGGTTGAAGGAGGACTGGTGGAACGGGGCTTGGTGAATGGAGGAAAGGTGGATCGGGGTGTGGGGAATGGAGGGAAGGTGAAGCGGAGTGTGGTGAATGGAGGGAAGGTGAAGCGGGGTGTGGTGAATGGAGGGAAGGCGGAGCGGGGTGTGGTGAATGGAGGGAAGGTGAAGCGGGGTGTGGTGAATGGAGGGAAGGTGAAGCGGCGTGTAGTGAATTGAGGGAAGGTGAACCGGCGTGTGGTGAATGGAGGGAAGGTGAAGCGGGGAGTGGTGAATGGAGGGAAGGTGAAGCGGCGTGTAGTGAATGGAGGGAAGGTGAACCGGCGTGTGGTGAATGGGGGGAAGGTGAAGCGGCGTGTGGTGAATGGAGGGAAGGTGAAGCGGCGTGTGGTGAAGAGGGGTCGTGTGAAGCGAGTTGTTGTAAAAGGGGGTCGGGTGAAAAAGGGAGAAGAGAAACGAGGTTTCGTGAAACGAGGCGTAGTGAAACGAGGTCTGCTTGTAGGCCCGGGTCTTGTTGGAAAAGGCTTGGGTCTTGAGTTGCAATAGTAGAAAAAGTAAAGCCAGTTTCCAATTACAATATAACCCGACTTTTGGAATCTAGTCCATCCTTTGAATCCTGGAGTCATACCTGGAACTGAAAAAACACAAATACACATACTCAAAAAATTCTCCTGAAACTGAATTGTTAGACTCCTTCAACATTTTTTTGCACAGTTGTTCATTGTTAGATGTCTCTCAAGTAACTTAAATGTCTCTCAAGTAACATTAATTTTTTAGGCCTTTAAAATGGGTTATTTTAACTCAGAAGATCACGTGACCTTTCTAAGGCAAAATTGTGGGTTACAACTCTAAACATACCAGGGTCAGAAAGAGTATGAAATATAGTGGCCATGCCAATTTTACGGTTTTAATCAACTCTTAGCAGTGCGATTTTATGGTGGCCTTGATACTGAGGGAAAAACGTGATGTTTCAATGGAAATAGTTCAGCATAGTTCATACAATCACTTATCAGAAAAGTACCAGGAGCCGCCCATTCACCACTTTAGAATCGAGAAGGGAACTGGAGCCGAAATGCAGCCTCCTGCAATTGGTTGAGGGATCGCTACTTGGGACGCATCACGGACTGACAATTTTTCCCCTGGCCCCCAGAAAGTCCCAGACGTCTTAGACGTCTGGGAAAAAAACAACTCGTCCCAGTTTCCTTCTCCTTTGTTAAGTTGCAAATAAACTCTTCGTCTTTTGCCCTTTATTAGAGACCTTTAGATTGTATGACGAGTACGACTACAAGTACGAGATTTTCTCAGTACTATGTAGTACGCGCGCGTGAACCAGCGTCACTTTGGCGGGAAAACGTAGTTGCCGTCGTTATTCTACATCGAGTTTTCGCGCGAATGTCGTAATGGTGAAAACAAGATATCGATCGGGAGCTGAAAGCGAGTAACTTCCTTCACTAAAGATAACAATGCTAACTTTTCTAGTGAAAAATGGTAAAATGAAGCTTTGCGGGGAGTCTTTATTTTAAGAATACGCGAAAAACTTCAAATCAAATCTCGTACTCGTAGTCGTTCTCGTCCTCGAATCTAAAAGGTCTCTCTTGTGTCACACTCTAAATCTGGCCTCCAGCGAATTTTCTTATGCCAGTTTTTCGGTCCAAAATTGTTTAAGTTGCATCCCATATAACTTTCTGGCATGAGTAAGGTGCGAATTTATTTCCATTGATCGCGGATCATGGCTCTTGGGTTTATCTTTTGTTTTGTGTCTTAAGACTGTATTTCTTTCCATTACTTTTCACAAATTGTCTCTCTCCATTTGAATTTCAGTGAAGATTAAGACTCTCAATCAATATATTCGCATGCCGCATACTCATGTCAACCCGGAACTCTCGGACTTAAGTAGAACAACGGTAAAACTACTTTCAACTACTCACCAAAACAACGACGAGTGAAACAATAGGAAGCTCTAAAGAAGAGGCTGTTGGCATAGCTTGGAATGGCGATGGGAAGGCTTACTGGACGAGGATAACAAGAAAAAAATCGGCGGACACTTTTTCTTGGGTCGTCTGCTTTCTTCGGGCCCTCTACGTCAGCGCTATCAGTTTTGTCGTTTATGTTCGATTCTTCTTTTAATAAATCATCAAACGTCACATCTGTGTCAATCTTAGCACTGACAAGAACCAAAAAACATACGGCCAACACCAATATCCCAAGCAAGCGCATTTTCGAAAGCAGGAGTAGAATTCTGTGGGGAAGAAAAAGATTGCTGAACTTCATTAAGACTGATACTGCTCGATATTGCCATCAATATTGCCTTCATACAATCGGAATAATTAGTGAGCACTTTTCGTATTGGCGATATTTCTAAGGGCTTTTAATAATGGTGAAAACCTCACCATGCATTCAATAAAACAAAGCTAACAGAGACTTTCGGACTTAGATTTCAGTCCATTCTTTAATTATAACGGGCGCAATCTTTGGCCTTGTTGTAATTTGTTGGGAATTTGAAGCGGTTTCCGTGGAATAATTAGCCCATCTTATAACGAAGAGAAAAAAGTGAGAAAACTCAGGCTTACATTTGATAGTTACTAGTACTTGGCAATAAGATAGGCGATGACAAAAGGAAGGCCAACACGGAAAAGAGGGCTGAGCGCCATTAACGGGAGGAAATGAGCTGCTTGGCACTAAAAATTACTACCGTTATACTAGCTCATCATGTTTTATACTCGTGTCTCTCGGGTTGAAGGAGTTTTGCTGTTTGATTTTGCAAAACTTTATCAGTTACTTATCGAAAAAGTTCTCCGTGGGCCTCCTAACTAATCTGCCTTTTCCCATACCCGGTAGCGTCCCGACTAGTTTAATTTTAAGACTCGTCGGTTTAATATTGAACCTGAGCAAAATCTGTAGCTATAGTGGGCAATTCTGATAAAAGACTCTGAGCAGAACCATAACTCGGTCGAAGTCAGAACATATATGTATCATGCATTCCCGACGACAGTAAAAAGAAATATTCATCAAGGCGTCATTTTAAAGTGACAGCCGATAAAACTGATCTAAAGACAGATACTACGGCCGGAGGTGTAAAAATATAAAAGAACAGAAATTGCAATGTTGGTTATTTCAAGAAAAAAGTTAGAATTCATACTCACTGTTGTTATGTAACGAGAGCGTCCTCAATAGGATAAGAAGCTCGTTTCTCTGGAAAAACAAAATTCTTTCGTATGTATTAACTCGTGTCCGTTTGGGTATCAAAATGTTTCTGAGGTGCCGAACTGTACAAGGTATTATGTAATTGAAGCAGGCTTGCAGTTTCCAGTACACATAATTAAAAAAACAACTGATGAACCTGGCGTTTCAATGAATCATTTGTCTCACAAAGGTTTGTACGCGTACGAGCAATATATGAGCTCAATCACGACAAAATGACCTCATTGACAATAATGATTAATTGCCCTCATGGAAAACTGCAAGTCTGGAAAAGTTTCCGGGTCGTTTATGTGCGCCGTTAGAAACCTTGAAACAACAAAATAAAACTAAATGAGTTATCACGCTTAATAAAACATCTGGCGTTTTTAAGGGTCTTGATAAATATATAGAGCTCGCTGAAAAAGTCAGAATTGTAAAGCACATTAAGCTTGCCAAGCTCATCCACGCACCAATGAATTGTAAAGTGATGATGCGTCAGCATTTACTGACTGGCAAAGGCAGTGCGGAACATAAAACAATGAATGTTCTTCATATTTTAAAACAGTCTACACCAAATATCATTTACGCAGGTATGCTTGTCCGTCAGTGGATGTAATTTATTTCTGAAATTTTCCCGGAATTGCAAAACCAGATTTCTAAGAATTAACAAAGTCAGGGCGGAAGGTAAATTAAACTGTAATTAGCATACAGCTGCAGGGAACGAAAAAGGGAATGCAAAAATTACCTCGATACGCTTTTGGTCTGTATACGGATCTGTATAGTTAGCTTAAAAGTCCTTTGTTTCATCCTATGGTGTCAAAAAACATCAATTCAAGTAGTTTTTGCCGACTGAATCACATGATCGGATCACTATGCCCAGTCTCTCTTCTCACTCTTATCAACTTGACTTCAACATTATCTCGCACGGAAACTCGCGCTACGCAGGCTAACTGGTCGAGATCGAGAGTTGTTTGGCCAGCTTAATATAATTTCCATCTTAGTATTGTATCTACAGTTATTTTTAATTTCATTTTTACTTTGTAGTTGAAATTTGTATTCGAAAAACAGAGACAATTACTACGTTCCCTTTTAAACTCCCCATTCAAGTACACTTGGGCTGCATGAGTCTCTCCTGACATAGTGAACAGAAGTTTTATCAGGGCAAATCGTGACGCGTTTATAGTCTTTAGCCATGTCCGATGGTGTTTCCGAACTCATGTATAAAATGTTGAAAAGTCTTGTTCACTTCACACTCAAATCAAGCGGCGTAGAGAAAACTCTCACTTTACGAACATCTCTTTTAATTATTACGGATACACCGATGACAATGACAGCAGATGAATTCACGGCAAAAATTTTACAGAGTTTCGGAAAAAAAAACACCAAATATATTTTCTTCTGAACACTGTTATCCCATTCAGGACTTATTTATAATTGAAGTTTGTTGACTACCGGTACGTATGTGTCTGACTCATTGTTCCCAGTGGTTTTCCAATTTCTTTTTCTCTTTTACGTAAGTGAACGCAACGATTAAACCCGGGGGGGGGGGGGGGTACTCCCTAATATGGGCTATATAGGTATGTGCGGCCCCAGAGGGTAGGGTTTTTCAGCCGTTTTGGTCATAAATTGGGTATCGATTTGGGTTATTTTGCCGCCATTTTGGTCATAAATAGGGTAACGATTTTTGCACTGTAGTCTTGAATGCACTTTTTTAGAAGAAGCTACTTCCTTATCATGTCCCCCTCCTTCCATCCGCGATTTGCCTTCCTCTCCACCGGCTGCTTTGTAGGCTAGAAAATACAAGCAACAAGCAACAAAAGCCCTTCACAAATTATGTTCCAGGTCATAAATAGGGTATCAAATTTTTGGTTACGTCATAAATAGGGTAGGGAAAATCGCAGATTTTGGTCATAAATAGGGTAAGGGTTTTGGGAAGCGGGCCGCACACCCCTACCCAATTTTTCTGCGAGTACCCCCCCCCCCGGGCGATTAAACTACTTGAAAATTGGACCCCCTTGAAGCTTGCTACTGGTTGTTGAATCGATCACCGTTATTTACAGACACTAATTAAAAGAATTTCCGCGTTCTAGAACGTAAATATAAAAACGCTTCAGGCTAATATCTCCGGCAAAAACCTCCGACCATGGTCCCTATTCCTAAAGGATAAGAAATAAGACCCTTTTTTCATTTCTTTGATAAACAAAAGTTTCTCAGCCTCTGCAAAATATTAAATTTCCATTGAAACAGTAAGTAGCCCTCCGAGCAGTAAAAAATTGACTACAAGGGATTTGATCTTACCACAAAAGCTTTCACGTAGAAGGCAAACTAAGATAACATAAAGAAAAACACGTTTTAAAGAAACAAATTATCTTTATTTGTCATGGTAATTAAAAGAGACATACCTTCACAGTGTTGTTTAAAGCGCTACCAGTTGGCGTTTTCCATTTGTCAGACTGACCGGCCAGACCATTCCCGTCGCAACGATAATTTCCCTTTTGATCAAAACTCTCCAGGCAGATCAGTCAAATCCCAAATAGTGTGCTTGAAGGAGATGGTTTTTCAGCAAAAACCCTCGGACAAAGCCTATTACCTTTTCAAACTGATTGGTCGGGCAATGGTCCGGCGAGGCGGTTCTGACAAATGAAAAGCACCCTAAGTTTCGGTAAATTTCGAATTCGAGCACTTCCTCCGCTCCTTTAGTCACTCCAGCGGGAGAGAAGACCGCCTCCGTCCCCGAGTGACTTGGAGAGCGAATGAGGCAGCTGAAATCAAGCTAAACCTTAGTTTGGCGGGAGATTCTAGAGAACGCCCAGAGCAGCCTACTTAGTGTATTTAAATAAAAATGAAAGGTTGATTTGATCGCACATTTCATCCCAAAAAGCGGCTGAAAGGGGTCCTGGTGGGAGTAGGCGTGGGCCTCAATCGAGTTGGTCGAGGCTGCGGTCTTATCTTTGGACTGCAGTTCCAGAAAAAGTAAAGCCCATTGTTGATCACCACGTATCCCGATTGGTACACAACTCGCCATGAAAGGAACCTTTGACTCAGGCCTGGCACTGAAAAGAAAGAAATTCAGACGGAAATATTATTTTTAAATCATAGTTCTACAGAGGATTGGAGAACCATTCTACCTTTTAAACTTTTAATTCTTAGATTAAAACACAAGGCCCTACGTCACGGTTTGGTTTTGTTATCGGCGTAATCAGTCGGTTTTAGGTTTAATCAGGCAATCAATCTTTAAATCAATCAATCAATCAATCAATTTTTAGTAAATTAATAGAATTACCGAAGAAAGATATCATTCTGTTCCAAAACAGACGGACGGAAATTAAACAAAATTAAGCGCATTCAGGATACATTGAACATTTAAGACAAAAACGTATGGTCATTAGATTCTTGCAAAAGAGGACCAATGAAAGCTGATGAAGAATATCTTATGACTAATATACGCTTACCAAAGCATCTACGTCGGAAACAATATCTAACTTGAAAGAATCTCAAGTTGTGGTTTGTAGGAACTCTAATAGTGACATAGAGTGGGCGTGGCCGTTTTCTGAAATCTTCCTCGGTGTCTTCCTTTGTTGGTATCTTTGGGTCTTCTTCGGCGACTTTTTCCGGGTCTTCCTTCAGATAAGCGGTGCTGTCGAGATTCGCGTCTCTCGCGAATGTTTCTTCACCTCTCAAGGTTTCCGTATCCGTCTCGCTTTCAGCTTTGGTGTACTTAACCAAACAGAGGGCCAAGACCAACACAACGATCTCGTACAAGCGCATCTCTGGCTGTCGAACAAATATGGATATGAAAAAGACTCAGAGCTTGTAAATAAAAACCAAACCTGTTAAGCATTCTTAGCGGAGCTACGTAAAAAATCTCTCTTGTAAAGTCGACAGCGCTGAGACTCGTAGAAAAATGGTCGAAAAACAGTCTAGCAAAGAAATTTCCTCTTCACGTTCATATAATACTGGCCATGGATACTGAGTTAAATCAGTGGAGTGGATGCCAAATATGCAAGCCTTCTTTTCTTTTTAATTCCAGTAAAGGAATCGCAAAAAGTGGTCCTTTTTGCTCTTGAACTCGCGGCTTCTCATAAACTACGAAGTTAAGTTATTTTAATTAGCTTCTCCAGTCCAATATAGTTTTCACACTATTTTCAACCAGTAGAATGTAAAACTAAATTTACAGGCAAAGATATATATAAAACTTAATAATCAGTCTAAACCAGTGAATTAAGCTATTCATAACCCAAGCTGACAGGAGAGATCTAGGCTAAAGGGAAAGAAAGAATTATAACGCTTCAGAACGAATCATTACCTCAGCTGATCTGACTGTGATAATGTTCAGGTTTCAAAATGTTTTCAGCTTTTTCTCGGCACGGTAGCAAAAGATGAATAAGCGCGTTTGCCCTCTGATCTGAGCAAAACAGCTTTTTTATACCATCGGTCACCACAGAAACGGGAACCTACTACTTGAACCAATAATGGTTATTTCAAGAACTCACCGTTGTTACGTAGTGAGTGTGTCCTCAATAAAATAAGAAGCTGGTTCCTCTGGAAAAACACATTCTTTTGTATGCACTAACTCTTGTATCAAGATACTTCTGAAGGGCCGGACTGTACGAGGGTATTACGAAATTGAAGCAGGTTTACAGCCCGGGGGGGGGGGGGGGTACTCCCTTATATAAGCCATATAGGTACGTGCCGCCCCATCTGGTAGGGTTTTTGCGCCGTTTTGGTCTCAAAACGGGTAATCATACACTTTGCCCATTTTGGTCTGGAATCGGGTGTGGTTTTTAAGACAACTACGGAGTGTACGAACGACTTTATCGTTTCAATTCCAAATTAGTAAGAAGGAAAGAGAAATATGCGAATTCGAAATGTATTGAATAATTTTTTTGTTCGCGTTCTATTCTAGGTAATGATAACATAAAGGCAAGGTCTGAAAACGGAAATGAATTTTAGAGGTGTAGACTGAAAACGGGTGTGGACAATTACATTTTTTTGGTCTGAAATCGGCTCAGGATTTGAAGAACCGGGCGGCACACCTCCACCAAGAATTCCCAGTAGTACCCCCCGGGGCTGACAGTCTGGTACACATAATTCAAAAACAACTAAACATGACGGTTCAATTTATCATTTGTCTTACAAACGTTTGTAAGCGTACGAGCAATATAAATGCTAAATCACGACAAAATGTCCTCATTGACAATAATGACTAGTTTTCTTCACGGAAAACTGCAAGTCTGGAAAATTTCCGGGTCGTTCATGTGGACTGTTAAAAACCTTGAAACGAAAATAAAATAAAATAAAATAAAAACAAAATATAGTTACTTACCGAGTGATCACGCTTGATAAAACATCTAGAGTTTTTGAAGATCGAATAAATATATAGAGCTTGCTGAAAAAATCAGAATTTTTAAAGTATATTAAAGAAGCTCAACCACACACCAATGATTTTTAAAGTGATGAGTCGGCATTTGTTGAATGGCAAAGTGCAGTGCGGAACTAAAAACAATACATGTTCTTTATATTTTAAAATCGTCTACCCCAAATATCCTCTACGCACCTAGGCTTGTCGGTCAGTTGATGAAATTTATTTCTGAAATTTTCCCGGCACTAATCAGAAGTTTGCACTGAACCAGATTTCTAAGAATTAACAAGGCGAGGGCGGTGGGTAAAACCGTGATTAGCCTAAAGCCGCAGGGAATGAACAAGGGAATGCAAAAATTATCTCGATCGATTATTGTTAGCACGCCTGTATACGAATCTGCATAGCCATTAAGTCCTTTGTTTCATCCTATGATGTCAAAAACGTCAGTTAATTTTGGAATGAATCACATGATTCGATCACTATCCGCAGTCTCTCCTCTCACACCCTCATCAATTTGACTTCAACCTTCGCGAATATCTCGCACGGAAACGCGTGTTTTGCTACCCAGGCTAACTGGTCGAGATCGAGAGTGGTTTAACCAGCTTATAATTTCCATCTTAGCATTGTATATACAGTTAGTTTTATCTTCGACTTTGTAGTTGAAGTTTGTATTAGAAGAACAGGGATAATAACTACATTCCGTTTTAAACCCCCCATACAAGTACACTTGGGAAGCAGTCTCTAGGTGAACAGAAGGCAGATCGTGACGAGGTTAAGTCTTTAATTTAGCCATGTCAGTTGGTATTTCCGAACTCATGTATAACATGTTGAAAAGTCTTGTTCGCTTTATAGAGTGTCTTCACTCACGTGGCCAGCATCTATGCAAATTTATTGGAACAAAAGAAGCGTTTGTATAAGAAAAGAGTTCAATTCCCAGAGGATTGGTTTGGGACACCAACATGGCCGCCGTTTCATTGTTTTGGGACACCAATATGGCCGTCGTGACGTCATGTGAAAACACTCTATACTCAAATCAAGCTCCTAGAGAAAACTCTAACTTTGCGAACACCTCTTTACTACGGATACCCCGATGACAATGGCAACAGATGAATTCACTACAAAAATATTACACAAATTTCAGAATAAAAAAATACCAATTGAAATATATTTTTGTCTGGCCGCTGTACATGTTACGGTCACGCTTAACTGGGAAACCCGTGCAGTGCTTATTTACAATTGAGTGAAGTTTGTTGACTGTACATGTAATTGTTCGCAGTGGTTTTCCAATTACAGGGGCACCCAACGAGAATATAGTTCAAAACCACATAAACATAGCATTGTTGAACGTACTTTAGTATTTAAATGGTAGATAACGGCTTATTTTTATCCCCTAAAAATTTTTCATCTGTTCGGATTTCCTAGCTGAAAGTATAGTGATCCGAAAATTATAGGGATCAAAATTTACCTTTTCGAAAATTTCAGCCAGAAAAAAGGCTCCCGAAAATTCTAGGTGACCTTTTTAGGGTAAAAATCCGTTAAAAATGGGCAATTATACGATTTTTTTGAAGTTCGAAAATCCTAGGAGAGGCAGGCAAGCAAGAAATTTTTCAGAAAATGATCCGAAAATTCTAGACCTCAAATCGTCTTCCGAACAGATAATTTTCCGAAAATTGTCCTTGGGTGCCCCTGCAATTACTTTTATTTCTTTTACGTACGTGAATGCAACAATTAAACCACTTGAAAATTGGATCGCCTTGAGCATGCCGCGGGTTGTTGAATCGACCACCGTTTACGAGGCACTAAAGAATTTCCGCCTACTAACTGACGTAAATATAAAAACGCTTCGGGCTAATATCTCTGTAAAAACCGCCAACCATGGTCCCTATTCCTAAAGGATAAAAAAAATAAGACCCTTTTTTCATTTCTTTGGAAAACAAACGTTTCTCAGCCTAATATGTAAAATGTAAAATTCCCATCATGAAACAGTAAGTAGCCCTTCGATCAGTGAAAAGTTGACTACAAGGGATTTGATCTTACCACAAAAGCTTTCACGCAGAAGACAAACAAAGATAACATAAAGAAAACACGTTTTAAACAAATAAATGTTTCTTTTTATTTTATTATGCCTTTACCATGTTGTTTAAAGCGCTACCTAATTAAGGGCGCTTTCCATTGTCAGACTGACCGGCCACACCAGTCTCGTTGCAACGATAATTTCCCTTTTGATCAAAACTCTCCAGCTAGATCAGTCAAATCCTAAATAGTGTGCCGGAAGGGGATGGTTTTTCAGCAGAAACCCTCGCAAAAAGCCTATTACATTTTCAAACTGACTGGTCTGGCAAATGTCAGGCGGGCTAGCTCTGTCAAATGGAAAAGTTTCGTTAAATTTCCGCTTCCTCTGCTCGTGTAGTCACTTCGGCGGGCGAGAAGACCGCCTCTGTCCCCGAGTGACTTGCAGAGCGAATAAGGCAGCTGAAATCAATATAAACTTTAGTTTAGCGGGATATTCTAGAGAACGCCCAGAGCAGTTTACGTAGTGTATACAAAAATGAACGGTGATTTGATCGCACATTTTATCCAAAAAAGTGGCTGGAAGGGGTCCTGCTCATTTTCCTTTTACTTTCTTTGGAGTGCAGTTAAAGAAATAGTAAAGATAATTGTTGATCCCGACGTATCCTGATTGGTACAGAACTCGATATGAAAGGAACCCATGACGCAGGCCTGGCACTGAAAAGAAAGAAATTCAGAGGGAAATAATTATTTTAAATCATAGTTCTACAGAGGATTTGAGAACTATTCTACCTTTTAAACCTTTAATTCTTAGATTAAAACGTAAGGTCCTACGTGTATGGTTTGGTTATCGACTTAATCAGTCGGTTTTCCGTTTCATTAATCAGGCAATCAATTTTTTAGTCAATCAATCAATCAATCAATTTTAAGTAAATTAAAAGAATTACCAAAGAAAGATACCATTCTTCTCCAAAACAGACGGACGGAAAATAAACAAAATTAACCACATTCACAGGAATGTGCAGCCACTAATTAAAATTCGAGGGAGGATACATTGAACAATATTATTAACACAAAAACTTTTGGTCATAAGATTCTTGCAAAAGAGGACCAATGAAGGATATCTTATGACTAATATACGCTTACCATAGCAGCTACGTCGGAAACAGTATTTAATGTGAAATATTTTCAAGATGTTGTTTGTAGGAAAGCTAATAGTGAAACGAATGTCACGAAACCCACGAGTCACCCGTTGTTCTCCGAAATCTTCCTCGGCGTCTTGCTTTGTTGGTATCTTTGGGTCTTCTTCGGCGGCTTTTTCCGGGTCTTCCTTCAGATAAGCGGTGCTGTCGAGATTCGCGTCTCTCGCTAATGTTTCTTCACCTCTCAAGGTTGCCGTATCCGTCTCGCTTTCAGCTTTGGTGTACTTAACCAAACAGAGGGCCAAGACCAACACAACGATCTCGTACAAGCGCATCTCTGGCTGTCGAACAAACGAATATGTAAAAGACTCAAGAGCTTGTAAATTAAAATTAAAACCGCGAAGTATTCTTAGCTGAGCTACGTTAAAAAAATCCCTCTTGTAAAGTCAACAGCGCTTAGGCTGGTACCAAAACTGGGGATCCAAATAACAGTCTAACTAAATTTCCTCTTCACTTTCATGTAATACTGGCTATGGATACTGGGTTAAATCAGTGGAGTTGACGACAAATATGCAAGCCTTCTTTTTTTAAAATTCCAATAAAGGAATCGCAAAAAGTGGTCCTTTTTGCTCTTGAACTCGCGGACCCTCTTAAAATACCAAGTTAAGTTGTTTAGCTTCTCCAATTCAATATAGTTTTCAACCAGTAGAAAGTAAAAATAAATTTACAGGCAAAGATATATAAAACTTAATCATCAGTCTAAACCAGTGAATTAAGCTATTCATAACCCGAGCTGACAGGAGAGATCTAAGGGAAAGAAAGAATTATAACGCTTTAAACCGAATCCTCACCTTGACTGATCTGACTGTGATGACGCTAAGGTTTCAAAGTGTTTTCTGTTGCTCGCACGGTAGCAAAAGAAGAATAAGCGCGTTTGCCCTCTGATCTGAACAAAACAGCTTTTTTATACCATTGGTCACCACAAAAACGTGACTAGAACTTGAACCAATGTTGGTTATTTCAAGAACTCTGGTTTCTCTGGGAAAACAAAATTCTTTTGTATGCACTAACTCTTGTCAGTTTGGGTATCAAAATCACTTCTGAGGGGCCGGACTGTACAAGGCATCACGTAAATGCTATCTCAGCAAGTTTTAATGTTTTGGTTTTTTGTGACCTACATGTATACGAAGAAGACAAAGGCAGGGCTGTGCTCTAGCAGAGCCTGGTGACCCCTGGCGACTAACTTTGGCTCTCGGGCAACTAGGAAATGTTAGTTTTTTCATTCAAATGATATGCTGGGCACCCTAGATTTTACAGGTCCAGAGCACTGGGCTCCCGTCAATTTTCCTTAGAGTACAGCCCTGAAGGGAAAACTAAGCTGTCCTAAGCTGCCCAAAGAAAAAGCTACAAAAATTGCCCTCTTCAACTCCAATCGCTCCACATCTTTGCTTGAGCATAGACCGAAGAATTTCCTTCCTTGGAAATGTCAATTTAGTTTTAAACATCAAGCGACGGCCTCAAGACGACAAGAAATGTAGGGGAAAAAAGTTGAAGTTAGTGCTTCCATTCCTGCTGAGGGGATTAAGAACATGCAGCATGGCTACTAAGCCAAGAGCAATGACCATTAGTAGTTCACTATGAAGAAAAGCAGTTCCATGGAAGCACTAAATTCAAACTTTTTAGCTTCATTTCTTGTCCTCCTGAGGCAATGGCTCGATGTTTGAAACTAAATTGAAGTTTTCAAGAAAGGAAAATCTTCTGTCCATACTCAAGTGAAGTTTTGGAGCAATTGGAGTAGACAAATGGTACTTTTCGTAGCTTTTTCTTCGGGCAGCCATAGGAGAGCCGAGTTTTTCCATGTCTTCTAATTAGTAGGTGAGAAACCAAAACAGTAAAACTAGCTACAATGACATTTATAGTGCAGGCAACAGTAAGAAAACAACACAGACACAACTCTTTTTGAGGTATTTATATGTATACTTTAATAGCTGTATATGCACATTTCAACCGTTTCATCGATCTTACGATAAACTCCCATACAAATCGTTATAATTTGGCTTCCAGCAGGCTGATGTGAGTCTGGGACCTGTGGTCTTTTCACTGCTTTGTTATGGCCAAGCTGTAGCATGAAGTTAGTGCTTGGTTTAATTTGAAGACCTGTGCAAGTGCAGGTGCGAATTAAGATGACAGAATTTGGTTTCGTGTTCGAGCAACAGGACCTAAATGTGGCTAATTCAGTTGCTGTCACACGCCTAAAAGACGGCGAACCGCTCGTGAAGCTAGCAAATAACAATCACTTACCCTTGCTTCAACTGCCGAAAACTTACTGCTCCTCGAGACTTATAAAAAGAAAAAAACACAAGTTAAGGTACATAAAAAGCCTATAAATCTTCTGCCTTTTTTAATATTAATGCCATTGCGAGCAAATTACCATTGTGCTTGATCGATGTGCCTGTGGAACTTTCCGCCATCTGCAAAGGATGCTGCTGTATGACAATGGGGGACCTCATGTAATCAACAGCAGAGTGTAAAGCGGAGCTCTCGCGCTGGCGAGGAGCACGCAGCGGAGCACCCTGGGTAAGAAAATTTTGATTTGGTTATCTATGCATCCAACAAAATATCACATCCATCTGATTAATATCAATAACAGAACTATAAACTAGAATTTTAATAATACCTTTCTTATTTTCGAAGAGACGTTTAATATAGTGAATGATTAGCTTAACATGATGGAACCGTTTCGTCTGCGTGGTAATTGTCTCATTGATCATACCTACACGAAGTTTATATTAGCTTTCAAATATCTCGCAAAGTTTTTCTAGGCCTTTCTGCCTCAACCATTCACGCACAAGGAAAGTGTCTTTTCCTTTAAACTCTTCAAACGATACATTGATTGTTTTACTTCCATGCGCGAACTGATCACGATGGCGGCAAGCAGTTTCGGAGACGGACGCAAAAAATACTGTGGGACAGGGAAGTGATGGAGCGAAACTCACACATACATGTATCTCTTTAGAGCATAATTATAACGAAATATTCTTTATAGAAATATCTAACCTGTGTACAGACGTCTTAACCGCTTCTAGAAGAATTGACAAATGCCCCACCCCCGGGTAGAGGCTTTCTCACAAATTCCCCACCGTCGGTGGATGGGCACGCGGGGCCCGGGGGTGGATGGGCACGCTTGAAATTGACTGAAATGGTGTAACCTTTATTTCCAAAAGTTGGTGGAGCTCTCTTTCGCTGCCGATGAAGTTTTCCTTGTTGCTTTGTCTCAGTTTTTGTTCCTTTTTTGTTTCAGGGCATTAATTGGAAAAGAATTTGTATACAGTAATAGCCCGCGTATAAGAACCTGGGTTTTAAGAACCTGTTAGGCTAAAATTTTCATTTTAAGCCCCCTCCACATAAGAACCTATTTAGGCTAAAATTTTAAGTTAGGTTCTTATCAGTGGGGTTGCTGTAAAAGTGTATAGGTAGAAACTGCTGAATTAAGTTCATCATCTAGGACATATGCTGTACCTGCACTGAACTGCCTATAGGCATTGCTCTATGGTACACATAAATGATTTATACTGTATTATTAGATGATATTTATAATATATATAGTATATTCAGATGAAATTCATATGAAAATATAAGAACCTATTTTAAGAACCTCGGTAGCCTAAATTTGCTTTAAGTACCGTTTATATAAGAACCTATTTAGGCTAAATTGAAAAATTCAGGTTCTTATACGCGGGCTATTACTGTATTTCCATGGAATAACCTCATTCTCTCCGTCTCCCCCAACATGAACAAAAGAAAAAATCTCCTCCCTAGCCTGCGAGCAATTAAGTTCTCCGGCGCACTGGCGTCTGCGCGGGAAAAAGAAGGAGAGCTTGCAACAACGTCTCTGGAATTTGAATATCTGCATCGAAAAAGTCAATGCGAAATGCTGATTGGCGGAGATGACATTAGTAATTACGTCATTACCCTTGGCACCTGTTTTTCAATATTTGTTCACATTTGCTCTCGTTTCCACTTCGCGCTGATTGGCGGAAATCTGACAGCTCAGTCGACGGGAACCCACATGGGAATTGGAGGTGGAAATCAAATTCCAGAGACGTAGTTGCAAGCTCTCCTTCCTTTTCTCGCCCCGACGCCAGAGCGCCCAGGAGAGCTTGCTCGAAGGCTATTTCCTCCCTGGCCTCTCGATCTCTGGTGAATTTGAGTCAGCGTTACAATTTTAATTAAGAGTGTTGCAAAGGGATTTACTTCAGTTAAAGTTTTGTGCCTCTAAGGTGAAGAAGGGCATCGGAGAGTGCGGGATTAGTACATGACGGCGTCAGGGGATAATGCACCCCAAGAGGACCCAAACCCCCTCTGTATCTTCCCTAGCCCTTGTATAATCTCAGTCTGCGCATAGTATGTCCATGACCAATCATCAAACTAATTCACTAAACAAGCGCGAAACAAAACAACTCCAAAACACTTCCTTTTGGGAGTACTCGCATTTGTTCTTCCGAGCTGTCTGTGACCTCACTGAAAAAAATCTTACTCATGTATACAGCAGGCTCACAATTCATAGCACTGAAACACACGTACCAGCTCCCTCGGTACGGCTTACGCATGCGCAGAACCATATCACCCCTCCAGTGGCAGTCATGGTCAGCTGTTTTCACCCTTATTAGGGCTCATCAGTTTGGCATAGCCGTCGGGTCTATGAAAGGGCGAACCCATGTATCCACTATCGAGGTGATATGGTTGAGCGCATGGGTAAGGTACTGGCCATACTAGCCTGCGTAGCAGGCACTTGGAAGTAACGGCACAGGAAAGTACGGGGCTCGCGAGAGCAGACTATGACCATACCGCCGAACCAAACAAACGAGTTAAAACTGCCGAATTGGTACGTGTGCTGGTATTGCTTTCAAAATTCACCATATCATCTCCTCGTTGCCTATAAGCACATATAGACATTCCAGTCCTAGCAGAATGTAGGATATTTGTCATATGAACCTAGTTTAGTGTCCTTAGCTCCCTTAAGTCTCCTGTAGCTTAGGGGTAGCCAGCGTCTGAACTAGTAACCAGGGCACTGTTCCTCGAAAGATGGCCAGTTTAACCCAGTATGAAGCCAAATTTTAAGCAAGATTTACTTGACGAAGAATATGTCACTAGAGCTTAGAAAATACTGTTTTCTCTTTACGCCGAGACTCAATGATGATAACAAAGAATGTTACTCTAAGAAATGCATAGGAAGATAAGTACAAAAATGGAACAAAATTTTTAATCCTGGATTAGCGTTAATCGGCCGTTTAGGAACTGGGGCCAATGGGCCATAGGTCCGACACCTTTTGGGCCGGTACTCGGATTTTTTCCTTCGGAAAACCTGTGTCACTGACTGAAAAAACATCTTACTCAAAATTATTCCAGTCGGCCTACACTTTTACCGGGGGTATTCATTAAAACAACAACAACTTATTTTTATTGCACATCAAACAGATTACAAGGAATTGATTAGCCTGCGATTAGGCTCGCGAGTGGACTCTCAGCTCGCTTTGCTCGCTGATATCCTTTTTTGCCCGCTTCTCTTGGGAGCCTGTTCGCATACTACAAAATTGATTACCCTTCCCCTTTCGCTTCCTTTTAAAATTCAAACTGTAAACACATCGAACACATTGTCCTTGTGTTTTTGCTTTATTGCAATTCAAAGATTACACAGCTTGGCCTGTCTTACTGTTTATCGTTCCGTATCCTTTAATAGTAGTTCTAACAGCACTAAAATGGTGGAGAGGTGTTATGCCTCCGTTACAATTCTCAAGATAGAACGGGGGGGAAGGATCAGTGCCTTAATCAGCGCTTTTTAAATTCGTTTAGCCAAAAAGGGGAGTTTTAGTGAAGGGGGATTGAGTGGGGCGCGGCGTGGTAACTTTAAAAAAGAGTTTGGTAAAAAGCGATGAGGTTGAAGGAGGACTGGTGGAACGGGGCTTGGTGAATGGAGGAAAGGTGGATCGGGGTGTGGTGAATGGAGGGAAGGTGAAGCGGGGTGTGGTGAATGGAGGGAAGGTGAAGCGGGGTGTGGTGAATGGAGGGAAGGCGGAGCGGGGTGTGGTGAATGGAGGGAAGGTGAAGCGGGGTGTGGTGAATGGAGGGAAGGTGAACCGGCGTGTGGTGAATGGAGGGAAGGTAAACCGGCGTGTGGTGAATGGAGGGAAGGTGAAGCGGCGTGTAGTGAATGGAGGGAAGGTGAACCGGCGTGTGGTGAATGGGGGGAAGGTGAAGCGGCGTGTGGTGAATGGAGGGAAGGTGAAGCGGCGTGTGGTGAAGAGGGGTCGTGTGAAGCGAGGTGTTGTAAAAGGGGGTTGGGTGAAAAAGGGAGTAGAGAAACGAGGTTTCGTGAAACGAGGCGTAGTGAAACGAGGTCTGCTTGTAGGCCCGGGTCTTGTTGGAAAAGGCTTGGGTCTTGAGTTGCAATAGTAGAAAAAGTAAAGCCAGTTTCCAATTACAATATAACCCGACTTTTGGAATCTAGTCCATCCTTTGAATCCTGGAGTCATACCTGGAACTGAAAAAACACAAATACACATACTCAAAAAATTCTCCTGAAACTGAATTGTTAGACTCCTTCAACATTTTTTTGCACAGTTGTTCATTGTTAGATGTCTCTCAAGTAACTTAAATGTCTCTCAAGTAACATTAATTTTTTAGGCCTTTAAAATGGGTTATTTTAACTCAGGAGATCACGTGACCTTCCTAAGGCAAAATTGTGGGATACAACTCTAAACATACCAGGGTCAGAAAGAGTATGAAATATAGTGGCCATGCCAATTTTACGGTTTTAATCAACTCTTAGCAGTGCGATTTTATGGTGGCCTTGATACTGAGGGAAAAACGTGATGTTTCAATGGAAATAGTTCAGCATAGTTCATACAATCACTTATCAGAAAAGCACCAGGAGCCGCCCATTCACCACTTTAGAATCGAGAAGGGAACTGGAGCCGAAATGCAGCCTGCTGCAATTGGTTGAGGGATCGCTACTTGGGACGCATCACGGACTGACAATTTTTTCCCCTGCCGCCCAGAAAGTCCCAGACGTCTTAGACGTCTGGGAAAAAAACAACTCGTCCCAGTTTCCTTCTCCTTTGTTAAGTTGCAAATAAACTCTTCGTCTTTTGCCCTTTATTAGAGACCTTTAGATTGTATGACGAGTACGACTACAAGTACGAGATTTTCTCAGTACTATGTAGTACGCGCGCGTGAACCAGCGGCACTTTGGCGGGAAAACGTAGTTGCCGTCGTTATTCTACATCGAGTTTTCGCGCGAATGTCGTAATGGTGAAAATAAGATATCGATCGGGAGCTGAAAGCGAGTAACTTCCTTCACTAAAGATAACAATGCTAACTTTTCTAGTGAAAAATGGTAAAATGAAGCTTTGCGGGGAGTCCTTATTTTAAGAATACGCGAAAAACTTCAAATCAAATCTCGTACTCGTAGTCGTTCTCGTCCTCGAATCTAAAAGGTCTCTCTTGTGTCACACTCTAAATCTGGCTTCCAGCGAATTTTCTTATGCCAGTTTTTCGGTCCAAAATTGTTTAAGTTGCATCCCATATAACTTTCTGGCATGAGTAAGGTGCGAATTTATTTCCATTGATCGCGGATCATGGCTCTTGGGTTTATCTTTTGTTTTGTATCTCACGACTGTATTTCTTTCCATTACTTTTCACAAATTGTCTCTCTCCATTTGAATTTCAGTGAAGATTAAGACTATCAATCAATATTTTCGCGTGCCGCATACTCATGTCAACCCGGAACTCTCTGACTTAAGTAGAACAACGGTAAAACTAGTTTCAACTACTCACCAAAACAACGACGAGTGAAACAATAGGAAGCTCTAAAGAAGAGGCTGTTGGCATAGCTTGGAATGGCGATGGGAAGGCTTACTGGACGAGGATAACGAGAAAAAAATCGGCGGACACTTTTTCTTGGGTCGTCTGCTTTCTTCGGGCCCTCTACGTCAGCGCTATCAGTTTTGTCGTTTATGTTCGATTCTTCTTTTAATAAATCATCAAACGTCACATCTGTGTCAATCTTAGCACTGACAAGAACCAAAAAACATACGGCCAACACCAATATCCCAAGCAAGCGCATTTTCGAAAGCAGGAGTAGAATTCTGTGGGGAAGAAAAAGATTGCTGAACTTCATTAAGACTGATACTGCTCGATATTGCCATCAATATTGCCTTCATACAATCGGAATAATTAGTCAGCACTTTTTCGTATTGGCGATATTTCTAAGGGCTTTTAATAATGGTGAAAACCTCACCATGCATTCAATAAAACAAAGCTAACAGAGACTTTCGGACTTAGATTTCAGTCCATTCTTTAATTATAACGGGCGCAATCTTTGGCCTTGTTGTAATTTGTTGGGAATTTGAAGCGGTTTCCGTGGAATAATTAGCCCACTGTTATAAGGAAGAGAAAAAAGTGAGAAAACTCAGGCTTACATTTGATAGTTACTAGTACTTGGCAATAAGATAGGCGATGACAAAAGGAAGGCCAACACGGAAAAGAGGGCTGAGCGCCATTAACGGGAGGAAATGAGCTGCTTGGCACTAAAAATTACTACCGTTATACTAGCTCATCATGTTTTATACTCGTGTCTCTCGGGTTGAAGGAGTTTTGCTGTTTGATTTTGCAAAACTTTATCAGTTACTTATAGAAAAAGTTCTCCGTGCCGGGCCTCCTAACTAATCTGCCTTTTCCCATACCCGGCGGTAGCGTTCCGACTAGTTTAATTTTAAGACTCGTCGGTTTAATATTGAACCTGAGCAAAATCTGTAGCTATAGTGGGCAATTCTGATAAAAGACTCTGAGCAGAACCATAACTCGGTCGAAGTCAGAACATATATGTATCATGCATTCCCGACGACAGTAAAAAGAAATATTCATCAAGGCGTCATTTTAAAGTGACAGCCGATAAAACTGATCTAAAGACAGATACTACGGCCGGAGGTGTAAAAATATAAAAGAACAGAAATTGCAATGTTGGTTATTTCAAGAAAAAAGTTAGAATTCATACTCACTGTTGTTATGTAACGAGAGCGTCCTCAATAGGATAAGAAGCTCGTTTCTCTGGAAAAACAAAATTCTTTTGTATGTATTAACTCGTGTCCGTTTGGGTATCAAAATGCTTCTGAGGTGCCGAACTGTACAAGGTATTATGTAATTGAAGCAGGCTTGCAGTTTCCAGTACACATAATTAAAAAAACAACTGATGAACCTGGCGTTTCAATGAATCATTTGTCTCACAAAGGTTTGTACGCGTACGAGCAATATATGAGCTCAATCACGACAAAATGACCTCATTGACAATAATGATTAATTGCCCTCATGGAAAACTGCAAGTCTGGAAAAGTTTCCGGGTCGTTTATGTGCGCCGTTAGAAACCTTGAAACAACAAAATAAAACTAAATGAGTTATCACGCTTAATAAAAAATCTGGCGTTTTTAAAGGTCTTGATAAATATATAGAGCTTGCTGAAAAATTCAGAATTGTAAAGCACATCTAGCTTGCCAAGCTCATCCACACACCAATGAATTGTAAACTGATGATGCGTCGGCATTTACTGACTGGCAAAGGCAGTGCGGAACATAAAACAATGAATGTTCTTCATATTTTAAAACAATCTACACCAAATATCATTTACGCAGGTATGCTTGTCCGTCAGTTCATGTAATTATTTCTGAAATTTTCCCGGAATTGCAAAACCAGATTTCTAAGAATTAACAAAGTCAGGGCGGAAGTTAAATTAAACTGTAATTAGCATACAGCTGCAGGGAACGAAAAAGGGTAAGCAAAAATTACGTCGATGCGCTTTTGGTCTGTATACGGATCTGTATAGTTAGCTTAAAAGTCCTTTGTTTCACCCTATGGTGTCAAAAAACATCAATTCAAGTAGTTTTTGCCGACTGAATCACATGATCGGATCACTATGCCCAGTCTCTCTTCTCACTCTTATCAATTTGACTTCAACATTATCTCGCACGGAAACTCGCGCTACGCAGGCTAACTGGTCGAGATCGAGAGTTCTTTGGCCAGCTTAATATAATTTCCATCTTAGTATTGTATCTACAGTTATTTTTAATTTCATTTTTACTTTGTAGTTGAAATTTGTATTAGAAAAACAGAGACAATTACTACGTTCCCTTTTAAACTCCCCATTCAAGTACACTTGGGCTGCATGAGTCTCTCCTGACATAGTGAACAGAAGTTTTATCAGGGCAAATCGTGACGCGTTTATAGTCTTTAGCCATGTCAGATGGTATTTCCGAACTCATGTATAAAATGTTGAAAGTCTTGTTCACTTCACATTCAAATCAAGCGGCGTAGAGAAAACCCTCACTTTACGAACATCTCTTTTAATTATTACGGATACACCGATGACAATGACAGCAGATGAATTCACGGCAAAAATTTTACAGAGTTTCGGAAAAAAAAAACACCAAATATATTTTCTTCTGAACACTGTTATCCCATTCAGGATTTATTTATAATTGAAGTTTGTTGACTACCGGTACGTATGTGTCTGACTCATTGTTCCCAGTGGTTTTCCAATTTCTTTTTCTCTTTTACGTAAGTGAACGCAACGATTAAACTACTTGAAAATTGGACCCCCTTGAAGCTTGCTACTGGTTGTTGAATCGATCACCGTTATTTACAGACACTAATTAAAAGAATTTCCGCGTTCTAGAACGTAAATATACAAACGCTTCAGGCTAATATCTCCGGCTAAAACCTCCGACCATGGTCCCTATTCCTAAAGGATAAAAAATAAGACCCTTTTTTCATTTCTTTGATAAACAAAAGTTTCTCAGCCTCTGCAAAATATTAAATATCCATTGAAACAGTAAGTAGCCCTCCGAGCAGTAAAAAATTGACTACAAGGGATTTGATCTTACCACAAAAGCTTTCACGTAGAAGGCAAACTAAGATAACATAAAGAAAAACACGTCTTAAAGAAACAAATTATCTTTATTTGTCATGGTAATTAAAAGAGACATACCTTCACAGTGTTGTTTAAAGCGCTACCAGTTGGCGTTTTCCATTTGTCAGACTGACCGGCCAGACCATTCCCGTCGCAACGATAATTTCCCTTTTGATCAAAACTCTCCAGGCAGATCAGTCAAATCCCAAATAGTGTGCTTGAAGAAGATGGTTTTTCAGCGAAAACCCTCGGACAAAGCCTATTACCTTTTCAAACTGATTGGTCGGGCAATGGTCCGGCGAGGCGGTTCTGACAAATGAAAAGCACCCTAAGTTTCGGTAAATTTCGAATTCGGCCACTTCCTCCGCTCCTTTAGTCACTCCGGCGGGAGAGAAGACCGCCTCCGTCCCCGAGTGACTTGGAGAGCGAATGAGGCAGCTGAAATCAAGCTAAACCTTAGTTTGGCGGGAGATTCTAGAGAACGCCCAGAGCAGCCTACTTAGTGTATTTAAATAAAAATGAAAGGTTGATTTGATCGCACATTTCATCCCAAAAAGCGGCTGAAAGGGGTCCTGGTGGGAGTAGGCGAGGGCCTCAATCGAGTTGGTCGAGGCTGCGGTCTTATCTTTGGACTGCAGTTCCAGAAAAAGTAAAGCCCATTGTTGATCACCACGTATCCCCATTGGTACACAACTCGCCATGAAAGGAACCTTTGACTCAGGCCTGGCACTGAAAAGAAAGAAATTCAGACGGAAATATTATTTTTAAATCATAGTTCTACAGAGGATTGGAGAACCATTCTACCTTTTAAACTTTTAATTCTTAGATTAAAACACAAGGCCCTACGTCACGGTTTGGTTTTGTTATCGGCGTAATCAGTCGGTTTTAGGTTTAATCAGGCAATCAATCTTTAAATCAATCAATCAATCAATCAATTTTTAGTAAATTAATAGAATTACCGAAGAAAGATATCATTCTGTTCCAAAACAGACGGACGGAAATTAAACAAAATTAAGCGCATTCAGGATACATTGAACATTTAAGACAAAAACGTATGGTCATTAGATTCTTGCAAAAGAGGACCAATGAAAGCTGATGAAGAATATCTTATGACTAATATACGCTTACCAAAGCATCTACGTCGGAAACAATATCTAACTTGAAAGAATCTCAAGTTGTGGTTTGTAGGAACTCTAATAGTGACATAGAGTGGGCGTGGCCGTTTTCTGAAATCTTCCTCGGTGTCTTCCTTTGTTGGTATCTTTGGGTCTTCTTCGGCGACTTTTTCCGGGTCTTCCTTCAGATAAGCGGTGCTGTCGAGATTCGCGTCTCTCGCGAATGTTTCTTCACCTCTCAAGGTTTCCGTATCCGTCTCGCTTTCAGCTTTGGTGTACTTAACCAAACAGAGGGCCAAGACCAACACAACGATCTCGTACAAGTGCATCTCTGGCTGTCGAACAAATATGGATATGAAAAAGACTCAGAGCTTGTAAATTAAAACCAAACCTGCGAAGTATTCTTAGCGGAGCTACGTAAAAAATCTCTCTTGTAAAGTCGACAGCGCTGAGACTCGTAGAAAAATGATCCAAAAACAGTCTAGCAAAGAAATTTCCTCTTCACGTTCATATAATACTGGCCATGGATACTGAGTTAAATGAGTGGAGTGGACGCCAAATATGCAAGCCTTCTTTTCTTTTTAATTCCAGTAAAGGAATCGCAAAAAGTGGTCCTTTTTGCTCTTGAACTCGCGGATTCTCATAAACTACGAAGTTAAGTTATTTTAATTAGCTTCTCCAGTCCAATATAGTTTTCACACTATTTTCAACCAGTAAAATGTAAAACTAAATTTACAGGCAAAGATATATATAAAACTTAATAATCAGTCTAAACCAGTGAATTAAGCTATTCATAACCGGAGCTGACAGGAGAGATCTAGGCTAAAGGGAAAGAAAGAATTATAACGCTTCAGAACGAATCCTCACCTCAGCTGATCTGACTGTGATAATGTTCAGGTTTCAAAATGTTTTCAGCGTTTTCTCGGCACGGTAGCAAAAGATGAATAAGCGCGTTTGCCCTCTGATCTGAACAAAACAGCTTTTTTATACCATCGGTCACCACAGAAACGGGAACCTAGGACTTGAACCAATGACGATTATTTCAAGAACTCACTGTTGTTACGTAGTGAGAGTGTCCTCAATAAAATAAGAAGCTGGTTCCTCTGGAAAAACACATTCTTTTGTATGCACTAACTCTTGTCAATTTGGGTATCAAAATACTTCTGAGGGGCCGGACTGTACGAGAGTATTACGAAATTGAAGCAGGCTTACAGCCCGGGGGTGGGGGGTACTCCCTTATATAAGCCATATAGGTACGTGCCGCCCCATCTGGTAGGGTTTTTGCGCCGTTTTGGTCTGAAAACGAGTAATCATACACAGTAAGAAGGAAAGAGAAATATGCGAATGAATGATTTTCCAGTAATCGGAGACTTAGTTATGCGCGCAGGATTATGGGATCGCCAGGGGGCAAACATTGGAAGTCGCTACAAAGAAATGTATGGCGTGGAGCTGTTTCTCCGTTTAAAACCAGTGTCTTTGGACAGAGAATGCCGCATTTTGCCGTGATTTTATGAGAGGCGGAGGTGACTAATGTCGGTGCGTTGATTGTAAGTTCTTGTGGGATCAATGCGATGAAATCTATCGATAAACACTCCTTCTTGCGAAAGGTCGACTGTGAAATTTACTGAATGGTCTCGAAATATATAGTACTAACTTACCAGGTATACATGAGCGGGGAATGTGGACTCATTTATTAAGCCTTTCCAGTTGTAAGTACATGTGCTGATATTTACCACGAGTGTAATTACGTTCGGCTCGGCGGCAATCACAACGCTGAGCCAGTTTGTGACAACGATCGAAGGTAAGCTTATGTATTGTCTAATTTGATATGTATTAACTTTAAAAGCAAAACATCTTCCCCACATTAATATATTGATTCCTTCTAGCCAAAAATACACAAGCGAAATGTTTTGTCATGATCCAGAGCACCAATCAGTTCTAATGCCTTTTCTGATCATTTTGAGGGAAGATATAGAATCTCTGAATTTCGCACATCAACTTGGTATTTATTACCGGGGCCCAGCCGAAGGCTGGCACCGGTCTTAAAATGCAGACGGTCCGTTTTTTCAACGTTACATTGTTAGGGATATATCGCTGACTGAGATATATCGCTGGCTCATTGAAATCTTATCCGCCATTTTGAAAAGAACGAGGCATGGAGGACAGTCAAGAGAAAGATTATAGTTTTTTGGGGAACGACACGTTCCCCAACCTTTACGATGCACTAGTTTATGAGCGAAAATTTAAGAGTGAATATTTGGAGAGACAAATTTACGAGCGATCTCCTAAGAGTGAACCTTCCATCGTGAAACTTATCGAGAAATTGAGTGAACCTTCCATCGTGAAATTTATCGAGAATCAAAGCGAACACTTATCAAAATTTGTCTTCAAAAAGATTTCAATGATTGACATACCGAAGTCTTCAAAGCTCCATCGCTATGTTAATAAGGTGAGAAAACTTTATCATGCACGATACAAATGTAATAACAAACGCGATCCAAAGACAATTAACTTAAATAAAATGGCTATACCCAAGAAAGCTTATTTGTTTTCTTTCTTTAGCAGGCATTATCACAGGATAATGAAACTAAAATGTAAAGCACGTCGATATTTATCATTGTTTTCTTGCAATTGTGTGAGTCATATGACCAATTATGTGAATTTCAAACTACTCAATACAACGCTGATCATCATGAAGTAATAATTAGACCTTCTATGCAAAATCACAGCTCAACAATGCAGTTGATCTCTCCTATTTCCTCTGAGAATTTGATGCAGTCAAGATTAGGTGCACTTTGTTTACAATCAATAGATGTTGGCGGTGTAGGTGATTGTTTCTTTAGATCTGTATCACATCAATTATATGACAATAGCAACCATCATATGCATATACGTACTGCTGGGGTTCAATTTATGAGAGACAATCCAGAGAGATTTATTGAGAGCAATACCGAAAATTCACGGCTAAGATATCTGAATAATATGTGTATTCAAGGTACATGGGCTGATGCACTTATCATTCAAGCAGTTGCAGATATACTACTGTTTACCCAGTTCAGGAAAGAAATACTTCCTCTACAATTATTATAGGTCATATTGATGAATGCTACTATGTATCAACCACTGCCTTACAATCAAGTGCCTCCATTTCAATGTACAATGAATTAACAAATGATACTCAGTCATCAATAAATAAGCATTTTATTATGTCTATATATAACACTGGATGACATTTTTTACAGTGCAAGACAACAATCCATGACCACAAAGATCTATTTCAAAAATGTCTTATGTCTGTTATCATTTCAAATTCACAGTGTTTTCGCAAAAAATAGATAAATGTGATTAATAAATCTCAATGATAAACCTGATGATAACGTACTTGAGAAAATGTGAAATTGTGATAATTCTGTAACAAACTTCTTTGCAAACTTTGTCATTACCATTCAACCCAAAACTGTCAGTGATTTTTGCTTTTTCACTCAAACTTAAAAACAAATGAAAACCTTATACAGATCACACTTATTGACATCACAGTGTTACTAAAAACACTACTATAACACAGACCGTTAGCTGTAATAACACTGAACAAACTTTCAACAACATCCTCCTTTCTCATGCATTTTGTTGCTTTTCTTCTGCATGAGTTAATTCAGACTAAGTATTAGCCTCCACAGAGGAGGGGGGAGGGGTGCGAGAGGTAAACTATATCTATGCAGTCCCGTGTCCCACTGGGCCCCGGTAAGTTCCACGTAGTGGTTCTAGTTTACACACAGTTACACACTCACTGCTTTTTATCGGAAATCTTACTCGTTCGTACGATTTCTGCGTCATCTACTAATAGTTAAATACCTTGCACTTTCCATGAAATATTTTGTAGATGTCACTTTGTTTATACCAAAGTAAAGGAGGATTTTTTATTTTTATGGCCACGTCCTACGACTGTTGAGCGTCATAACCCGCACAGAGCTGATCGCGGCCGAGCATAGTTACACTCGTTATAAATATCACCACACGTAATTAAAACTAAAAAGCTTAAATGAGCCAATACCCCTACATGTATACCTAAGTTTGCACTATATATTTCGAGACCTTTTCTTCATGTAGATCACTGTGTAAATTCAGTAAACATAAATTTCACACTCAACCTCACGCAAGGAGTGTTTATCGATAGAATTTATGGCATTAATCACACAGAAACTTGAAATTTCAACGCACCAAGATTAGTCACCTCCGTTTCTCATAAAATCATGGCAAAGTGCGGCATTCTATGTCCAGAGACACTGCTTTTAACGAAGAAACAACTCCACACCATACAATTCTTTATAGCGACTCGCAATGTTTGCCCCCTGGCGATCCCAAAATCCTGTGCGCAAAACATGAGTATCCGGTTACTGGAAAATCATTCATTCGAAATGTATTGAATAATTTTTTTGTTCGCGTTCTATTCTAGGTAATGATAACATAAAGGCAAGGTCTGAAAACGGGAATGAATTTTAGAGGTGTAGACTGAAAACGGGTGTGGACATTTTTTTGGTCTGAAATCGGCTCAGGATTTGAAGAACCGGGCGGCACACTCCCACCAAGAATTCCCAGTAGTACCCCCCTGGGCTTACAGTCTGGTACACATAATTCAAAAACAACTAAACATGACGTTTTAATTTATCATTTGTCTTATACAAACGTTTGTAAGCGTACGAGCAATATAAATGCTAAATCACGACAAAATGACCTCATTGATAATAATGACTAGTTTTCTTCACGGAAAACTGCAAGTCTGGAAAATTTCCGGGTCGTTCATGTGGACTGTTAAGAGTGCATCCACGAAAGGACCAGGCAGGGGCGGCACAAGCCATCTAACCGATTTCGATGAAACTTGGCCAGTTTGAAGGGGTCCGCCCAAAACTACTTCCCTCTAAGTTTAAGGAAATTTGGTCGAAACCGGGGGGAGTTGACCACCCCCCCCTGGTTTTTTTTAAAAAAATGACCAAAAAACACCTAAAAATTGGTCAAAAGTATAAAGCTCTACTGCTAAAAGAATTCCACCAAACCTTTTCATATTTTTAGTGAATGTTATCCTACCCAAAGACAATTTATTGTAACTGTTTCTTTCTTCTACGACAAGTTCCTATGACACAAGTCATCTCAGCCAAGACCCCCCCTCTCACCCAATAGTGAAAACTGTTGAAATATCCAAAGTTTAGGCCAAAATATCTCCAATGCCGGAGCATGCTTCCAAAAACGGAGCACACCGTCTAGAAGGCGGGACTTCATACTAACAATATCTGCAAAAAAATCTTTGGGCACTCATTTAATTATTCCACAGGAAGACTGCAAACACGTCGTCCACTACAGGGTACCCGCGTCAATTTTTTCCATTACAACGCGCTACTTCGGTAATTATGGCACAGCAACAGACAAATAATGCCACAAAATGGTTGCACACCATACACTTTGATGAAATAGAACCATTTCTATCTAATAGCTAAAATAAAAAAAACTTGGCCCACCACAGGATACCCACTTCATTTTTTTTTTTCATCATAACTCGCTAATTCGGTAATAAAGACATAGCAACAGGTAGAAAATGCAGCAAAATGGTTACACACTATAAAATTTAATGAAATTGAACCATTTTAAAAGCTTTTGTTTGTCTTAAGCCATGAAAATGACAATCAACGGCTTAATAATGACCTTTATTATTGTATAAGTGAACTTCGTGACGGAACTTACTCATCGCTAAGTGAAACACGAGAGTCACAGAACTCTATCAAAATGCTTACATTGTCTGTATTTGAAGGTTAGAATGATCGTATAATGAAACTGACTTTTGTTCATCTAATAAAGGAATAATACATTTGCTTGAAACTTGCACGCCACATTGCATCTTGATGCAGAAAACTTTACCAGAAAGACCTTACTATACTGAAAAAAAAATCAACTGCGTGTTTTTGTGACTTGTGCCCTAAAGAACTGTCCTTTGTAAGGACTATCAAAGACAAAAGTCAAAATAGATATAATCAAACAGACAAACACTCTCATCGAAAGTAAAGTTACAGTTCTAGCTCCCTCCTGATTTGAAGCCGTGTTCTGATAAGGGGAGCTTCAGCCTCATATGGGTCTTCCTCCTCATCTTCGCTTTCTCCTCCCTCGGGTACCGGTTCTGTTGGCGCTGGCCTCACCTCCTCTCTTCTATGAAGACCCCCACTCCTGTTTAATGTGGCCATTCTTCTGAAATATCCGGAGATCTGGGTAGATGTCAGCCACTCGTCTTTGGTAAATACCTTCGTTCCCTCAGCGGTTCGCACGGACCTCATCCGTGCTGCTACATCCTCAGCCGCTGCTTTATTCCCGGTGTTCTCTCCTTGAAGGAAGACTTCACGCAAAAATTGGCGCACTTTAGTGGTGAAATGAACAGACTTCTTGGTCTTTTTTAATGCCCAGCCCATGTCAGCTGTTGGCAGCGGGTCTTCCGACTGGCTATGGGAAACTGAGGCGGATGCAGATGTTGGCGGCTGAGCTGCTTCCACGTAGCTACCAGAAATTGACTTGCAGGTCTCTGCCCACTTTTTCTTTATCACGTCGTACGTAGACTCTCCCTCTAACGCGAGAAGGTGTTTCCCGGCATCGAGGTGACGCTGAAGGCTGATGTTTGGTAGAATGTTTGGTAAACTTTTATGCAACCCTCCTCTGGGCAGCCAAAGGCCACACGCTCTTCTTCTTCAAGCTGAATCCGTTCTACGGTTATAGGGTCCGTTGGAGGTGCTGCGGGCTGCTGTTCTTGCGTGCTGGAAGATGCACGGAAGACACCAGTCAGTATGTCAGGACTATTGAATGCCTGGAGAACTTGTAAGTTTGTCGGGCCTTGAGGGGTACCGAGACGCGATAGCGACGCCGCGGAAAAGACCTTTCCGGGTCCGACATTGTAGGCCCGCCAAGCGATCATCTCTCTACTTTCAGTGAACACGAAGTTGTTCAAAGACTGTATGCCACTCAGCGAGTGCTTGGTCATGTTTTGGGACCTTTCGTCAACCTTGCACACCACTGAGTAGCAGCCTTTGACGCCCCCATGCGAGTCAATAGCAGCTTTCATGTCACTTGCTGTCTTGACGTCATTGCCTTCATTAATGTAGCGCCTAATGTGGCTCATCAAGGCGGCGGCTCGGCGGTCAAATATGTCTTTCCCAGCTTGGGCCTCACTGAAGTCATAACAAGCTATGCGGACACCAACCCGCTGTCCAAGGCTTGGAAGACTGAGAAGAAGAAATGCGCAGTGATAACAGCCTGCGTTGTCAGATCTTAGGAAAGCTTCATTCAGTCTAGGTTACTGTCGCTTCATGGTGGTTAGTGAATCTTCGATGGTGGAGGCAACGCTGAACCAGTTTTGATTGCATTCATCAAATAAGTGGATATATGTACGTGTCTGAAAATCATAATAGTAAAGCATTTTTTACCATGAATAGTGCGCCAAGGGACCTGGTCACAGTCAAGGGCTAATGGAGTATTAACCTGCGCATTTTGACTTGAAACAGAGATAACACCCGGGAAGGTCTGCTTTTTTCGAGAATGTTTATGGCCTTTTATTTGGATTAAAAATGTACTCCGTCCCATGCGTTTTTGCGCGCGCTTACGTGCGTCGCCAACGTTTTATCTTTATGTAAGTGTCGAAAGCAATGAAATGTTGAAATTCACTATTAGGAATTTAAGCTTTCGCGTCTTTTCTCGGCCTGGCATTCTTATCAGTTATCCAATTTTGCAATCGGTTAGCGCAACAAAGACCGCGCTCACGAGAAACTAGTTTATAGAGGTCAGTGAGCGATAAAGACAGAAGAGTAGGCACTTGATTTCTACCTCAATTGTTCCATCTTCTGCTTTAGTGATGGCCACCGAGAGATGCCAGGACTTCCCCTTCTTTCCAAACCAGTCGCGCTGCGTTTCGCGAAAGCTGGTGGGAATTCATCGCCCAGTCTATTATTAGCAGAACCTGTGATGGTTTCAGGCTATCAACAATTTCGCTCTTGGCCGCATCCTGGTGAACTGAACGGAGAACGTGCGACTTCCAATCTTCTATGCTCGGCGCAGCGCAGCTCAAATCATGCTGTAACTCCTCTCGCTTATCAGGACTAAAAAGGGAAAGAGTAGAGCTTGTCAACATAACGGCGCGATAGCGTCAGAAATTTTTCTTTTGAGCCGTTTTATCAAAAAAATAATGATGACTCTCTCACTTTTTTCGTAAACTGCGTTTCATTTAAAACATATATGTTCATTAGGTTTAGAACCACACAAAGCAATTTAAAATTTCTAACTGAAACTCATATAAAGCGCCCTGGGGATTAGGTTGTTAGTTGACAATAAATGCTAAACTCTGCTTTTCTGTCACAAAGATGTTGTTACCTTAGATGTACTTCACCGGAATCCAACGCTAGTTGCAGATCTGAGACAGCATTCTTTAGGTCTTCGCACCGGTCACAGGTTATGGTATGCTGATGTAGGCACTGACCGTTGTACTCTTTCTCTGTCCTACTGAGGGCGAACACTCTGCAGTGATCTGCACACGGGAATTCGCTGGCTGTGTGGATCTTGAAATCCGTCTTCAGATACTGCCGACCTGCTTTGAGTCGCATTAGAATGTTATCGGCCATTGTGCTATCCAGTCCTGTTATAAAAAATACACAATAAAATACACACAATAATAAATATTGATACTCCGTCAGCTTATTAAAAGTTGTGACAACTCGTGCACATACGGTAATAATGGAAGGTGTTTGTATCTCACCGGCTTGTTTGAGTTGATGAGTGATGTCTTCAAGAGTGGCGAGCGCCTGTACCCCATCTGTCTGAGTGCTATCAAGACCGGCTAACGATTTCTTTAGTGAAGCCCCACAAACCTGAAGAGAAACAAAATGCTTTGGTTTCCAACTAATTTCTAAATGCAAACCATTACTACTACTACACCACTACTACACCACTACAATTAACCCTGATCAAAATTCGTCCTTTACGAACGTTTTATAATCCGTACCTTGATAATATTGAAGAGCGTGGAGCGTCCGAGAGGCTCAAAATTGGACTCTACACAAAAGTTCAGGTACATGCGCACTAGGTGGGAGGATGTAAGTGTGCGCACCATGTTTGGGATCTCTAAGCTCTCTCCACTCTCCAGTTTAAGAGTTCTGGTGCCATATGCCACATCTTGAAGAACTGATGGACTGGACAAGAAGTCAAGAAAGTGGTCAACTTTCACAGCACCCAAACGGCATCTGGTGATCCTTGGTGGGTCAATGGGTTGCCCGGGCTTAGTTTGGAAAGCGTGCTTCCTTGCCTCGTCGATTCTCCATTTTGAGAGACCCGGAATCAAAGCCAATAGCTCGCTCTTCGAGTAGTCGTTCACGAAAAGCGACAGGATCTGTTGTCTCGTGTACCAATTGGCGGCTTCCTCATACAGAATCACCAGTCTGGCAACCAGCGTGTCTTCGACTATACCCTCGGCCGCTTGTAAACGAATCCGCCGTTGCATGACTTGGTGGTAGAGCCAGGAGGCGTTGCCAGGGGCAATGGATTCAAGCACGCCTTCGATAGCCTGCTCCGCTTTTTTCCGGTAGTAGCGCTGGGTTCTGGATGACATAGTAAGAACGTCACATTGGCACTGTGACCTCACCGGGCTGACCCTGCCTTCAGTAGCCATTCTGAGGAAATTATTAAGGTAATAAAGGCGGTGCTGTATTTGAGGGGTGGGCTGCCATTCTGCCAACGTCTCTGCTGCGCCAAGAGACTCCTGGGATCCAGAAGACGTCGGCGACAAAGCGTCTGAATGGCGATCGCTGGGGTCTGAGTCGCGATCGCTATGCTGGAAGAGAAAAAAGCTGTATCTAGGAAATATCTAATTATTCCATCAGTTTGGCATCATTACCGTATAGTCAGCGTGCACAAGTTTTACGTTAAAGAATTCCTGTTGGCCGGTATGCTTTGCGCCGGTTGGCTTTGTTTATGAACGCTATATGAATCTGCTCAAACCTCTCTAAGATTAATAACAGGAGTAGAATGAGCTTTGAATAGTAATTGTTACGCGTTATTGATGATTATATTTTATTAAATTTCGCGCTTTATGCTTCAAAGGAAGTTCGATAAATAAGAGTGAGCAACATTCGAAACCACGACCGCAAAGCATACTCGAAGACAGGCATTCTTTGAAAGGAGAAAATTTTATGACTCAACCATATAGTGACTCTCAGTATAACAACCAATTTTAACGAATTATTCCGATTTTATTCAAAATCTACGCAAATTAGTGTGAGAACCAACATTACGCCCAATGCATCAAGCAACAACGACCCCTCTCCCCCCTTTCCTGATTTGTTCTAAAGATCAGTGGATTATGACAACAATTACAAAGCAAGTGACGCAAACGTCCCGCCCCTTTGAAATCAGTAAACTCATTCACACACTGCCGAAGAAGAACTTACTTCACTAATGAGATCTTCTTGGAATCTTACGTGAAGGACAGGGGTAGCAGACAATTGTTCTGATTCTTCTGTAGCAGGCGGTAGTAACTGTGGTGGCTCTACTATTTCCTCTGCGGACTCCGTAGAACATGAAGGTTCGTGAATCTGAGGCTTTGGGTGAGACGTGGACGCCAGTCCGGGATCTTGTACTTCGGAATCCGCGTTAGTAGAACTTAGAGTTCTTAGATGGTCACCACGGCATTGTCTACAAACCCCTGCGTACAAGAATAAACCTAAAATGAGTTTTGGTAGCATTATGGTTTGTTAGTTTGTGGTAACAGGCTGAATAGAACAAACTGTTTGGAACTTTTCCCAAGCAATAAACGGCTTGCCTGCATCCATTTAGGCATTCTAATATTTCCTAGAGGGAGGGATTTTACCAAGCTAGATTCTAAACAGGTTTGTGCCGCCATTCCTAGTCAAAAGAGGGCCCCTGTTGGAAGTATTAGTGATTAGTGCTGTAGAAAATACTAGAAGTCCGCGCGATGTGGTAGGCCAGCGTAGGCCATCAGTAAATGTATAATTAGCGGCAATTCCAGTGCGGATTTTAAACAAAAATCTGATAATTTTTCAGTGAGGCGCTTATTTTCACGCCCCGTTCTAGAACACTCATTCTTAATTCACACCCGGTTCTATATTAAAAGACCTGGCCCTGAGGTTTCGCCAAAAAAAAATCTGTATTATCACTGTAGCTTTTGAGAGAATTGCCCTATCCCCCGCCCCTCCTGGAGAAAAATGACCGATTAGAAGCAGGAACCTATAACTATGGGCTACCGTTAGAACGTAACTAGCTAAGATACAAAAAGGAAAACAACGGAAGGGCAAATTGACCTGGTAAATTTAAAAATAGATTAAAACTCTTGTAGATCAAAATTCACCACACAATCGCTTATTTGTTTGTTTGTTTGTTATTCTTTTGTGAAATAAATATCATACCCTATAACTCATAATTGATTTCTTACAAGTTCTTCCATCCTTCCCCCTACCCCCGCTAAAAAAAAAGAAAGAAAAAAAAACTCCTTCCACTTGTGTATATATTAATAAAACAATTGACTAAACTTGTGTATTAGTCAATCATTTGCCCCATGTAAGGGAATCCGGATTCCGGAATCCTAGAAAATTTTGCTAGTGGAATCCGGAATCTCACTAATGATTGAAAAAGAACCCAAGTCCCCTGACAAATACTGGAATACAGTGATTGGAATCCTGTCTTGATTCCCTTACATGAAGGCTTAATCATCAAGAAACTAAAGCATGTATAAGTACCGTATTTACCTTCAGCGCATGATCACGCTTACCTGAGCCTACGGGAACCAAAACGTCCCACGTTTCCTTTATCTCTTTCGACATTTTCAAGTTCACCCCTCTGGACACTTTACCCTTAGGGCGACCATGAAGCGGATGCTGGCATTTTCTTGAAGGACAATACTTTGCTCCAAGTAAAACGCGATGCTTTGGGCAAATAACCATATCCTTACCCTCCTCGTCAAACAATCCGACACGAGCAAGTATCAACTCTCTCTCAGAGGCTGCACATGATTGTGTTGTTTGCAATTCTCTCAAGTGCGCCTTTACATCACTGACGCAAAAATTCAAAGGAAAAAAACTGTGTGCGATCGGGGTATCTAGTTGATACGTCACACTCACTGGTACAGTGCACGGCAAAAGAGCACGAAAACTGCGACATCGTTTTTAACGAGAGACCTTTTCACCTCTACATCCTATACCTCTAACCGATCGGCACATGTGAGGAACACTTTGAAATATCCATGCGCGTGCACGCTTTTTCCAATCAACGGTCTATTTATAGAAAGCGTGTGAATCTCAACACTGGGCTGTTAGGTCTATTACATATCCTAAGCCCGAATTCAACATTTACGATCGCCAAACCTTTATACATGTAAAAACTCCTTTTTTAAAGAAGAAAACAAAACAACTCAATTCGTTCGCGTCAATTTGTATTTTTAAAGCGAACGTTTGTTCTGTTTGTAGTTACTATGGAAAATCGAATCAAGCTATCAAATTACAAAGATGTATGCGCTTGCCAGGAAGTAATTTCCAGGGATTAGAAAAAAAGAAGCCTTTGGCTGTAAACAGCCAAACGCTTTTCTCCTTTTTTTTCTCCTTTTCAGGCGTATTAGGCAACCGACTTGAGTCGCAAGCAAATCAATTTATTTTCAGAAAAGGGAATTCTTTTGGATAACGTTTTCTGTATCAAGATGCAATGTGGCGTGCAAGTTTCAAGCAATTGTACTATTCCTTTACCAGACGAACAAAAGCAAATTTTATTATACAATCATTCTAAAGTTCAAATACAGACAATGTAATTTTGATAGTGTTCTGTGACTCAGGTGTTTGACTTAGCGAAGAGTAAATTTCCTCACGAAGTTCACTTATACAATAATAGAGGTCATCATAAGGCCGCCGATTCTTATTTTCATGGCTTAGGACAAACTAAAGCATTTTAATTGGTTCAATTTCATTAAAGTTTATAGTGTGTAACCATTTTGAGGCATTTTCTGTCTGTTGCTACGTTATCATTACCGAATTAGCGCACTATAATGAAAGGAAAAAAAAAAATTGACGTGGGTACCCTGTGGTGGGCCATTTTTTTATTTAGGCAATTAGATAGAAATGGTTCTATTTCATTAAAGTGTATGGCGTGTAATCATTTTGTGGCATTGTCTGTCCGTTGTTGTGCGATAATTACCGAATTAGCGCGTTATAATGAAAACAAAATTGACACTGGTACCCTGTGGTGGACGACGTGTTTGCAGTCTTCCTGTGGAATAATTAAATGAGTGCCCAAAGATTTTTTTGCAGATATTGTTAGTATGAAGTCCCGCCTTCTAGACGGTATGCTCCGTTTTCTGAAGCATGCTCCGGCATTGGAGATATTTTGGCCTAAACTTTGGATATTTCAACAGTTTTCACTATTGGGTGAGAGGGGGGGTCTTGGCTGAGATGACTTGTGTCATAGGAACTTGTCGTAGAAGAACGAAACAGTTACAATAAATTGTCTTTGGGTAGGATAACATTCACTAAAAATATGAAAAGGTTTGGTGGAATTCTTTTAGCAGTAGAGCTTTAATACTTTTGACCAATTTTTAGGTGTTTTTTGGTCATTTTTTTAAAAAAAAACAAGGGGGGGTGTCAACTCCCCCCGGTTTCGACCAAATTTCCTTAAACTTGGAGTGAAGTAGTTTTGGGTGGACCCCTTCAAACTGGCCAAGTTTCATCGAAATCGGTTAGATGGCTTGTGCCGCCCCTGCCTGGTCGTATCGTGGATGCACTCTTAAAAACCTTGAAACGAAAATAAAATAAAATAAAATAAAAACAAAATATAGTTACTTACCGAGTGATCACGCTTGATAAAACATCTAGAGTTTTTGAAGATCGAATAAATATATAGAGCTTGCTGAAAAAATCAGAATTTTTAAAGTATGTTAAAGAAGCTCAACCACACCAATGATTTTTAAAGTGATGAGTCGGCATTTGTTGAATGGCAAAGTGCAGTGCGGAACTAAAAACAATACATGTTCTTTATATTTTAAAATCGTCTACCCCAAATATCCTCTACGCACCTAGGCTTGTCGATCAGTTGATGAAATTTATTTCTGAAATTTTCCCGGCACTAATCAGAAGTTTGCACTGAACCAGATTTCTAAGAATTAACAAGGCGAGGGCGGTGGGTAAAACCGTGATTAGCCTAAAGCCGCAGGGAATGAACAAGGGAATGCAAAAATTATCTCGATCGATTATTGTTAGCACGCCTGTATACGAATCTGCATAGCCATTAAGTCCTTTGTTTCATCCTATGATGTCAAAAACGTCAGTTAATTTTGGAATGAATCACATGATTCGATCACTATCCGCAGTCTCTCCTCTCACACCCTCATCAATTTGACTTCAACCTTCGCGAATATCTCGCACGGAAACGCGTGTTTTGCTACGCAGGCTAACTGGTCGAGATCGAGAGTGGTTTAACCAGCTTATAATTTCCATCTTAGCATTGTATGTACAGTTAGTTTTATCTTCGACTTTGTAGTTGAAGTTTGTATTAGAAGAACAGGGATAATAACTACATTCCGTTTTAAACACCCCATACAAGTACACTTGGGTAGCAGTCTCTAGGTGAACAGAAGGCAGATCGTGACGAGGTTAAGTCTTTAATTTTATAGCCATGTCAGTTGGTATTTCCGAACTCATGTATAACATGTTAAAAAGTCTTGTTCGCTTTATAGAGTGTCTTCACTCACGTGGCCAGCATCTATGCAAATTTATTGGAACAAAAGAAGCGTTTGTATAAGAAAAGAGTTCAATTCCCAGAGGATTGGTTTGGGACACCAACATGGCCGCCGTTTCATTGTTTTGGGACACCAATATGGCCGTCGTGACGTCATGTGAAAACACTCTATACTCAAATCAACCTCCTAGAGAAAACTCTAACTTTGCGAACACCTCTTTACTACGGATACCCCGATGACAATGGCAACAGATGAATTCACTACAAAAATATTACACAAATTTCAGAATAAAAAAATACCAATTGAAATATATTTTTGTCTGGCCGCTGTACATGTTACGGTCACGCTTAACTGGGAAACCCGTGCAGTGCTTATTTACAATTGAGTGAAGTTTGTTGACTGTACATGTAATTGTTCGCAGTGGTTTTCCAATTACAGAAAATTCTAGATGACCTTTTTAGGGTAAAAATCCGTTAAAAATGGGCAATTATACGATTTTTTTGAAGTTCGAAAATCCTAGGAGAGGCAGGCAAGCAAGAAATTTTTCAGAAAATGATCCGAAAATTCTAGACCTCAAATCGTCTTCCGAACAGATAATTTTCCGAAAATTGTCGTTGGGTGCCCCTGCAATTACTTTTATTTCTTTTACGTACGTGAATGCAACAATTAAACTACTTGAAAATTGGATCGCCTTGAGCATGCCGCGGGTTGTTGAATCGACCACCGTTTACGAGGCACTAAAGAATTTCCGCGTACTAACTGACGTAAATATAAAAACGCTTCGGCCTAATATCTCGGCAAAAACCGCCAACCATGGTCCCTATTCCTAAAGGATAAAAAAAAAATAAGACCCTTTTTTCATTTCTTTGGAAAACAAACGTTTCTCAGCCTAATATGTAAAATGTAAAATTCCCATCATGAAACAGTAAGTAGCCCTTCGATCAGTGAAAAGTTGACTACAAGGGATTTGATCTTACCACAAAAGCTTTCACGCAGAAGACAAACAAAGATAACATAAAGAAACTCGGCAAGTTTTAAACAAATAAATGTTTATTTTTATTTTATTATGCCTTTACAATGTTGTTTAAAGCGCTACCTAAGAGCGCTTTCCATTGTCAGACTGACCGGCCACACCAGTCTCGTTGCAACGATAATTTCCCTTTTGATCAAAACTCTCCAGCTAGATCAGTCAAATCTTAAATAGTGTGCCGGAAGAGGATGGTTTTTCAGCAGAAACCCTCGCAAAAAGCCTATTACATTTTCAAACTGACTGGTCTGGCAAATGTCAGGCGGGCTAGCTCCGTCAAATGGAAAAGTTTCGTTAAATTTCGAATTCGGCCGCTTCCTCTGCTCGTGTAGTCACTTCGGCGGGCGAGAAGATCGCCTCTGTCCCCTAGTGACTTGCAGAGCGAATAAGGCAGCTGAAATCAATATAAACTTTAGTTTAGCGGGATATTCTAGAGAACGCCCAGAGCAGTTTACGTAGTGTATACAAAAATGAACGGTGATTTGATCGCACATTTTATCCAAAAAAAGCGGCTGGAAGGGGTCCTGCTCATTTTCCTTTTACTTTCTTTGGAGTGCAGTTCCAGAAATAGTAAAGATAATTGTTGATCCCGACGTATCCTGATTGGTACAGAACTCGATATGAAAGGAACCCATGACGCAGGCCTGGCACTGAAAAGAAAGAAATTCAGAGGGAAATAATTATTTTAAATCATAGTTCTACAGAGGATTTGAGAACTATTCTACCTTTTAAACTTTTAATTCTTAGATTAAAACGTAAGGTCCTACGTGTATGGTTTGGTTATCGACTTAATCAGTCGGTTTTCCGTTTCATTAATCAGGCAATCAATTTTTTAGTCAATCAATCAATCAATCAATTTTTAGTAAATTAAAAGAATTACCAAAGAAAGATACCATTCTTCTCCAAAACAGACGGACGGAAAATAAACAAAATTAACCACATTCACAGGAATGTGCAGCCACTAATTAAAATTCGAGGGAGGATACATTAAACAATATTATTAACACAAAAACTTTTGGTCATAAGATTCTTGCAAAAGAGGACCACTGAAGGATATCTTATGACTAATATACGCTTACCATAGCAGCTACGTCGGAAACAGTATTTAATGTGAAATATTTTCAAGATGTGGTTTGTAGGAACGCTAATAGTGAAACGAATGTCACGAAACCCACGAGTCACCCGGTGTTCTCCGAAATCTTCCTCGGCGTCTTGCTTTGTTGGTATCTTTGGGTCTTCTTCGGCGGCTTTTTCCGGGTCTTCCTTCAGATAAGCGGTGCTGTCGAGATTCGCGTCCCTCGCTAATGTTTCTTCACCTCTCAAGGTTTCCGTATCCGTCTCGCTTTCAGCTTTGGTGTACTTAACCAAACAGAGGGCCAAGACCAACACAACGATCTCGTACAAGCGCATCTCTGGCTGTCGAACAAACGAATATGTAAAAGACTCAAGAGCTTGTAAATTAAAATTAAAACTGCGAAGTATTCTTAGCGGAGCTACGTTAAAAAAATCCCTCTTGTAAAGTCAACAGCGCTTAGCTGGTACCAAAACTGGGGATCCAAATAACAGTCTAACTAAATTTCCTCTTCACTTTCATGTAATACTGGCTATGGATACTGGGTTAAATCAGTGGAGTTGACGACAAATATCCAAGCCTTCTTTTTTTAAAATTCCAATAAAGGAATCGCAAAAAGTGGTCCTTTTTGCTCTTGAACTCGCGGACCCTCTTAAAATACGAAGTTAAGTTGTTTAGCTTCTCCAATTCAATATAGTTTTCAACCAGTAGAATGTAAAATAAATTTACAGGCAAAGATATATAAAACTTAATCATCAGTCTAAACCAGTGAATTAAGCTATTCATAACCCGAGCTGACAGGAGAGATCTAAGGGAAAGAAAGAATTATAACGCTTTAAAACGAATCTTCACCTTGACTGATCAGACTGTGATGACGCTAAGGTTTCAAAGTGTTTTCTTTTGCTCACACGGTAGCAAAAGAAGAATAAGCGCGTTTGCCCTCTGATCTGAACAAAACAGCTTTTTTATACCATTGGTCACCACAAAAACGTGACTAGAACTTGAACCAATGTTGGTTATTTCAAGAACTCTGCACTGTAATTTTCAGGGAGTTATAATAACTCCTCCAGTGGGGCTAATTTAACTCCTTACAGTGGAGTTATTTTTCGTGGAGTTATTTTAACTCCAAAAAGGAGTTTAAAGAACTCTTTTTCAGGAATAAAAGTGACCCCAGATATTGAGGAGTTAAAATAACCCCAAAAAAGGAGTTATCCTGTACCTAAAATTTTTACTCCACTTTCAGAGTTAAATTAACTCCAAAAAGAGTAAAAACAACCCCTGTAAGGAGTACAAGTAACCCCATTTCGGAGTAATTTTAACTCCAAGACTGGGAGTAAAAAGAACTCTTTTTCAGGAGTAAAAATGACCCCAAATTCGGAGTTAAATTAGGAGTTAAAATAACCCCAAAAAAGGGGTTATCCTGTACCTAAAATTTTTACTCCATTTTTGGAGTTATAATAACTCCCTAAAAATTACGGTGTGGTTTCTCTGGAAAAACAAAATTCTTTTGTATGCACTAACTCTTGTCAATTTGGGTATCAAAATCACTTCTGAGGGGCCGGACTGTACAAGGCATCACGTAATTGAAGCAGGCTTACAACCCGGGGGGGAGGGTACTCCTTTATATAAGCCATATTACTTTGTAGTTGAAATTTGTATTAGAAAAACAGAGACAATTACTACGTTCCCTTTTAAACTCCCCATGCAAGTACACTTGGGCTGCATGAGTCTCTCCTGACATAGTGAACAGAAGTTTTATCAGGGCAAATCGTGAGTTTATAGTCTTTAGCCATGTTATTTGGTATTTCCGAACTCAGGAATAAAATGTTGAAAAGTCTTGTTCACTTCACACTCAAATCAAGCTCGTAGAGAAAACTCTCACTTTACGAACATCTCTTTTAATTATTACGGATACCCCGATGACAATGACAGCAGATGAATTCACGGCAAAAATTTTACAGAGTTTGCCAAAAAAAACCACCAAATATATTTTCTTCTGGACACTGTTATCCCATTCAGGACTTATTTAGAATTGAAGTTTGTTGACTGCCGTTACGTATGTGTCTGACTCATTGTTCCCAGTGGTTTTCCAATTCTTTTTCTCTTTTACGTAAGTGAACGCAACGATTAAACTACTTGAAAATTGGACCCCCTTGAAGCTTGCCACTGGTTGTTGAATCGATCACCGTTATTTACAGACACTAATTAAAAGAATTTCCGCGTTCTAGAACGTAAATATAAAAACGCTTCAGGCTAATATCTCCGGCTAAAACCTCCGACCATGGTCCCTATTCCTAAAGGATACAAAATAAGACCCTTTTTTCATTTCTTTGATAAACAAAAGTTTCTCAGCCTCTGCAAAATATTAAATTTCCATTGAAACAGTAAGTAGCCCTTCGAGCAGTAAAAAATTGACTACAAGGGATTTGATCTTACCACAAAAGCTTTCACGTAGAAGGCAAACTAAGATAACATAAAGAAAAACACGTTTTAAAGACACAAATTATCTTTATTTGTCATGGTAATTAAAAGAGACATACCTTCACAGTGTTGTTTAAAGCGCTACCAGTTGGCGTTTTCCATTTGTCAGACTGACCGGCCAGACCATTCCCGTCGCAACGATAATTTCCCTTTTGATCAAAACTCTCCAGGCAGATCAGTCAAATCCCAAATAGTGTGCTTGAAGAAGATGGTTTTTCAGCAAAAACCCTCGGACAAAGCCTATTACCTTTTCAAACTGATTGGTCGGGCAATGGTCCGGCGAGGCGGTTCTGACAAATGGAAAGCACCCTAAGTTTCGGTAAATTTCGAATTCGGCCACTTCCTCCGCTCCTTTAGTCACTCCGGCGGGAGAGAAGACCGCCTTCGTCCCCGAGTGACTTGGAGAGCGAATGAGGCAGCTGAAATCAAGCTAAACCTTAGTTTGGCGGGAGATTCTAGAGAACGCCCAGAGCAGCCTACTTAGTGTATTTAAATAAAAATGAAAGGTTGATTTGATCGCACATTTCATCCCAAAAAGCGGCTGAAAGGGGTCCTGGTGGGAGTAGGCGAGGGCCTCAATCGAGTTGGTCGAGGCTGCGGTCTTATCTTTGGACTGCAGTTCCAGAAAAAGTAAAGCCCATTGTTGATCACCACGTATCCCGATTGGTACACAACTCGCCATGAAAGGAACCTTTGACTCAGGCCTGGCACTGAAAAGAAAGAAATTCAGACGGAAATATTATTTTTAAATCATAGTTCTACAGAGGATTTGAGAACCATTCTACCTTTTAAACTTTTAATTCTTAGATTAAAACACAAGGCCCTACGTCACGGTTTGGTTTTGTTATCGGCGTAATCAGTCGGTTTTAGGTTTAATCAGGTAATCAATCTTTAAATCAATCAATCAATCAATCAATTTTTAGTAAATTAATAGAATTACCGAAGAAAGATATCATTCTGTTCCAAAACAGACGGACGGAAATTAAACAAAATTAAGCGCATTCAGGATACATTGAACATTTAAGACAAAAACGTATGGTCATTAGATTCTTGCAAAAGAGGACCAATGAAAGCTGATGAAGAATATCTTATGACTAATATACGCTTACCAAAGCATCTACGTCGGAAACAATATCTAACTTGAAAGAATCTCAAGTTGTGGTTTGTAGGAACTCTAATAGTGACATAGAGTGGGCGTGGCCGTTTTCTGAAATCTTCCTCGGTGTCTTCCTTTGTTGGTATCTTTGGGTCTTCTTCGGCGACTTTTTCCGGGTCTTCCTTCAGATAAGCGGTGCTGTCGAGATTCGCGTCTCTCGCGAATGTTTCTTCACCTCTCAAGGTTTCCGTATCCGTCTCGCTTTCAGCTTTGGTGTACTTAACCAAACAGAGGGCCAAGACCAACACAACGATCTCGTACAAGCGCATCTCTGGCTGTCGAACAAATATGGATATGAAAAAGACTCAGAGCTTGTAAATTAAAACCAAACCTGCGAAGTATTCTTAGCGGAGCTACGTAAAAAATCTCTTTTGTAAAGTCGACAGCTGTGAGACTCGTAGAAAAATGATCCAAAAACAGTCTAGCAAAGAAATTTCCTCTTCACGTTCATATAATACTGGCCATGGATACTGAGTTAAATGAGTGGAGTGGACGCCAAATATGCAAGCCTTCTTTTCTTTTTAATTCCAGTAAAGGAATCGCATAAAGTGGTCCTTTTTGCTCTTGAACTCGCGGATTCTCATAAACTACGAAGTTAAGTTATTTTAATTAGCTTCTCCAGTCCAATATAGTTTTCACACTATTTTCAACCAGTAGAATGTAAAACTAAATTTACAGGCAAGGATATATATAAAACTTAATAATCAGTCTAAACCAGTGAATTAAGCTATTCATAACCCGAGCTGACAGGAGAGATCTAGGCTAAAGGGAAAGAAAGAATTATAACGCTTTAGAACGAATCCTTACCTCAGCTGATCTGACTGTGATAATGTTCAGGTTTCAAAATGCTTTCAGCTTTTTCTCGGCACGGTAGCAAAAGATGAATAAGCGCGTTTGCCCTCTGATCTGAACAAAACAGCTTTTTTATACCATCGGTCACCACAGAAACGGGAACCTAGTACTTGAACCAATAATGGTTATTTCAAGAACTCACCGTTGTTACGTAGTGAGTGTGTCCTCAATAAAATAAGAAGCTGGTTCCTCTGGAAAAACACATTCTTTTGTATGCACTAACTCTTGTATCAAGATACTTCTGAAGGGCCGGACTGTACGAGGGTATTACGAAATTGAAGCAGGCTTAATGCCCGGGGGGGGGGGGGGTACTCCCTTATATAAGCCATGTAGGTACGTGCCGCCGCATCTGGTAGGGTTTTTGCGCCGTTTTGGTCTGAAAACGGGTAATCATACACTTTGCCCATTTTGGTCTGGAATCGGGTGTGGTTTTAAAGGAAACTACGGAGTGTATGAACGAATTTATCGCTTCAATTCCAAATTAGTAAGAAGGAAAGAGAAATATGCGAATTCGAAATGTATTGAATAATTTTTTTGTTCGCGTTCTATTCTAGGTAATGATAACATAAAGGCAAGGTCTGAGAACGGGAATGAATTTTAGAGGTGTAGACTGAAAACGGGTGTGGACATTTTTTTGGTCTGAAATCGGCTCAGGATTTGAAGAACCGGGCGCCACACTCCCACCAAGAATTCCCAGTAGTACCCCCCGGGGCTTACAGTCTGGTACACACAATTCAAAAACAACTAAACATGACGGTTCAATTTATCATTTGTCTTACAAACGTTTGTAAGCGTACGAGCAATATAAATGCTAAACCACGACAAAATGACCTCATTGATAATAATGACTAGTTTTCTTCACGGAAAACTGCAAGTCTGGAAAATTTCCGGGTCGTTCATGTGGACTGTTAAAAACCTTGAAACGAATATAAAATAAAATAAAATAAAAACAAAATATAGTTACTTACCTAGTGATCACGCTTGATAAAACATCTAGAGTTTTTGAAGATCGAATAAATATATAGAGCTTGCTGAAAAAATCAGAATTTTTAAAGTATGTTAAAGAAGCTCAACCACACACCAATGATTTTTAAAGTGATGAGTCGGCATTTGTTGAATGGCAAAGTGCAGTGCGGAACTAAAAACAATACATGTTCTTTATATTTTAAAATCGTCTACCCCAAATATCCTCTACGCACCTAGGCTTGTCGGTCAGTTGATGAAATTTATTTCTGAAATTTTCCCGGCATTAATCAGAAGTTTGCACTGAACCAGATTTCTAAGAATTAACAAGGCGAGGGCGGTGGGTAAAACTGTGATTAGCCTAAAGCCGCAGGGAATGAACAAGGGAATGCAAAAATTATCTCGATCGATTATTGTTAGCACGCCTGTGTACGAATCTGCATAGCCATTAAGTCCTTTGTTTCATCCTATGATGTCAAAAACGTCAGTTAATTTTGGAATGAATCACATGATTCGATCACTATCCGCAGTCTCTCCTCTCACACCCTCATCAATTTGACTTCAACCTTCGCGAATATCTCGCACGGAAACGAGTGTTTTGCTACCCAGGCTAACTGGTCGAGATCGAGAGTGGTTTAACCAGCTTATAAATTCCATCTTAGCATTGTATGTACAGTTAGTTTTACCTTCGACTTTGTAGTTGAAGTTTGTATTAGAAGAACAGGGATAATAACTACATTCCGTTTTAAACCCCCCATACAAGTACACTTGGGCAGCAGTCTCTAGGTGAACAGAAGGCAGATCGTGACGAGGTTAAGTTTTTAATTTAGCCATGTCAGTTGGTATTTCCGAACTCATGTATAACATGTTGAAAAGTCTTGTTCGCTTTATAGAGTGTCTTCACTCACGTGGCCAGCATCTATGCAAATTTATTGGAACAAAAGAAGCGTTTGTATAAGAAAAGAGTTCAATTCCCAGAGGATTGGTTTGGGACACCAACATGGCCGCCGTTTCATTGTTTTGGGACACCAATATGGCCGTCCTGACGTCATGTGAAAACACTCTATACTCAAATCAACCTCCTAGAGAAAACTCTAACTTTGCGAACACCTCTTTATTACGGATACCCCGATGACAATGGCAACAGATGAATTCACTACAAAAATATTACACAAATTTCAGAATAAAAAAATACCAATTGAAATATATTTTTGTCTGGCCGCTGTACATGTTACGGTCACGCTTAACTGGGAAACCCGTGCAGTGCTTATTTACAATTGAGTGAAGTTTGTTGACTGTACATGTAATTGTTCGCAGTGGTTTTCCAATTACAGAAAATTCTAGGTGACCTTTTTAGGGTAAAAATCCGTTAAAAATGGGCAATTATACGATTTTTTTGAAGTTCGAAAATCCTAGGAGAGGCAGGCAAGCAAGAAATTTTTCAGAAAATGATCCGAAAATTCTAGACCTCAAATCGTCTTCCGAACAGATAATTTTCCGAAAATTGTCGTTGGGTGCCCCTGCAATTACTTTTATTTCTTTTACGTACGTGAATGCAACAATTAAACTACTTGAAAATTGGATCGCCTTGAGCATGCCGCGGGTTGTTGAATCGACCACCGTTTACGAGGCACTAAAGAATTTCCGCGTACTAACTGACGTAAATATAAAAACGCTTCGGCCTAATATCTCGGCAAAAACCGCCAACCATGGTCCCTATTCCTAAAGGATAAAAAAAAAATAAGACCCTTTTTTCATTTCTTTGGAAAAAAAACGTTTCTCAGCCTAATATGTAAAATGTAAAATTCCCATCATGAAACAGTAAGTAGCCCTTCGATCAGTGAAAAGTTGACTACAAGGGATTTGATCTTACCACAAAAGCTTTCACGCAGAAGACAAACAAAGATAACATAAAGAAAACACGTTTTAAACAAATAAATGTTTCTTTTTATTTTATTATGCCTTTACAATGTTGTTTAAAGCGCTACCTAATTAAGGGCGCTTTCCATTGTCAGACTGACCGGCCACACCAGTCTTGTTGCAACGATAATTTCCCTTTTGATCAAAACTCTCCAGCTAGATCAGTCAAATCCTAAATAGTGTGCCGGAAGGGGATGGTTTTTCAGCAGAAACCCTCGCAAAAAGCCTATTACATTTTCAAACTGACTGGTCTGGCAAATGTCAGGCGGGCTAGCTCTGTCAAATGGAAAAGTTTCGTTAAATTTCCGCTTCCTCTGCTCGTGTAGTCACTTCGGCGGGCGAGAAGACCGCCTCTGTCCCCGAGTGACTTGCACAGCGAATAAGGCAGCTGAAATCAATATAAACTTTAGTTTAGCGGGATATTCTAGACAACGCCCAGAGCAGTTTACGTAGTGTATACAAAAATGAACGGTGATTTGATCGCACATTTTATCCAAAAAAGTGGCTGGAAGGGGTCCTGCTCATTTTCCTTTTACTTTCATTGGAGTGCAGTTCCAGAAATAGTAAAGATAATTGTTGATCCCCACGTATCCTGATTGGTACAGAACTCGATATGAAAGGAACCCATGACGCAGGCCTGGCACTGAAAAGAAAGAAATTCAGAGGGAAATAATTATTTTAAATCATAGTTCTACAGAGGATTTGAGAACTATTCTACCTTTTAAGCCTTTAATTCTTAGATTAAAACGTAAGGTCCTACGTGTATGGTTTGGTTATCGACTTAATCAGTCGGTTTTCCGTTTCATTAATCAGGCAATCAATTTTTTAGTCAATCAATCAATCAATCAATTTTAAGTAAATTAAAAGAATTACCAAAGAAAGATACCATTCTTCTCCAAAACAGACGGACGGAAAATAAACAAAATTAACCACATTCACAGGAATGTGCAGCCACTAATTAAAATTCGAGGGAGGATACATTGAACAATATTATTAACACAAAAACTTTTGGTCATAAGATTCTTGCAAAAGAGGACCAATGAAGGATATCTTATGACTAATATACGCTTACCATAGCAGCTACGTCGGAAACAGTATTTAATGTGAAATATTTTCAAGATGTTGTTTGTAGGAAAGCTAATAGTGAAACGAATGTCACGAAACGCACGAGTCACCCGGTGTTCTCCGAAATCTTCCACGGCGTCTTGCTTTGTTGGTATCTTTGGGTCTTCTTCGGCGGCTTTTTCCGGGTCTTCCTTCAGATAAGCGGTGCTGTCGAGATTCGCGTCCCTCGCTAATGTTTCTTCACCTCTCAAGGTTTCCGTATCCGTCTCGCTTTCAGCTTGGGTGTACTTAACCAAACAGAGGGCCAAGACCAACACAACAATCTCGTACAAGCGCATCTCTGGCTGTCGAACAAACGAATATGTAAAAGACTCAAGAGCTTGTAAATTAAAATTAAAACTGCGAAGTATTCTTAGCGGAGCTACGTTAAAAAAATCCCTCTTGTAAAGTCAACAGCGCTTAGGCTGGTACCAAAACTGGGGATCCAAATAACAGTCTAACTAAATTTCCTCTTCACTTTCATGTAATACTGGCTATGGATACTGGGTTAAATCAGTGGAGTTGACGACAAATATGCAAGCCTTCTTTTTTTAAAATTCCAATAAAGGAATCGCAAAAAGTGGTTCTTTTTGCTCTTGAACTCGCGGACCCTCTTAAAATACTAAGTTAAGTTGTTTAGCTTCTCCAATTCAATATAGTTTTCAACCAGTAGAATGTAAAAATATTTTTACAGGCAAAGATATATAAAACTTAATCGTCAGTCTAAACCAGTGAATTAAGCTATTCATAACCCGAGCTGACAGGAGAGATCTAAGGGAAAGAAAGAATTATAACGCTTTAAAACGAATCCTCACCTTGACTGATCTGACTGTGATGACGCTAAGGTTTCAAAGTGTTTTCTGTTGCTCGCACGGTAGCAAAAGAAGAATAAGCGCGTTTGCCCTCTGATCTGAACAAAACAGCTTTTTTATACCATTGGTCACCACAAAAACGTGACTAGAACTTGAACCAATGTTGGTTATTTCAAGAACTCTGGTTTCTCTGGGAAAACAAAATTCTTTTGTATGCACTAACTCTTGTCAGTTTGGGTATCAAAATCACTTCTGAGGGGCCGGACTGTACAAGGCATCACGTAAATGCTATTTCAGCAAGTTTTAATGTTTTGGTTTTTTGTGACCTACATGTATACGAAGAAGACAAAGGCAGGGCTATGCTCTAGCAGAGCCTGGTGACCCCTGGCGACTAACTTTGGTTCTCGGGCAACTAGGAAATGTTAGTTTTTTCATTCAAATGATATGCTGGGCACCCTAGATTTTACAGCTCCAGAGCACTGGGCTCCCGTCAATTTTCCTTAGAGTACAGCCCTGAAGGGAAAACTAAGCTGTCCTAAGCTGCCCAAAGAAAAAGCTACAAAAAATGCCCTCTTCAACTCCAATCGCTCCAAATCTTTGCTTGAGCATAGACCGAAGAATTTCCTTCCTTGGAAATGTCAATTTAGTTTTAAACATCAAGCGACGGCCTCAAGACGACAAGAAATGTAGGGGAAAAAAGTTGAAGTTAGTGCTTCCATTCCTGCTGAGGGGATTAAGAACATGCAGCATGGCTACTAAGCCAAGAGCAATGACCATTAGTAGTTCACTATGAAGAAAAGCAGTTCCATGGAAGCACTAAATTCAAACTTTTTAGCTTCATTTCTTGTCCTCCTGAGGCAATGGCTCGATGTTTGAAACTAAATTGAAATTTTCAAGAAAGGAAAATCTTCTGTCCATACTCAAGTGAAGTTTTGGAGCAATTGGAGTAGACAAATGGTACTTTTCGTAGCTTTTTCTTCGGGCAGCCATAGGAGAGCCGAGTTTTTCCATGTCTTCTAATTAGTAGGTGAGAAACCAAAACATTAAAACTAGCTACAATGACATTTATAGTGCAGGCAACAGTAAGAAAACAACACAGACACAACTCTTTTTGAGGTATTTATATGTATACTTTAATAGCTGTATATGCACATTTTAACCGTTTCATCGATCTTACGATAAACTCCCATACAAATCGTTATAATTTGGCTTCCAGCAGGCTGATGTGAGTCTGGGTAACCTGTGGTCTTTTCACTGCTTTGTTATGGCCAAGCTGTAGCATGAAGTTAGTGCTTGGTTTAATTTGAAGACCTGTGCAAGTGCAGGTGCGAATTAAGATGACAGAATTTGGTTTCGTGTTCGAGCAACAGGACCTAAACGTGGCTAATTCAGTTGCTGTCACACACCTAAAAGACGGCGAACCGCTCGTGAAGCTAGCAAATAACTATCACTTACCCTTGCTTCAACTGCCGAAAACTTACTGCTCCTCGAGACTTATAAAAAGAAAAAAACAAAAGTTAAGGTACATAAAAAGCCTATAAATCTTCTGCCTTTTTTAATATTAATGCAATTGCGAGCAAATTACCATTGTATACCTGCCAACTTTTTCTGAGATGTAGGCGGGAGATTTTTATCCTGGGAGTGCTGAGATTCTTTAAAACGACACGATCATTTCCGAAGATTCCCGAAGAATTCCGAAGTCTTCCGACGACGTCCGAAGTCTTACGAAGACGTCCGAAGTCTGCCGAAGGCGAAGTTATCGAGAAAACGCTTATTCACAAAATCAGAAATCGCGAGGAAGGTATTGTCATTTACTCATTTTACACATGGTTTTCGTTCCTTACATGGGTCTGAGTTAACATATTTTTGGAAATTGTGTCAAGCAAGACGGCAACAACTCACATTTTTCAATCAGGCGTGAGAAATTGGTCCGCAGGCGTGAGCGGGCGTGAGATCGAAGTTTTCAACCCGCAGACGTGAGAGTTGGCAGGTATACCATTGTGCTTGATCGATGTGCCTGTGCAACTTTCCGCCATCTGCAAAGGATGCTGCTGTATGACAATGGGGGACCTCATGTAATCAACAGCAGAGTGTAAAGCGGAGCTCTCGCGCTGGCGAGGAGCACGCAGCGGAGCACCCTGGGTAAGAAAATTTTGATTTGGTTATCTATGCATCTAATAAAATATCACATCCATCTGATTAATATCAATAACAGAACTATAAACTAGAATTTTAATAATACCTTTCTTATTTTCGAAGAGACGTTTAATATAGTGAATGATTAGCTTAACATGATGGAACCGTTTCGTCTGCGTGGTAATTGTCTCATTGATCATACCTACACGAAGTTTATATTAGCTTTCAAATATCTCGCAAAGTTTTTCTAGGCCTTTCTGCCTCAACCATTCACGCACAAGGAAAGTGTCTTTTCCTTTAAACTCTTCAAACGATACATTGATTGTTTTACTTCCATGCGCGAACTGATCACGTGACGATGGCGGCAAGCAGTTTCGGAGACGGACGCAAAAAATACTGTGGGATAGGGAAGTGATGGAGCGAAACTCACACATACATGTATCTCTTTAGAGCATAATTATAACGAAATATTCTTTATAGAAATATCTAGCCTGTGTACAGACGTCTTAACCGCTTCTAGAAGAATTGACAAATGCCCCACCCCCGGGTAGAGGCTTTCTCACAAATTCCCCACCGTCGGTGGATGGGCACGCGGGGCCCGGGGGTGGATGGGCACGCTTGAAATTGACTGAAATGGTGTAACCTTTATTTCCAAAAGTTGGTGGAGCTCTCTTTCGCTGCCGATGAAGTTTCCCTTGTTGCTTTGTCTCAGTTTTTGTTCCTTTTTTTGTTTCAGGGCATTAATTGGAAAAGAATTTGTATATTTCCATGGAATAACCTCATTCTCTCCGTCTCCCCCAACATGAACAAAAGCAAAAATCTCCTCCCTAGCCTGCGAGCAATTAAGTTCTCCGGCGCACTGGCGTCTGCGCGGGAAAAAGAAGGAGAGCTTGCAACAACGTCTCTGGAATTTGAATATCTGCATCGAAAAAGTCAATGCGAAATGCTGATTGGCGGAGATGACATTAGTAATTACGTCATTACCCTTGGCACCTGTTTTTCAATATTTGTTCACATTTGCTCTCGTTTCCACTTCGCGCTGATTGGCGGAAATCTAACAGCTCAGTCGACGGGAACCCACATGGGAATTGGAGGTGGAAATCAAATTCCAGAGACGTAGTTGCAAGCTCTCCTTCCTTTTCTCGCCCCGACGCAAGAGCGCCCCGGAGAGCTTGCTCGAAGGCTATTTCCTCCCTGGCCTCTCGATCTCTGGTGAATTTGAGTCAGCGTTACAATTTTAATTAAGAGTGTTGCAAAGGGATTTACTTCAGTTAAAAGTTTTGTGCTTCTAAGGTGAAGAAGGGCATCGGAGAGTGCGGGATTAGTACATGACGGCGTCAGGGGATAATGCACCCCAAGAGGACCCAAACCCCCTCTGTATCTTCCCTAGCCCTTGTATAATCTCAGTCTGCGCATAGTATGTCCATGACCAATCATCAAACTAATTCACTAAACAAGCGCGAAACAAAACAACTCCAAAACACTTCCTTTTGGGAGTACCCGCATTTGTTCTTCCGAGCTGTCTGTGACCTCACTGAAAAAAATCTTACTCATGTATACAGCAGGCTCACAATTCATAGCACTGAAACACACGTACCAGCTCCCTCGGTACGGCTTACGCATGCGCAGAACCATATCACCCCTCCAGTGGCAGTCATGGTCAGCTGTTTTCACCCTTATTAGGGCTCATCAGTTTGGCATAGCCGTCGGGTCTATGAAAGGGCGAACCCATGTATCCACTATCGAGGTGATATGGTTGAGCGCATGGGTAAGGTACTGGCCATACTAGCCTGCGTAGCAGGCACTTGGAAGTAACGGCACAGGAAAGTACGGGGCTCGCGAGAGCAGACTATGACCATACCGCCGAACCAAACAAACGAGTTAAAACTGCCGAATTGGTACGTGTGCTGGTATTGCTTTCAAAATTCACCATATCATCTCCTCGTTGCCTATAAGCACATATAGACATTCCAGTCCTAGCAGAATGTAGGATATTTGTCATATGAACCTAGTTTAGTGTCCTTAGCTCCCTTAAGTCTCCTGTAGCTTAGGGGTAGCCAGCGTCTGAACTAGTAACCAGGGCACTGTTCCTCGAAAGATGGCCAGTTTAACCCAGTATGAAGCCAAATTTTAAGCAAGATTTACTTGACGAAGAATATGTCACTAGAGCTTAGAAAATACTGTTTTCTCTTTACGCCGAGACTCAATGATGATAACAAAGAATGTTACTCTAAGAAATGCATAGGAAGATAAGTACAAAAATGGAACAAAATTTTTAATCCTGGATTAGCGTTAATCGGCCGTTTAGGAACTGGGGCCAATGGGCCATAGGTCCGACACCTTTTGGGCCGGTACTCGGATTTTTTCCTTCGGAAAACCTGTGTCACTGACTGAAAAAACATCTTACTCAAAATTATTCCAGTCGGCCTACACTTTTACCGGGGGTATTCATTAAAACAACAACAACTTATTTTTATTGCACATCAAACAGATTACAAGGAATTGATTAGCCTGCGATTAGGCTCGCGAGTGGACTCTCAGCTCGCTTTGCTCGCTGATATCCTTTTTTGCCCGCTTCTCTTGGGAGCCTGTTCGCATACTACAAAATTGATTACCCTTCCCCTTTCGCTTCCTTTTAAAATTCAAACTGTAAACACATCGAACACATTGTCCTTGTGTTTTTGCTTTATTGCAATTCAAAGATTACACAGCTTGGCCTGTCTTACTGTTTATCGTTCCGTATCCTTTAATAGTAGTTCTAACAGCACTAAAATGGTGGAGAGGTGTTATGCCTCCGTTACAATTCTCAAGATAGAACGGGGGGGAAGGATCAGTGCCTTAATCAGCGCTTTTTAAATTCGTTTAGCCAAAAAGGGGAGTTTTAGTGAAGGGGGATTGAGTGGGGCGCGGCGTGGTAACTTTAAAAAAGAGTTTGGTAAAAAGCGATGAGGTTGAAGGAGGACTGGTGGAACGGGGCTTGGTGAATGGAGGAAAGGTGGATCGGGGTGTGGTGAATGGAGGGAAGGTGAAGCGGGGTGTGGTGAATGGAGGGAAGGTGAAGCGGGGTGTGGTGAATGGAGGGAAGGCGGAGCGGGGTGTGGTGAATGGAGGGAAGGTGAAGCGGGGTGTGGTGAATGGAGGGAAGGTGAACCGGCGTGTGGTGAATGGAGGGAAGGTAAACCGGCGTGTGGTGAATGGAGGGAAGGTGAAGCGGCGTGTAGTGAATGGAGGGAAGGTGAACCGGCGTGTGGTGAATGGGGGGAAGGTGAAGCGGCGTGTGGTGAATGGAGGGAAGGTGAAGCGGCGTGTGGTGAAGAGGGGTCGTGTGAAGCGAGGTGTTGTAAAAGGGGGTTGGGTGAAAAAGGGAGTAGAGAAACGAGGTTTCGTGAAACGAGGCGTAGTGAAACGAGGTCTGCTTGTAGGCCCGGGTCTTGTTGGAAAAGGCTTGGGTCTTGAGTTGCAATAGTAGAAAAAGTAAAGCCAGTTTCCAATTACAATATAACCCGACTTTTGGAATCTAGTCCATCCTTTGAATCCTGGAGTCATACCTGGAACTGAAAAAACACAAATACACATACTCAAAAAATTCTCCTGAAACTGAATTGTTAGACTCCTTCAACATTTTTTTGCACAGTTGTTCATTGTTAGATGTCTCTCAAGTAACTTAAATGTCTCTCAAGTAACATTAATTTTTTAGGCCTTTAAAATGGGTTATTTTAACTCAGGAGATCACGTGACCTTCCTAAGGCAAAATTGTGGGATACAACTCTAAACATACCAGGGTCAGAAAGAGTATGAAATATAGTGGCCATGCCAATTTTACGGTTTTAATCAACTCTTAGCAGTGCGATTTTATGGTGGCCTTGATACTGAGGGAAAAACGTGATGTTTCAATGGAAATAGTTCAGCATAGTTCATACAATCACTTATCAGAAAAGCACCAGGAGCCGCCCATTCACCACTTTAGAATCGAGAAGGGAACTGGAGCCGAAATGCAGCCTGCTGCAATTGGTTGAGGGATCGCTACTTGGGACGCATCACGGACTGACAATTTTTTCCCCTGCCGCCCAGAAAGTCCCAGACGTCTTAGACGTCTGGGAAAAAAACAACTCGTCCCAGTTTCCTTCTCCTTTGTTAAGTTGCAAATAAACTCTTCGTCTTTTGCCCTTTATTAGAGACCTTTAGATTGTATGACGAGTACGACTACAAGTACGAGATTTTCTCAGTACTATGTAGTACGCGCGCGTGAACCAGCGGCACTTTGGCGGGAAAACGTAGTTGCCGTCGTTATTCTACATCGAGTTTTCGCGCGAATGTCGTAATGGTGAAAATAAGATATCGATCGGGAGCTGAAAGCGAGTAACTTCCTTCACTAAAGATAACAATGCTAACTTTTCTAGTGAAAAATGGTAAAATGAAGCTTTGCGGGGAGTCCTTATTTTAAGAATACGCGAAAAACTTCAAATCAAATCTCGTACTCGTAGTCGTTCTCGTCCTCGAATCTAAAAGGTCTCTCTTGTGTCACACTCTAAATCTGGCTTCCAGCGAATTTTCTTATGCCAGTTTTTCGGTCCAAAATTGTTTAAGTTGCATCCCATATAACTTTCTGGCATGAGTAAGGTGCGAATTTATTTCCATTGATCGCGGATCATGGCTCTTGGGTTTATCTTTTGTTTTGTATCTCACGACTGTATTTCTTTCCATTACTTTTCACAAATTGTCTCTCTCCATTTGAATTTCAGTGAAGATTAAGACTCTCAATCAATATTTTCGCGTGCCGCATACTCATGTCAACCCGGAACTCTCTGACTTAAGTAGAACAACGGTAAAACTAGTTTCAACTACTCACCAAAACAACGACGAGTGAAACAATAGGAAGCTCTAAAGAAGAGGCTGTTGGCATAGCTTGGAATGGCGATGGGAAGGCTTACTGGACGAGGATAACGAGAAAAAAATCGGCGGACACTTTTTCTTGGGTCGTCTGCTTTCTTCGGGCCCTCTACGTCAGCGCTATCAGTTTTGTCGTTTATGTTCGATTCTTCTTTTAATAAATCATCAAACGTCACATCTGTGTCAATCTTAGCACTGACAAGAACCAAAAAACATACGGCCAACACCAATATCCCAAGCAAGCGCATTTTCGAAAGCAGGAGTAGAATTCTGTGGGGAAGAAAAAGATTGCTGAACTTCATTAAGACTGATACTGCTCGATATTGCCATCAATATTGCCTTCATACAATCGGAATAATTAGTCAGCACTTTTTCGTATTGGCGATATTTCTAAGGGCTTTTAATAATGGTGAAAACCTCACCATGCATTCAATAAAACAAAGCTAACAGAGACTTTCGGACTTAGATTTCAGTCCATTCTTTAATTATAACGGGCGCAATCTTTGGCCTTGTTGTAATTTGTTGGGAATTTGAAGCGGTTTCCGTGGAATAATTAGCCCACTGTTATAAGGAAGAGAAAAAAGTGAGAAAACTCAGGCTTACATTTGATAGTTACTAGTACTTGGCAATAAGATAGGCGATGACAAAAGGAAGGCCAACACGGAAAAGAGGGCTGAGCGCCATTAACGGGAGGAAATGAGCTGCTTGGCACTAAAAATTACTACCGTTATACTAGCTCATCATGTTTTATACTCGTGTCTCTCGGGTTGAAGGAGTTTTGCTGTTTGATTTTGCAAAACTTTATCAGTTACTTATAGAAAAAGTTCTCCGTGCCGGGCCTCCTAACTAATCTGCCTTTTCCCATACCCGGCGGTAGCGTTCCGACTAGTTTAATTTTAAGACTCGTCGGTTTAATATTGAACCTGAGCAAAATCTGTAGCTATAGTGGGCAATTCTGATAAAAGACTCTGAGCAGAACCATAACTCGGTCGAAGTCAGAACATATATGTATCATGCATTCCCGACGACAGTAAAAAGAAATATTCATCAAGGCGTCATTTTAAAGTGACAGCCGATAAAACTGATCTAAAGACAGATACTACGGCCGGAGGTGTAAAAATATAAAAGAACAGAAATTGCAATGTTGGTTATTTCAAGAAAAAAGTTAGAATTCATACTCACTGTTGTTATGTAACGAGAGCGTCCTCAATAGGATAAGAAGCTCGTTTCTCTGGAAAAACAAAATTCTTTTGTATGTATTAACTCGTGTCCGTTTGGGTATCAAAATGCTTCTGAGGTGCCGAACTGTACAAGGTATTATGTAATTGAAGCAGGCTTGCAGTTTCCAGTACACATAATTAAAAAAACAACTGATGAACCTGGCGTTTCAATGAATCATTTGTCTCACAAAGGTTTGTACGCGTACGAGCAATATATGAGCTCAATCACGACAAAATGACCTCATTGACAATAATGATTAATTGCCCTCATGGAAAACTGCAAGTCTGGAAAAGTTTCCGGGTCGTTTATGTGCGCCGTTAGAAACCTTGAAACAACAAAATAAAACTAAATGAGTTATCACGCTTAATAAAACATCTGGAGTTTTTAAAGGTCTTGATAAATATATAGAGCTTGCTGAAAAATTCAGAATTGTAAAGCACATTAAGCTTGCTAAGCTCATCCACGCACCAATGAATTGTAAAGTGATGATGCGTCGGCATGTACTGACTGGCAAAGGCAGTGCGGAACATAAAACAATGAATGTTCTTCATATTTTAAAACAGTCTACACCAAATATCATTTACGCAGGTATGCTTGTCCGTCAGTGGATGTAATTTATTTCTGAAATTTTCCCGGAATTGCAAAACCAGATTTCTAAGAATTAACAAAGTCAGGGCGGAAGGTAAATTAAACTGTAGTTAGCATACAGCTGTAGGGAACGAAAAAGGGAAAGCAAAAATTACGTCGATACGCTTTTGGTCTGTATACGGATCTGTATAGTTAGCTTAAAAGTCCTTTGTTTCATCCTATGATATCAAAAAACATCAATTCAAGTAGTTTTTGCCGACTGAATCACATGATCGGATCACTATGCTCAGTCTCTCTTCTCACTCTTATCAATTTGACTTCTCGATGACTTCAACATTATCTCGCACGGAAACTCGCGCTACGCAGGCTAACTGGTCGAGATCGAGAGTTGTTTGGCCAGATTAATATAATTTCCATCTTAGTATTGTATCTACAGTTATTTTTAATTTCTTTTTTACTTTGTAGTTGAAATGTGTATTAGAAAAACAGAGACAATTACTACGTTCCCTTTTAAACTCCCCATGCAAGTACACTTGGGCTGCATGAGTCACTCCTGACATAGTGAACAGAAGTTTTATCAGGGCAAATCGTGAGTTTATAGTCTTTAGCCATGTTATTTGGTATTTCCGAACTCATGTATAAAATGTTGAAAAGTCTTGTTCCCTTCACACTCAAATCAAGCTCGTAGAGAAAACTCTCACTTTACGAACATCTCTTTTAATTATTACGGATACCCCGATGACAATGACAGCAGATGAATTCACGGCAAAAATTTTACAGAGTTTGCGAAAAAAAACCACCAAATATATTTTCTTCTGGACACTGTTATCCCATTCAGGACTTATTTATAATTGAAGTTTGTTGACTGCCGGTACGTATGTGTCTGACTCATTGTTCACAGTGGTTTTCCAATTTCTTCTACTCTTTTACGTAAGTGAACGCAACGATTAAACTACTTGAAAACTGGACCCCCTTGAAGCTTGCTACTGGTTGTTGAATCGATCACCGTTATTTACAGACACTAATTAAAAGAATTTCCGCGTTCTAGAACGTAAATATAAAAACGCTTCAGGCTAATATCTCCGGCAAAAACCTCCGACCATGGTCCCTATTCCTAAAGGATAAAAAATAAGACCCTTTTTTCATTTCTTTGATAAACAAAAGTTTCTCAGCCTCTGCAAAATATTAAATTTCCATTGAAACAGTAAGTAGCCCTCCGAGCAGTAAAAAATTGACTACAAGGGATTTGATCTTACCACAAAAGCTTTCACGTAGAAGGCAAACTAAGATAACATAAAGAAAAACACGTTTTAAAGAAACAAATTATCTTTATTTGTCATGGTAATTAAAAGAGACATACCTTCACAGTGTTGTTTAAAGCGCTACCAGTTGGCGTTTTCCATTTGTCAGACTGACCGGCCAGACCATTCCCGTCGCAACGATAATTTCCCTTTTGATCAAAACACTCCAGGCAGATCAGTCAAATCCCAAATAGTGTGCTTGAAGAAGATGGTTTTTCAGCAAAAGCCCTCGGACAAAGCCTATTACCTTTTCAAACTGATTGGTCGGGCAATGGTCCGGCGAGGCGGTTCTGACAAATGAAAAGCACCCTAAGTTTCGGTAAATTTCGAATTCGACCACTTCCTCCGCTCCTTTAGTCACTCCAGCGGGAGAGAAGACCGCCTCTGTCCCCGAGTGACTTGGAGAGCGAATGAGGCAGCTGAAATCAAGCTAAACCTTAGTTTGGCGGGAGATTCTAGAGAACGCCCAGAGCAGCCTACTTAGTGTATTTAAATAAAAATGAAAGGTTGATTTGATCGCACATTTCATCCCAAAACGCGGCTGAAAGGGGTCCTGGTGGGAGTAGGCGAGGGCCTCAATCGAGTTGGTCGACGCTGCGGTCTTATCTTTGGACTGCAGTTCCAGAAAAAGTAAAGCCCATTGTTGATCACCACGTATCCCGATTGGTACACAACTCGCCATGAAAGGAACCTTTGACTCAGGCCTGGCACTGAAAAGAAAGAAATTCAGACGGAAATATTATTTTTAAATCATAGTTCTACAGAGGATTAGAGAACCATTCTACCTTTTAAACTTTTAATTCTTAGATTAAAACACAAGGCCCTACGTCACGGTTTGGTTTTGTTATCGGCGTAATCAGTCGGTTTTAGGTTTAATCAGGCAATCAATCTTTAAATCAATCAATCAATCAATCAATTTTTAGTAAATTAACAGAATTACCGAAGAAAGATATCATTCTGTTCCAAAACAGACGGACGGAAATTAAACAAAATTAAGCGCATTCAGGATACATTGAACAGTTAAGACAAAAACGTATGGTCATTAGATTCTTGCAAAAGAGTACCAATGAAAGCTGATGAAGAATATCTTATGACTAATATACGCTTACCAAAGCATCTACGTCGGAAACAATATCTAACTTGAAAGAATCTCAAGTTGTGGTTTGTAGGAACTCTAATAGTGACATAGAGTGGGCGTGGCCGTTTTCTGAAATCTTCCTCGGTGTCTTCCTTTGTTGGTATCTTTGGGTCTTCTTCGGCGACTTTTTCCGGGTCTTCCTTCAGATAAGCGGTGCTGTCGAGATTCGCGTCTCTCGCGAATGTTTCTTCACCTCTCAAGGTTTCCGTATCCGTCTCGCTTTCAGCTTTGGTGTACTTAACCAAACATAGGGCCAAGACCAACACAACGATCTCGTACAAGCGCATCTCTGGCTGTCGAACAAATATGGATATGAAAAAGACTCAGAGCTTATAAATTAAAACCAAACCTGCGAAGTATTCTTAGCGGAGCTACGTAAAAAATATCTCTTGTAAAGTCGACAGCGCTGAGACTCGTAGAAAAATGGTCGAAAAACAGTCTAGCAAAGAAATTTCCTCTTCACGTTCATATAATACTGGCCATGGATACTGAGTTAAATCAGTGGAGTGGATGCCAAATATGCAAGCCTTCTTTTCTTTTTAATTCCAGTAAAGGAATCGCAAAAAGTGGTCCTTTTTGCTCTTGAACTCGCGGCTTCTCATAAACTACGAAGTTAAGTTATTTTAATTAGCTTCTCCAGTCCAATATAGTTTTCACACTATTTTCAACCAGTAGAATGTAAAACTAAATTTACAGGCAAAGATATATATAAAACTTAATAATCAGTCTAAACCAGTGAATTAAGCTATTCATAACCCAAGCTGACAGGAGAGATCTAGGCTAAAGGGAAAGAAAGAATTATAACGCTTCAGAACGAATCCTTACCTCAGCTGATCTGACTGTGATAATGTTCAGGTTTCAAAATGTTTTCAGCTTTTTCTCGGCACGGTAGCAAAAGATGAATAAGCGCGTTTGCCCTCTGATCTGAGCAAAACAGCTTTTTTATACCATCGGTCACCACAGAAACGGGAACCTACTACTTGAACCAATAATGGTTATTTCAAGAACTCACTGTTGTTACGTAGTGAGTGTGTCCTCAATAAAATAAGAAGCTGGTTCCTCTGGAAAAACACATTCTTTTGTATGCACTAACTCTTGTATCAAGATACTTCTGAAGGGCCGGACTGTACGAGGGTATTACGAAATTGAAGCAGGTTTACAGCCCGGGGGGGGGGGGTGCTCCCTTATATAAGCCATATAGGTACGTGCCGCCCCATCTGGTAGGGTTTTTGCGCCGTTTTGGTCTCAAAACGGGTAATCATACACTTTGCCCATTTTGGTCTGGAATCGGGTGTGGTTTTTAAGACAACTACGGAGTGTACGAACGACTTTATCGTTTCAATTCCAAATTAGTAAGAAGGAAAGAGAAATATGCGAATTCGAAATGTATTGAATAATTTTTTTGTTCGCGTTCTATTCTAGGTAATGATAACATAAAGGCAAGGTCTGAAAACGGGAATGAATTTTAGAGGTGTAGACTGAAAACGGGTGTGGACAATTACATTTTTTTGGTCTGAAATCGGCTCAGGATTTGAAGAACCGGGCGGCACACCTCCACCAAGAATTCCCAGTAGTACCCCCCGGGGCTTACAGTCTGGTACACATAATTCAAAAACAACTAAACATGACGGTTCAATTTATCATTTGTCTTACAAACGTTTGTAAGCGTACGAGCAATATAAATGCTAAATCACGACAAAATGACCTCATTGATAATAATGACTAGTTTTCTTCACGGAAAACTGCAAGTCTGGAAAATTTCCGGGTCGTTCATGTGGACTGTTAAAAACCTTGAAACGAAAATAAAATAAAATAAAATAAAAACAAAATATAGTTACTTACCGAGTGATCACGCTTGATAAAACATCTAGAGTTTTTAAAGATCGAATAAATATATAGAGCTTGCTGAAAAAATCAGAATTTTTAAAGTATGTTAAAGAAGCTCAACCACACACCAATGATTTTTAAAGTGATGAGTCGGCATTTGTTGAATGGCAAAGTGCAGTGCGGACCTAAAAACAATACATGTTCTTTATATTTTAAAATCGTCTACCCCAAATATCCTCTACGCACCTAGGCTTGTCGGACAGTTGATGAAATTTATTTCTGAAATTTTCCCGGCACTAATCAGAAGTTTGCACTGAACCAGATTTCTAAGAATTAACAAGGCGAGGGCGGTGGGTAAAACCGTGATTAGCCTAAAGCCGCAGGGAATGAACAAGGGAATGCAAAAATTATCTCGATCGATTATTGTTAGCACGCCTGTGTACGAATCTGCATATCCATTAAGTCCTTTGTTTCATCCTATGAAGTCAAAAACGTCAGTTAATTTTGGAATGAATCACATGATCAGATAACTATCCGCAGTCTCTCCTCTCACCCTCATCAATTTGACTTCAACCTTCGCGAATATCTCGCACGGAAACGCGTGTTTTGCTACGCAGGCTAACTGGTCGAGATCGAGAGTGGTTTAACCAGCTTATAATTTCCATCTTAGCATTGTATGTACAGTTAGTTTTATCTTCGACTATGTACATGTAGTTGAAGTTTGTATTAGAAAAACAGGGACAATAACTACATTCCGTTTTAAACCCCCTATACAAGTACACTTGGGCAGCAGTCTCTTAGTGAACAGAAGGCAGATCGTGACGAGGTTAAGTCTTTAATTTAGCCATGTCAGTTGGTATTTCCGAACTCATGTATAACATGTTTAAAAGTCTTGTTCGCTTTATACTCAAATCAAGCTCCTAGAGAAAACTCTCACTTTGCGAATACCTCTTTATTACGGATAACACGATGACAATGGCAACAGATTAATTCAGGTCAAAAATATTACAGAAATTTCAGAATAAAAAAACGCCAATTGAAATATATTTTTGTCTCGCCGCTGTACATGTTACGGTCACGCTTAACCGGGAAACCCGTGCAGTGCTTATTTACAATTGAGTGAAGTTTGTTGACTGTACATGTACAATTGCTCGCAGTGGTTTTCCAATTACTTTTATTTTTTTTTACGTACGTAAATGCAACAATTAAACTACTTGAAAATTGGATCGCCTTGAGCATGCCGCGGGTTGTTGAATCGACCACCGTTTACGAGGCACTAAAAGAATTTCCGCGTACTAACTGACATAAATATAAAAACGCTTCGGGCTAATATCTCGGCAAAAACCGCCAACTATGGTCCCTATTCCTAAAGGATAAAAAAAAAATAAGACCCTTTTTTTTCATTTCTTTGGAAAACAAACGTTTCTCAGCCTAATATGTAAAATGTAAAATTCCCATCATGAAACAGTAAGTAGCCCTTCGATCAGTGAAAAGTTGACTACAAGGGAGTTTATCTTACCACAAAAGCTTTCACGTTGAAGACAAACAAATATAACATAAAGAAAACACGTTTTAAACAAATAAATGTTTATTTTTATTTTATTATGCCTTTACAATGTTGTTTAAAGCGCTACCTAAGGGCGCTTTCCATTGTCAGACTGACCGGCCACACCAGTCTCGTCGCAACGATAATTTCCCTTTTGATCAAAACTCTCCAGCTAGATCAGTCAAATCCTAAATAGTCTGCTCGAAGGGGATGGTTTTTAAGCAGAAACCCTCGCAAAAAGCCTATTACTTTTCAAACTGACTGGTCGGGCAAATGTCAGGCGGGCTAGCTCTGTCAAATGGAAAGCACCCTAAGTTTCGTTAAATTTCGAATTCGGCCGCTTCCTCTTCTCGTGTAGTCACTTCGGAGGGAGAGAAGACCGCCTCTGTCTCCGAGTGACTTGCAGAGCGAATAAGGCAGCTGAAATCAATATAAACTTTAGTTTAGCGGGATATTCTAGAGAACGCCCAGAGCAGTTTACTTAGTGTATATAAAAATGAACCGTGATTTGATCGCACATTTTATCCAAAAAAGCGGCTGGAAGGGGTCCTGCTTATTTTCCTTTTAATTTCTTTGGAGTGCAGTTAAAGAAATAGTAAAGATAATTCTTGATCACCACGTATCCTGATTGGTACAGAACTCGCCATGAAAGGAACCTTTGACGCAGGCCTGGCACTGAAAAGAAAGAAATTCAGAGGGAAATAATTATTTCAAATCATAGTTCTACAGAGGATTTGAGAACTATTCTATCTTTTAAACCTTTAATTCTTAGATTAAAACATAAGGTACTACGTGTATGGTTTGGTTATCGACTTAATCAGTCGGTTTTCCGTTTCAGTAATCAGGCAATCAATCTTTTAGTCAATCAATCAATCAATCAATCAATCAATTTTTAGTAAATTTATAAAAGAATTACCAAAGAAAGATATCATTCTGCTCCAAAACAGACGGACGGAAAATAAACAAAATTAACTGCATTCACAGGAATGTGCAGCCACTAACTAAAATTCGAGGGAGGATACATTGAACAATTAACACAAAAACTTTTGGTCATAAGATTCTTGCAAAAGAGGACCAATGAAGGATATCTTATGACTAATATACGCTTACCATAGCAGCTGCGTCGGAAACAGAATTTAATGTGAAATATATTGAAGATGTGGTTTGTAGGAACGCTGATAGTGATAAAGACCCGCCGAGACACCCCGCGTTTTCCGATATCTTCCTCGGCGTCTTGCTTTGTTGGTATCTTTGGGTCTTCTTCGGCGGCTTTTTCCGGGTCTTCCTTCAGATAAGCGGTGCTGTCGAGATTCGCGTCCCTCGCTAATGTTTCTTCACCTCTCAAGGTTTCCGCATCCGTCTCGCTTTCAGCTTTGGTGTACTTAACCAAACAGAGGGCCAAGACCAACACAACGATCTCGTACAAGCGCATCTCTGGCTGTCGAACAAACGAATATGTAAAAGACTCAAGAGCTTGTAAATTAAAATTAAAACTGCGAAGTATTCTTAGCGGAGCTACGTTAAAAAAGTCCCTCTTGTAAAGTCAACAGCGCTTAGGCTGGTACCAAAACTGGGGATCCAAATAACAGTCTAACTAAATTTCCTCTTCACTTTCATGTAATACTGGCTATGGATACTGGGTTAAATCAGTGGAGTTGACGACAAATATGCAAGCCTTCTTTTTTTAAAATTCCAATAAAGGAATCGCAAAAAGTGGTCCTTTTTGCTCTTGAACTCGCGGACCCTCTTAAAATACCAAGTTAAGTTGTTTAGCTTCTCCAATTCAATATAGTTTTCAACCAGTAGAATGTAAAATAAATTTACAGGCAAAGATATATAAAACTTAATCATCAGTCTAAACCAGTGAATTAAGCTATTCATAACCCGAGCTGACAGGAGAGATCTAAGGGAAAGAAAGAAATATAACGCTTTAAAACGAATCCTCACCTTGACTGATCAGACTGTGATGACGCTAAGGTTTCAAAGTGTTTTCTTTTGCTCACACGGTAGCAAAAGAAGAATAAGCGCGTTTGCCCTCTGATCTGAACAAAACAGCTTTTTTATACCATTGGTCACCACAAAAACGTGACTAGAACTTGAACCAATGTTGGTTATTTCAAGAACTCTGGTTTCCCTGGAAAAACAAAATTCTTTTGTATGTACTAACTCTTGTCAGTTTGGGTATCAAAATCACTTCTGAGGGGCCGGACTGTACAAGACATCACGTAATTGAAGAAGGCTTACAACCCGGGGGGAGGGTGCTCCTTTATATAAGCCATATAGGTGTGTGCCGCCCCATCGGGTAGCGGTTTTGCGCCGTTTTGGTCTGAAAACGGGTAATCATACACTTTGCCCATTTTGGTCTGGAATCGGGTATGGTTTTAAAGGGAACTACGGAGTGTACGAACGACTTTATCGTTCAATTCCAAATTAGTAAGAAAGAAAGAGAAATATGCGAATTCGAAATGGATTGAATAATTTTTTTGGTTGCGCTCTAATCTACTAGTAGGTAATGATAACATAAAGGCCAGGTCTGAAAACGGGAATGGATTTTAGAGGTCTAGTTTGAAAACGGATGTGGAAAATAACAGTTTTTTAGTCTGAAATCGGGTCAGGATTTGAAGAACCGGGCGGCACACCTCCACCAAGAATTCCCAGTAGTACCCCCCCCCCCCCCCCCCCGCGGGGCTTACAGTCCAGTACACATGGCCATTTTACAGTTGTGGGCTTGGTGCCCTAGCCTTTGAGAGAACGTGAGGCTGAGGTTGACCTTGTTTTGATACAAACCTCATTCCTTTTATAATGTAAATTTTGTTTAAAAAATACTAGTTAGCATAAGAAAGACATGATTTACATAATAAAGCAGGAAGGGTTGTATCAAAACAAGGTCAACTCCAGCCTCGTTTTCACCTGCAACTTTAAAATGGGCAATTCAAAATCAACTAAACATGACATTTCAATTTATTATTTGTCTCACAAAAGTTTGTACGCGTACGAGCAATATAAAGGCTAAACCACGACAAAATGATCTCATTCAATAATGATTAGTTTTCATCACGGAAAACTGCAAGTCTGGAAAATTTCTGGGTCGTTTATGTCGACTGTTAAAAACCTTGAAACAATTAAACAAAATATACTTACAGAAAGATCACGCGTGATAAAACATCTAGAGTTTTTAAAGATCGTGATAAACATAAAGAGCTTGCTGAGAAAATCAGAATTTTTAAAGCATGTTAAAGAAGCTCAACCACACACCAATGATTTTTAGAGTGATGCGTCGGCAGTTATTGAATGGCAAAGTGCAGTGCGGAACTAAAAACAATACGTGTTCTTTATATTTTAAAACCGTCTACCCCAAATATCTTCTACGCACGTAGGCTTGTCGGTCAGTTGATGTAATTTATTTCTGAAATTTTCCCGACGCTTATCAGAAGTTTGCAAAACCAGATTTCTAAGAATTAACAAAGTCAGGGCGGTAGGTACTTGAACTATGATTAGCCTACAGATGCAGGGAGTGAACAAGTGAATGCAAAAATTATCTCGATCGATTATTGTTCGCACGCTTTTGGTCTGTATACGAATCTGTATATCCATGATCGGATCACTATCCCCAGTTAGTTTTAGTCTCATTTTTACTTTGTAGTTGAAATTTGCAGGGACAGGGACAATAACTACATTCCCCGCGTCCCCCCACGCCCCCATGCAAGTACACTTGAGCAGGAGTCTCTCCTTACATACTGAACAAAAGGCAAATCATGACGAGATTAAGTCTTTAGCCATGTCAGTTGCGAACACCTCTTTATTACGCATACACTCTTTTTTTTTTTTACAAGAATATATTTTATAAGAATATCGAGGCTGAAATTTGCGAAATTTAAGAATATTTTAAGAATAAGGCCGAGGCTGCGATTTTGAAAAGGATAGATATAATTTTGTGTGTTGAAACATCTGTAAATACAATACAATTTTATGTTTTTAACTTAACCGTATAAAATTATTCCTTTCTCTGAACGGCGAAACTAGCCAACAAAACGAAAAAACCTGCACAAGCTATAGCAAAATGTTCAACACTGATGACAGTTCGATGAACGCTACATGTAATACATATGTACAGTATTCAGCACAAAAGACGTAAACTAAACCGCAAAAAAGTATTATGACAAATTCTTTCCTTTTTAAATAACAAAACCTAGCGAAAACAAAAACAGCACTAGGCTTTATTTAAGAATAATACAAGAATATTTTCAGCCTAAAATCGGCAGAAAAATAAGAATATTCAGCCTGGGCCGGAAAAACAACATTCTTATAAAAAAAGAAAAGAGTGTACCCTGATGACAATGACAGCAGATAAATTCACGGCAGAAATGTTACAGAAAAGTCAGCATAAAAAACACCAACTATTCTCTTGTGGCCGCTGTTAAGGTCACGCTTAACTAGGAAACCCATGCAGTACTTATTTACAATTGAGTAAAGTTTGCTGACTGTACATGTCATTGTTTTCAGTGGTTTTCCAATTTCTTGTCAGTTTTCTTTTACGTACGTGAATGCAACTATTAAACTACTTGAAAATTGGACCGCCTTGAAACATGCCGCGGTTTGTTGAATCGACCACCGTTTAGAGGCACTAAAGGGACTGACGTAAATACAAAAACGCTTCAGGCTAATATCTCTGGCAAAAACCGCCAACCATGGTCCCCTTTCCTACAGGATAAAATATAATACCCTTTCTTCATTTCTTTGGCAAACAAAAGTTTCCGGCTCAGCCGGAAACGGTTTGTCATGATCTTACCACAAAAGCTTTCAAGCAGAAGACAAACTAAGATAACATAAGGAAAAACACGTATTAAAGAAATAAATTGTCTCTATTTCTCACAGCGCTACCTAAGTTTCGTTCAATACTTACTCCGCTCGTTTAGTCAATCGGGCGGGCGAGAAGACCGCCTCAGCTTCCCCGATTGACTTAGCGAGCGGAGTAGGCGGCTGAAATCCGGGCTAAACTTAAGTTTCGCTGAAGAGAATGCCCAGAGCAGTATACTTAGAGTATATAAAAATGAACGGTGATTTGATCGCACATTTTATCCAAAAAAGCGGCTGAAAGGGGTCCTGGTGCGAGTAGGCGACGGCCTCAATCGAGTTGGTCGAGGCCACGGTATCGGTACCGGTCTTGGACTGCAGTTCCAGAAAAAGTAAAGCCAATTGTTGATCACCACGTATCCCGATTGGTACACAACTCGCCATGAAAGGAACCCTTGACGCAGGCCTGGTACTAAAAAGAAAGAAAAATTAGACAAAAATAATTTTTTAATAATCATAGTTCTACAGAGGATATGAGAATTATTCTACCTTTTAAAGCCTTAATTCTTGGAGTAAAAACGTAAGTTCCTTGTGTTTGGTTTGGTTATCGGTTTAATCAGTCGGTTTTCGGCTTAATCAAGCAATCAATCTAATATACAGATTTAGCCAGGGCTAAAAGCGAGGCTCCCATTAATAAATTTATAATTTAAATCCAACAATAAACTTGTATTCCACAATTCAGTTAACTTTAGAGCACATTCATGTGACTTTTGACGGAAAGGCTGAGTGATTTTAGAGAAAAATAATTTGCAAACAGCCCAAGATAACCTCATATGTACACCCCAAAACAGCAATCATCTTCGATCACATTTAAGAGGCATAATGGCTCTTGATCACTGTCGATTAATTAGGCCTGGAAAAAAAATCAGGCCGAATTTTTTGCGTTCGACAAGTTTACTTTACAAAATCTTCCCAGCAAATCTGGGTGCGCGTAAACCAACCTTTTATACAATTTAAACATCACATCTGAGGTAAAACAGTACTATGAGGCACTGTTTCTATCATTCAGATCTCGGACAGAATGCAGTATTTCACAATTTTGCAATGCAAAGTGCACTCATTCAATATTCAGGACGATCGATCGAAGCACGCGTGGGCTTTTAGCTAAACAGTTAAAAAAATTTCCAAAATCACCCAGTATATATGGCCAGCCGGTTCTCACTTTTGCAGAGCGAGCTGTGTTTGTGTTTGAATGAACATTAACAGAGTTACGCTTCAACATAATAAAGAATTTTTATTTAATTGTCTTATCGATGTGTAATCTTTAAAAGCGTTTGATACGCGCGACATTTTGAGTACCTCCTGCAAGCGATGTTCACTGAACGACTGAAAACAAACGGCTCAGCGATTAAAATTACAAGAGAGACCACTAACAATCACTAAATGAAAGATAATTCGGCGAAACATATACAGAGACAACAATTTTCATTCACGCAGACAATTTAGTATTAAAGTTTCCCTAATCCTGAGTCTTCAAGCTTAAAGCTTAGGAGGCCCAGCGCCACTGGTAAGTGGCTATCCTGTTATGACAGCTGTCAATTGACCATTTTGTGAATGTCCAATATACGGGACGTGGACCTGCCAAGACACGCCTGAGACACCACTCCCTCCCTTTTGATAGTCTCCCCTACCCCACCCTTACAATCTGCAGACGCGTACGTACGTACGAAGATGTTGACCATATTCTATGAGTATGGGGCCCCGCTACAAATTGAGTCTCAAACAAAGAAAATGTAGCTTGCGGCTATAATATTTTGACTTTTGTGGTTCTTAGTTTGGCGCGCGGAAACTCGTTTAGGATTTCGTTATTTATTCGAAAGTAGACGATTCAGCTAGGAGAGTTTTAATGCCAGAAAATGTTTATCAGTCCTCAAAATAGCATGAGCATAATTTCACCGAACTAATTTACAAAATATACCTACTTTCCAGCTAACCTGCAAGGAAAGAAGGACCAACTGATCGCAGGTTACTTCAAATCCAGCTAAAGCAATTTTAATGGAGTAGAAACGGATGGTGTGGCAAAATAGGCTTCCTATAAATTCTTTGCAATTCTTTAAGGCCATTTTAAAATTCGCTTCGATTGCTTAAAGAGCTCTACAAGCCTACACTCCTGTTCATATCATGTCTACATAATTCATTTAATGGTATTTGGAAACATTTTGGAACCACAGAGACGACGTTCTAGCTGGTTGAAAATTTGTGTTGTCTAATGTCTTCTGTGATATAGGTGGAAATGTCTTACCTGCTAGGTGGAGAAGTGACTCTTGTGTTTCCAAATTGCGCACTAAATAGTATGTCTTCAGTAGCGTCAACCGTTTTATGATCAAGTTACAGCCCACTGACTAGGGGCTTTCCAATGAGTCAGGACTGTCAATCCAAAACCAACGTAAGTGCAACATCTGACCAATAAAAGAACATCTTTTAAACCGAATGAAGCAATCAGATCGGCAAATACATGTAGCTGACTTATAGCGCGGAATAATCAGTTAAGGAGCCAACCATTTGACTTTTAAGGGGGAGTAGGGGGGAGGGGTTATGAGTCCCAAAACCTCTGGTGAAAGAATTTTTTCCGGAAATACAAGGGTGTAAGATTTTTTTTCCAGCATTATACGTCATGAAAGAAATTATTTTTCAGTGTAGGAATTTTTTATGAGCAAGGTAAGAGATTTTTTCCCTCGAAATCAGTCTGCAGGATATTCTTTTCTGAAGTCACCCATAGCCCCCCTCAAAAGTCAAATGCTCGGCCACAAAGCTAGTCACGAGTTGTTTTGGCTGTCATCTTATTCGTTTAGAAAATGGCGCGAGAACCCCAGTCAAGCCGGCTGTGTGACGTTTGGTCCATATTATGTAATGTACATTGCAAATGTCTTTAAGCCTCCCATCGTTTGAATATCTTAAATTCTGGTATGCTTAAACTTATGCTCACGGGGTGGTACTCGACCAATTTTAGGGCATAGGTGAGCCACTGAGGGTTTGAAACCCTGACTCTGTTTAGGACCAAAAAATTCCTAACATACACACCCTGTTTAGGACAACATCCTAGATTTTTAATTACGCTGTTTGGGACAAGGACAAAATGCACGCCAGAGCAAATTCACGTCACAGTCATTGCTTTTCTATACTTGGAGTTCAAACAAAATTCATCCAGCAAATCAAATCAATCGTGCAGGCAATACCCTGTTGACAGTATCAAACGAATTTATATACCCTGTTTAGGACAGACACAAAGTAAATTATACCCCGTTTAGGGCAGAGAGGTCAAAGACCATGCCCTGTCCAGCGGCACATCCCCGTATGGGCCATATAAGAGAGTTACCCCTTGTGCTTGAGCTGTGATGTCACGGCGGCCATATACAGTGTTTTCACTCACGTGGCTAGCATCTATGCAAATTTACTGAAACAAAAGAAAGCGTTTGCATAAGAAAAGATCTCAATTCCCAGAGGATTGGTTTGGGACACCAACATGGCCGCCGTTTCATTGTTTTGGGACACCAATATGGCCGCCGTGACGTCATGTGAAAACACTCTATTGGTGTTCCAAAACAATGAAACAGCGGCCATGTTGGTGTTCCAAACCAGTCCTCTGGGAGTTGAACTCTTTTCAAATGCAAACACTTTCTTTTGTTCCAATAAATTTGCATAGATACTGGCCACGTGAGTGGAAACGTTCTATTCGCCTAATCACATTCAACAGCGCGAGCGTACTACAGTGATTCCCATTGAGCACGCTGATGAAGTCAATAAACTACTGACCTAGAGTTCTTGTGAGCTTCGCAGTCCTTTCAAGACGTCTTCCAAGTGCCTGAGCGAGTTGCCTGAACCCCTGGACAGGCTTCCTTAAAAGCGTTTTTGTTGTTCTCGTCTTTTTTCCTTCGCTTTATCCTTTTGGCCATTTTGCTGAGGTGATTTCCCCTATTTATCTCGCTTCTCACCCTTTTAAAACTCCCACCTCCCGTACCTTTCTGACCCCCTATTCTTCCGTTCCCAACCCCCTTTTCCAGTAAGAGGCCGGAAACAACCCCTTGCGTGAGGAAAACATGTTTATTGCTTCAACCGAATCTTTTACAAATATTTGTCAATTGAAATTAGCGAGTGCCTGTATAATGTAGAAATTAGAACCCTAACTCCTCTGCGAGAACGCGGCGGAACATAATAGCAACAGGCTAATGGTAATAAAAGAGACATTCCTGTTGAAGTTTGTTTTAAGAGCCAGTGTTTACCAAAAGCAATTTTTAGCTAGAGGTTTTTTTGTAGATCATAAAGAGACGTCCAAACTTGAGGACGAGTTAACAGTGAGTCCTCGGGAGCTAAGTAGAGAAAGTGGTAGGTGGAGCAGTTGTTTTGGCCGTCGCGGTCGCGGGTTGCGATTTTGGTTTGCACCTATAGAAATAATAAATCCAATTCTTGATCACCACATATCCTGACTGATATGGAAGTTTCCATCCAAGAAATTGTTGACGTAGACCTGGGACTGGAAACAAACAAAAAGACATTTGGCCATTTTGAGGACTTTGAGGTTTTGCGTAAGTGCGGTTTGTATCGTATTGCAGTTAATCTCAAAGAAAGTCATTTTTAATGCAAAAAACTAGCTTAATGCTAAATCTAATCTATAACAAAGAATATTCAAATGATCGACAGCTCGTCAATAAAAAAAAAATTTCCAAAGAATTCACTTCTTTCTCCTTTAATGGCTCCCACAAGAAAAATGGCAAACACCGAGCTGTCAGATCACTATCCGCAGTCTCTCCTCTCACACTCTGACTTCAACCTTCGCGATTATCTCGCACGGAAACGCGTGTTTTGCTACGCAGGCTAACTGGTCGAGATCGAGAGTGGTTTGGCCAGCTTATAATTTCCATCTTAGCATTGTATCTACAGTTAGTTTTATCTTCGACTTTGTAGTTGAAGTAATGTATTAGAAAAACAGGGACAATAACTACATTCCGTTTTAAACCCCCCACACAAGTACACTTGGGCAGCAGTCTCTTAGTGAACAGAAGGCAGATCGTGACGAGGTTAAGTCTTAAATTTAGCCATGTCAGTTGGTATTTCCGAACTCATGTATAACAAGTTGAAAAGTCTTGTTTGCTTTATACTCAAATCAAGCTCCTAGAGAAAACTCTCACTTTGCGAACACCTCTTTATTACGGATATCCCGACGACAATGGCAACAGATGAATTCACTGCAAAAATATTACAGAAATTTCAGAATAAAAAAACACCAACTGAAATATATTTTTGTCTGGCCGCTGTACATGTTACGGTCACGCTTAACTGGGAAACCCGTGCAGTGCTTATTTACAATTGAGTGAAGTTTGTTGACTGTACATGTAATTGTTCGCAGTGGTTTTCCAATTACAGGGGTACCCAACGAGAATATAGTTTAAAACCACATAAACATAGCATTGTTGAACGTACTTTAGTATTTAAATGGTAGATAAAGGCTTATTTTTATCCCCTACAAATTTTTCATCCGTTCGGATTTCCTAGCTGAAAGTATAGTGATCCGAAAATTATAGGGATCAAAATTTACGTTTTCGAAAATTTCAGCCAGAAAAAAGGCTCCCGAAGCCTAGGTGACCTTTTTAGGGTAAAAATCCGTTAAAAATGGGCAATTATAAGATTTTTTTGAAGTTCGAAAATCCTAGGAGAGGCAGGCAAGCAAGAAATTTTTCGGAAAATGATCCGAAAATTCTAGACCTCAAATCGTCTTCCAAACAGCTAATTTTCCGAAAATTGTCGTTGGGTGCCCCTGCAATTACTTTTATTTCTTTTACGTACGTGAATGCAACAATTAAACTACTTGAAAATTGGATCGCCTTGAAACATGCCGCGGTTTGTTGAATCGACCACCGTTTACGAGGCACTAAAGAATTTCCGCGTACTAACTGACATAAATATAAAAACGCTTCGGCCTAATATCTCTGTAAAAACCGCCAACCATGGTCCCTACTCCTAAAGGATAAAAAAATAAGACCCTTTTTTCATTTCTTTGGAAAACAAACGTTTCTCAGCCTAATATGTAAAATGTAAAATTCCCATCATGAAACAGTAAGTAGCCCTTCGATCAGTGAAAAGTTGACTCCAAGGGATTTGATCTTACCACAAAAGCTTTCACGCAGAAGACAAACAAATATAACATAAAGAAAACACGTTTTAAACAAATAAATGTTTATTTTTATTTTATTATGCCTTTACAATGTTGTTTAAAGCGCTGCCTAAGGGCGCTTTCCATTGTCAGACTGACCGGCCACACCAGTCTCGTTGCAACGATAATTTCCCTTTCGATCAAAACTCTCCAGCTAGATCAGTCAAATCCTAAATAGTGTGCTCGAAGGGGATGGTTTTTCAGCAGAAACCCTCGCAAAAAGCCTATTACATTTTCAAACTGACTGGTCGGGCAAATGTCAGGCGGGCTACCTCTGTCAAATGGAAAGCACCCTAAGTTTCGTTAAATTTCGGATTCGGCCACTTCCTCTGCTCGTGTAGTCACTCCGGCGGGAGAGAAGACCGCCTCTGTCCCCGAGTGACTTGCAGAGCGAATAAAGCAGCTGAAATCAATATAAACTTTAGTTTAGCGGGATATTCTAGAGAACGCCCAGAGCAGTTTACTTAGTGTATATAAAAATGAACGGTGATTTGATCGCACATTTTATCCAAAAAAGCGGCTGGAAGGGGTCCTGCTTATTTTCCTTTTAATTTCTTTGGAGTGCAGTTAAAGAAATAGTAAAGATAATTCTTGATCACCACGTATCCTGATTGGTACAGAACTCGCCATGAAAGGAACCTTTGACGCAGGCCTGGCACTGAAAAGAAAGAAATTCAGAGGGAAATAATTATTTCAAATCATAGTTCTACAGAGGATTTGAGAACTATTCTATCTTTTAAACCTTTAATTCTTAGATTAAAACATAAGGTACTACGTGTATGGTTTGGTTATCGACTTAATCAGTCGGTTTTCCGTTTCAGTAATCAGGCAATCAATCTTTTAGTCAATCAATCAATCAATCAATCAATCAATTTTTAGTAAATTTATAAAAGAATTACCAAAGAAAGATATCATTCTGCTCCAAAACAGACGGACGGAAAATAAACAAAATTAACTGCATTCACAGAAATGTGCAGCCACTAACTAAAATTCGAGGGAGGATACATTGAACAATTAACACAAAAACTTTTGGTCATAAGATTCTTGCAAAAGAGGACCAATGAAGGATATCTTATGACTAATATACGCTTACCATAGCAGCTGCGTCGGAAACAGAATTTAATGTGAAATATTTTGAAGATGTGGTTTGTAGGAACGCTGATAGTGATAAAGACCCGCCGAGACACCCCGCGTTTTCCGATATCTTCCTCGGCGTCTTGCTTTGTTGGTATCTTTGGGTCTTCTTCGGCGGCTTTTTCCGGGTCTTCCTTCAGATAAGCGGTGCTGTCGAGATTTGCGTCCCTCGCAAATGTTTCTTCACCTCTCAAGGTTTCCGCATCCGTCTCGCTTTCAGCTTTGGTGTACTTAACCAAACAGAGGGCCAAGACCAACACAACGATCTCGTACAAGCGCATCTCTGGCTGTGGAACAAACGAATATGTAAAAGACTCAAGAGCTTGTAAATTAAAATTAAAACTGCGAAGTATTCTTAGCGGAGCTACGTTAAAAAAATCCCTCTTGTAAAGTCAACAGCGCTTAGGCTGGTACCAAAACTGGGGATCCAAATAACAGTCTAACTAAATTTCCTCTTCACTTTCATGTAATACTGGCTATGGATACTGGGTTAAATCAGTGGAGTTGACGACAAATATGCAAGCCTTCTTTTTTTAAAATTCCAATAAAGGAATCGCAAAAAGTGGTCCTTTTTGCTCTTGAACTCGCGGACCCTCTTAAAATACGAAGTTAAGTTGTTTAGCTTCTCCAATTCAATATAGTTTTCAACCAGTAGAATGTAAAATAAATTTACAGGCAAAGATATATAAAACTTAATCATCAGTCTAAACCAGTGAATTAAGCTATTCATAACCCGAGCTGACAGGAGAGATCTAAGGGAAAGAAAGAAATATAACGCTTTAAAACGAATCCTCACCTTGACTGATCAGACTGTGATGACGCTAAGGTTTCAAAGTGTTTTCTTTTGCTCACACGGTAGCAAAAGAAGAATAAGCGCGTTTGCCCTCTGATCTGAACAAAACAGCTTTTTTATACCATTGGTCACCACAAAAACGTGACTAGAACTTGAACCAATGTTGGTTATTTCAAGAACTCTGGTTTCTCTGGAAAAACAAAATTCTTTTGTATGTACTAACTCTTGTCAGTTTGGGTATCAAAATCACTTCTGAGGGGCCGGACTGTACAAGACATCACGTAATTGAAGAAGGCTTACAACCCGGGGGGAGGGTGCTCCTTTATATAAGCCATATAGGTGTGTGCCGCCCCATCGGGTAGCGTTTTTGCGCCGTTTTGGTCTGAAAACGGGTAATCATACACTTTGCCCATTTTGGTCTGGAATCGGGTATGGTTTTAAAGGGAACTACGGAGTGTACGAACGACTTTATCGTTTCAATTCCAAATTAGTAAGAAAGAAAGAGAAATATGCGAATTCGAAATGGATTGAATAATTTTTTTGGTTGCGCTCTAATCTACTAGTAGGTAATGATAACATAAAGGCCAGGTCTGAAAACGGGAATGGATTTTAGAGGTCTAGTTTGAAAACGGATGTGGAAAATAACAGTTTTTTAGTCTGAAATCGGGTCAGGATTTGAAGAACCGGGCGGCACACCTCCACCAAGAATTCCCAGTAGTACCCCCCCCCCCCCCCCCCCCCGCGGGGCTTACAGTCCAGTACACATGGCCATTTTACAGTTGTGGGCTTGGTGCCCTAGCCTTTGAGAGAACGTGAGGCTGAGGTTGACCTTGTTTTGATACAAACCTCATTCCTTTTATAATGTAAATTTTGTTTAAAAAATACTAGTTAGCATAAGAAAGACATGATTTACATAATAAAGCAGGAAGGGTTGTATCAAAACAAGGTCAACTCCAGCCTCGTTTTCACCTGCACCTTTAAAATGGGCAATTCAAAATCAACTAAACATGACATTTCAATTTATTATTTGTCTCACAAAAGTTTGTACGCGTACGAGCAATATAAAGGCTAAACCACGACAAAATGATCTCATTCAATAATGATTAGTTTTCATCACGGAAAACTGCAAGTCTGGAAAATTTCTGGGTCGTTTATGTCGACTGTTAAAAACCTTGAAACAATTAAACAAAATATACTTACAGAAAGATCACGCGTGATAAAACATCTAGAGTTTTTAAAGATCGTGATAAACATAAAGAGCTTGCTGAGAAAATCAGAATTTTTAAAGCATGTTAAAGAAGCTCAACCACACACCAATGATTTTTAGAGTGATGCGTCGGCAGTTATTGAATGGCAAAGTGCAGTGCGGAACTAAAAACAATACGTGTTCTTTATATTTTAAAACCGTCTACCCCAAATATCTTCTACGCACGTAGGCTTGTCGGTCAGTTGATGTAATTTATTTCTGAAATTTTCCCGACGCTTATCAGAAGTTTGCAAAACCAGATTTCTAAGAATTAACAAAGTCAGGGCGGTAGGTACTTGAACTATGATTAGCCTACAGATGCAGGGAGTGAACAAGTGAATGCAAAAATTATCTCGATCGATTATTGTTCGCACGCTTTTGGTCTGTATACGAATCTGTATATCCATGATCGGATCACTATCCCCAGTTAGTTTTAGTCTCATTTTTACTTTGTAGTTGAAATTTGCAGGGACAGGGACAATAACTACATTCCCCGCGTCCCCCCACGCCCCCATGCAAGTACACTTGAGCAGGAGTCTCTCCTTACATACTGAACAAAAGGCAAATCATGACGAGATTAAGTCTTTAGCCATGTCAGTTGCGAACACCTCTTTATTACGCATACACTCTTTTTTTTTTTTACAAGAATATATTTTATAAGAATATCGAGGCTGAAATTTGCGAAATTTAAGAATATTTTAAGAATAAGGCCGAGGCTGCGATTTTGAAAAGGATAGATATAATTTTGTGTGTTGAAACATCTGTAAATACAATACAATTTTATGTTTTTAACTTAACCGTATAAAATTATTCCTTTCTCTGAACGGCGAAACTAGCCAACAAAACGAAAAAACCTGCACAAGCTATAGCAAAATGTTCAACACTGATGACAGTTCGATGAACGCTACATGTAATACATATGTACAGTATTCAGCACAAAAGACGTAAACTAAACCGCAAAAAAGTATTATGACAAATTCTTTCCTTTTTAAATAACAAAACCTAGCGAAAACAAAAACAGCACTAGGCTTTATTTAAGAATAATACAAGAATATTTTCAGCCTAAAATCGGCAGAAAAATAAGAATATTCAGCCTGGGCCGGAAAAACAACATTCTTATAAAAAAAGAAAAGAGTGTACCCTGATGACAATGACAGCAGATAAATTCACGGCAGAAATATTACAGAAAAGTCAGCATAAAAAACACCAACTATTCTCTTGTGGCCGCTGTTAAGGTCACGCTTAACTAGGAAACCCGTGCAGTACTTATTTACAATTGAGTAAAGTTTGCTGACTGTACATGTCATTGTTTTCAGTGGTTTTCCAATTTCTTGTCAGTTTTCTTTTACGTACGTGAATGCAACTATTAAACTACTTGAAAATTGGACCGCCTTGAAACATGCCGCGGTTTGTTGAATCGACCACCGTTTAGAGGCAGTAAAGGGACTGACGTAAATACAAAAACGCTTCAGGCTAATATCTCTGGCAAAAACCGCCAACCATGGTCCCCTTTCCTACAGGATAAAATATAATACCCTTTCTTCATTTCTTTGGCAAACAAAAGTTTCCGGCTCAGCCGGAAACGGTTTGTCATGATCTTACCAGAAAAGCTTTCAAGCAGAAGACAATCTAAGATAACATAAGGAAAAACACGTATTAAAGAAATAAATTGTCTCTATTTCTCACAGCGCTACCTAAGTTTCGTTCAATACTTACTCCGCTCGTTTAGTCAATCGGGCGGGCGAGAAGACCGCCTCAGCTTCCCCGATTGACTTAGCGAGCGGAGTAGGCGGCTGAAATCCGGGCTAAACTTAAGTTTCGCTGAAGAGAATGCCCAGAGCAGTATACTTAGAGTATATAAAAATGAACGGTGATTTGATCGCACATTTTATCCAAAAAAGCGGCTGAAAGGGGTCCTGGTGCGAGTAGGCGACGGCCTCAATCGAGTTGGTCGAGGCCACGGTATCGGTACCGGTCTTGGACTGCAGTTCCAGAAAAAGTAAAGCCAATTGTTGATCACCACGTATCCCGATTGGTACACAACTCGCCATGAAAGGAACCCTTGACGCAGGCCTGGTACTAAAAAGAAAGAAAAATTAGACAAAAATAATTTTTTAATAATCATAGTTCTACAGAGGATATGAGAATTATTCTACCTTTTAAAGCCTTAATTCTTGGAGTAAAAACGTAAGTTCCTTGTGTTTGGTTTGGTTATCGGTTTAATCAGTCGGTTTTCGGCTTAATCAAGCAATCAATCTAATATATAGATTTAGCCAGGGCTAAAAGCGAGGCTCCCATTAATAAATTTATAATTTAAATCCAACAATAAACTTGTATTCCACAATTCAGTTAACTTTAGAGCACATTCATGTGACTTTTGACGGAAAGGCTGAGTGATTTTAGAGAAAAATAATTTGCAAACAGCCCAAGATAACCTCATATGTACACCCCAAAACAGCAATCATCTTCGATCACATTTAAGAGGCATAATGGCTCTTGATCACTGTCGATTAATTAGGCCTGGAAAAAAAATCAGGCCGAATTTTTTGCGTTCGACAAGTTTACTTTACAAAATCTTGCCAGCAAATCTGGGTGCGCGTAAACCAACCTTTTATACAATTTAAACATCAAATCTGAGGTCAACAGTACTACGAGGAGGCACTGTTTCTATCATACAGACCTCGGACAGAATGCAGTATTTCACAATTTTGCAATGCAAAGTGCACCCATTTAATATTCAGGACGATCGATCGAAGCACGCGTGGGCTTTTAGCTAAACAGTTAAAAAAATTTCCAAAATCACCTAGTATATATGGCCAGCCGGTTCTCACTTTTGCAGAGCGAGCTGTGTTTGTGTTTGAATGAACATTAACAGAGTTACGCTTCAACATAATAAAGAATTTTTATTTAATTGTCTTATCGATGTGAAATCTTTAAAAGCGTTTGATACGCGCGACATTTTGAGTACCTCTTGCAAGCGATGTTCACTGAACGACTGAAAACAAACGGCTCAGCGATTAAAATTACAAGAGAGACCACTAACAATCACTAAATGAAAGATAATTCGGCGAAACATATACAGAGACAACAATTTTCATTCACGCAGACAATTTAGTATTAAAGTTTCCCTAATCCTGAGTCTTCAAGCTTAAAGCTTAGGAGGCCCGGTGCCACTGGTAAGTGGCTATCCTGTTATGACAGCTGTCAATTGACCATTTTGTGAATGTCCAATATACGAGACGCGGACCTGCCAAGACACGCCTGAGACACCACTCCCTCCCTTTTGATAGTCTCCCCTACCCCACCCTTACAATCTGCAGACGCGTACGTACGTACGCTCAGGCAACTACGTGACAACCAAACGAAAAGAGGTTGACCATATTCTATGAGTATGGGGCCCCGCTATAAATTGAGTCTCAAACAAAGAAAATGTAGCTTGCGGCTATAATATTTTGACTTTTGTGGTTCTTAGTTTGGCGCGCGGAAACTCGTTTAGGATTTCGTTATTTATTCGAAAGTAGACGATTCAGCTAGCAGAGTTTTAATGCCAGAAAATGTTTATTAGTCCTCAAAATAGCATGAGCATAATTTCACCGAATTAATTTACAAAATATACCTACTTTCCAGCTAACCTGCAAGGAAAGAAGGACCAACTGATCGCAGGTTACTTCAAATCCAGCTAAAGCAATTTTAATGGAGTAGAAACGGATGGTGTGGCAAAATAGGCTTCCTATAAATTCTTTGCAATTCTTTAAGGCCATTTTAAAATTCGCTTCGACTGCTTAAAGAGCTCTACAAGCCTACACTCCTCTTCATATCATGTCTACATAATTCATTTAATGGTATTTGGAAACATTTTGGAACCACAGAGACGACGTTCTAGCTGGTTGAAAATTTGTGTTGTCTAATGTCTTCTGTGATATAGGTTGAAATGTCTTACCTGCTAGGTGGAGAAGTGACTCTTGTGTTTCCAAATTGCGCGCTAAATAGTATGTCTTCAGTAGCGTCAACCGTTTTATGACCAAGTTACAGCCCACTGACTGGGGGCTTTCCAATGAGTCAGGACTGTCAATCCAAAACCAACGTAAGTGCAACATCTGACCAATAAAAGAACATCTTTTAAACCGAATGAAGCAATCAGATCGGCAAATACATGTAGCTGACTTATAGCGCGGAATAATCAGTTAAGGAGCCAACCATTTGACTTTTAAGGGGGAGTAAGGGGGAGGGGTTATGAGCCCCAAAACCTCTGGTGAAAGAATTTTTTCCGGAAATACAAGGGTGTAAGATTTTTTTTCCAGCATTATACGTCATGAAAGAAATTATTTTTCAGTGTAGGAATTTTTTATGAGCAAGGTAAGAGATTTTTTCCCTCGAAATCAGTCTGCAGGATATTCTTTTCTGAAGTCACCCATAGCCCCCCTCAAAAGTCAAATGCTCGGCCACAAAGCTAGTCACGAGTTGTTTTGGCTGTCATCTTATTCGTTTAGAAAATTGCGCGAGAACCCCAGTCAAGCCGGCTGTGTGACGTTTGGTCCATATTATGTAATGTACATTGCAAATGTCTTTAAGCCTCCCATCGTTTGAATATCTTAAATTCTGGTATGCTTAAACTTATGCTCACGGGGTGGTACTCGACCAATTTTAGGGCATAGGTGAGCCACTGAGGGTTTGAAACCCTGACTCTGTTTAGGACTAAAAAATTCCTAACATACACACCCTGTTTAAGACAACATCCTAGATTTTTAATTACGCTGTTTGGGACAAGGACAAAATGCACGCCAGAGCAAATTCACGTCACAGTCATTGCTTTTCTATACTTGGAGTTCAAACAAAATTCATCCAGCAAATCAAATCAATCGTGCAGGCAATACCCTGTTGACAGTATCAAACGAATTTATATACCCTGTTTAGGACAGACACACAGTAAATTATACCCCGTTTAGGGCAGAGAGGTCAAAGACCATGCCCTGTCCAGCGGCACATCCCCGTATGGGCCATATAAGAGAGTTACCCCTTGGGCTTGAGCTGTGATGTCACGGCGGCCATATTGGTGTTCCAAAACAATGAAACAGCGGCCATGTTGGTGTTCCAAACTGGTCCTCTGGGAGTTGAACTCTTTTCAAATGCAAACACTTTCTTTTGTTCCAATAAATTTGCATAGATGCTGGCCACGTGAGTGGAAACGCTCTATTCGCCTAATCAAATTC